>OX104119.1:43871861-45071861 GCA_944474755.1 Limnoperna fortunei
TCCTTTATTTTATGTACATCTACCTCAAAATATATATCTGTAATATTGACCAAGAGATAATATGATAATATTCGACCTAGTAAAATATTACAAAAAGCAAAGATAATGAATAATCACTTAAAAGCACCAAAAAAGTTATTACTTTTAATAAAAGGGTTATTGTATGAATATTGGGAAATATTGTCCCTCGCAAGATGCTATATTGCAATCGCAATATAACATTTGCTTGGGACAACATTTCCCAACTGACCTTTTTCGGAAATCCCATAGTCACGTGGTTCTCTGGGGTTTGGGGGGGGGGGGGGGTTAGATCGACAGTTATCGTGTCTTTCCGTCGAGCATCGTAGGAAGATCAAGGAAAAAATACCGACACATAACAATTTCCATTGAATTATTTTTACAGTAGTTAAAAATTGTTCAAAAGATTTGCAATTACACGTATTCCAAACGGAATAAACTAACATTCTTGTAAACATTGTTAAGAACTTGATAATACAGTTGTATTTTCAGAATTTAAAATAACAACACAAAAAAATGTTAGAAGAGCCGTATTTTTGCAAACAATTAATATTGAATAATTAACTTTTGTGATTTTTTATACTAAATAAACTGTTGATTGACATTTTTTAAAATTAACTGAATTATTACTTTTTTTGTATTATTGTTACATTTTTCTAAATTTCATTTACCTTTTTTAATTTGTGTTAGTTTTCAGGACTTTATATACGATCCAATTTCGTTCTATGAGTATCTAAATATAACTTTTTAAAAATTGTTTAACATCAACATTTTTAAACCTTAAAATAAATAGGGGCCTCGGTGGCCAAGTGGTTAAGGTAGTTCGTCTACTATTGATAACGTGGTCTGTCAACACTGAGGTTGCGGGTTCGAGTCTCACTGCGGGCAGGGTGTCGACTCCAATCTTAATTGACAAGGATTGCCAGTTTTCTTACCGCAGGTCGGGGGTTTTCTCCGGGTACTCCGGCTTCCTCCCCCATTAAAAACTGGACGCCATGATATAGCTGAAAAATTGCTGAAAAGTGGCGTTAAACAATATTCAAACAAACACAACTTAAAATAAATAAAAATCAATATCTTTTAAGACTTATTTTTTTATAAAGAAATTTATTTTCCTTCTATATGCTATTGCATTTTACCACTGATTTTAACGGTTTAGACATTTTTTTTTTACAACATACCTGATTTTAAAATCTAAATTTTCGTATAAAAATTATAATCGAAATTTAACATTTTCGCGGCTTATTATGTCGGTCTTGTATTGGTCTTTCATTTTTACCTTTCATCAAAGTTAAGTGTCAAGTAATAAGATAAGCGATTAACAAATAAACAAGGCACATTTAATATACAATTACATCACAGAAATATCTCTTACCCCCCCCCCCCCCCCAAAACGCCTCGTTCTCGGCGAATCGTTTGGGATTTCGAAATCGTCAATATTCATGCAATAACCCTATAATATAACATGACTAATTATAGATATTTAGGTCAAAATCAAAAACATGTCACCATGTCAGCTTTCATGCTACTTTGGACATTTATGTAAGAGTTCATTAGACAGAATGTTATCTTTCACTAATTCTTTACATATTCACAATATTTGACATGATTTTTTTTAGTTCATATTACATGTAGTATAAGTAATACATTAATTGACAACTTCTGGTGTGAACGTTAACAAAATCAGCTGTGCCAACAATGCAGACTTTTTACATCTTATTCATTGCTCTAACTTTTAATGAACTTTTACTGCAATGGGCAGTAAGATCACAAAGCCTGACATATTATCAAGCGCAAACAACACCGTATACACACCATACAACAATGAGACATTAATGACTTCATATGATGTGGTCTTTTCTACAACCTGAAACACAGTAGATCTCTACTATTATCGATTCCCATTGAGCTCAAAAATAAAACTCATAGACTTTTGATCATTCTTTTAAGTGGAGATGTGTCGCCTAATCCAGGGCCGAAAAACCCCTGCAAGGATTACTGGAAGCCAGTTGCTAGAAACTATAGAGCTGTGTGGTACGATGCCTGTTACTACTGGTGGCATATTAAATGTGCTAAAATTACACCATCAGAATACATCGGGTAGACGAATCAGTTGACCCATGGCTATGTGGTGACTGTGACCCATATTTTAAGTTTACTGATGACTTTTTTGACACTATAAACATCCGTGAAATTCATACCGATATAAATACATCTGATGAAGATCAAAGTATAACTCATATTGATCGTGTAGTGTAATAGCAGGGATAAATGCAGCCTTAATCGGTTGCGTTAGGGAAGTACTTCTTTAGCCCAATCGGTTAAAGCGCTGACTTCAGACACAGATTTTGAGGATTCGAATCCCGCCAGTACCATTGATGATTTTCACAACAATATACACACATCTGACGAAGAACAAAATGACATTTAGTAGAAAGAAACACCTTAATAACTTTCTTATATGTCATCTAAATATGAACTGTATGCGATATAAATTTGACGAACTGAAGCAGATCCTTCTTGATAAACTAGTAGACTGTCTTATAATATCTGAAACAAAATTAGACTCTTCTCTCAGAGACTCCTTATTTGAAGTAGACGGGTACAAGCTGCAGAGACGAGACCGCACAGACCATGGTGGAGGATTGGCAACTTTCATGAGAGCAGATATACCAGCTCGGAGAAGATTAGACATTGAATACAAGACACTAGAAAATATTGTTTATGAAATTACTATTGAAAAGACAAAATGGTTAATTTATGCTATTCACAGATCACTATCTATGGCAAATGTCATTTTCTATATTTTTTATAAAACACTTAATTTTAATACTGGTATCAGTGATTGTCACCATATGATATCCACTTTTATCAAAGGTAAAACACCACAGTATGAAGATGTCAAATTACAATATAGAAGTTTTAAAAAATTTGATGTTGACAATTATGTTTCTGATCTTGAGAAAATTGATTTTTTACACAACTCAGATCATAATATAGATGATTGTAACATATTATACAATGATTTCGAACAGAAAGTTTCAGATGTTATTAATGAACACGTACCATTGAAGCAGAGATACCCTCGCAAGGAATTCACACCTTATATGAATAGTGAATTGAGAAAAGCTATTTTTAAAAAACAGATGCTTCGTATATGAAAAGTGTAAAACTAGTAAATCATGTGAAGCCTATAGAAAGCAAAGAAATGTTGTAACTAAACTTAAACGTAAATCAATCAATACCTATGCTATTTTCATGAAAAATGTGCTGGAGGACAGAAGTCAAAACATTTTTATAGCACTGTCAAACAATTTTTATCTAAAAAGTCATGCAATGGCAACAGAAAATTGTATTAGTTGAAAATGATAAAATTATTAATAAAAACAAGTTTGGACACAGAAAAATGTCTCGCCTGCATTCCGCATCAGTAACGAAAAAAATTACGTCATAAGTATTACGTAAATAGCATAAAATTGATATCATTTAAAATATACAATCCATGGTTACTGAGAAATGGACCTAATCCAGACACTTTAACGTGGTCACTGGACCGTGAAATTGAGGTCATGGTCAGTTGACACCTACCAGACACTCATGTACTAATCATTAGCAACCAATATACCAAGTACTGTCATCCTACCATGCATAGTTACCGAGGAACTGCCCTAATAAACAAAACTTTAACATAGTAGCTGGACCGTGAAATTAAGGTCAAGGTCAGGTGACACCTGCCAGACAGTCATGTACTCTTCAGCAGACACCTGTATACCAAATATTGTCATCCTACCATTCATAATTACCGAGGAACTGCCATAATACAAAAACTTTAACGTAGTCGCTGGACCGTGAAATTGAGGTCAAGGTAAGGTGACACCTGCCAGACAGTCATGTACTCTTCAGCAGCTACCTTAATACGAAATATTGTCATCCTACCATGCATAGTTACCAAGGAACTGCCCTAATACAAAAACTTTAACGTAGTCGCTAGACCATGACATTGAGGTCAAGGTCAGGTGACCTTTGCCAGACAGTCATGTACTCTTCAGCAGCAACATATATACCAAATATTGTCATCCTACCATGCATAGTTACAGAGGAACTGCCATAATACAAAAACTTTAACGTAGTCGATGGACCGTGAAATTGAGGTCAAGGTCAGGTGACACCTGCCAGGCAGTCATGTACTATTCATCAGCAACTTATATACCAAATATTATCATCCTACCATGCAGAGTTACAGAGGAACTGCCGTAATCCAAAAACTTTAACGTAGTCGCTGGACCGTGAAATTGAGGTCAAGTTCAGGTGACAGGTGTCTGACTAGCTACTCAGTATAAGCTACCACTGGACCAAATTTGATGGACCTAGGGTTTAGGCTTACAAAGATATGAAGCAAGATGTCCAAGTGTTTACGCCGCCGCCGAAGCCGGATTCCCATAAATATGTCTCGCTTCCAGCGACTATCGTCGCAGGCGAGACAACAAGGATTTATGCGATACTTTTAATAACTTTTTTGTAAATGTTGCAAATGATATTGACAAGGATGTTGTTTTTGATGAAAGCAGTCACCCTAGCATTTCAAAAATTAAAACTTTGGGTCATCGTGATGCATGTTTTGAGTTCATGTCAACTGATGTTGACACTGTTTCTAAATTGCTCAGTATAATTAACATTAAGAAAGAGACAGATGTAGATAATATTTCACCTAAGCTTTTATGTGTTGGGGCCCCTGTTCTTAACTAATATATTACATCTTTAATAAATAATACTATTCAAAATTGTACTTTTCCTAATTTACTTATTAAAAGAAGCTCAGGTTGTACCTTTATACAAAAAGAGTGATCCTTTGGATAAGAAAAATCAGTTAGTATTTTACCCACAATACCTAAATTATATGTTTGTTTGAATACTGTTTAACGCCACTTTCAGCAATTTTTCAGCTATATCATGGCATCCAGTGTTTATTGGGGGAGGAAGCTGGAGTTCCCGGAGAAAACCACCGACCTTCGGTAGGAAAACTGGCAATCCTTGTCAATTAAGATTGGAGTCGAGCGCACCCTGCCAACAGTGAGGCTCGAACCCGCAATCTCAGTGTTGACCACGTGATCAATAGTAGAAGAACTACCATAACCACTCGGCCACCGAGGCCCCTCTAAATTATATGAAAGGGTTTTATCTGATCAATTAACTGATTATTTTGAAAATATTTTCCTTTTTTTTATGTGCTTTTAGAAAAGGACATGGGTGCCAGACCACTCTGCTGAGACTCCTTGAAGACTGGAAAATTTTACTTGATAAAAACCAGTATGTGGCAGCTATTTTAATGGATCTTTCGAAAGCTTTTGACTGTCTGCCTCATGATATTCTCTTATGTAAACTCTCTGCTTAAGGTCTACCTTCAAAATCAGTGAAATTACTTCAAAATTATTTAACTGGCCGTAAACAACAAATTAAGCTTCAGGGAGTCCTCAGTGACTGGGCTGGCATCACAAAAGGTGTACCTCAAGGTTCTATACTCGGTCCCCTACTTTTCAACATTTTTATAAATGATATATTTTATTTTATTGAGCATGGTACTTTATACAACTATGCTGATGATAACACCTTATCTTATGCTGATTATGATTTTGATAATTTAATGTCTATTCTTTCAAATGAAAGTACTATCTTTATTGATAGGTTCCAAGCTAACCCTGATACATTTCAGGTTATTGCCATAGGTAATAAAACGCATGATATAAAGCCAGTTTTTAATATTGAGTCAGCTGTAATAATGTGTGATGATGTAGTAAAATGACTGGGGATCAATATAGATTACCAATTAAATTTTAATCAACATTATAAAAATATATGTCATAAAGGCCTCTCAACATGTCAATGTGCTTAAACGCATTGGTTGTTTTCTCTCAAAATTGAATAAGCTCACCATTTTTCATACGTTTATTTTTTCGAACTTTAATTTTTGGCCTCTGGCTTGGCATTTCTGCACTAAAAGTAATTCTGCAAAATTGGAAAAAATTCAAGAGAAAGCCTTACGATTCCATATATGATGACTACAAGAGTACATAATTATTAGATGCGTATGATGGCTATTGAATGATTTAAGATTTTATATAAATTATCACCACCTTGTTTACATGACCTTGTTGTTTTTAAAAATTCTAATTATAATTTTAGATATTCCAATATTGTGGATATACCTAGAGTACGAACAGCTACCTATGGTAGGAATTCTTTTAAATATGCTGCTGCTGTTTTATGGAATGACCTACCTGATGAGTTTAGAAAAACCTCAAATTTTAATCAGTTTAAGAACATTATTAAATCAAGGAATGGAAACAACTGTAAATGTGCTATATGTGCTGATACCATCTAGGTCATTACCAAATTTGTTTTTTTGTTTGCATGTATGCTTTTATGTTGCTACTGTTAGCTTAGATTTACTATCTACTATATTTTTAGTTGCTAGTTATTTTTATTTTCATTATTATCTCATTTCATTATATTTTCCTGGTCAGCTCTTCACATTCATGTCTCCTGTAGGTTTCTAATGATTTATTTATTGTGCATGATCTGTTATATTGCATTATTTTATATTGTAATTTATGTCGGTCAAAAGTACATCAGTGCTTATGTTTCTTATTGTGTATATATATGCCGACTCTAAATAAAAGTTATTTATTTATTTATTTATTTATATTTTTACATTGTTTACATCCTGTGATCAATAACAACAGATAATTCAGACATATGTAAACTACATGATCACTTCTTGGTGTCAATCAGAATATATTGTAAGACCAAACAAAAATATATGTCTGTTTACGGTTACCCAACCGACCCTAAATTTTGATGCAATCCTAGTTCATTTTATCAGAATATAAAGTTGAAAGTGAAAGTAAAAATGTAACAGTCACCCTATCGACATATCGTGTGGTCCCACGTTGCCTTGTACAAAAGCAAAGATTTTATGGATTTTTGTCATT
Organism: Limnoperna fortunei; assembly: GCA_944474755.1. Classification (NCBI taxonomy): domain Eukaryota; kingdom Metazoa; phylum Mollusca; class Bivalvia; order Mytilida; family Modiolidae; genus Limnoperna; species Limnoperna fortunei. The sequence goes on from OX104119.1 coordinate 43,878,869, forward strand.
TGATTTGTTGTTTTATGAGCTTTCAGTAATGACAGACCAAAAGTCCTGTCATTTTGAACAGTCACCCTATTCCCTCTTTAAATTTTATTCCAATTTTTGGTAAAAAAAAAAATTATCGTGTTTTTGTCACAGCATCTTCACGCATTTTTTAAAATTAAGGTGATTAATCAATGTAAACTGTTTCCCAGCTGACTTTTACTTTGTACATAAAGTATATTGAAAAAATACCTGCGGAAACCAGTTCAAAGAAAAGAAATTAAATATGGACTATTTCCGGAGCTGATATGAACTCAATCCCGGAGATTGCAAAAATATTATTCTGCTTGTGTTGAATTGATTACTGAGAGATTTAAACGTAATAAAAGAAGTGTTTCTGTGAGCTTATACTCACTAGTGATACCCCCACCAAAAAGTATTCAGTAAACAGGGAGTAGATGACCAAGGATCATGGAATTGGACTGACGGACATGGGAAAAACAGTATACCCCTTCTACTTCGAAGCGGAGGTATAATGAGTATTTAGGGAGTCACTTTCAAAAAATTTTAATTTCAATCTTTTTAAATATTTGTAAAAGTGTATTTTTATAAAAATACATATGTTTGACAATTTCCTACCTCCAGTTCTACTTCATTTATAATTCTTTCAACTTGTGTACTAATGACAAAAAACATTCATCTTATTGTACAAAATATGAAAAATATAAGTGTGGACACAGAAAAATGTCTCGCCTGCATTCCGCATAAATAAGGACAAAATTATGTCATAAGCATTACGTAAATAGCATTAAATTGTTATCATATAAAATATAACATGCATGGTTACAGAGAAACAGACTTAATCCAAAAACTTAAACGTAGTCGCTGGACCGTGCAATTGAGGTCAAGGTCAGGTGACACCTGCCAGACAGTCATGAACTCTTCAGCAGCAACCTGTATACCAAATATTGTCACCCTACCATGCATAGTAACATAGGAACTGCCCTAATACAAAAGCTTTAATGTAGTTGCTGGACCGTGAAATTGAGGTCAAGGTCAGGTGACACCTGCAAGACCGTCATGTACTCTTCAGCAGCAACCTGTATACCAAATATTGTTATCCTACCATGCATGGTTACAGAGGAACTGGCCCGATACAAAAACTTTAACGCAGTCGCTGGACCGTGAAATTGAGGTCAAGGTCAGGTGACACCTACCAGACAGTAATAATAATAATCTTTATTTAAAGAGGGTAACACAGTTAGTCTACAAACTAATCTTCCCTGAGGCCCTCAGACGGTGCATAGAAAAATGACAGAAAATACAGAAATAAACATAAAACTATAATACAGAAAATACAGAAATAAATGTAAAACACATAAATACCAATGTCTATTATTAGTTTTTGTTGATCATGACATTAATTCTGAACTCTGAAGATATTTTTTAACATTGATTTTAAATATAGTGGTTGTCCTCGCATTACGAATGGAAATTGGTAGTTTGTTCCACAAAATAGAACCAGAATATGCAAATGAATTTCTAAACAGTTCAGTTTTAATTTTAGGAATAATCAAATCTCCATGCGTTGCATTTCTTAGTGAATATGGTTTATTTTCTGCTACATAGTTAAATTTTTCTGTTAAATAATCTGGTGCTTCTCCATTGAGTGGTTTATAAACTAACAGATACTTATGATATTCTATTCTTGTACCAACTTTCATTATTCCTAACTGTTTAAACAATGGATTTGATGGACATGTAGGTTCCTTATCTAGAATCAGCCTAACAGCTCTTTTCTAAAGTTTTAAAATTCTTTCTAGCCCATCAACCCCACAACCACTCCATATTATACAACAATAATCAATTAGTGGGAGAATATAGCCATTATATGTTTCTTAATCTTTGTCAGGAGATATAATCTAGAAGATATGACAGAGCATACATGATCGATTTGGGCTTTCCAACTCAGTGTGTCATCAATTTTGACACCAAGTAACTTTTCACAGGATGAAAATTCTAAGACTGCATCATTAACATATAATGTGGGATGTTGAACTGTTGTTAGTCTCTGTTTAGTCCCATTTAACATACATTTACTCTTAGCAGTATTTATGAACATATAGTTATTGTAGCACCAATTTTCAATTCTTCTTAGATCATCTTGTATCTCTAATTGTAAACCCTTGATATTTCTCCCAGATATGTGAATGGTTGTGTCATCAGCATATAAATCAACATTAGTATTGTGTATATGCAGAGGGAGATCATTTATATATAAAACAAATAGTAGAGGGCCTAATATTGAACCTTGTGGAACACCAAAGTTCACATGTTTTTGTAAAGAAGAAGTATTAAGAATATTTACTTGTTGTTTTCTTACATTTAAATAGGATTTAAATAATTTTACTGTTATATTACTTAATCCGTATATCTCTAGTTTTTTACAAAGTATGTCATGATCAACTACATCAAAAGCCTTTTTAAAGTCTAACAAGAGAAGATATGGTTGAACCATATCGGGGAAACTCAATTAAAGTAAATGGAGGATTAAAACAGGAACCCATTTTGTATTGTAATATGAGAGATTAATACAATACAAATACAAATATAAATAATTTTATTGGCTCAAACTCATCTACAATAAATAGTGTAATGGAAAATAATATATAACATCACATGTAATGTAACGTAAATTACCGTTACATACATTAACATTACGTACATTATATGTTACGTACAATAAAGGCACTGCATTTTAAATTATTTTGCCTTTAGGTGCTAAATATAAGTAATATATTAATGATGTTCTGAAGTGCTTTTCAATGTATTTTAGCAGTTATGACACATTATTTAAATGTCTTTAGTGTTTCAGCGCTCACAAACGGTGTTACGGACCTTAATTTCTTAAACGTGACACAATAAATTTCGCTGTTTTATTCATTGTGGACAACAATTTAAATGAAACATAGATAAGCATTTGTTATGATGATAATTGGATTCAACTTGATCTAAAACCAATAAAAGAACGTCAATGAACGTGTATTGGTCATGCTTTATAGAGAAAATAGATTGATTGTTTGGATGGATGTTTGCTTTATGTCCAGCGAGCAGTATTTCAGTTATGTTCAGGAGTTTTGTTACATACATTAACAGGTTTTTGGCGACATGCAATAAAGGCCACATATTTTGTAACAAATAACAACTTTTATCGAGACTATATTTCTGTCTTCATACAATACAACAATTTATTAATAAGAAAAATCATCAAAAGAATATTTTCCGGGTGTGTTTAATGATTATTTATAAACTCAAAAGTACTTGATGCAAGAAAGCGACATGGTAAATTTGAGCAGTACTGTACACAACTATTAAAAGTAATGTAAGGTCAAAACTCAAATGTCAAGATTGGGTGAACCTTCCGTCTCCAAAACATCGACATTGATACATTTTCTGTACAAGAAATAATTTATTGAGACTTCCAGTGTTCACTGAATAAATATTCGACTTGAAAGTTTGACGACATGTTTTTCTTTAAAATGCAACATTTACGATGGAATGAGACCTCATCAACGCCATCTTTGTCCCAAATTATTTACATTTGTACCGTTTGTTAAATCTGCAATCCGAATTGAGATAAAGGACTGGTTTTCGTTTGTTTTAAAAATATTCGAAATTCTGAATACATTGATTTATGTATTATTTTATTTTGCAAAGATGTACATGTGTAAATCGTGTTTACTGTTAGGACATCATGATGATCAGCTGCAGCAGCACAGGCAGCCATGGAATATTAACTGTTTACATCACGAAAATTGTTTAATACACCATTAAAACAGTAGCAAGAAGTTCATTATTGTTGGACATACTTACAATGCGTTAATTATACAATTAACAATTGAGATGAAAGCAGATTGAATGTGCATTTATGATATAATATTGGACATATTCACAATGCGTTAATTATATAATTAAATTCAGATGAGAGCAGATTTAATGTGCATTTATGATAATAGTACGAAATACTACGAAATGTTTATTTGTTCAACACATTTACAATAAATTGTTATGACACATAATCACGTGCACATAATGTAATGAATACAACAATATGATCGTTCACCTAGCCAGCTTGATCGCGTAAGAATATATGAACAGAATTATATTTTTATTCAAATACAAAGAACAAAATTAGTACATTTCGCAATACAAAACATACTGTTTTTCACCTGAAAAATAATCAAAACAATATTACAGATAGAAAGTACTTACTTCGGTAAATGCAAACATCGAACTATATTATCGCGCAATAGCTCAGTAAACCGTACCTGAAATTAGTTATAACCCCACGTGTGATACAATGCAATGATTTGAGTTATGAAAATACAATAAGGTTGGTGTTACCATTATTCATTTCATACAATCACTTGTCAATTAGATTTACAAGAGCAGTCTAACAGGAATGATAAGGCCTGAATCCAGATTGTGCTGGATGTAAAAGTTTCCATTTAGACAAATAATCATATAAATAATTTGAGTCATGTACTCTTCATCAGCAACCTATATACCAAATATTGTTATCCTACCATGCATGGTTATAGAGGAACCGCCATAATACAAAAACTTTAATGAGTCGCTGGACTGTGAAATTGAGGTCAAGGTCAGGTGAAACCTACCAGACTATTCATCAGCAACCTATATCCAAATATTTTCATCCTACCATGCATGGTTACAGAGGAACATGTACTGCATAATCCAAAAACTTTAATGTAGTCGCTGGACGGTGAAATTGAGGTCAAGGTCAAATGACAGGTGACTGACTGGCAAGTACTCATCATAAGCTAACACTGGACAAAATTTGATGGACCTAGGGCTTAAGCTTACAAAGATATCATGCAAGATGTGTTGATGCCGCCGTCGGATTCCCATATATATGTCTCGCCTCCAGCGACTATCGTCGCAGGCGAGACAAAAATGAAAAAAAATATAATAAAATGAAAATGCCTACCTACCTACCCTACTTATTTCTAGCATGTAACCTTAAACAGACATAGTGTTCTGTAATGCCTAATGTGGATTTTTTATACTTATTTATAATCATAAACAGTGCCATGACGACCAATAACAACAGAAGTCAGACATATGTAAACTACATGATCACTTCCTGGTGTCAATCAGAAAATATTGTAATGTGGATTATTTATACTTTCTTATAAACATAAACATTGTGATGACGACCAACAACAACAGATTTAGACAGTGAATTATAATAACATATGTATGATGATGGTACCTGTGTAATAATAACCTGACTATGTTTACCATCAGGACTAATCCTGAGTACATTGTTAGACTTCCAACATATAACAAGTACATGTCCTTCATCATCTGTTGTAATTCCCCATGGATCACTCATGTTAGGATCAGTAAATGTAAACAAAGTGTTCCCAACTGTATCAATACAGTAGAACTTATGCCAGTCAGTATAGTATATACGTCCTGCCTCACCATCACAGATATACCTAGGTATCACACCCACTGGTATTGTACGTGTTACCTCCCCAGACATGTTCATTACCTTTACTGTGTCATCATAACAGCCTACAAACAGCTCGTTATCTCTGTACATGATACCACGACACCCAACCTTTACATCGGTACGTTGTATAACTTGTCTCTGTCTGACATCTACTATTACTACAGTATAATCTAATGTAACAGTTACAGTGTTGTTGCCTACTACAGCTATACAGTGTGGCCCACCAGGGAATGGAATGGTATGTTGTTGTTGTCCTGTTATATCACATGTTACTAATTGTTTACCATTATAATCAGCTATAACTAACACATCATCATGTAACACCTTTATATCACGGATCCCCTTTACATTGACCTTGAAGTTATAATCCAGTGAATACATGTCCTGTACATGTTGTACAATGTGATCTTCAGTATCTGTTGATTCCCTGTGTTGATTGCTACAGTCCTGACACATAGTTCTCCGACAGTCATGACACCAGTATACAGATGGTTCCTTGTTACAGACATGACAACTGTAAAGGATTTATATAAATGTATCATAATTCTGATCAAGCTATGACAAAACTGATATAAAGTATGAAATAATAGTAACAATGATTCTGTATGCCCAAATAAATAGGTCAAATGATGAATCATGTAAAATAAAGTAAACAGAAAATTAATTAGTAATAACGTAACAAAAAGTGAACAGTAACAATTAGTTGATATCAATTAATTGTGTGGTACAATAAAATAAAATTTAATGTAACATATTTAGTTCCAAGTGTTGATAGTTATAGTACTGACACAAAGATGACTTCATAACTCGAATAATTTAAATCTTTAGAACTTGTGGTGTCATAACAATGTACAAAATCTTCCACAGGGTGGGGACTTACATTAAATAGGATGTTTGTAATAAGGGCAGTTACATTCCTTATTCCACATGGACAGGTTTTATATACAAGTCAGTACAACTACTGACCCTGTCCATATGACCCCTGTATGATACTTAATACTGACCCTGTCCATGCGACACCCTGTAAGGTACCTACTACTGACCCTGCCCATGCGACCTCCTTTTTTGAAGTTGGAAGTCATTACTGTTCAAATTGAGCCAATATGAGAAAGACCACTGAACTGTACTTTAACAATTGGAATTTCAATTCTTAACTTACTTTTGTTTAAATCTGGTATCGTGAATTCCTGTAAAACACACAATATGTCAGTCAGATATGACTTAACAATATATATATATATATTAACAACAATAAGACACTGGAGCACCTGGACTCATCTCCGGTTTTTAGTGAGTTCCAGTTGCTTAATTGTTGGTTTTTGTGTTGTGTGTATGTTTGTTTTGTTGTTGTCCCCTATTTTGTGTGTGTAATCATGCCATGGTTTTGTCTGTCCTAGATTTTTCGTTTTCTGAATACCCTTTTTAATCTTCAATTCTTTTTTCTTGATTGTGGTATGTACAATTAACTCTGGTCTGCAAATTATCAGCAGTTGTTATTTTGAAAACTTGTTGCCGTAAATATGTTTTACCTTTTAATTTCTTCCGTGCTGGCACATAATCTTCATTCTAGAAAAAGAGAATCAACATTTATGAACATATCTGAATCAACATTCCCTGATACAAGGGTTTTGGTATGAACTATTTCATTTCAACATAGACATGTACATGTATTTATGCAACAGTTACATTCGCTTGTAAATGCACACATGAAAAAGGAAAAGAAAACTGAACGTAACAGTGTCTTTTCTAAAAAATGAACAACTGGAAATCCCCAACAATTAGTTGACATCTTAAGTTATTAAAAGACATTCTAATATGACGTCCTTAGTACGCTTTGAGAACACATTGGGGTTCTAATAAGCGTATAGCCCGCTGTGACTTCACAATTGGAATTTCAACGTCATATACGCTCAACTGAAAATTTCGAACTGGAACAATGCAATTTTGTTAAGATTTTCCAATTGTTTGCTTAAAAGGTACATATATTCAATACAGAGTAAGAATATTACCATTGAAAGCGTCCTCTTAGAGCCGCTTAGAAATTTTAAAACATGTGTTAGACATATTAGAATCGAAATAGATTATTGCAATTGGGCTCTATTCAAATTAGAACATGGTCAGTCAGACCTTATATTTGTCTTCATTTTATACCTCGCTATCGCTCTGTATAAAATATTGACAAATAAGGTCTGACCATGTTCTAATTTGCATAGAGCCCGCTCGCAATAATCTATTTCTTAAACAACTAGGCAAACATTTTTAGACTGTAATTTACTATCAGATATACCCTGAATCAGTGTTTACCAGTTTTGCATGTTTAGTGCAGAAGTACCAATGTTAATGGTTCTGGTTTGTCCTAACAATGCATTCAGGTTGTCTTTGGAAGCATTAAATAAACTATCTGTATGTTGGAGTTACAATTAATAATAATAAGACCAATATACATGTAGGTATTTAGATTCCACAAATCTTTTGTTTCATTGAATGGCATTTTAATACAATTTTCAGCACTTGTTCAGCTACAAGTATATCAATTTTTTATTTAAAAAAGGCAGGAGTACTCAGTTGAAACCCCTGACCTTGGGTAGCTGGAGTACCCAGTGGAAACCCTGACCTTGGGTAGCTGGAGTAACCAGTGGAAACCCTTGACCTTTGGTAGCTGGAGTACCCCGTGGAACCCCTGACCTTCGGTAGCTGGAGTACACAGTGGAAACCCCTGACCTTAGGTAGGTGGAGTACCCAGTGGAAACCCTTGACCTTTGGTAGCTGGAGTTTTTTTTTCTGTTATTTATTTTTTATAGTCAGGGTTTTACATAGGACCCCTTCCATCTCCACCTGACCATGATGTTGTGGGGTTATTAATATGCATACTGTCACAGCTGACTATATTTTTATAAATATTGATTACAAAAAGCTCTAAAAAACAAAAAATCAATCAAAGACAGAAATGGCCGGATTTCGTTAAAAATTAACTAAGTCGGTTAACAGGAAGTAGGTGAGCGACAGACCTAAAATCGAATCCCACGTTATGGGAGGCCATGCTGATGCTGCATACCAAATTTCAAGAGAATGTGATTAGTAGTTGCTGAGAAAACTGTTACAAAAATTTTTCCTATTTTGACCCTTGAAACAGTCTAAGTCGGCTTAACAGGAAGTAGATAAGTGACTGACCTGGAAAGGGGAGGCACGATACAACTCATCATGCTAAATTGAAATCAATCCCTTTAGTAGAAGCCGAGAAAACTGTTACGAAAATTTTTTCCCCGCCTGCCCACCCAACATTCACCCGGCCAAATATTAAAAAAAAAAAATAGTACAATCACTCTCATTTTCTCCCCTAAAATTACTTTTGCTAATATCAAAAAAAATAATACAGAACTGCAGATGGCATTTATTCACAGTAAAAAGTTATAACAAGAAAAATGTATCAAATCTATGGAAAAATATGGTTAAAAGGGGCCCACCTTTGCTCAAATTTATGCATACAATGGTTTTTATTTGCAATGTATTGTTCAACACTATAAACATATTTCAGTTTAGATTTAAGTTCAATAATGTTTGGGATTCTTTCCTTTAATTTACAATGGTAGATATAGTTCATTGTCACTAGTATGATAAAATTAAAAAACGGTTGCTCATTAACATAGAATGAGCAATCAAGAAGTACAGATTCTTTTAACAGATCAAAAACATAAAAAGCTCTCTGATACAACATCCCAAAGACATCTTACAACAGTACAATAAAAAAATAAGTGTTCAATTGTTTCAATATCAGTCTAACAAAATCCACAGAGTTTTGTATTTTTCAGTTTTACCATATATAAGAAATTGTTTGTTGGAAGGATTCTATGTAATATTTTGTACTTAAAAGTCTTCAGATAGGTATGTTAACAACATTTCTTCAAAGTCACAAAATATTTTGACCAGTTGTGGATTTCAAAACCCAAGATGTTCCTCCCATTTAAGAAGTTTATCATTATTAGGTGCATAAAAAACTTGATCTCTTAAATACTTATAAACAAATTGGGGCTTGTTGGGATTCATCATTGTGTCAAAAAAAAATTGTTTACTACTGTAAAGTTACGCCAATTGACATTTTTTGCATTTTCTTTAATACACTTTTTCATAAATTAAAATAGGAATACTAATGGTATCAAACTATAATACTTCATAAAATTGTTGTTACATAGCTTATATATCATTACTTCAAAAAGAAAAATTGCCCATTCTGTGGATCAATAATATTATACAAGTATTGAACTCCAATTACTGTAATATTTAAACTCTGAACATGGAACAAAATTTAATAAATCAGTGGATAATACATCAATTATGCAATATTTTGGCAGAGGCTTTGCTTATTATCACACCTTTCCAAAATAAATTTGTAATTATCTCCCCATCTTGAATTTTATTACTATGTAGTTTGAAGAAGCGTGCAGTGTCATTCATACCTGGTTTCAGAGAACATGATAAATTTTCTGCCATGGACCTGCAGGGTTATCATAAAATCTTACGATGATCCCAACTCTTTAAAATTCTAGCCACTTCTTTGATTTTATTTGAAAAATTTAACTCAACCATACTGTGCAAGTTTAGAGAAAAATCAAGGCTCAGAACTGAAGTTTGAGTGTGACCAATATAAATTAAGATCACTACATAGAATATCGCCAGAAAATTTTTTGCTCCCAACCCATATTGCCATATTGCCCTAGTTTTGGATCTATTAACCTTAAGACCCGAAACTTTGGAGTAAGAATCAAAGCAACTAATTGTTTCACGTAATTAGGTTTCAGTGCCATCCAATGTCAAAAATGTATCATCTGCGTATTGACTAACAAAGCACTCTGCACCATCAATGTCAATTCCACCAATGTAACACCAGTTTACCTTTAACTTCAAGGCTATTAATTTAACACCTATAATAAACAAGTAAGGAGGTAGCATCTCTCTTAGTCTACATCCTCTACCAAGATCAAAGAAATTTGACATATGTCCATTATTTATGACACAGCTTTTAGCACCACTGTACAGAATTTCAATCCATTTGCAAAAAGAATCACCAAAATTCTACCTCTTTGAAGCCTTGGTGAGAATACTCCATTAAATAGAGTCAAATGCTTTTTCAAAATCAACTAATAGTAACAATCCTGTTTTGTCATTTTCTTCCAGATAGTGCATCAAGTCATATAGTAATCGTGTGTTCTCACCAATAAATCTATCTTTCATGAAACCTTTTTGTGAATCACTAATGACGAAGGGAAGCACTGATTTCACCTTATTAGCTATAACACTGCTGATACAATTTTCAAATCAATGTTTAATAAAGTAATAGGCCTCCAATTACTAATGAAGCGTCTATCTTTGTTCTATTTTGGTATACATGTAATGACCCCTTGATATTGAAAACAAGACAAATGACCTATTTCACACCCATATTTTAGAGATCTAAATACAAATGGACTTGTTGGTAGCTGGAGTTACACAGTTACGTAGATGACTAAGTACCTTAACCACATGGCCATTATCTAATGCACTGACAAAGATCATAGATGTCTTAACTTGAATTTCGCACACAAGAATTAGCCATTTGGGTAGAAAGAATACAAATTGCATAATAAAGTACAAAAAAGGAATAAGCTGATTGAATATTTGCTTAACATCATGCAAGCCATATTTCAGTGATATTCAGGACGAGATTGAGTTTACAAACAATAAATTAATATGAAAAAAAAATCTGGCACATAGAGCATGGGATGGAGGATTAAACATTTTCTAGATAAGCCTCATCTTTTTCAAAATCTACAAACATGACAAAAGGGACATTATTGTGCAAAGAGCTTGGTCCTCTCTGAAAAAACTTGACACACTGTCATAACTTCCATATTATAACCTGTTATCCCAATAAAAGGGCCTCCAGTATTCTCCATCTAGGGACATGCTGTTTATCTGTGTGGGTGGAGTACTGTGAACCTTCCCAGTATGGTTCCAGGAAATCAGTTAAAAGGTTATAAAATATTAAAGAACCATAACTCTTCATTACCAACGAAAGTGAAATTACTTAACTTAAGCTGCATTTTATATACAGTCGAACATCGATGGCTCGAACTCAAAGGGACCAATAAAAATTGTTCGAGAAATCGGAAGTTCGAGAAACCTGGGCTTGTGATGTCCGGAAATGGTTCATGAGCGAACTGGAATCAATATCAGTTTATATATTTCAATTAATTTCCTGTCACATTGGATTAATAAAATTGTGTTTATTCATTGCATTTCATATATAAATCTTATTTTTAAGTACGTATTTATGTTTTTGATCAAAATAAAAAATGTTTACTGTTATTTTTCTTGTTTAATTTTGTGCACAAGGATTGATGTGTATTATTGCATTACGTAACTGTCAATGAACTCGATTCGGATTTGATAGCAATTGATTGGCGCATATTTAAAACCTATTTCAACAAATTTGCCGACAAGGGCGTACATAAATACAAATGACAGTTAATTTAATTATAAGGGATTATATCATTAAAGATCAAGCTTGGCATTTTACAGGTATGGCTTCGATCTTTACACCTTTTACGATCAATTAGTCATGCAAGCTTGTCAATAATTTTAGTTCAAGTTACTAATGGTTTTTTCAATGGATTTTTAGTATTGAGACTGCTTATTTAGTTTGAGTTTTCGAGAAATCTGTGTTCGAGAAATCGAAGCAATTTTAACATTGATTATATAGGGCGAAAGTTCCGTACTTTGATAGGTGTTCGAGAAATCCGGGTGTTCAACAATCCGAGTCTGAGCTACTGAAGTTCGACTGTATTTCATAATTTTTTTTTTAATCGGCAAATAAAAAATCATTCAAAATTATTATACAACAATATACATATAAATGATACAGACTCAACCACTGCCTTTATAATAATAATAATACAATTATTGATAAGATTTCATACCTCTGTATAGTCTTCTAACCATGTCTGAAAAAAATCTTGAATGCTATGACTTTGACTATGTTCTTCACAAAAGTATTCATCTTCTACATCAAGTAACTCACTGCAGCTATGGAGACCAGCGGGATTGTGTATGTTGCCATCAGAGCACTTCGACTTAACAGTGTAAGACACTCTCCTTGTTTCAAATCTTGCTTGGACTCTCTCAATCATTCCCCCCAACTCTTCTAGCATTGCTTTACATTTTCCTTTCTCCATATCTCTCCACTGCCATATCTGTAGAGCTATTGTGTTTTTACAGAAACACAAAATACATTTTCTGAACTTGGTTCTGTCAAGAAAGAACACTCCCATACCATGATAAATAGCCACGCGGCCAGTCTGTGGTTCTGTGCAAATAGCATATTGACTAATATAATGACACATAATATGGTTGAAAAAGTCAAATGGCATAAAATCAAACTCAATACACAACCATGGTGTGCGCTTACAGTTACCTTTTTTCGCACTGAACCTATCAATGATATCTGTAAATGAAGCTTTCTCGGAGATCATGCAAGGCATATAATAAGTAGGTAAGGTCTGCCTCTGTCCATTCTCGATTAAAGTTGTAAGCTTTACTATAATACCAAATATTTCCATTACATTTAATATATGACAACTATGTTTGCTAAAATCAAGTTCTGGTTCTTTATCAAAGAGTTTTACAATCAGAGAGTGCTCAAGCTTTCCTTTGTCTACTAGTGCTCTATATTCATCTGACAGCTTCAGGTTGGTATCAAATTTGTCTGATACAAGACATCTGAAAGCATTTGCTAACCATTTTTGGTTAAGTATAATATATTCTTTTAAACTCTCAAAATATATAACACCTCCAACCTTATGTTGATATTTCAGAAAAAGGTTGATTTCATCCTCGCTATCAACTGAACATTTGGAAGATAATTGGATGATATCTGGCCAAGATAATATACTCACACCAGCCTGTCTAAAAATATCAATTAAGTGCTCTAAACGCATCCATTTTAAAGGCAACTGTTCAGAAAATGTTTTTAGTTGCTTTCCATACTTAAAAATTGTGTCCCGCAAACCACAGATATCCTCCTCCTTCGATTCAGTGTTTGACACATAGCATATCTCCCTAATATGCTTCTTCTTAGATTTGTTTCTTAAAACAGAACACAGCTGTTTATAGAATACCTGTTTTCTTTCTTCCAGCTAAAAGGAAGAAAAAACATACATGATATGATTGCCCCTGTTTTTTCAGCTGGTCTAAACTGTTGTTTGCATTCTGATCAAAAGATTACATGTCAACAATTGTACAAATCTATTTGTATAGCTTACAGTTATTTCATTGATTGATAATGACCAGAGAAATAACCGTTTATGTTTTGTTTCTCAATCTCAAAAGTAAGAGCATTAAGTGAAGAGATTTAACAAATTTGTTGTTATTTGTTGAACGGTGATTTCCATCTGACTGACTACATGATTGATATGTATAACAAACATCACAAACATCTAAAAGTTGTCAACATATACTACCCGGATTTCTGCCTATTATAATGGATATAAATGTGCAACTTAACACTTCAGTTAAAATATACAATGCATGGTTACAGAGAAATGGACCTAATCCAAAAACTTTAACGTAGTCACTGGACCGTGAAATTGAGGTCATGTTCAGTAGACACTTACCAGACACTCATGTACTAATCATTAGCAACCTATATACCAAATACTGTCATCCTACCATGCATGGTTACAGAGGAACTGCCCTAATCCAAAATTTTTAACAGTCATTGGACCGTGAAATTGAGGTCAAGGTCAGGTGACACCTGCCAGACAGTCATGTACTCTTCAGCAGCAACCTGTATACCAAATATTATCATCCTACCATGCATAGTTACAGAGGAACTGCCTTAATACAAAAACTTTTACGTAGTCGCTGGACCGTGAAATTGAGGTCAAAGTCAGGTGACACTCGCTAGACAGTCATGTACTATTCATCAGCAACCTATATACCAAATATTGTCATCCTACCATGCATAGTAACAGAGGAACTGCCTTGATACAAAAACTTTAACGTAGTTGCTGGACCGTGAAATTGAGGTCAAGGTCAGGTGACACCTACCAGACAGTCATGTACTATTCATCAGCAACCTATATACCAAATATTGTCATCCTACCATGCTTGGTTACAGAGGAACTGCCGTAATCCAAAAACTTTAACGTAGTCGCTGGACCGTGAAATTAAGGTCAAAGGTCAGGTGACTGGTGACTGACTGGCAAGTACTCATCATAAACTACCACTGGACCAAATTTGATGGACCTAGGGCTTAGGCTTACAAAGATATGAAGCAAGATGTCCAAGTGTTGACACCGCCGCCAGATTGCCATATATATGTCTTGCCGCCAGCCACTATCGTCGCAGGCGAGACAAAAAACACATTTGTAAAGGAACATTGTGACTAAGTTTGCTCTGAATTTGCCAATTGGTTTATGAGAAGAAAATTCAAATGTAAAAATTTAAAAGGACAACAATGATGAATGACAACAGATCCATTGTGGCATAAAATACCACAACAAATAATCTAATTGGAATCAATAATGCACATCAAAATAACTGAAATTTCCCCATAACATGGCAGTGTTTTTTCCAAAAATACACAGAAAACGAATTGTTAATATTTTTCAAAACACTTACATGATCTCTACACTCATCAATTCTTGTGCAAACAATGATAGTTGGAGGATATAGAAATTCTGTCTCCTCTTTTGATTCATCATTAACTCCACAGCAGTGAATACTATCAAGCCAGAAATCTACATACTCTGCAAAAAGTAATAAAGGTGAAATTTTTACAAAATAACACCATTGACAATAGGCCTTACATTTTGTAGAAGGTCTTTTTTATATTTTTAGCAAACATGATATCCTGAATTGCCTCCGGAGACAATTGTGTAAGCCACAATTAGGAATCTTTATAATTTACAATTATGTGAAATATGTAGTGATGTCAGAATGGAGATGCGGAGGTCTTTTTGGTACCTTTTTGCTATGTCTGGTTATTTGTTTCCATGATGTTTCATCATGAAAATACATCGTGCTAGGCTTAATCGCCGTCACATGTAAAATGTTGGTGAATTACCATTACGAAGAGAATAAAAGGGTTAAATCCTGAGTTTTCACACTGCCTTAAAAAAACTGAAAATTTAAACTGAATGCTGTTTAAGTATATTCAGACTATGGACCATCTAAGAACTCCAGCAAGGATTATATTTGGTTGATGCACAATTTTTGACCAAATAGGAAATTGTTAATCTTGGATTCCTGATTTTTTTGCAATTCATTGTTTCTCTCTAACAATTTTCAAGTTTCTATGGAGAAAACTGTAATCTAAAAAAATCAAAACACAAATCTTCACCGAAGACAATAATTCACACAATTTCTGACTAAAAGAGATACTAGCAGATCAAAATGGGCTGAATGATTTGACTCAGAGTAACTCATATAATTTATAATTTACAAGATGTACATGCATGTCACTATGCTCTACTATTAGTAAGAACGGCCATGGATCAAAATCACACAAAACAATTTGTAAACTAGAACATTTAAAAGTTGGTTCAAATTGGCTTAGTGGTTTCGTAACTGACGACACACAGCAGGTGATGGCACATGGATTTTGGACTGGTTAGCAAAAAAGCAAGAAATACCATTTTTTTTCTAAAATAAAAGTTACAAACCTCCAATCTTATCAAAGCCTTCTTCAGTTTTGATTGGTTGTACATCTTTCATGATGTTGGTAACTAGGAGATGTATTGCGTTTGGGTTGAGGAATATTGGGTGAGTGGCATAGTATTCCTTCTCTCCAGCAAAATCTAAAAGTCCACATTCTACAAATACTTCAGATGGAATATTCACTTCTTCAATACCATTAAGAAAATCATCCAAAGCTTGAGAAACATCTTCGTTTAATAATTTGGTAATTAAATCGTGATGCAGCTGTAAAGTACTCTCCACCTTCAATTCTGAATTATCTGGAATATTGTGCATTCGTGTCACCATCTGTTCTTCGAATTGGCTGTTAACAGATTCATCTTCAAGCTGACCTTGTATTGTCTGTTTTCTTCCTAAACTATTACGACTGGTATCAGTTGTCTCTCTGATACTACTATGACTGTTTTCATCATCTTGCAAACTAGTGACATAGTAGCTGCTCTGGGGGTAGTTCTTCAGCAAAGAGATGTCATCTCCGCTGCTTGAATTTTTGGCTTTTTTCAATCTCAACAACAGTTCTTTCTTT
The DNA here is from genome assembly GCA_944474755.1 of Limnoperna fortunei. Taxonomy (NCBI): domain Eukaryota; kingdom Metazoa; phylum Mollusca; class Bivalvia; order Mytilida; family Modiolidae; genus Limnoperna; species Limnoperna fortunei. Next base: position 43,895,641 of record OX104119.1, read on the forward strand.
TTGTCTGACACTGTAAAATAAAGCAAGAGACTCAGTACATGCAAATGAGACTATAAATTGTAAACAAAATATGAATTGCCAAAAAATAAAAGTATATGTTATATTAAAAAGATTGCAGCATGAATCATTTAAAGGTCCATACAAAAACTACCATACCAAAGTTTGTGTTCCGGAATAATTAACGGCAGACATAACAAAGATAAGATGACTCTGAGTTTTTGGTCTTCTTGAGATGTATTTTAATAAGATAATTTACACTCCATGACCAAATAGTGTGATTTTAAAGTAATAGAAAACAATAAAATAATCCAAGAAGTATACATGATATAATAACATTATGGATTTGAAAATCAAATATCTCACAAATAATAAATATTACTTTTTATCAACATATGCTAAGTATGCTAAGTAATTGTTTTAAATACCATCATCAATGATCCATTGACCATTACTCAGGTTAATTTTACACCGATGCATATCAACCCCATCAGTACTTTGAACTCCCATCATACTCTGTGTTAGTATCCGTCTCAGGAGACATGTTTTACCGACTCCATTTTCACCTATAATAACAATCTTGATGTTATAACGTGTCTCCGTTCCGGCCTTCATGATTTCCATGTATAATTCTTTATCTTTTACACTTAACTGTTGGATAGCTTTGGGGATTTCTATTAAATAAAGAAATAAATCACTATCAACAGATCTGATGCTCACTGTGTTTTAATGTTTTATACAGAGCATGTTTTATTGTTCTATGCTCTTCATATTCATATAGTGTTTGGCATTTTCAATTTTTTGTGTAGAGTGCCTCTGATGAGTCTTGAATAGACAAAACGCACGTCAGGCATAGAAAAATTTATTGTCTGGAACTTTGTTGTATTTTTATTTGTTCAGTTTCTTCCTCTATGAAGCCATGAAAACTATTCCATTAAAAGTATAGGTGTGGGTAGGAAAAAAATTCTAAAACACACTGACAACAAAAATATTATTTTTACATTTAACCCCACAAACTAGTCCTTACTTTCCTAACTCAGTTACTCATACATGTATGATGAACATGTACCAAATTAAAAAAAAATACATAGAAAATAATTAAACTAAAGAATTAATTAGTTATTGGTGTTTAATCCCTCTCTGTGCACCACAACCATTTTTTTCAATTTATTTTTTGTACATGGCCAGGATTTTACATTTACCCTTACATCACCACCTGACCACGGTGTAATAGGTATCTTTACAATAGAAAAAAAAAACATCCTAACTATAGAACTGCTTTATAACCACACACATACACACAAACCCAAAAACACAAATTTACACATTCTGATACAACCCTCAAGAATATTTTGGTTTTTTTACAGAGTAACCACAGACTTGACTTGCTATATTGTTTATATATTTTAACACTACAGAAATATTACTGCAATAAGTTTGGAAAAATTATGTTTACAGGGGACCACAAGTCTTCTGCTTTATGTTCCAAGTTATTCTTTTTTGCTACAAATTTTTCTATGTAGTAATATTTTCTAATTTTGTGTTTATGTCCTACAGTATTGCGTAGTATATCTACCCAATACTGTAGGACATGATTAAAAGGAGATTTAACAGTTGACCCTCCTCCGGTACACCAAGAAAAAAATTGTCTTTTCTAAGTTCACTATCTTCTTATTTAGTTTTCAAACAACAAGAAAATCTGCTGAGAAAGTCTAAACTAATTTTACACTAATAAAATAGGTGATCTACTGTCTCAATGTCCCTGTTGCTTTCTTTTATATGGATTTTAGACAAAAATACATTTGTTGGAATAATTTAATGTAAAACGTGATACTGAAAGTTAAAAAGGTATGTATTTTTACAGCACTTATTATTAATTTCAAAATATTTTGACCAGTCTGGGATCCCTAACTGCAGGTCATTATCCCATTTAAGCAATTTTTCAACTGGGCAAACACACCGACTTCTCACTAGATAAGCATACAAGTATTTAATTTTTTTCTTTTTTTTGCAAAAAGTTGTCTGCTTGACTAAAATTCTCTAGGTTTGTTGCATGATCTCTTGAGTAATGCTTGACATCAGACTTATGGTATATTGGATAACATAGAGTAGTATCCGACAAAATTGTATGTTTTCACCTTTTTACGTAATTGTTCAAATGTAAAGAAATTTCTTTTGCCCTCAACAAAAATATGACAGATACATTTTTTTTCAAAAAAGGAAAGTCATCTAATGGAACACAATTTAAGAATAGAAGTTGTGTTAAACGTTAAGTGTGATCCAAGATTGCTTATGGTCTAACCTTGAACTGTAAGTTGTGTCCGTCGAGCACAGTGTTTTATCTGGACGGAGTATTCTCCTTTATCATAAAGTTGTGCATTGTTTATAACAAGTCGGTGAAGTTTTCCATCTCTCTCCACTTTATATTTGTCTGATGTGCTCACTTTAGTGCCATCTTTGAACCATAGGCCTCTTTGATTGTCATCAAGTATTTCACATTCAAATTGAACGGTTTCACCCTCTATACATGTCATAGTACCCAATGGTTTAGTGAAATATTCTGTCAAGGAAATATAAGTAATTTTTAGTCATCTTATAATTCAAATAAAAAATGGTTAATATGTGCAGTGTCAGCATAAACAGTATTTTCACTTAAACTGACATTAAAAGAACAAAGTTTTAGTAACATGTCATCCAACCTGGACAAATTATCTCAGCTATATGCTGACTCATGCATATCTAGAACACTGAGTGTCAGATTAGCTCAGTAGCAGCAAGTTTTACCCCTGGGATCCAACCAATATTAATTCCTTTTAACATGCCATACTAGATTTCCACATAATTTATCCTTGGATACAAGCATTCATACAATGTCATCCGCTCCACAACCCCATCCTAACCTTTTATATTTTGAAGGGGAGCAGACCACCAATGATTTAGACACTGCTCCAAAATTCACAATGACAGATCTTTATTTATAATGACAGCATAATTCTCAATATCGTGTATATTTAGGCATCACAGCAAGAGATGTTGCTCTGACTCTGTAATTTATACTGACTATACAATTCTCAATATCATGTATATTTACCTATCACAACAAGATATGTTGCTCTGACTCTGTTGTTTATAATGACTGTATAATTCTCAATATCATGTATATTTACCTATCACAACAAGAGATGCTGCTCTGACTCTATTGTTTATACCGACTGTATAATTCTCAATATCGTGGCTGTATATTTACCTATCACGACATCACTGCAGGCAGGGTGTACTCGACTCCAATCTTAATTGACAAGGATTGCCAGTTTTCCTACCGCAGGTCGGGGGTTTTCTCCAGGTACTCCGTCTTCCTCCCCCAATAAAAACTGGATGCCATGATATAGCTGAAAAATTGCTGAAAGTTGTGTTAAAACACCATTCAAACAAACAAACCTATCACGAAAAGAGATGTTGCTCTGACTCGGTTGTTTATAATGACTGTATAATTCTCAATATCATGTATATTTACCTATCACAACAAGAGATGTTGCTCTGACTCTGTTATTTATACTGACTGTATAATTCTCAATATTGTGTATATTTACCTATCACAACAAGACATGTTGCTCTGACTGTTGTTTAGACTGACTGTATAATTCTCAATATCTATATTTACCTATCACAGCACGAGATGTTGCTCGGACTCTGTTGTTTACACTGACTGTATAATTCTCAATATCATGTATATTTACCTATGACAACAAGAGATGTTGCTCTGACTCTGTTGTTTCTACTGACTGTATAATTCTCAATATCATGTATATTTACCTATCACAGCACGAGATGTTGCTCTGGCTCTGTTATTAATTATACTGACTGTATAATTCTCAATATCGTGTATATTTACCTATCACAACAAGAGATGTTGCTCTGACTCTGTTGTTTATAATGACTGTATAATTCTCAAAATCATGTATATTTACCTATCACAGCACGAGATGTTGCTCGGACTCTGTTGTTTATACTGACTGTATAATTCTCAATATCATGTATATTTACCTATAACAACAAGAGATGTTGCTCTGACTCTGTTGTTTATACTGACTGTATAATTCTCAATATCATGTATATTTACCTATCACAGCACGAGATGTTGCTCAGGCTCTGTTATTAATTATACTGACTGTATAATTCTCAATATCGTGTATATTTACCTATCACAACAAGAGATGTTGCTCTGACTCTGTTGTTTATAATGACTGTATAATTCTCAATATCATGTATATTTACCTATCACAACAAGAGATGTTGCTCTGACTCTGTTATTTATACTGACTGTATAATTCTCAATATTGTGTATATTTACCTATCACAACAAGAGATGTTGCTCTGACTCTGTTGTTTATAATGACTGTATAATTCTCAAAATCATGTATATTTACCTATCACAGCACGAGATGTTGCTCGGACTCTGCTGTTTATACTGACTGTATAATTCTCAATATCATGTATATTTACCTATAACAATAAGAGATGTTGCTCTGACTCTGTTGTTTATACTGACTGTATAATTCTCAATATCATGTATATTTACCTATCACAGCACGAGATGTTGCTCTGGCTCTGTTATTAATTATACTGACTGTATAATTCTCAATATCGTGTATATTTACCTATCACAACAAGACATGTTGCTCTGACTCTGTTGTTTATAATGACTGTATAATTCTCAATATCATGTATATTTACCTATCACAACAAGAGATGTTGCTCTGACTCTGTTATTTATACTGACTGTATAATTCTCAATATTGTGTATATTTACCTATCACAACAAGAGATGTTGCTCTGACTGTTGTTTATACTGACTGTATAATTCTCAATATCATGTATATTTACCTATCACAGCACGAGATGTTGCTCGGACTCTGTTGTTTATACTGACTGTATAATTCTCAATATCATGGATATTTACCTATGACAACAAGAGATGTTGCTCTGACTCTGTTGTTTATACTGACTGTATAATTCTCAATATCATGTATATTTAATTATCACAGCACGAGATGTTGCTCTGGCTCTGTTATTAATTATACTGACTGTATAATTCTCAATATCGTGTATATTTACCTATCACAACAAGAGATGTTGCTCTGACTCTGTTGTTTATATTGACTGTATAATTCTCAATATCATGTATATTTACCTATCACAGCACGAGATGTTGCTCTGACTGTTGTTTATACTGACTGTATAATTCTCAATATCATGTATATTTACCTATCACAGCACGAGATGTTGCTCTGGCTCTGTTGTTTATACTGACTGTATAATTCTCAATATCATGTATATTTACCTATCACAGCACGAGATGTTGCTCTGTCTCTGTTGTTTATACTGACTGTATAATTCTCAATATCATGTATATTTACGTATCGCAGCAAGAGATGTTGCTCTGGCTCTGTTGTTTATACTGACTGTATAATTCTCAATATCATGTATATTTACCTATCACAGCACGAGATGTTGCTCTGGCTCTGTTGTTTATACTGACTGTATAATTCTCAATATCATGTATATTTACGTATCGCAGCAAGAGATGTTGCTCTGGCTCTGTTGTTTATACTGACTGTATAATTCTCAATATCGTGTATATTTACCTACCACAACAAGAGATGTTGCTCTGACTCTGTTGTTTATACTGACTGTATAATCTCAATATCGTGTATATTTTTACCTGTCACAACAAGAGATGTTGCTCTGGCTCTGTTGTTTATACTGACTGTATAATTCTCAATATCGTGTATATTTTTACCCGTCATAACAAGAGATGTTGCTCTGACTCTGTTGTTTATATTGAATGTATAATTCTCAATATCATGTATATTTACCTATCACAACAAGAGATAGGGCTGCGGTGGCCGAGTGGTTACGGTAGTTCGTCTACTATTGATCACGTGGTCTGTCAACACTGAGATTGCGGGTTCGATTCTCACTGCAGGCAGGGTGTACTCGACCCCAATCTTAATTGACAAGGATTGCCAGTTTTCCTACAGCAGGTCGGGGGTTCTCTCCGGGTACTCCGGCTTCCTCCCCAATAAAAACTGGACGCCATGATATAGCTGAAAAATTGCTGAAACTGGCGTTAAAACAAGATTCAAACAAACAAACAAACACAACAAGAGATTTTGCTCTGACTCTGTTGTTTATACTGACTGTATAATTCTCAATATCGTGTATATTTACCTATCACAGCAAGAGATGTTCCTCTGACTCTGTTGTCTATACTGACTGTATAATTCTCAATATCATGTATATTTACCTATCACAGAAAGAGATGTTCCTCTGACTCTGTTGTCTATACTGACTGTATAATTCTCAATATCATGTATATTTACCTATCACAGAAAGAGATGTTCCTCCGACTCTGTTGTTTATACTGATTGTATAATTCTCAATATCATGTATATTTACCTATCACAACAAGAGATGTTGCTCTGGCTCTGTTGTTTATAATGACTGTATAATTCTCAATATCATGTATATTTACCTATCACAGCACGAGATGTTGCTCTGGCTCTGTTATTTATACTGACTGTATAATTCTCAATATCATATATATTTTTACCTGTCACAACAAGAGATGTTGTTCTGACTCTGTTGTCTATACTGACTGTATAATTCTCAATATCGTGTATATTTTTAGCTGTCACAACAAGAGATGTTGCTCTGACTCTGTTGTTTATAATGACTGTATAATTCTTAATATCATGTATATTTACCTATCACAACAAGAGATGTTGCTCTGACTCTGTTATTTATACTGACTGTATAATTCTCAATATCATGTATATTTACCTATCACAGCAAGAGATGTTCCTCTGACTCTGTTGTCTATACTGACTGTATAATTCTCAATATCGTGTATATTTTTACCTGTCACAACAAGAGATGTTGCTCTGGCTCTGTTGTTTATAATGACTGTATAATTCTCAATATCGTGTATATTTTTACCTGTCACAATATACAGTTATTTAATGCCTGTTCATGGAACAGTCAAAACTATTATCCCGAGGTGCTGGAGATGATTGAGGAACTGTTGCCTGAGGCCGCAGGCCGAAGGCAACAGTTCCTAAATCATCTCCTAACCACCGAGGGCATAATAGTTTAACTGCTCCATGAACAGGCATTAAATAACTGTTTTATTAACTTATAGACTTTACAGAGAAAGTGATCACATTAAAGGATCTTGGTTGGCCATATTTAAACTTTTGGATGCCTTTGGTTGATCAAATTCTCGATCTGAGCAAATAAATTCAATGCATGAGAAATTTACCCCAAATAATCTCTAGCACCATAAAACAATAGTTTTGACTGTGCTTTGTATCAGGTGTAGTTTTATCTCAAGGACAATGACATGAATGAGATGGTAGTCTGTGCGCTTGACACTGCGCATCGTTCTCGGGCATGGAACAGTCGTTCCGGAAGGAGTGAAACAGTTAACTGTTACACGCTGACGTCATTTTGGAAAAAAATGAATGAAAACATCCGAAATTACTTCATATGAAAAATATATACTATAAGTTAATAACAAGAGATGTTGCTCTGGCTCTGTTGTTTATAATGATTGTATAATTCTCAATATCATGTATATTTACCTATCACAGCACGAGATGTTGCTCTGGCTCTGTTGTTAATTATACTGACTGTATAATTCTCAATATCGTGTATATTTACCTATCACAGAAAGAGATGTTGCTCTGACTCTGTTGTTTATACTAACTGTATAATTCTTAATATCATGTATATTTACCTATCACAACAAGAGATGTTGCTCTGACTGTTGTTTATACTGACTGTATAATTCTCAATATCAATTATATTTTTACCTGTCACAACAAGAGATGTTGCTCTGGCTCTGTTGTTTATAATGACTGTATAATTCTCAATATCGTGTATATTTACCTATCACAGAAAGAGATGTTGCTCTGACTCTGTTGTTTATACTAACTGTATAATTCTCAATATCATGTATATTTACCTATCACAGCACGAAATGTTGCTCTGTCTGTTATTTATACTAACCGTATAATTCTCAATATCAATTATATTTAACTGTCACAACAAGAGATGTTACCATGACTGTTGTTTATTCTGACTATACAATTCTCAATATCATGTATGTTTACCTATAACAACAAGAGATGTTGCCCAGACTCTGTTATTTATACTGACTGCATAATTCTCAATATCGTGTATATTTACCTATCACAGCAAGAGATGTTGCTCTGACTCTGTTGTTTATAATGACTGTATAATTCTCAATATCGTGTATATTTACCTATCACAGCAAGAGATGTTGCTCTGACTGTTGTTTACACTGACTGCATAATTCTCACTATCGTCTATATTTACCTATCACAGCAAGAGATGTTGTTTATACTGACTGTATAATTCACAATATCATGTATATTTAATTATCACAGCACGAGATGTTGCTCTGGCTCTGTTATTAATAATACTGACTGTATAATTCTCAATATCGTGTATATTTACCTATCACAACAAGAGATGTTGCTCTGACTCTGTTGTTTATACTGACTGTATAATTCTCAATATCATGTATATTTACCTATCACAACAAGAGATGTTCCTCTGACTCTGTTATTTATACTGACTGCATAATTCTCAATATCGTGTATATTTACCTATCACAGCAAGAGATGTTGCTCTGACTCTGTTGTTTATAATGACTGTATAATTCTCAATATCGTGTATATTTACCTATCACAGCAAGAGATGTTGCTCTGACTGTTGTTTACACTGACTGCATAATTCTCAATATCGTGTATATTTACCTATCACAGCAAGAGATGTTGTTTATACTGACTGTATAATTCTAAATATCGTGTATATTTACATATCACAGCAAGAGATGTTACTCTGACTCTGTTGTTTATACTGACTGTATAATTCTCAACATCATGTATATTTACCTATCACAGCACGAGATGTTGCTCTGGCTCTGTTGTTAATTATACTGACTGTATAATTCTCAATATCGTGTATATTTACCTATCACAGCAAGAGATGTTGCTCTGACTGTTGTTTACACTGACTGCATAATTCTCACTATCCTATCACAGCAAGAGATGTTGTTTATACTGACTGTATAATTCTCAATATCGTGTATATTTACATATCACAGCAAGAGATGTTACTCTGACTCTGTTGTTTATACTGACTGTATAATTCTCAATATCAAGTATATTTACCAATGACAACAAGAGATGTTGTCATGACTTTCTTGTTTTTACTGACTGTATAATTCTCAATATCATGTATATTTACCTTTCACAGCACGAGATGTTGCTCTGACTCTGTTGTTTATACTGACTGCATAATTCTCAATATCATGTATATTTACCTATCACAGCATGAGATGTTGCTCTGGCTCTGTTATTAATTATACTGACTGTATAATTCTCAATATCGTGTATATTTACCTATCACAACAAGAGATGTTGCTCTGACTCTGTTGTTTATACTGACTGTATAATTCTCAATATCATTATTTACATTATCACAGAACGAGATGTTGCTCTGGCTCTGTTATTAATTATACTGACTGTATAATTCTCAATATCGTGTATATTTACCTATCACAACAAGAGATGTTGCTCTGACTCTGTTGTTTATGCTGACTGTATAATCTTAATATCATGTATATTTACCTATCACAACAAGAGATGTTGCTCTGACTCTGTTGTTTATACTGACTGTATAATCTCAATATCGTGTATATTTTTACCTGTCACAACAAGAGATGTTGCTCTGGCTCTGTTGTTTATACTGACTGTATAATTCTCAATATCTTGTATATTTACCAATCACAACAAGAGATGTTGCTCTGACTCTGTTGTTTATATTGACTGTATAATTCTCAATATCATGTATATTTACCTATCACAACAAGAAATGTTGCTCTGACTCTGTTATTGATACTAACTGCATAATTCTCAATATCGTGTATATTTACCTATCACAGCAAGAGATGTTGCTCTGACTATGTTGTTTATACTGACTGTATAATTCTCAATATCATGTATATTTACCTATCACAACAAGAGATGTTGCTCTGACTCTGTTATTTATACTGACTGTATAATTCTCAATATCATGTATATTTACCTATCACAACAAGAGATGTTGCTCTGACTCTGTTGTTTATATTGACTGTATAATTCTCAATATCATGTATATTTACCTATCACAACAAGAGATGTTGCTGTGACTCTGTTATTTATACTGACTGTATAATTCTCAATATCGTGTATATTTACCTATCACAACAAGAGATGTTGCTCTGACTCTGTTGTTTATACTGAATGTATAATTCTTAATATCATGTATATTTACCTATCACAACAAGAGATGTTGCTCTGACTCTGTTGTTTATACTGACTGTATAATCTTAATATCATGTATATTTACCTATCACAACAAGAGATGTTGCTCTGACTCTGTTGTTTATACTGACTGTATAATCTCAATATCGTGTATATTTTTACCTGTCACAACAAGAGATGTTGCTCTGGCTCTGCTGTTTATAATGACTGTATAATTCTCAATATCGTGTATATTTACTTATCACAACAAGAGATGTTGCTCTGACTCTGTTATTTATACTGACTGTATAATTCTCAATATCGTGTATATTTTACCTATCACAACAATAGATGTTGCTCTGACTCTGTTGTTTATATTGACTGTATAATTCTCAATATCGTGTATATTTACCTATCACAGCAAGAGATGTTGCTCTGACTCTGTTATTTTATACTGACTGTATAATTCTTAATATCATGTATATTTACCTATCACAACAAGAGATGTTGCTCTGACTCTGTTGTTTATAATGACTGTATAATTCTCAATATCATGTATATTTACCTATCACAACAAGAGATGTTGCTCTGACTCTGTTATTTATACTGACTGTATAATTCTCAATATCGTGTATATTTACCTATCACAGCAAGAGATGTTGCTCTGACTCTGTTGTTTATAATGACTGTATAATTCTCAATATCGTGTATATTTACCTATCACAGCAAGAGATGTTGCTCTGACTGTTGTTTACACTGACTGCATAATTCTCAATATCGTGTATATTTACCTATCACAGCAAGAGATGTTGTTTATACTGACTGTATAATTCCAAATATCGTGTATATTTACATATCACAGCAAGAGATGTTACTCTGACTCTGTTGTTTATACTGACTGTATAATTCTCAATATCATGTATATTTACCTATCACAGCACGAGATGTTGCTCTGGCTCTGTTGTTAATTATACTGACTGTATAATTCTCAATATCGTGTATATTTACCTATCACAGCAAGAGATGTTGCTCTGACTGTTGTTTACACTGACTGCATAATTCTCACTATCCTATCACAGCAAGAGATGTTGTTTATACTGACTGTATAATTCTCAATATCGTGTATATTTACATATCACAGCAAGAGATGTTACTCTGACTCTGTTGTTTATACTGACTGTATAATTCTCAATATCAAGTATATTTACCAATGACAACAAGAGATGTTGTCATGACTTTCTTGTTTTTACTGACTGTATAATTCTCAATATCATGTATATTTACCTTTCACAGCACGAGATGTTGCTCTGACTCTGTTGTTTATACTGACTGCATAATTCTCAATATCATGTATATTTACCTATCACAGCATGAGATGTTGCTCTGGCTCTGTTATTAATTATACTGACTGTATAATTCTCAATATCGTGTATATTTACCTATCACAACAAGAGATGTTGCTCTGACTCTGTTGTTTATACTGACTGTATAATTCTCAATATCATTATTTACATTATCACAGAACGAGATGTTGCTCTGGCTCTGTTATTAATTATACTGACTGTATAATTCTCAATATCGTGTATATTTACCTATCACAACAAGAGATGTTGCTCTGACTCTGTTGTTTATGCTTACTGTATAATCTTAATATCATGTATATTTACCTATCACAACAAGAGATGTTGCTCTGACTCGGTTGTTTATACTGACTGTATAATCTCAATATCGTGTATATTTTTACCTGTCACAACAAGAGATGTTGCTCTGGCTCTGTTGTTTATACTGACTGTATAATTCTCAATATCGTGTATATTTTTACCTGTCACAACAAGAGATGTTGCTCTGACTCTGTTGTTTATATTGAATGTATAATTCTCAATATCATATATATTTACCTATCACAACAAGAGATGTTGCTGTGACTCTGTTATTTATACTGACTGTATAATTCTCAATATCTTGTATATTTACCAATCACAACAAGAGATGTTGCTCTGACTCTGTTGTTTATATTGACTGTATAATTCTCAATATCATGTATATTTACCTATCACAACAAGAAATGTTGCTCTGACTCTGTTATTGATACTAACTGCATAATTCTCAATATCGTGTATATTTACCTATCACAGCAAGAGATGTTGCTCTGACTATGTTGTTTATACTGACTGTATAATTCTCAATATCATGTATATTTACCTATCACAACAAGAGATGTTGCTCTGACTCTGTTATTTATACTGACTGTATAATTCTCAATATCATGTATATTTACCTATCACAACAAGAGATGTTGCTCTGACTCTGTTGTTTATATTGACTGTATAATTCTCAATATCATGTATATTTACCTATCACAACAAGAGATGTTGCTGTGACTCTGTTATTTATACTGACTGTATAATTCTCAATATCGTGTATATTTACCTATCACAACAAGAGATGTTGCTCTGACTCTGTTGTTTATACTGAATGTCTAATTCTTAATATCATGTATATTTACCTATCACAACAAGAGATGTTGCTCTGACTCTGTTGTTTATACTGACTGTATAATCTTAATATCATGTATATTTACCTATCACAACAAGAGATGTTGCTCTGACTCTGTTGTTTATACTGACTGTATAATCTCAATATCGTGTATATTTTTACCTGTCACAACAAGAGATGTTGCTCTGGCTCTGCTGTTTATAATGACTGTATAATTCTCAATATCGTGTATATTTACCTATCACAACAAGAGATGTTGCTCTGACTCTGTTATTTATACTGACTGTATAATTCTCAATATCATGTATATTTTACCTATCACAACAATAGATGTTGCTCTGACTCTGTTGTTTATATTGACTGTATAATTCTCAATATCGTGTATATTTACCTATCACAGCAAGAGATGTTGCTCTGACTCTGTTATTTTATACTGACTGTATAATTCTTAATATCATGTATATTTACCTATCACAACAAGAGATGTTGCTCTGACTCTGTTGTTTATATTGACTGTATAATTCTCAATATCATGTATATTTACCTATCACAAGAGATGTTGCTCTAGCTCTGTTGTCTATATTGACTGTATAATTCTCAATATCGTGTATATTTTTACCTGTCACAACAAGAGATGTTGCTCTGGCTCTGTTGTTTATAATGACTGTATAATTCTCAACATCATGTATATTTACCTGTCACAACAAGAGATGTTGCTCTGGCTCTGTTGTTTATAATGACTGTATAATTCTCAATATCATGTATATTTACCTATCACAGCACGAGATGTTGCTCTGGCTCTGTTGTTAATTATACTGACTGTATAATTCTCAATATCGTGTATATTTACCTATCACAGAAAGAGATGTTGCTCTGACTCTGTTGTTTATACTAACTGTATAATTCTTAATATCATGTATATTTACCTATCACAACAAGAGATGTTCCTCTGACTGTTGTTTATACTGTCTGTATAATTCTCAATATCAATTATATTTTTACCTGTCACAACAAGAGATGTTGCTCTGGCTCTGTTGTTTATACTGACTGTATAATCTTAATATCATGTATATTTACCTGTCACAACAAGAGATGTTGCGCTGACTCTGTTGTTTATACTGACTGTATAATCTCAATATCGTGTATATTTTTACCTGTCACAACAAGAGATGTTGCTCTGGCTCTGTTGTTCATACTGACTGTATAATTCTCAATATCGTGTATATTTTTACCTGTCATAACAAGAGATGTTGCTCTGACTCTGTTGTTTATATTGAATGTATAATTCTCAATATCATGTATATTTACCTATCACAACAAGAGATAGGGCCGTGGTGGCCGAGTGGTTACGGTAGTTCGTCTACTATTGATCACGTGGTCTGTCAACACTGAGATTGCGGGTTCGATTCTCACTGCAGGCAGGGTGTACTCGACCCCAATCTTAATTGACAAGGATTGCCAGTTTTCCTACCGCAGGTCGGGGGTTCTCTCCGGGTACTCCGGCTTCCTCCCCAATTAAAACTTGACGCCATGATATAGCAGAAAAATTGCTGAAACTGGCGTTAAAACAAGATTCAAACAAACAAACAAACACAACAAGAGATGTTGCCCTGACTCTGTTGTTTATACTGACAGTATAATTCTCAATATCGTGTATATTTACGTATCACAGCAAGAGATGTTGCTCTGACTCAGTTGTTTATACTGAATGTATGATTCTCAATATCGTGTATATTTACCTATTACAGCAAGAGATGTTGCTCTGACTCTGTTGTTTATAATGACTCTATAATTCTCAATATCGTGTATATTTACTTATCACAACAAGAGATGTTGCTCTGACTCTGTTGTTTATACTGACTGTAATTCTCAATATCATGTACGTTTACCTATAACAACAAGAGATGTTGCCCTGACTCTGTTGTTTATACTGACTGTATAATTCTCAATATCGTGTATATTTACGTATCACAGCAAGAGATGTTGTTCTGACTCTGTTATTTATACTGACTGTATAATTCTCAATATCGTGTATATTTACGTATCACAGCAAGAGATGTTGTTCTGACTCTGTTATTTATACTGACTGTATAATTCTCAATATCATGTATATTTACCTATCACAACAAGAGATGTTGCTCTGACTCTGTTGTTTATATTGACTGTATAATTCTCAATATCGTGTATATTTACCTATCACAGCAAGAGATGTTCCTCTGACTCTGTTGTCTATACTGACTGTATAATTCTCAATATCGTGTATATTTTTACCTGTCACAACAAGAGATGTTGCTCTGACTCTGTTGTTTATATTGACTGTATAATTCTCAATATCGTGTATATTTACCTATCACAGCAAGAGATGTTCCTCTGACTCTGTTGTTTATACTAACTGTATAATTCTCAATATCATGTATATTTACCTATCACAACAAGAGATGTTGCTCTGACTCTGTTGTCTATACTGACTGTATAATTCTCAATATCGTGTATATTTTTACCTGTCACAACAAGAGATGTTGCTCTGTCTCTGTTGTTTATAATGACTGTATAATTCTCAATATCGTGTATATTTTTACCTGTCACAACAAGAGATGTTGCTCTGGCTCTGTTGTTAATTATACAGACTGTATAATTCTCAACATCAAGTATATTTACCTATCACAGAAAGAGATGTTGCTCTGACTCTGTTCTTTATACTAACTGTATAATTCTTAATATCATGTATGTTTACCTATCACAGCACGAGATGTTGCTCTGACTGTTGTTTATACTAACCGTATAATTCTCAATATCAATTATATTTAACTGTCACAACAAGAGATGTTACCATGACTGTTGTTTATTCTGACTATACAATTCTCAATATCATGTATGTTTACCTATAACAACAAGAGATGTTGCCCTGACTCTGTTGTTTATACTGACTGTATAATTCTCAATATCGTGTATATTTACGTATCACAGCAAGAGATGTTGCTCTGACTCGGTTGTTTATACTGACTGTATGATTCTCAATATCGTGTATATTTACCTATCACAGCAAGAGATGTTGCTCCGACTCTGTTGTTTATAATGACTCTATAATTCTCAATATCGTGTATATTTACTTATCACAACAAGAGATGTTGCTCTGACTCTGTTGTTTATACTGACTGTAATTCTCAATATCATGTATGTTTACCTATAACAACAAGAGATGTTGCCCTGACTCTGTTGTTTATACTGACTGTATAATTCTCAATATCGTGTATATTTATGTATCACAGCAAGAGATGTTGCTCTGACTCGGTTGTTTATACTGACTGTATAATTCTCAATATCGTGTATATTTACCTATAACAACAAGAGATGTTGCCCTGACTCTGTTGTTTATACTGACTGTATAATTCTTAATATCGTGTATATTTACGTATCACAGCAAGAGATGTTGCTCTGACTAGGTTGTTTATACTGACTGTATAATTCTCAATATCGTGTATATTTACCTATCACAGCAAGAGATGTTGTTTATACTGACTGTATAATTCTCAATATCGTGTATATTTACGTATCACAGCAAGAGATGTTCCTCTGACTCTGTTGTTTATACTGACTGTATAATTCTCAATATCGTGTATATTTTTACCTGTCACAACAAGAGATGTTCCTCTGACTCTGTTGTTTATACTGACTGTATAATTCTCAATATCGTGTATATTTTTACCTATCACAGCAAGAGATGTTGCTCTGGCTCTGTTGTTTATATTGACTGTATAATTCTCAATATCGTGTATATTTACCTATGACAGCAAGAGATGTTCCTCTGACTCTGTTGTTTATAATGACTGTATAATTCTCAATATCGCGTATATTTACGTATCACAGCAAGAGATGTTCCTCTGACTCTGTTGTTTATACTGACTGTATAATTCTCAATATCGTGTATATTTTTACCTGTCACAACAAGAGATGTTGCTCTAGCTCTGTTGTTTATACTGACTGTATAATCCTCAATATCGTGTATATTTACCTATCACAACAAGAGATGTTGCTCTGACTCTGTTATTTATACTGACTGTAAAATTCTTAATATCATGTATATTTACCTATCACAACAAGAGATGTTGCTCTGACTCTGCTGTTTATACTGACTGTATAATTCTTAATATCATGTATATTTACTTTTCATAACAAGAGATGTTACCATGACTGTTGTTTATACTGACTGTATAATTCTCAATATCATGTATATTTACCTATACCAACAAGAGATGTTGCTTGGACTCTGTTGTTTATACTGACTGTATAATTCTCAGTATTATGTACGTTTACCTGTCACAACAAGAGATGTTGCCCTGACTGTTGTTTACACTGACTGCATAATTCTCAATATCGTGTATATTTATCAATCACAGCAAGAGATGTTGCTCTGACTCGGTTGTTTATACTGACTGTATAATTCTCAATATCATGTATATTTACCTATCACAGCAAGAGATGTTGCTCTGACTCTGTTGTTTATACTGACTGTATAATTCTCAATATCATGTATGTCTACCTGTCACAGCAGGAGATGTTGCTCTGACTTGTTTACACTGACTGCATAATTCTCACTATCATGTATATTAACCTATCACAGCTAGAGATGTTGCTCTGACTCGGTTGTTTATACTGACTGTATAATTCTCAATAGCGTGTATATTTACCTATCAAAGCAAGAGATGTTGCTCTGACTCAGTTGTTTATACTGACTGTATAATTCTCAATATCGTGTATATTTACCCATCACAGCAAGAGATGTTGCTGACTGGGTTGTTTATACTGACTGTATAATTCTCAATATCATGTATATTAACCTATCACAGCAAGAGATGTTGCTCTGACTCGGTTGTTTATACTGACTGTATAATTCTCAATATCGTGTATATTTACCTATCACGACAAGAGATGTTGCCATGACTGTTGTTTATACTGACTGTATAATTCTCAATATCGTGTATATTTACCTATCACAACAAGAGATGTTGTTTATACTGACTGTATAATTCTCAATATCGTGTATATTTACCTATCACAACAAGAGATGGTGCTCTGACTCTGTTGTTTATACTGACTGTATAATTCTCAATATCATGTATATTTACCTATCACAACAAGAGATGTTGCTCTGACTCTGTTGTTTATATTGACTGTATAATTCTCAATATCATGTATATTTACCTTTCATAACAAGAGATGTTACCATGACTGTTGTTTATACTGACTGTATAATTCTCAATATCGTGTATATTTACCTATCACAGCAAGAGATGTTGCTCTGACTCGGTTGTTTATACTGACTGTATAATTCTCAATATCGTGTATATTTACCTATCACAGCAAGAGATGTTGCTCTGACTCGGTTGTTTATACTGACTGTATAATTCTCAATATCGTGTATATTTACCTATCACAGCAAGAGATGTTGCTCTGACTCGGTTGTTTATACTGACTGTATAATTCTCAATATCGTGTATATTTACCTATCACAGCAAGAGATGTTGCTCTGACTCGGTTGTTTATACTGACTGTATAATTCTCAATATCATGTATGTCTACATGTCACAGCAAGAGATGTTGCTCTGACTCTGTTGTTTATACTGACTGTATAATTCTCAATATCGTGTATATTTACCTATCACAACAAGAGATGTTGCTCTGACTCTGTTGTTTATATTGACTGTATAATTCTCAATATCATGTATATTTACCTTTCATAACAAGAGATGTTACCATGACTGTTGTTTATACTGACTGTATAATTCTCAATATCGTGTATATTTACCTATCACAGCAAGAGATGTTGCTCTGACTCGGTTGTTTATACTGACTGTATAATTCTCAATATCGTGTATATTTACCTATCACAGCAAGAGATGTTGCTCTGACTCGGTTGTTTATACTGACTGTATAATTCTCAATATCGTGTATATTTACCTATCACAGCAAGAGATGTTGCTCTGACTCGGTTGTTTATACTGACTGTATAATTCTCAATATCGTGTATATTTACCTATCACAGCAAGAGATGTTGCTCTGACTCGGTTGTTTATACTGACTGTATAATTCTCAATATCGTGTATATTTACCTATCACAGCAAGAGATGTTGCTCTGACTCGGTTGTTTATACTGACTGTATAATTCTCAATATCATGTATGTCTACATGTCACAGCAAGAGATGTTGCTCTGACTTGTTTACACTGACTGCATAATTCTCACTATCATGTATATTAACCTATCACAGCAAGAGATGTTGATCTGACTCGGTTGTTTATACTGACTGTATAATTCTCAATATCTTGTATATTTACCTATCACGACAAGAGATGTTGCCATGACTGTTGTTTATACTGACTGTATAATTCTCAATATCGTGTATATTTACCTATCACAACAAGAGATGTTGTTTACACTGACTGCATAATTCTCACTATCGTGTATATTTACCTATCACAGCAAGAGATGGTGCTCTGACTCTGTTGTTTATACTGACTGTATAATTCTCAATATCGTGTATATTTACCTATAAAAAGAGATTTTTCCCTGACTCTGTTGTTTATACTTCCTGTGTAATTCTCAATATCATGTATATTTACCTATCACGACAAGAGATGTTGCCATGACTGTTGTTTATACTGACTGTATAATTCTCAATATCGTGTATATTTACCTATCACAACAAGAGATATTGTCCTGACTCTGTTGTTTATAATGACTGTATAATTCTCAATACCATGTATATTTACCTATCACAACAAGAGATGTTGCTCTGACTCTGTTGTTTATACTGACTGTATAATTCCCTGTATCATGTAGCTCACACTTCTTAATGGATAGTCTGTGAATTTTTCCTGCTTGTGAAATTTCATACTTTCCATCATTTTCCAAGTTAATTCCATTTTTGTCCCAGTGAGCAGGTAAGCTGTCTTCTTTAACTTCACATGTGAACTCTGCTGTCTCCCCCTCAATACATTCCACACTCTGGAGGTTCTTTGTAAAGTATTCTGTACAGAAAAAGTTATCAAACACAATTATCCATCTATGTATCTGATATCGATAGTTCACAGACCATGTCGATGATAACAGAGACTTTGCAGAAACTAATTGCTCACTAGGGTTGGAATTCAGTATTTCTTGTATTTGTGTTTTGTGTATTAGTTTCCATCTTGAGTGTAGTTTAGCCTTGACACATATAAATATAAAAGCGGAATATTTATAATTATCCTTGCCAAATGTTGTTCATTTCAGGAATCTGTTTTGACATGCATGTCTGATGTAAACCTCAAACATCAATTAACTTAAAAGAAACATCTGTTAGCAAAAATATAAAAAGAAAGAACTAGACAAAGGTAAAGATTAACTAGTTAACTTAACTTACAATGTATATTTAACTCAAGAACCTACCAATTCTTGTTGATTATTTAGCCATGTGTTTGGAGAAACTACTCAGCTCTGTCAGTTGGGTAACCACAAACTATCAAGTCAACTTAACTACTAAGCCAAGTGTTTGTGTAGACTACTCAGCTCTGTCTGTATGGGTAACCACAAACTATCAAGTCAACTTAACTACTAAGTCATGTGTTTGTGTAGACTACTCAGCTCTGTCTGTATGGGTAACCACAAACTATCAAGACTACTGAACTACTAAACCATGTGTTTTGTAGACTACTCAGCTCTGTCTGTATGGGTAACCACAAACTATCAAGTCAACTTAACTACTAAGTCATGTGTTTGTGTAGACTACTCAGCTCTGTCTGTATGGGTAACCACAAACTATCAAATCTACTGAACTACTAAACCATGTGTTTTGTAGACTACTCAGCTCTGTCTGTATGGGTAACCACAAACTATCAAGTCAACTTAACTACTAAGTCATGTGTTTGTGTAGACTACTCAGCTCTGTCTGTATGGGTAACCACATACTATCATGTCTACTGAACTACTAAGTCATGTGTTTGTGTAGGCTACTCAGCTCTGTCTGCATGGGTAACCAGGAACTATCAAGTCTACTGAACAACTGAGCCATGTGTTTGTGTAGACTACGCATCTATGTTTGTATGGGTAACAACAAACTATCAAGTCTACAGAACTATTAAGCCATGTGTTTGTGTAGACTACTCAGCTCTGTCTGTATGGGTAACCACAAACTATCAAGTCTACTGAACTACTAAGACATGTGTTTGTGTAGACTACTCAGCTCTGTTTGTATGGGTAACCAGGAACTATCAAGTCTACTGAACTACTGAGCCATGTGTTTGTGCAGACTACGCAGCTATGTTTGTATGGGTAACAACAAACTATCAAGTCTACAGAACTACTAAGCTATGTGTTTGTGTAGACTACTCAGCTCTGTCTGTATGGGTAACCACAAACTATCAAGTCTACTGAACTACTAAGTCATGTGTTTGTGTAGGCTACTCAGCTCTGTCTGTATGGGTAACCAGGAACTATCAAGTCAACTGAACTACTGAGTCAAGTGTTTGTGTAGACTACTCAGCTATGTTTGTATGGGTAACAACAAATTATCAAGACTACTGAACTACTAAGCTATGTGTTTGTGTAGACTACTCAGCTCTGTCTGTATGGGTAACCACAAACTACCAAGTCTACTTAACTACAAAGCTATGTGTTTGTGTAGACTACTCAGCTCTGTCTGTATGGGTAACCATAGACTATCAATTCTACTTTACTTCTGAGACTAGTGCATTTAGCAACAAACTTCATTGTCAACTCAACTACGAATTCCTGAAGATATAAAGACACACTATCAAGTCTATTTGATTACTGAGCCCTGTGTAGGTGAGAGAGGTTACTTTACTATGAAGCTCTTCTTTTAGGCAGAGGAACTGGAGAGTCTACTTTACTACAGAGCCTTTTGTTGTTAACCACAATCCACAAAGTCTACTTGAATTCTGATTCTCAACATTATAATTCCAACAAATATTTTAAAAAGTTAATCCAAATATATAAAAAAGTTGTTCACCTTCTACATATAGATGTGCCTGTCTTTCAATGTCCTGTATCCTCACAGTGTATACACCTTTATCAGATAGTAAAGTGTTTCTGATGTCCAGACTGTGGATTTTACCAGACACTCCCGCTATAAACTTCTCAGATCTTGCACTCTCCAGCCCATCTTGCAACCACAGTGAGCACAGCCCGTATTCCGTTGTCCTGATCTCAAAGTGAGCGTCACAACCTTCCGTAACAGTGACATCACGTAGATCTGTGGTCAAACAATCTGGATAGATCAAAATGATATTCTTAAAATAGATCGCTACAAACACAGCATACATATTCTGTAAATCATGTACATATTGTGAATGTAATTAAAACAAACTAAAGTGCTATGCCTTGATTGTAGGTTTGCTTTTTTTAATATACATGTATCTTATAATTTAACCAAAACATACTGCTACCAGCTGGCTACTTGTGCTACAAGTCATATTATCCAAACTAACATAAATTTGTATATGTTCAAACGTATTCATTGACTACTGTCTAAACAAACTACTTAATGAAGGTAATATAAAAATATTGAGCACCGAGGAAACTGTCAAAAAAGACAATCCACAAATCAAAGTACGAGAAACCGGCAAACTCCAGAACCAACAACCAAAAACAAAGCAACCACATGCAGCTATGGCCCTGAATTGGTACAGGCATTTCAAAAGAAATGGTGTATTAAACCAGGTTTTGTGGCATGCCAAACCTCCCATTACTCTAGTATTTGAGTAGGTTAGTTGATTAAAATGGATGGGTATCATATACTACTAATCATTAATAGGTGTATCAAACAATCATCGTAGCACATTCACTGTACACTGAATTAAAAAATTGGAAAAACCATCTGCAAACATATTTTCTCTGACAAGGAAGTTGTATCAATAGTAAAACTTATTACAGGCGTAGACGAGTTGTTTTTTCTTGTAACCTTGTTTTATAAGTTTATCCTGAAAGAAATAGATGACGTTTGCAAAAATCAGTATTCTTCCTGCAAGTTCTTGTATATCTGATAAATTGAGAAATATAGACGCCGTATGCAGGAGAAGCTGGAATATTGCTGCACGAATGAGGAAATTCGATTATTTTAAATTAAAATTGTCTCGATTGTCATAAATTCTTGTTCTAAGATGATCGTTGGTGTCATATTGGAGGTGTAAGTCTTAAAATGATGTAGATGAATCTGTTTTTGTGGTTTCTTTAATTTCCAACATCAACTATTTTAATTCTACCTACTCATCAGCTCATGGGAGTTACATGTAATTACAGTGTAGCAAATAGTTTATTTCTACCTACTTGTGGGAGTTAATAAACAAATATAATGAAGAGTTTATATATACCTGGTAATTTCTTTTCTGCAAGTAGTTGTATTATTGTCTGAAAATATAAAAAATGAAAAGGATTGATTTTGATGAACCTCGATTGCAATGCACATGTGTATACTGGAAGGGCTACTTCCCGGTGGCCGATATGGAATGTACTTTTTGGAGGTTGTTCAGTTATAATATAGAAAGCCTGTAAGTGGACCAAAGTCATTAACATGTTTGAACAATGCCACCCTTTATGCATGACAATACCCTGTTTTTGATTTAGAAAATGAGTAGACACATTGTTGCTGCAACAAAACGTAAATTTCTAAGTCCCCACACAAATCTTGGTGCATAGAATCAGTGAACTGGGAAAATATCATTTTGCATTATTAAAAGGTAACACTTGAGGTAATCCTTGTTGTTTTACTTATTTTATGCCACTAATACACTGTATGCATCATGGATTTACAGCAAAACTAGACTGCTGGGTAAGCACATTACTAAGCCATAATATTACTTAAAAACTTACTGGAACAATTATTCATAGGCAGAGAAGGAATTATCCCATGAAATTTCAGGAATTGCCACTTTAGCCCAACAACTTTCAAAATGATTTTTGAGTATCATATGTACATGTTTATACAGTTGGTTAACTTGCATGAATGACAGATACAGATTTATGACTTTTTTGCTGGCATAATTTCAGTCCAAACTGCTAATCAAATATTTTAAAATTGTTAATAAAATAAATTAGTGAGATTGTATCCATCTCTGTGGGCCCTGCTTACCTTGGGACTCATCAACCATTGTATGCAACACATTGCCTATCAGATATTATCACCCACATACTAAATATCAAAAGCTTACATGTACCTCAACAAATAAACCAGAGGCTCTTGAGAGCTTGTATCGCTCACCTGATTTATAGGCAATGAAGATGGCATTTTCCTGATGTTAAACTAAGTCCTTTAATTTTCAATAACTTTAAAGAGGACCATCCAAATAATATTGCTAGTAAGTTGTATTTCCATTGGTTAACCGGTTTTAGAGAAGAAGACTTCTAAAAATATATGCCAATAGGTCCTATGTTAAACTAAGTCCTGAAGTGACGGCCATTTTGAAATTCCAATTGGCAATAAAAAAACATACACTTTAAAGAAGACCATCCAAACAATATTGCCAGTAAGTTTTGTTTCCATTGGTTAATCAGTTTCAGAGGAGAATCCTTTCAAAACTTTTTCCCATAGGGTCCTATGTCAAACTAAGTTCTGAGATGGCGGCCATTTCGAATTTCAAATTGGCATAGAAAACATAAACTTTATAAAGGACCATCCAAACAATATTGCTAGTAAGTTTTGTTTTGATTGGTTAACCAGTTTCCAAGAAGAAACCTTTTAAAACTTTTTTACCATAGGGTCCTGTGTTAAACTAAGTCTTGTGGTGGTGGCCATATTAGTTTTCCAAATAAAACACACAAACTTTGTAAAGGTCCATCCAATGAACATTATGGCTAAGTTTGGTTTCAATTGTCCAAGTGGTTTCAGAGAAGAAGATTAAAATGTAAAAAGTTTACAGCCTTTTTTAACTTTTTCCCATAGGGTCCTATGTTAAACTGTCCTGCGGTGGTGGCCATTTTGAATTTCCAATTGGCATAGAAAACATAAACTTTATAGAGGACCATCCAAACAATATTGCTAGTAAGTTTTGTTTCCATTGGTTAACCAGTTTCAGAGAAGAAGCCAATTTTAACTTTTTTCCCATTGAGTCCAATGTTAAACCAAGTCCTGCGGTGGTGGAAATTTTGAATTTCTGATTGGGATAAAAAACACATCGTTATAGAGGACCATCCAAACAATATTGCTAGTAAGTTTTGTTTTGATTGGTTTACCGTTTTCCGAGAAGAAATCTTTTTAAACTTGTTTTCCATAGGGTCCTGTGTTAAAATAAGTCTTGCGGTGGCAGCCATATTAGTTTTCCTATCCAAATAAAAAACACAAACTTTGTAAAGGTCCATCCAATGAACATTATGGCCAAGTTTGGTTTCAATTGGACAATTGGTTTCAAAGAAGAAGATTATAATATAAAAAATTTACAGACGCCTCCGCCGCTGACGATGACGGACGCAAAGTGATAACCATAGCTACCTGACCCTTTGAATGAATAGTTATGAATAGATTGATCAGTATAGAGCCCCCCACTAAGTGGCATGACAACTCAACAAATAAAAAAGTTATGAATAAATTGATCACTATAGAGCCTCCCCTACTAAGTGGCATGGCACTAGTTAACGAGTATATATCACTGCCTTTATAGAAATTTTGCAGATAGAAACAGAAATTACAGTCTTCTATGACAGCTATAAAATAATTAATAAACTAAATCATACTACAGAACGATGTACCTATAACTATAAGATCTAGTTAACGTAAAGGTGGCATGGATTTTTAAGTCGCATTTCTGAGACAAAACTTTTTTATCTTTTTTTTTTGGGTGGAAATAAGCCAAATCAGCAAAGGTACATACATGTTACAGGTAAATAGACCACAGTTCTATGTGTTGCAAAAAAAATGAATCTGAATGAGTAAATTAATATATTTCTATTTTTAGTAATTATATCCATCTTGGTATGATGGTTGTGCTACAGTCAGATAAAATAAACTTGCCAGGGAACCTACCTGTACCAATTTTGGATCATCATTTAAATCAACTCTGGTGTTTTTTTGGAGAAGATTGAACGTATAAGGGCTGTTTGAAAAAAAATGACCCCAACAGGTTATGGTCCTCTAATTTTGTCAAATTAATAGATATATTATTTCTAAATAATTAAGTTTAAAAAGAAAATAAAAAAGTTATGCCAAAAAACATGCCAAAATTGTCAGGAGTGCAACGCTTTTTTTGTGACACTTACAAAAAATGTCATTTTTTAAAAGGTCACCAAATTGTCAAATCTAGCAATAATTCTTTTTTTATTACAAAGTTTCATGTGTTAACTCATTGACAGATATCAAAAGAGAGTAATATGTTACATTTAAAAACTTATGAAAATATTGTTTTGAAAAAAAAAAACTACCCTTTCAGGAGTGCAACATAAGTTTAAGTCATTTTTGCATTAAGTTCTTTGTAGAAATTTTTTCCTTTTGTTTTCAATGATTTAACCAAAACTAAATATACCTTTGCTGCATCAAAGCAGTCACTGCAAGATACCCTAAAACTGGTAATCTGATTAGGGACCCCAAATAAACCAGAGCACCCATGACTGTCAGGAGTGCAACAAATGACATGTTCTTAGATATATTTTCTTTGTAATGTGACTTATTTTGTGTTTTTTCTTTATTTTTCACAAATATCCTATTGAAAATGGTAAGATATATTAAATTTGCTTCCAGCAATATCACAAAATTACCTCTGTAGTTTTTAAAGAATGTATTTCCTTCATTTAATTTTTTTAGCCTGGAGTGTCAGGAGTGCAACAAAATCAGGCTAAATATAGTATTTTTTCTACAACCTATCATTTTCAAATGGTTTAAATTTATCATGAATTTTTTTTTTCTCCAGGAATGACTTATTAATTACAATTTAATAATTGAGTTGCCTTATGCAAAAATACATAGTACTTTTGACTTTCAAATATTTTAAGATGCAGAAAAAAAAATGTTTCTTGAAAAAAAATTTTTTTTGAAAAAGTACAATTCCATATTGTTTAATATTTTGCATAGGAAGTCATTAGTTTTAGTTACATTGTTTAAGAAAAGAGCAAACAGTTATATGAAGTATAACATTGTTAAACTGAAGTAAAATGTATAAATGTTAAAGTTGTTTTATATTTCAAATTTTGTTTCATAAAATATTATAAAAACTTTATTTTTTACCTTTTCATTGATTTCTTTTTTGATTTATTAACTTCAATGTATACACATTTGGAAATTATGAACAAAAACTTGTTATGTTCATGTTTAAATTTGACATTTGTCACATCTTGGTGTCATT
This sequence comes from Limnoperna fortunei, assembly GCA_944474755.1. Classification (NCBI taxonomy): domain Eukaryota; kingdom Metazoa; phylum Mollusca; class Bivalvia; order Mytilida; family Modiolidae; genus Limnoperna; species Limnoperna fortunei. Next base: position 43,922,830 of record OX104119.1, read on the forward strand.
TTTTAAAAAAGCCTATAAAGCGGATAGACAACAGATGAAAAGCGATGGCAATAGCTCACCCTATCTTTCACTAAAGTGAGCGTAAAGTACACTTCTTAACTAAGGCTGCTCAATACAGCAAACAGGATTAAGACTATAACCTTAGATCCATCCAGCAAGCAATACTTTATATAATTACATGTAGGTAGATTATATAATGAAACTTTTGATGAGAACAAGTTAACAAACAATAAATCAATGGGGAAAAGAGGTGGACTAACTAGAAAATGTAGACTGCCAGTAAGTTTTGGACAGGGAAAGAGAATGTAGCCTTTTAATCTAAGATCAGTGAAAACATGTAATAATATAGTCTAACATATATAATACCTGCATCATTTCAACATTTTCCATTAAGTTCGCTTGATACATTCTGAGGATTGTTTCGTCTAAAGGACGTACTGAAGCATCCATCAACTTCTGTTTAAATTCAGATTCCCTCCCCTGCGCCTTCGCTAGTACCATAATAAACTTTTCTATCTGTGCCTTGTTTATCTGGTAATCATAATCTGAAATCTTTCCTTCAGTAGCATGGCCATAGGACTCGTTCCTAAATTTTATCAACTCATCAACTGCCAGGCGTTCTGGAGATCCAACAGCAATAACGGTTGTAAAATTTAATAAGAGACATCTTGTTAGTGTCAGGTCCAACTGGTTATAATTTATCTTGGGGTTGGCAGGACAACAACAGTGATGTGTGCGACTGTTCGGGTTATGTCCTGGTAACCTGGCTGTAGTATCTAGCAGGATGTCCAGTTGAGCAGGATTGAGGATTCTATTTATATTTCGGAAGACTGGTGCCCTGCTTCCTGGTGGACATATGCAGCATGGCTGGTTGTTATAGCACAAGTGATATATCTCATGTTGTTTTGCTTGTATAAGTTGTACCAGGGTGAGTCCTTGTTTTGTCAAGTTGTGGTCCAGTAATCCTGTAAAGGACTCGTTAGTGTGATCCACTATCAATGTTGAGTTGCGATAAAAATTCTCTCTTTCTGTATGTGCCATAGTGCTGCACTGATGTTACCAACACTGAAACAGATTGACAATATAATTAAGGAGTTATCAGTGAAACTGATTTACTAGTATGCTCCCCAAACATGATCTCAATTCAAACAACAAAGTTAAAGGGTGGATAGGAAGTGCTTGAACGTAACAATGAAACCTTCCCTTTTAATTAAGTACATTTCTTAACTGTACATGCAATGTAATTGGTCAATTAAGCAAATAATTACAAAATCATATTTATAAACAACAAATGGCAGATAATGACCTTCATAAAAGCTGAATTGAAACATTAACCTTTAATGTAGTCATGCATATCACATTTATTGTCTTGTGCTAGGTACTGTAAACCAATTAATATTCATCATAAGCAAACTTTCGTGGTTTGTATTCAATGAACTCAATACAAACTTTCACGAAATTGATATCATTAAAAATAAATATTCGAGGATCTACTGATCCTTGTATAGAAAATAGGCACACAATAAATAATCAATATTTGAGCTGCCGTTCTGTTGTCTTCTGTTTTATTTTTTGTCAATCGATTTTTATAGCTGACTGATTCAGGTGAACATAAATTCCAGTACATGTACATGTAGTTTAGTTGAGTTTACTACATATATTTAATTTGTAAAAACGGAAATAAAAACAAATGATCTAAACAATTGTTTGCATAATCACCACATTGAATAAAATAATTTTGAAGTCGTCGATTTTAATGAACCCTTTAACCTTTATGGCCTGTCATGCCTGTTGTTAATTACCAGGGTGATTGTTGTTTTCATAACGGTTAATAAGTCGTTTGATCTTTTGACACCCGATCCAATTGATTATGACTATTAAAAAAAGTACTACACTGCATATGAAGCATGACATCCTTTTGTCCAATTGTTTATTGGCATTAATCTTAACAAACTGTAACCTAGAATACACATTCCGACAAAATCTATTACTTAAAATGCTACAGATTACTCATGCTAAAAAATGATAAACTAGATATGCTAGAGAGGCTCACCTGACTTGCCAATTAAATTTTTTAAGGGAGACATGACTTTTGGTGCAAATTTTGATTGCTGATTGATTAATGTCCAGCACACAATGTATAATGCTTCAGTGAGACAGTTTCTGCAAAGACCCTTTTCTATTTATGTTGCAATATTAAATTTCTAATTAGCACCAAAAACTCAAAATTATTTGAGATCTACATGTATCTCGGCTTTATTAGTGCATGATTTGGTTTGAATGTGTAAGACAGTTTCTGAGAAGAAGTTTTTTTAATGTTTTTCCCATATTGTCCTATTTTCAGCTACATGTATGTGCCACTTTGTCAGCCATCTTGGATTTAGGATCTGTACAAAACACTCAAACTTTGCAGTAGACCATAGGAGGTACACTTATAAAATATAACAATTCTTTTGGGTAAGCTGTTTGTACACTACATCACATGTGCCCACATCAAATACCCATGGTAGGCCAAGTGCCCACTCCATGCCGTGGGCTTCATGGTGGCAACGATACCCCGCATTGTCAAATTGGATAACAGTTCTGGTTTAAGACATTTCTAAATTCGTCAATCCATACTCAGCTCAACATATGACATCCACCCATGTGTGGAAACGTGGACATGACACCACGTGGTCATGAAGAAGGGTGGACAAGTCAAGTAATATTTATTTTAAGTCGGTAAAACGAAATAACAGTAGCTCTAGAGCTTTTAAAACCGACATATATACATAGATCACACATTAATGATACAAAGCTTTAGCACATAAGACATATAAAAGCATAGCAAGACACATAAAATGCATAGCAAAACAGCACACATAAAAAGCATAGCAAGACATATAAAAAGCATAACAAGACATGTAAAAAGCATAGCAAGACAAATTAAAAGCATATCAAGACATTAAAAATCACATCAGGCATAAAAAATAGCAATCAAAGCACTAAATTCTATATGAAACATACATTCACACATACAAAAACCGAAGCATATTAAGGTTAATCTTTACTACAACAAAACAGATCTAAACATCACTCCACTTAACTGCATGAACATGCCTCACCCTCCCACTTATTCATCAAATGACACCAATGTCATGAGATCTGTAGTGTAGGCAAACGAATTTTTATGTTTCAACTAGTCAGAATGCTTTAGCAGCCCTGGCTGCCATGTTGAATATACAATCAGCTTGGATAATGGCAGGATTAAAGGGGTTCAAATTAGAGGTGGTCCGACGTCCAGGACCTTTCTGATTTGCGATCAGACTTGCGTTTTGGTTATTAGCTAAACCCAATGGTCCTTCGTTCTTTATGAGGCAGATCATTTTAGTTCAAAACCAAATTAGAAAAAATATTTGTGATTCAAGTGTGTATCTACGTCCTTTTCATATTATGCATTTTCAGCCTGTATAGTTAAACAAACATAAAACGCAGAAGGGTTCGGAAAAGAAGTGAAATAATTCCTGAGTTTTTGAGTTATATTGAAAACAAAATTTCAGTGGTGGCCATTTTGAAAATGGTGGACCGAATAAAAAATTTGGATCCCAGATATGTAATTAGGACCCTAATATCTACTTGGAAACCAAGTTTTGTGGAAATCCAACAACTTTGATGTTTTCGACAAACTTCGTGTCAAAAACGCGTAACCAGGAAGTGGATCAAAAAAAAATTTTTTGCAAGACAAATCATGGCCATGATTCAGACAACATTTTCCCCACTTTAGATTTTTGATATCTGTCATGGTTTCTGAGTTTATCTGAACACAAGGGTTTTGGGTTTTGGGGCAGATAACTCCATTACAAAAAATAGATCGGTTTCGCAGGGTCAATCAAAGCGAGTCAGAGTATGACCGAATAATGGTACCAAGTATCAAAAAGATATGTCGCGACACTTTTTTGACATTGACCTCGGAAAAGAAGAAGAATAAAAAATAATAATCAGAAGAAATACAGTAAGGTCTTTCCCTAGGTAATAATAGTTAGAGTTACTCTATCATGAAAAACCTAAATATTAACCTTAATATGTGCATAACATCCAAGTATAACATTTAATCACTTATTATTAATAAAGTAAAAATTATTTACAACAAAATTTTGAAAGGTGATATATTCAATGACAATAAGAGTAGGTCTGGATATAAACTGAGAACCTACAGACTATTTAAAAATATTTTCTCATATGAACCTTATTTAGACTATCTTTCTGAAAATAAAAGCAAAATGTTCGCAAAATTTAGAATTAGTGCACATAAGTTATAGATAGAAATATGAAGATATAAAAATATTCCTGCAGAAAATATAATTTGTGGGTTGTGCGATGCAGTAGTGGGAGATGAAATCCATTTTCTACTCCAGTGTCAACAAGTGTGGACACAGAAAAATGTCTCGCCTGCATTCCGCATCAGTAACCGAAAATAAATTTCGTCATAAGCATTACGTAAATAGCATTAGTTATCAGCAGCAGCCTGTATACCAAATATTGTCACCATACCATGCATAGTTACAGGGGAACAGCCGTAACCCAAAAACTTTAACGTAGTCGCTGGATTGTGAAATTGAGGTCAAGGTCAAGTGGCACCTACCAGACAGTCATGTACTAGTCATTAGCAACCTATATACCAAATATTGTCATCCTACCATGTGTGGTTATAGAGGAACTGTCTTAACCCAAAAACTTTAACGTAGTCGCTGGACCGTGAAATTGAGGTCAAGGTCAGGTGGAACCTACCAGACAGTCATGTACTAGTCATCAGCAACCTATATACCAAAGATTGTCATCCTACCATGCGTGGTAACAGAGTAACTGCCGTAACCCAAAAACTTTAACGTAGTCACTGGACCATGAAATTGAGGTCAAGGTCAGGTGACACCTACCAGACAGTCATGTACTAGTCATCAGCAACCTATATACCAAATATTGTCATCCTACCATGCGTGGTTACAGAGGAACTGTCGTAACCCAAAAACTTTAACGTAGTCGCTGGACCGTGAAATTGAGCTCAAGGTCAGGTGACACCTACCAGACAGTCATGTACTAGTCATCAGCAACCTATACACCAAATATTATCATCCTACCATGCGTAGTTACAAAGGAACTGTCGTAACCCAAAAACTTTAACGTAGTCGCTGGACCGTGAAATTGAGGTCAAGGTCAGGTGACACCTACCAGACAGTCATGTACTAGTCATCAGCAACCTATACACCAAATATTGTCATCCTACCATGCGTAGTTACAGAGGAACTGTCGTAACCGAAAAACTTTAACGAAGTCGCTGGACCGTGAAATTGAGGTCAAGGTCAGGTGACACCTTCCAGATAGTCATGTACTAGTCATCAGCAACCTATACACCAAATATTGTCATCCTACCATGCGTAGTTACAGATGAACTGTCGTAACCCAAAAACTTTAACGTAGTCGCTGGACCGTGAAATTGAGGTCAAGGTCAGGTGACAGGTGACTGACTGGCAAGTACTCATCACAAGCTACCTCTGGACCAAATTTGATGGACCTAGGGCTTGGGCTTACAAATATATGAAGCAAGATGTCAAGTGTTTACGCCGCCGCCGCCGCCGCCGCCGCCGGATTCCCATACATATGTCTCGCCTCCAGCGACTTTCGTCGCAGGCGAGACAAAAACTGAGCAAAGAAAGATCAAAATTTTTGCAGGAAATAAATAATATTAACAATAACTTTAGTAAGTTGGATACCACTTCCCAATTCACTTTGCTATTATCATCTGAAGACAAGATACATGTAATAATACACAAACTGATTATTTACAAACTATTAACAGTGAGAGAAATAAAATTCTTGATACATAATAATTATACATGCACTATTATATTTTAAAGTATATATTTACGTAGCTTTCAATTGGGTCACTGTGCTGGTTATAATAATTGTTAATTTTGTAATATGCATTGATGTTTCCCATTTTCATTGGTTTTCATTTGTTTGTTTTTTTTTCTTTGAAATTATTAATTTTGTTTAGAATAATCATTCTTTATTTTGTAACTTTAAAGTTGTATAGCTCTTCATGGGCGTCTTAATTGACAAATAAACATATTCTGATTCTGATTCTATCACTATTTGTTTTGAATCACATGACAAATGCACTGCCATATTTTAAAACTTCTCGATGAATAGTTAATCAGACAACCCACAATTTTTTAAGAATCCTTAACCATGTTGATTGGTCACACAGGAAGCAACACTGGTTAAAATTTAATTATGTTTTCTTCAATATTATTAATAGTTTAAGTATATTTTGTAGTGTTTTAGGTCTCACATTTAGCATCCAATACCCTTCTCAAGTGCTATTTTGTCCAGGGTACATTTGACCAGTTAAAATTTCACACACGTCCAACCTACACTAATCCAGATGTACATAGGAAGAATAATCATACTCTAGCTTAGATTTTTAGCAAGGATACCAATTTAGTCCATTACTCGTAACACAATTTGGTACACAGTGTGGAGGGACACTTCATTTTTGCCGTGGTGCTATCCAAAACAGCCACACTTTGTCACTATTTCCTGTTGTATTGTTTATTTAACAGATTAAAGGTGTGGCAATACCTTCTGGTAATTATTACCTCAGGTAATGTTTACCTGGACAGGTGTAAACTTATCATGACATCTCTCATTATGACAAAATTGTCAGTAACTGAGTAAGATTGATTTCCACAACAGAGCGGATCCAGAGGGATGGCCAAGGAGACGGCTCCTCCCCTCCCCCCCCCCTTACGAAACAACATCTAAATGCATCTACTAGTAAACAGGAAATTAATTTTTTTAGAGAAATAAATGCAACATATTTTAGGTACACTAAGTGTTACTTCGCTTTGGATTCTTTGTTTGAATTGCTGAATGAAAGAAAATCGCCGAATTCTTTCGGACAAGTGATGTTTTCATTTGGATAAGTAAATTTTGACAGTTACTTGTCCAAAGGGACAAGTTTTTTAAAATGTTATTATCAAGGCCTGCTACATATATATGCCCCCGTGATCCAAAACAATGTGTCCCCATTATTAGAAAAAACAGGTCCCCATTATGTCTAAAATCGCCCACTTATGAAAAATCTTGGATCTGCCACTGTGAAGGAGCTCCTTTATATAGATTCAAATACTGATATGAACAATTTAATTATTTATTTAAGGAATATTTCCAAATTTATGAACATGTTATACAATACAATAAAACCTGGTTTGAGACTGTTTATGCCTAATAAACCATGAAGTGAGCAGTTTATTAATGGTGTAAACAGACCCAAACCAGGTTATAGAGTATTTTCAGAAATTGTTAATATTCTTTACAATTTAATTTTAACAATAATACTTTACAAATTGTAGAAACAATGGCGCCATCATGGAACTATTTGAATTTTAACGGCTAAGAGCAGGTCATGGCGGATGTGACTAATGCATGTTATATTGTATAATATGGGTAACTCTATGTGAATTAGCCAATCAGATTTCGTCTTACAAAGCAAATGAAATTATTTAAAGATGAAGCATTTAATAAACATTCAAGTATAACTTGGAAACACTATTTCTGCTCGCATAGTGTTATTTAAAAACTATTATTATATATGCAATCATCTAGTCAGGTAGTACGGTCTCATAAATCAAATTACAAACAAATAGCCTGTTGAGGAGGAATCGTACTTGTCAGTCATGTCGATTCCTTAATACTAACTGAATGCAAAAAATATTGAAATATTCACCATATATGTTTTTATGTTTTTTTTAACCAACAACCTTAGATTAATGTTCAACATATATTATCAGGGCTCACGCTAGGTCAAAATGCTAGGTAGAAATTTATTAAGTATAAAGTATTAATATCAGTCCAGAAAGTTTGATTGACTAATCAGTCTACTTATATCACACATATATTCAATAAAAAAAATCAATTGTGATCAAACTTTTCATTAAATAAATGTTTCATTGTCATGACATTAGTACACAAAATGATTTAATTATAAATGAAGTACTATTAGAACCAGAAGTAGATTTGTGACACACAATATATTAGGTAATTAATGTAAAATTCACCACTAAAAGTATTTAACTGATTTAACTTAATTTTTTTGAAAGTTGCTGCCAAAATACTAATTTTTATTATTTTTCTATCACTGCAATACTCATTTGAACACTAGCAGCATCATATTTGCAATTTCTGGCACTAAATTCATATCCGCTCTGGAAATTTGCATACGTTATTTTACTCTGAACTGGTTTCCAGTCGTATTTTCAATCTTCGCTTTATATACCAAATAAAAGTCAAATGGGTACCAGCTTACACTTTGTGGCGGATAAACATGATAAACATGACGCGGTAACAAAAATATGAAGATTTCTTACCAAAATTGGAATAAAATTTAAAAGGCAACAGAGAGATTGTTCTAACTGAAAGGGCGACTTCACTTTGCTTTTGAAGATGATCAAGGGCGAAGTGGGACCATGATAAGGCAACTTCTTTGCCCGAGTTGCCCTCCAACGCGAGTCCTGATAATTCAATAAATTTATTTATTTCCATAATTGTGCATAGTTTACTAACATAAAGGTTTAGAAGAACTTATAAAACCTGCCCTGCATCCCTTAGGGTTGAAATGAAATAAAGTTTGTGTTTCCTTGCAGTGTAATTTTGGATTGGATATATTAATGGGTAGAATCTTTGACATTGGGAAAACTTCTATCCTTGACACTTTTAATACTTTCTGAAGAATTATTTGATTTTTATGTTCATAATAACTGACTTTTTATCTAAGAAAATTTCAGTACTTCCATAAAAAAGTAATGTGCAACCAAGCTTGCTGTTAGATTACTGAAATTAACATAACAAAGGAACTGCTATTCTTTATTATTTTGTGACTGAATTAATGTCAGTTTATTAAAAAATGTCAATTAAAATTTCAAAAATCAATTATATCTTAACATGTAGTATTATAAGTAAATTATTGTTTATATCTGTTTTTATTAAGAAGTAGACTCAGGGATCCTTGTAACGCTTCTAGATGCATATTGTGCGCATGTTTTCAGTTCTGGACGCACCATTTCAGTTCCGTCTCTGATGTGTCATTAAATATTCTTACAAATGGCAATCGATATGTTACCTGTTGCTTCAATCGACTCTCCACAGGTAACAATCACTCGGGTGGAAAAAATACTTAATAAGGATGATTATTAAACAATAAACGTGTGTGGGCTGATGGTAACCTTTTATAGTGAACCTGTGAATGTTGACACACGGTCTACATTTTTTTAATGTGTTCACTTACTAGCATCTGATGTATGTTTACCGAGTCATGGCAGACATTGGTTTTAAAGTGGTGCTTAGAAATGAAGCGTGACGGCCCTCCACGCTAAAACAGCCAGTGGTGAACCATGATGGTTATTGGAATAATTAAACCCAACCTCCCTTATGGAAACGAAATTGTTGCAGCAACATTGTGGCACTGTTGCGGCAGTATTGCTGCAATTTGATTTGTGTGCCAGAAGAATATAGCCAGATAGCGCCACAAACAATCATGTTGCAGTACTAATGCAGCAATAAACACTCTTATTGCCACAATATAGCCATAGATTTAATTTGTCACCACAATGATGCCAGAATAAACTCTTTATTTAATATTTTCAAAATGTATATAGCCAGAATAGTGCCACAACAAAAACTTGCATGATTTTCAAAATTGTATAGCCAGAATAGTGCCACAACAAAAACTTGCATGATTTTCAAAATTGTATAGCCAGAATAGTGCCGGAATAAAAACTTATAGTTATATTTTAATATCGAATTAACAGAAATTAATTCAGATAGTTTAGTGTTGCTGTTCTATGTTGATTCTGACCCATTCTAATAATATGATTGTTAGCATTGGGACAGACATATATATGCCAAAGCAAGCAGGATCTGTTAAACCATTTTGGAGCACCCGAGTTCACATTGTAGTGAATGTGATATTAATTCAAGGTTTACCAGGACAAACCTTCAATTTAAAACTTTCATGAAAATCCATTCAGCTTTAATATGAGGAATTGCATTACTTGTGAATTAGAGAATGTTGGAAATAAGTGTTTGTACATAAAAAATGAGTTTATGTTTTCTATTGGGGGCACAATGGGAAAACCAAGAAATCCATCATATAATATTTTTTTTAAATAAATATAAAGTGGAAAAATTTCGTTCAAGCACAGTTAAAAAATATGATATTCGCATTAAATATATCATCAAATTAACACATGTATATAGATATTCTTATCCCAAACAGTCCCAATTTTATAAATGGTATATATATAATTTGAATTTGGAATTTTAAAATAATACTTTCAATTTGATGGAATTTAATGAAAATATAGGTAAAAAATTGGTCCAATACAAATGACAGATTTTCTTAAACAAAAAGTAGAGGATTATACATTGTAGGAGCCCATACTGTTCTGCCTACCAAATATCAAGAGGCTGTGCATGATTATTATATAACCTAAATTTTTCATTCTGTGAAATCCTGCCAACAAATAGAGAAAGCCCACCACTTGCTCCAGTAAAAAAGAAATCGATGAGAATCTTTATTAATAAAATTTGGCCTTACAGTAATACAATGTAAATGTGCATGTACAATTTAACTTCACCTTTTAAATACAACAAGTAATTATACTGAGCACAGAGACCATACTTGTTTTTGGGGGGTTTTTTTGGAGGAGGGGGGGTATGGTGCAATTGAAAGACACTGTGACAGTAGGTGCCAAAAATCTGGAAATAATAATGCATGTTGTTGTTCTAGGGTCTAAATTTACAGAAAATCAAGAATTTTTACATTCTGCATGACATAAAGCTAGCAAAAAATTAAGGCTAAATAAATAAACAGATAAGAAGAAAAGGAAAAAAAACCTCATAGCCCCCCACCCCCTTAAAAGCAATGGTCGCCTGCTCCATTAGGCCATGAAAAAATTATTGTTGGTTTCTCCTAAACATGGGCAATTTTTTTTAGACCTGGTAGGCAGTAAAATAATTTTAATGAAAAATTTTGTAAGCTAAGTGTAAAAGAATAAATTATATGAGTTTTCTGTACTTCAGTTTCATTTTAAAAACAGAATAAAGTTAAAAATACTTATTATACCATTTCAACAAGTTAAAAGTTTTATTGAACAAAAAATTGGCAAATCTTACGATCTAAGACGGGTAGGCCATATTATTATTTTTTTTAAATGGCAATAAAATTTATTGACCAGGCACCAAAAATGTGACCCGGCCGGGTTAGGGGAAACCAACAACCTCTTTTTTGGCCTTAATAAATTCTACGATTTTTTTATAGTATTAAGCTTATATGTACGTTTAAATGATATATATTGTATACACCTGATAAAGTATATATTTTACATACATTTAATTTCCCATAATTATATAAGACCCTTGTAAATGTTCACATGATTGAAAAATGCCTCTGTATATTACATGTATTAGTAGTTTGTTATAGAAATTAAGTACAGGAATTACATGTATACATGTTAATTCATAAATATAGCATTGGCATATAATAAATTCAGCATTAATTACATGTTCAAGAAGTACAAATTTATGTTATTGTAAATATCAATTGGAAATAATTGTTCACACATCTCATTTTCACTTTTCACATTCAGTGTACATCTTACATGTCTAATCAACATTCATATCATCATGATCATATTTGAACATACATAAATGAACATAATGTATAAATACATTTATATGACCCAATAAAATATATGTTTGTAATTGTTTTCTGCTTCTGAGCCAAAAACAACTTTAACAGCTACACACATCGTGTATAATGTATGTAGCACAATATTTAAAATATTAAATGAACAGGGCCTCAAAAATATAAGTAGAGATGGTCAAGAAGCAAAAAAACAGACTTGTATTTTTGACTTGCATACAAAGTAGAGTGGGACACAGCTAGGAACCAGTTCGGACAGTAACACGGCTCACACACTCAAAGGCTTAACAAACTACGAAACAGTGGTCACAGACATTGAACATGACAAGGATGAAAGATTTGTTTGTTTGTTTTAATGGTGTTTTACACCAATTTCAGCAATTTCTCAGCTACTAGTATATCATGGCAACCAGTTTTTATTGGGGACCGGAAGGAAGCCGTAGTACAGTTGTCAACCGGAGACCTGCTGTAGAACTGGAAATCCTAATGTCAATTAAGATCAGAGTCAAGTACATCGTGCTTGCAGCGAGAATCCAACAAGCAAAATCTCAGTGTTGACAGACCATGTAGACGTCTGACGAACTACATAAACCACTCTGCCACCGAGGCCCCCAAGAAAGAAAGATGAAAACCCTGTAAGCTGTCCGAATGTACCAGTTTGTTATCCCACGACATGCAAATTTTTAACGCTAATTGATGAAATATTTTATTTTTAGACAGCAGAATATTCCATTCTCTGAAAATAATTAAATCACACCTCAAACCAACAGTCAGTTTAAGCAACAAACCAGGAAGTCAAATAACAAGAATGTGTCTATATATTATCTGTCATTACTGTGTCTTACCTTATAGTTAAAACAAGATCAATTTTGGCAAAATCATTTTTGTTCAAGATGGCGACCGGAGTAGGAGGCCTGTCCATTGCTCTCCTTATTTTTGGCTTTACTATACGAATTGGGACATTAAATAAGCAAATTAACTTCAATGATAATCAAACAGCAAGTAACTTAGGGTTTTATGCTCGTACAGATGTAAACTTACCTAGGTAATTCCTAAATGTAATCTAGGAGTTAGACCACGGGGGGGTAACTTGGTAGTTTTTAGGGTGGGGATGTGCCATTTTTGATTTGAATTCAATACCCATATTTATATAAAATTTCCGATTTTCATTACCCATATTTATATAAAATTTCCCATTTTCATGACCCATATTTATATAAAATTTCCAATTTTCATGACCCATATTTATATAAAATTTCAATTTTCATGACCCATATTTATATAAAATGAACAATTTTCATAACCCATATTTATATTTAGTAAACTTAAAAGAAGGTCATATTTATATACACAAAATGATAACATAGTGAAGAAGAAAACACAATGTCATTATTAAAATTACACTTTATTATATTATAAACATGACCCATATTTATATGAGACCAGATTTTTTTTCAATTAAGATTAAAAAGCATACCCATTTTTATATAAGATTGTTGTAAAAACTATACCCATTTTTATATAAATTTTCAAGAAAAGCCTACCCATATTTTTGGCACATATACATATACCTTTATATAGGAAGTTACCCCCCCCCCCCCCCCCCATGAGTTAGACATTTTCTCGTTAAAGAAAAAAGAAATCCCGGTACCCGCCATGACATAACAAGAAGTATTTACACTAAAATGCTGAAAGATACATCGTCATTTTACCTTTTAATTGTGATTTTATTCGGCGGAGACATCAATTTGAACCCTCAGGCCCGGTATGACATCCATGCAGAATATGTTCTAAACCCGTCAGAAAAAACCAGCTAGGGATTCAGTGCCAAGGAGTTGGCTGTGAGTTATAGCACCACATAAAATGTATAAACTTATCAGTTAAGGAATATATGATAGACTCTCAACCACATCTGAAAGCTGGCATTGTAAACTGTGTACTCTACCAAACTTTTCCGACTCGTATTTTGAAAATAACAACAATGAGGAATCGAATGCACCCTTACAGGATTATTTCCCTTTACACACAGGAAGCACTTCCGATGTAAACAACAGATCGGACGATATATTTGATGAACTGGTACAACTGAGAAAAGATGAACCAAACAACATTATATGTGCGTATCTAAACATCAATGGCTATCGACATATTTATCATAACTCAAATCATTGCATTGTATCACACATGGGGTTATAACTAATTTCGGGTACGGTTTAATGAGCTATTGCGCGATAATATAGTTCGATGTTTGCATTTACCGAAGTAAGTACTTTTTATCTGTAATATTGTTTTGATTATTTTTCAGGTGAAAAACAGTATGTTTTGTATTTCGAAATGTAATACTTTTGTTCTTTGCATTTGAATTAAAATAAAATTCTGTTCATATATTCTTACGCGATCAAGCTGGCTAGGTGAACGATCATATTGTTGCATTCATTACATTATGTGCACGTGATTATGTGTCATAACCATTTATTGTAAATGTGTTGAACAAATAACTATTTCGTACTATTATCATAAATGCACATTAAATCTGCTCTCATCTGAAATTAATTATATAATTAACGCATTGTAAATATGTCCAACAATAATAAATTTCTTGCTACCGTTTTAATGGTGTATTAAACAATTTTCGTCATGTAAACCGTTACTATTCCATGGCTGCCTGTGCTGCTGCAGCTGATCATCATGATGAATAACTTACAGTAAACAAGATTTTCACATGTACATCTTTTCAAAATCAAAATAACACATAAATCAATGTATTAAGAATTTCGAATATTTTTAAAACAAACGATAACCAGTCCTTTATCTCAATTGGGATTGCAGATTTAACAAACGGTACAAATGTCATGAATGTTAATAATTTGGGACAAAGATTGCACACCGACTTGATGAGGGAAGTATTACGAATCTTAAATTCTGTCGAAAATTTAAGTGATGAAAACGTTTCTACTTTAGCATTGTCATTGTTTTATGCACTTTTTAATTTTCCAGTTATTTTGTTGTTGTCGCATCATATAGAAATAAATTATTTAATTATTTTTTTTTAATACAGTTCTCAATTGCATTGTCCTGTATCTTTCTTTTACTTTAAATAATTCAAAAATGTCCAAAAATGTTAACTGGTTTATTTACTATGCATGCCTACTATTTTTATACGACCGTAAAAAAATTGCGAACGTATAATGGTATATATGCTGTCGTCTGCGTCGTTGTCTGTTAAGTTAAGTGTTCTCACAATAACTTTTGTTCTAGTTATCCAATTGCATTGAAACTTTTACAATGTTGTTCCTTACCATTAATAGACAGATGGGATTGATTTTTGTTATCCCCCCCCCCTTTTCTAGTTTAAAAATTAGGGCCCAAAAAGGGCAAAAAATGCTACTTTTTTATTTGTTACTACAATAACTTTGGTTCTGGTTTACAGATTGCTTTGAAATTTTACAATAATTTTTCTTATCATAAAAGGATGAAAGAGATTGATTTTGTGGTTCCTTCTTCTTTCCGTTTAGGAATTAGGGGCCCAAAAGGGGCAACCATGGAACTTTTTTATTTCTAGTCCGATTTTGAAAAAAAATTTTGGAAGTTAATTTTTGTCAAATAGTGATACCAAATGAAGAATGAATTTTTCCATACCACCCCTTTTTTACCCCTGTAGAAATTAGGGGCCAAATGGGGCAAAAATGTAACTTTTGCATTTCTTGTCCGATTTTGAATTTTGTTTTCTAATTAATTCTTGTCACATAATGGATAAATAATGAAGAGTATTTTTAGCCCCTTTTTTCTGCCTATTCCGGTAAGAAATGAGTGGCCAAAGGGTGATTTTAAAAAAAACAAATAATAGATTAACATGAATTTTATTTATTGTCTACTTTTGAACAAAAAATATAATGGATTCCTTATGAAAATATGGGTCGATAG
This sequence comes from Limnoperna fortunei, assembly GCA_944474755.1. Taxonomy (NCBI): domain Eukaryota; kingdom Metazoa; phylum Mollusca; class Bivalvia; order Mytilida; family Modiolidae; genus Limnoperna; species Limnoperna fortunei. The sequence continues at coordinate 43,938,494 of OX104119.1, forward strand.
TCCACCAAGGAATGCATGTGTCAAAAAACTTTTTAAGTCCACTATGGGCTGCATATGTCCAAAGCAATTGACTTTCCATACTGGGCCTCAAACGTACAGGGTTCAACATGTTGCGGTCGTATCATGCTGCGCTCGGCGAAGCTTTTTATTCCTTACTGTTATTGTTGGTTATAGTATTAATTACACAATTTCTATTTTTATTATAGGACATTTTTATCAGATATTACAATACAGAATGACTTCCTGTTTTAATCCTCCAATTACTTTAATTGAGTTTCCCCGATATGGTTACAACCATATCTTTTCTTGTACAAACATATTGTCGATCTACTACGGAGGAATGTTGTGCATAGACATTCTATTTATCTCGGAAACCAAAATAGATGACTCTTTTCCAAATGCCATGTTTAATGCTGACAATTTCTCCCTTTACAGATCTGACAGGGATCAACATGGAGGAGGTGTCTTAGCTTATATGAGATTAGATCTTGCGGGAGACAGAAACAAGGAAGCAGAATTTAGAGACACTGAATCCATAGCTCTAGAGGTAACATCAAGTGATCAAAAATGGATGTTTGTTGGTGCTTATCAACCACCAAATATGAGTGACGCTAAATTTCATGATGATTTTATTCTAACATGTGATAAGATTACTAAAAAATATGACAGACTGTCAGTTTTATGATACTTGGTGACATGAATTTTAATTTGCTAGACAATAATAAGGGCATGTTTTTTAAAGATTGTTTTGATATTTTTTGTTTGAAAAACCTAGTAAATAAAGCTACATGCTACCCATAAAACTCTAAACCTTGTTTATTAGATGTAATTTTAACCAACCAAAGCAATAAATGTGGAAAACTATGTAACTTCAGCTGTGGTTTGTTTAAGTGATATTCATAACTTCAGGTTGAGCGTTTGTATATGCAATGAAACATATTGTGAAATTTTGACAGAATGTTCACCCAGTGCATTTTTATATGGGACAGAAGTGTCACTTAATTTGAAATAAAGGTAAATTTTCTAGGATAAGTTAAAATAATCAAATTTTAATATAGCCGAAGAGTAAAAAAACAATGGTGGTACTACACCTGTAAGAGGCCATAGACAGGTTTATCAACTTCTATTACTTTTGATAAAAATGGTACTGAAAGAAGGTCAATCACCAAGACTATCATTTTAATTGCTTATCAGAGCCAAAACCTATGGGGGTGTCAAATTTCAAGCTAAACATGGTATTATGTAATATTCTATGAAATTGTGGGGTCTGCAGTGGTCCGCGCTTAGTAGAATGTGCTTTAATTTAAATAAAATCCTGTTTTAGGTTTTGGATGTAATGAAAGGGTCAAAATGTATAAAACTAGAACTGGTAGACATTCTAGTATGCAGAAAAATAGTGTCTTTAAGATGAATTTGTCAATTTTACACCTGCGGCTTAAGTCGGTTACATTGCTGGCATGGGTTAATACTAAAATTATTTATTTTCTAATCTGATGCTTGCTGGGGTTAAATTTGTTAGTAAACTAGTAACCATATATGCAATAATTGTACTTGTTAAGATAATTGGGCCTTGAGATGATATTACTTCTGTCAAAAATTCCTTAAAAATGAGCAGTATAAGGCCACACCAAATAAATTTCTTGTTCTACGGACCCGACCGCACATATTTTATCGAAATCGAAAAAATAATTAAAAAAAATTCCGCTTCCGGTGTCAAGACACTAAAGGGGACCAATCAAATTTAGAACATATAAGAAAATAGTACTTACAAACAAAATAGTCCTGTTTATCTCAGTGTATATTAAAAACTACTAACTGGATTGAAATGAATGAAAGTTTTTCTGAAAGGTGAATATATTTGAGAAATTTTGAGTCCTAACTTGCTCTGTTCTAATGGTGTTTAGTATGTTTTATGTCACATTCACTACATGGCCTATATACCAAGATTTTCTGAAAAGAAAGTGCTATTTTTAGAGTGGGGTTTACCCCGGAAGTTGGTTTTCTCTTGGAAGGTTTTAAAGAGGTCATGAAATTTTGAGAGAACATAGGCCTGTCACGTACGATTCTGGATATATATGATGTCGGTCAAGTTAAACTTAAGGTAAAAGAGCTGCGCTAATTAAAAAAATAATAAATTTAGAAGAAAATCTTAAAGAATTGGATTAGTGTTTACACACCTTCCCGCTCCCGGAAAGTTGTCCTGGAATTTTTTTTATTTTACTCTTTGAAGTCGTAATCTTATTAGCGCTTAATGTTACATGCCGTTTTATTGCATCACAAACAAAAATATTGATGTATTTTGAAAAAGGAAACCAAAAGAAACAACAATGTCCTTTAGTAGTGTGGATATTTAGAAATATAAAGAGATGCATGGTTGTCCAAAACACAGCCTTTTCAAAGATGTGTGGAAATCAAAGATTTCAAACTTAGCGCCGACATAATAAACGAAATGCATGAGGATACGGAACATTTGAATCAAAAATTTAAAATAAAAGTTCCTGAGTAATATTTGTATTTATAGTAGATATGCTGTTGGAGCAGGATTGCCAGATGACCAAAAAACTTAATTCTACTGACTCTTTGAAATTTTTGGTTGCATGGTGAACTTGTAGCCTCAATAATAGTGTAGCTTCTTCGATTTTTTTTTATCTCCACCAAGATAAATGTTTGACCACAGAAACTACAATGTTGTAGCTTATTAAATTTGTTGACATTGTTGCAAGGGTTGTGATATGCCCAACATGAAATAAAAGAGAATGAAATTACTGGTAATGGTTGTTCAGTGTTATTTGTGGAAAAGTTTAAGTAATTTTTATTAAGAGTCAGCATATAACTGTTTGAATTTGTAGTTGTCTTATTGACATTTTTCATATCACTACTTGGACTTGAACTTTTTCTCTAAAATCTTGGACATTGGACACCATGTATCGATAATTTTGGATTGTCTTTGGCTGTTCGATCAAAAGAAGAAGTAATGAGAATATTAAGGCAAACACAATGAATGGGATATAACTTATTTTATGACATTTTAAAATTCATTCCTCTAGAAATCTTCATCAAAAAATGATGAACATTGTAGTCAGTTGTGCATTTTTTTAAGGTCGAAAAAAATTGCATTTGTTTTTGCAAATGAAGATGTGACAGGCATTCGTTTGCTTCCAGGTGCTTTTAATGCTTTGAAAGTTATACATGTAGTATCTTGGACATGACCTACAATACTGAATTGTTTAAAATAAAGGTGCAATTTATTGAACATACTTTGAATGATGAACCCATAATTACAAAATATAATTCAATTATTCATTTACATGCTTTTGTTAACTTCAGGTACGCATATACATGTAGTATGCTCAATTCTGAAAGAACATCACAATGAAACTGAATATTTTGCGAATATATACATTCATGAAAGTACATTTTCTTATTAAAAAAAAATAAAATAAAAAAAAGTTATCGCTCGCTACAAATTTTTCTGTTCACCTATGATTTTTTGAAAATCAAAATAATAATATTAAAATTATTATTTCGCTCGCTCGCCCCATTTTAAAATGACAAAAATCCGAAGAACAAGACATTAAATTGGTGTGGCCTAATGGGAAATTGACGACTTTCCAATTTAAAAAACGCCACCTATTGTCCATTTCCGGTACTAAAAACTGCGGCTGTAGCCGTAGTTTGTCATGTTGAAAACTTTTGAAATGGACAATTGTTTTTGATAAATTTTCATGCACGCTTCATGTGAATGACAGGTGTCAATACCTGAGTGAGGATGTTATTAAAACCCCCTGCTGTGTAAACGTGATCGCTAATTAATTAACCTATGTTTATTCCCCCATTTACCTGATGCTAATTTGAGGTAGAACCCCAGCTGTTTTATAGCTTGACGAGAGGGCGGACAGGGTAGTGGGAGACAGGGAGAGAGGGGGAGGGAAAAAGGAGCAAAGGGGAGGGAGAAAGGAGCAACGGGGAGGGAGAAAGGAGAAAGGGGGAGGGAGAAAGGAAAAAAATCAAAAAAGAGGGAGGCAATTAAGTACAAATATATTCTTTAATTCCTACCTGAAAATCATTTAATAAGTGCCAATTCATTGATTTAATTGAAAAAAGACTAAAATTATTTACATAAAACTCCAGTAAAGAGATAAATTGCATCCAAATGATCTGAATTTTTACTATGCTAGTATGCAGTAAGGTTTTTTTTCCTAAAGCGTATGTCTGTCCCCTTTACATATTGTCATCACTTATTGACTGGGTATCTGTCATCTGTTGTCTGTCCGTTGTTAACTTTTTAAACAATCTTCTCCTCTGACACCACTTAGGGTAACTAGTTTTAGCTTTGTATCCAGGAGTTTGATCCATGTATGCAAAACAAATATTAATCAAAGCGCAGTTTGCACAACTGGTAATGTTTTCTTGCATGTAGTACGTAATACCGGTAGATTATAAAGCAAATGAAGTTTTATTAATTATTTTACATTGAAAATTGTAACAATTTCAATAAGACGTAGCTCACGCTATTGGGGCCTCTAAACGTAACGTCATTTTAGCTTTTTTTGACGTTACGTTAAATTATGTCGTGCACCCTAAAGAGGGTTATATATCTTTATTTGTATGTCTATGTCCACAATAAATAACCATTTTATGCTCAAATTGTATTTAAATTCACACACATAACGTTTTGCGCATTACTATTTTCCTTATTGAATATATTTATTATATTTTCATGCAACTTTGTTTATAATAACATCGTTTTAAAAAATGTCGTGCTAACGAAAACGACTATAGACATAGATAAACTCGTTTAAATCTGACAAAAATATATGTTGTACTCTAAAAATTATTGAAAAAAAAACGCATATCTAAAATGTTATTATATTTTTCAGTGTGTGAATTAAAGTGCGGCAAATACGTCGAAAGTTGTAATATATCGGTAAAAAGTTGCAAAAATGTATTCGTAACAAACGTTACTAGACATGGTTGAATGTATATAGCGCTTTCACAATACATGAAAACAAATTGAAAGGGGGCAAAAATTAAAATTAAGAAAAAACCCATTCTTGAAAAAGTGCTTATTTTTCAATTTAACAGTTTTATAGGAATAAAAAAACATTAAAATACGGCATCTTTTATAGGTATGTCCCATTAATCACAGGAAAATAAGTGACTAAATAAAAAAAGTTCTGAATGTCCAAATGACCTGGTCTTGTTTTTCTTGTTATAATTTACAACACGATTTATGGGGGAAATCTTGGTTAAAAATTTTTTAGTTTCTAATAATTCAAGTATATTGGTTGCCCAAAAGACGGGTATAGTTCATTTTGATCCACAACTAAAAATACAAGTGTATTGACACTTTCGTCATCCGTTAAAGGTCATCCTCCCAAGTCAGGGGTTCTGAGTCCGCGTTCGCTCCATCATCACCCCTGACAACATACATATATAATTCTATTCATGCTGTAATTTATTTATATTAAGAGCTTTGATTGGATAAAAACACTTAAATGGCGTCTTCTCAGATAATTTATATATCGATATTTCCTCTGAGCGGACTACTTTCAGTATCCAAGGTAAAAAAGATGGCGTCCTCCTAGCGTATCGTCAGGAAGAGGGGACAATTTTTTCTCTGCCACAATGATTTTCAATGAAATCGATTGAGATTTCAAATAAATATATAATCTAAATACAATTTAGTGTTTCATTGTGTTTTTTTTTCATATCAATATCTAAAGAACCGCGATTCCTTTGGTACTATGTTTTGCATATCCCTACGTTTTCCGGTCTAGGTACGTTTTGAGGTCTAGATAGGTTTCTGTAACTGTTTTTGCTGTTTTAAAAACCGCAACTATTATTTCACAGAATTATAAGGATTTAACACTGGGGTTTAGGAAATTATCAATGTGTAAACTCCGGCGACTCCCTCACAAACTTGACATAAAGTCCTTCGATGTGTAAACTCCGGCGACTCCCTCACAAACTTGACATAAAGTCCTTCGGACTTTATTTAGTTTGTGAGTGAGTCGCCGGAGTTTACACATTGATAATTTCCTAAAACCCAGTGTTTAATCCTATAATATTTTTCGGGTCTGAGTGTCGCCATCTGGCGGTGACCGGAGTTAACATCAGCCAATGAAATTTATCGTAACCTTCGCCTAATGTGTACATGTAAACAAAAAATGTCTGCGCCCTGTATCGTGGATTGTTTTAACGATATGTTGGACAGATTCCATCCGGACCTCAAAAAGAAGCTGTATGAGCGGTGACAGCTGGTGCCATTTGTTTTTCAAATGAAATGTGGACGACTGCAATGGCATATACAAATTTGCATACGAATACTTCCACGAGTTGAATGTGATATTGATAAAGTAGTGGACTGAATGAAATGGAGTTCTGTGTAGTATGTGAAAGCAGTAGTAAATGATTTAATTAAAATTTTCTGTAATCCGGACGTATTGGAACTGAAAAAGGACTGAGAAAGAGGTGGGTGAAGTAACCCAAAACGAGATTGTTTTAACACGAACAGATCTGTCAGTGACAGAAGAATGTCAATTTGTAAATATTCCAACCAAAATTTGTTCATTTGATTGGATTATATGTGATTTAAATTTTTACAAGACATTTAGGTTGACATTTACATGTATTATACACCTGTATGTAATCTTCAACACATCATCACATTCAAGACTCAAGTAATTTACTGACCAGTATTATGCACCATGTTAAAACTACTGATTATATAGGAGGAAAACATTCAACTTCAAAATGGACATGGATAATGGTTTAATAATATGCTGTACATGTAAGAATGTGAGGGATATTAAAAATTAATCATGCAGCACACTAGTCAAACTTTTTATCACATGAAAGCAAATTTCCTATTCTGACTGATTTATAAATTGTGTACTGAAATAAAAGATAAAATATATTCATGTTCATGCATATGGATTATGTTCATAGTTTCAAAACCTGTTGCAGATTATCACATTAATTTCCATTTCATTTTGTCTTATTTTGATTTGTTTGTTGTGTTCATCCTACTTTCAGAAATTTTTCAGCTTTATAATGTAGTTTTTTATTGAGGAGGAAGCTGGTGTGCCAGGAGAAAACTCCTAACTTTCCACAAGGTCAAAACGGGTCAAGAAATCCTGGAAAAGTTATGGAATTTATCAGTATAAAAAAATTACAACAAAGTTCCAGGCGAAAAATTTCTACTGTGCCTTTATCTCATATTTTGTGTTAAATTGCAAGTGTCAATGCAATTACACTGTCATGCTAGAATCATTCATGGAAAATGGTCACATAGTTCTTGACAAGTCATGGAATTTTTACACAAAGAATGAGTAGAGACCATGTTTCGGTAGGAAAATTGGCAATTCTTGTCAGTTAAGATAGGAGTCAAGCACACCCTGCCAGCAGCTAAGCCCAACCTGCAACCCCTGTGTTAACAGTATTCAAAATTAGATGACTAACTACCTCAACCACTCTGCCAACGAGTCCCTGTCTTATAATATTCAGTCTCGGAGTGATTTTAATTACCCCAAGTGAAATAATTTTTCATATACTAGTACATGTACATTTGTTTCATGGCAAGAATGAGACTTGTATGGTACTAGTGTACATATACTGTATGTACCTTATCTGCTGGACCAGTTAAAAGAATAAACCCATGTTTTTTTAAGCAAAGGACTGGATGGTTATGAATGAATTGTTAAGTTTATCAACAAGGTGTTCTAGAAGTATACAATAAGTGGCAGAAAAAAATATATATATATAAAACAGTGCAAACAGTTCAATAACAGATAATATTTGTAAACCCCTGGGTGTTGAATCACAACCAGCTGAGTCATTCAGGGTAATGGGACATCTTAGCAGATCATAAATTGTCACATGAGCTACATAATTGTATTAAGAAATATAGGTTCAATCGTTCTAAAGAACGATTAATAGGCTTTCCACTTCAAAAGAAGACCTTAAATAAATGACATTGAAACCAAAAAGCTAAGAAACATACGTAATTTGTCTATAGCAATTAATAAGAACAAAAATTATAAAAAAAACTATTTAGATATCTTTAAAAATAAGAAAGGTCATTAAATAGGACGTAAGAAAACTTGAATGACCTTGACAACTGATCTTTTAATCTACGTAAATATTACTTATAGGCAATAGCATTAAAAGAATAAGCCATTCAAAATACATAGTACCATGAAAAACATTTATAAAGGACTTTGACCTTGACTTTTACAGCATGACCTTGACCATGCTGAAGGTCAACAGTGTTCAACATTGAAGATTTTATGCCAATATCTCTTAAAGTCATTAAGATATGACTACTTATAATATATGCAAAAAATTTGAAAATGACCTTGACCTTTGACCTTGTATTTGTTTTCAAGGTCAAGGGTCCTAATGATCCATAGTGAAGACCCCATGCCTCTACTATCAATAGTTGATAAGTAATTAATGAAAAACTAATTATCAATGGTTGTAATGGGGGATAACTCCTATAAGATGAAGCCGGATCCTTTCCCTTTAAATAGCAAAAAGTTGCGCCTTTATGAGACCAACATTTTATCCATTATAACTTATAGCCTATCTTTTACCGTTTCAAAGTAATAGCGATGACAAGACAATGCCAAAATTTCAAACGTGACCTTGATCTTTGACCTTGTGTCCATTTTCAAGGTCAAGGTCAATGATGACCAATGATATAAGGTTTCATATATATATCTGTTATAGTTACTGAGATATAGTGATATAATGCAATTCACAATACATTTTATTGGTCTAGGGGAGATAACTCTTATAAAAATGTCAAATAAAAAAAGTGACGATTCAAGATCTCAATATGATACACATTTTGGTAAAGGTTTCAGTTCTCTATCTATTATAGTAAAGGAGGAGATCTGCACACAACCAAGTGTCAAAAATTAGAACATGACCTTGACCTTTGACCTTGTGACCTTTTTCAAGGTCAAGGTCAATGATGACCAACTGTGAAATATCTAGTCTATATCACCTCTGGTTCATGAGTTACAATGGTACAAATTGTACTTCCAATAAATAAGGGGAAATAACTCCTACAAGGAGTCGTCAAAATACTTTGCGCGATATGTAACAAATTGTCGCAATCCATAGCTGACCATTTTGCAACAACTTTTATTGCGAAATCTTTTACGGTTTCAAAGTTTGTCTGCACACAAGCTTTTTTATGACAGGGGAAATAACTCCGTAAAGAAAAAGTGTTCGGTCTGCCAGGGTTAACTGCGAAAGCGTAATATCTCATACATCCATAGTACAAAATGTCTTTACGACATGTCGCGAAACAAAATTTATAATGGGATAACAAAACTTGGCGGAAAAAAAATAAGAATAATAATAAGAAACAGACTAATAACAGTAAGTCTTTCCACTCGGAAAGTGGAAAGCCTTAATAATTTATAAGTACTGGTATGCTTAATACTAGACCATAATTAAAGGTTGATGATCTGTTTATTAAAGTTCTAGAGGACCCAATTAACAAAATCATGGACTTTAAGTGTCCTATTTGTGGGAAATGAAAGTTAAATATGATTGCAAGTCTAACTTAACTAAATTGAAAAATACATTTAGTTTTTGGCTCCAAATTGGGGTATAACTTGTCCTATCAAAATAGTGTAATTTTGTGAACATGTATATGGTCATGTTTTGCAACTGAACATGAAAATATAAATCTTACTTATTTAATTTCTTGAATACTGCTTACCTAAAAGGAATAAATGCAAAAGCTGCAAGAGCAGTTTTTTTACTGTGACAATGGCACTTGTTTTTAATTACTCAATAAATATGCAAGACAAAGAATTAAAACCAAGCTCAAACTGTCCTATATTGGGGCTTGTCATAATATATAAGTAACTACATGTAGTATGGCACACTATGTAGTTCTCCTCTAGGTTAAAATGAGCTGTGATTCTTGTATGTGTATGCAGCTTAAAGTCAACATGGCAGGCAGCTTAGTTATGACAGTGTATGGGATGTTATTTAGATTGTTTGACTTGTTATGGTACAGGCCCATAAGGTCTAAAATCAAACTAAATGTGCAACTGCAAAAAAATGCAACTTGTTGAAGCTTGTCTATATATATCAAAGGAATATTCTATCAGTTTAATGCAGGCAAATACAAAATAGCATGTACACCACTAAGTGCATGTATGAAAAGATTATGAATGCTAATAAAGGCTAAACTTTCTAGTGTCCCAGTTCACTGATCCCTCAATTCATATCAGCAGACACTGAATTATGCATTTGCAAATAACAATTATCAATTAGTCACATACAATTTGTTTGGAACTCTATGCCACTTTCAGTAATTTTTTTAGCTATATACTGATATCCAGGTTTTATTTGATGGAGCTAGGCAGAAGTACCCAGTAAGTGTATACACAAGTACTGCTTTGGTATAAAAGTCAATATTTTTTGTTGAAATATTTCAAGGGTACATCATTAACATCTTTAATTTCTGGATTTTTTTACATCTGTAAAAGGTACATGTATAAATAACCAAACACATTCTTTATGCAGACTTGTGGGGGGGGGGGGGGGGTGGAAATAAAGTGGGTTCTAAAATATAATACTGCTAAGAACACTTCCTTTCTCCCTATATGCTCTCTTTGCTCAGTTGGGAATTACTTACTGTCTGGTTCTTCTGGACTAATTGTGTCCAAAAAAATCCTACCCCCCCCCCTTTTCTACAAAAAGTAGTAGGTCCCTACAGAGTCATGATCATATACTGACACATGCTTACATAACTTATGTCTCGTTACATATATGGATATAAGATTAATATTATTTACGATTTATAGTACAAACATACAAATATAAGCTTCGTCTTCGTGGAATTGACAAGGTCCAAAATATTCGAGAAGAAAATAAAAAAACGTATCATTAGCTGTCACACACCTTATTTTGTGTTGGCGCACGTTTAAATATAAGATACATGATATATTTTTATCAATTTCAAATCAAATTACCGAAGTATTCACATGTGCTTTAAACCTCGTGTGTTTGTTTACGTTCGACATGCAGGTTTTGTAAAAAAACGATTTTGATTGGTACTTCTCAAGGTCAGAAGCAACTTCACTTCCGACCCGAAAAATATATATGTATGTTGTCAGGGGTGATGATGGAGCGAACGCGGACTCAGAACCCCTGACTTGGGAGGATGTTAAAGGTCTCCGAACCAAAAAATATTTTCTAGTATCTGAAACTAAAAAGAACCCAACAACCTGCAGTACGTCTAAGTTAAGTTATATTCATAATTACACTTGTAAAAAAAACATTATTTCTACACATGGAAAGCCTGTAATGCTCACATTACTTATTACAAAAACTTCAGTTTAATCGACGTCATGAACGTTACACGAAATTTGTGATACATAATTTGAAGTTTTTCTGGCCGGGATATTTGACACGGCGGTGGCCATCTTGAATTTAGGATCTGCGCCAAAATCTTAAAATTTGGCATTTCTACAGTATCACAATTAAATTTGCCTCTCAGATTTTCAGAGCAAGATTCATTTTTATTTCCGCCAATCAGAACATCAATGGCTCTAGTAGCCACAATGCATTTTAAAATGGCAGAAAATTACCCTGATATCAGTTCTGCATAATTTGATTTAAATAAGCGAAATAGTTTCTGAAACCAGCTGTTTTTCTTAGTGCCTCTGGGGTTCAATGTTCCAGTGTTGTGGCCATCTTGGTTTTAGGATCAGTACCAAAGATTCAAGATGTATAGAAAAGTAATACAGTGCACTGGTTCGTGTATCTGAGAGCTGCCCTAATCTGAACTATTTTTCACAAGTGCAAGTTGAAGAACATGGCTCAACACATGTTTTGGCGAATATCTCACAATATTATATAGCTACAGAAAAAACCCATTACATTAAAATGATCAGCACATTCAGTCTATATAAATTTCAGAAATTTTGTTTAACTACCTGTAGGAGTTATGGCCATTAAGTTACAATTTTTTTAGAAAATTGTCAGTTTTGACAGTATAACTTGAAAAATAAAACAGCAGATTGATATAGTAGATTGCAAAAATGATCAGCAAGACAATTCAAATCACTATATTGGTCTAAATTGTCTGACAAATTCTTATAGGAGTTATTGCCCTTTAATAATAACTAGAGTGAAACTGTAAATTGCAAAAAATAATCAGCAAGACAAGGCCTTTAAATAACGCATTTGGTCCAAAATTGTCTGACAAATCTTTATAGGAGTGTTTGCCCTTTAATAACAATTTTGTCATGAAAATATAAGTATTTGCATTATAAATTTAAAGCTATAACAGCTAGAGTAAAACTGTAAATAGCAAAAAATAATCGGAAGGACATGGCCTACAAACCATTTAATTGTCAAAAATGTGTCCAGTTACTCCTTATAGTATGTCATTTACTCATAATTTTTCTTGAAATTTTCAGTGTTTGCTTTGTAACTTAAAACTGATAAATTTCTCAATGAATTATCCTTATACTTACCATTAAGTTTTTATAAAGGAATACATAATTTAACAATTCAACAGTTAACAAAATCGCAAAGTTCCCAAGTCTGAAAATTAGGAAAAAATCCTCGGTACAATAATAGCAGGTGTACAACTTCAATACATTTGCAATCTTTCTGTGAAGATTTAGAGTTCTAGATTGAAAACTGTAGGAGTTGATTACACAATATATGTACTGTCTTCTGCAAATGTGCTTAACAATTACCAAGTTCCAAGGTCTGGAAAATTAGGAAACATGCCGGAACATTTCCATAATGGCAAGTGCAACAAATTCAATACATGTGCAATCGTTCTGTGAAGTTTCGGAGATCTGGGTTGAAAACTGTAGGAGAAGTTGATAAAAATAGATACCCCATTTCCCCTGCCCGCCTGACTAAACCATACAATAGCCCAAAAATCAGAGTCTAACTCTAAATTGCAAAAATGATCTGTAAAGCAAGGCCTACAAATAACTCGTTTGGTCCAAGATTGTCAAATGACTTCTTTTTTTGGCTGGGACCATACTAGGACAGTTCCCAGTGCTCGACCCACAGAGCAGCCCAGAGCGTCACCGGGTGGCGGATAGCGGAGACCCTCTCGTTGGGGGTGTGTCAGGTCATAATACGGAAAGCCTGGCCGCAGACCATAGTGGGTAACGTGTTTGGAGAGTGCCACCCTCCTTGCACGATAAAGAGCTCCCTTTTGTAGATTTCGAAAAAGAGTAGGCTCATTGTAGCCGCTACAAAAGGCTAAATTCTCCGACCCTACCCAATACTCCAGTGGCAGTCAAAGTTTTGTTCCCTGAGTCCCATCCCACCCCTTTTTCAATTGATGTATTGTTTGTTAATTTGTTCCCGTCCTGAAAATAGGTGAAATACTGCTCGCTGGACGTAAAGCAAACATCCAATCAATCTTTTTTGGAGTTATTTCCCTTGAATGACAATTTATGAAATATCAGTTTTCTCCTTTTAAATAAAAAACTATAGCAGCAAAAGTAAAACTGTAAATAGCAAAAATAATCAGACAATTTATGTTACAGCAGCAAATAATCTTTTTTTCATTACATATATAAGCACCATTTTTTCCAGTTAGATTCCTTTTTAAGTCGATCAGAACTTGCGAATTTTTATGTTGCTGTGGTAGTTAAGAAATAACTCAAAAGTCTGTCTGAGAATTGAATTGAGTTTTGTTTGAGAAATCTAGGCCTGAACATGAATGAATTTTTAACTAATCGAAATTTTACTCTTAATGTAAAACTATTAAATGCTGCCTGTAAATTAAAGTGTAGAATAATGTTAATCTTACATGCTAGTGAACACAGTTTTCTAAAAGTTAATAAATACAAGATTGTCCTATTGTTAAAGAATTTCTAACGTGTTTCTTATTCAAACTACACCGAGACAGTTAACAAGAGACCATTAAAAAAACAACAATTAATTGTAGTTATGAATACATTACATTATTTTCTGGACATTTAGGTCTGTGTGGACTATGGGTGTTGGTGCACTAGAAATGAAAGTGGATTATGTGGAAAATAAGTCTGTATGGACCATAGGTCTGTGTGGACTATGGGTTTGTATGGACTAGAGATCTGTGTGGACTACAAGTCTGGGTGGACTATGGGTCTATGTGGACAACAGGTCTGGCTGTATGATTGCCATTAGGTTTCAGTGTCCTGATTTCAGAAATCTACCGGTCACAGTTTATGATCCTCATATTTTTTGACAAAGGCGCACCATATACCAATTAAATTCAGTTGATAATGTGTCATGAGGCATGATTTGTTTGTAAAAGCAGTTTATATGCTTCATGTCCCAAATTTATATCAGTTTTTTTTAGTAAAAATTTAGTCATCTTTAGTCCTATAGGGTTTTAAAGAGGGAGAAGTGTAAAGAGGGGAGGGAGAAAGGAGCCGAGGGGAGGGAGAAAGGAGAAGTAGGGAGGGAGAAAGGAGCAGTAGGGAGGGAGAAAGGAGCAGAGGGGAGGGAGAAATGATAAAGGTATCCCCCAGTCCACCCCTCCTTGATTAAACAAGCTTACCAGTGACATCCGTGTTCTAATATTCAAACTCACCTGTTGCCTATAGCCATAGTAACATCTATATTCTAATATGACGTGCTTTAAAGGCTTTGAGACCACAACTGTGGTAAACAAATGATTTATCTATGAGCAACACGCGCTGAAAAGGGCGTGTTTTAAATGGCTGTTCCAATTACAAAACTGTAACTCCTACCGGAAAGCTATTGCATACGACGTATAAATCTTATAAATAGCTACACGTGCTATAATTGTCCGTTGCAATATATTGTGTGTTACATTGACGGAACAGCCAGTTTGTGGCGGAAATGATGTTTTCTATAGGTACGAAAATATTATAAATGTACTCTAATTGTCTTATTAGAATAGAAATAATCCACGGAGGCTGTGATTTATCATTGTTTTACCACAGGATGACCATTTATGTCCTTATTTTATCCCTCGCTATCGCTCGGGATAAAATAATACGACATAAATGGTCACCCCGTGGTAAAACAATGATAAACCACAGCCTCCGTGAATTATTTCTTAATTCGAGTGTGTGACCATACTAATGAGGTTAATTAGATAAATTTGATTGGCATTGACAAACAATACAAAAACAATGCAAAACCTTTATTTCAATATCACAGTCTTTTAGTGATGACAGTCATAGTTTTTTTAACAGGAAGTAAAAGGGGAAATAAATCATGTAAAACTGGAAATGGGTCAAATTGACGACTTTCCAATTTATAAAAACGCCACCTAGTGTCCACTTCCGGTACTAAAAACTAAAAGCTATAGCTGTAGTTTTTTTAACTGGAAGTAAAAAGGGAGATAAATCATGTACAACTGGAAATGGGTCAATTTGTCCTGTTGAAAACTTTTGAAATGGACAATTGCCTTAATACATTTTCACGCTTCAGGTGAATGACAGGTGTCAATATCAGAGTGAGGATGTTATTATAGCTCCCTGCTGTGTAAAATATTTGGCCATTTACCTGATGCTAATAAAAGGTAGAACCACAGCTGTTTTATAGCTTGATTACTATAAACAAATTTACCAGTGACATCCCTGTTCAAAGATTCGAACTCACCTGTTGTTATTCGTAGGTTTCGTTTCCAACTTTAGAAAAAAAATCACGTGATCGTAACTACAATATAAATCCACCTACCTTACTGCATCTAAACAGTGTTTTTGTCAATGTGACACCATACCATTCCAACTAAAATACACCTACGATTTTTCTTTTCCTGGGGCCGGTTGCCATATAGTTGCACAGTTTGGTCACGTGATCAAGCATGCAGGGGAAGTAAATCCATAACAACACAATTAGGTTTCAGATTTGGACATAGTCTTGACCAGTGGTCTTGACTTGGGGAGTTTTTTACGTCCTACACCGACAACTTAATGCCCTTGGTCGGCGGGCACCCCAAAAATATTGCCAAAGCGTGTGTAACAAAAAATATAATGAAAAAATGCGGATTTTGTCATTTATCTGAAGAAATTATGAGCTTAGCATAAATATTGTTATCTCTTTATATTTTACCATATTATATAATTCAACATTATTAATTAATTAAAAGCAATTGTCTATACCTACATTTTTTTCTAACCTTGAAAACAACAATGTAAAATATAATACCACATGTGATGTAATTCTAATGGGGGATCTAGCACAAAAGGTGGCCGATAAACTAGTAACCGAGTTCATTTGTCGGTTCGGTGCGCCAACCCGCATACATACGGACTAAGGAAGGGAGTTCGCATCCGATCTCTATTTAAAATTATGCGAACTACTCGATGTTCAGAAGTCTAGAATGAATCTGTACCGACCTCAGTCAGACGGAATGGTTGAGCGGTTTAACCGCACATTACAACAAATGCTAGCTTTATTCGTAGAGATTGGGACGACCACCTGCCCTATCTGACTATGGCATACCGCGCATCCGTTTAGGAAAGTACAAGTTGTACACATAATCTTCTAATGTTAGGGAGAGAAGTGTCGCTTCCTATTGACGTGATGACCGCATTAATCCGTTTTCCAGAAGTCTGTCCGTCGCAGTACGTAGAGTGGGTACGCGAAACATCGCGGAATGCATTTAACAGGGCTAATGAAAATCTGCAGAGTAGTTTCCACCGACAGAAAAAGTATTATGACTCGAAATTAAAAGAAAGCGCTTATGAGATGGGAAATGTCGTTCTTCGCTGGTATCCACCTGAAGCAAACCAGAAATTAGGGCTGGGATAGACCGGTCCCTTCGAAATTCTGCGTTCTTTGTCAGATATAACGTACGAAATAAGAAGATGTGAAGACGGGAAGACCTTTGTCGTACACGTGGATCATCCAAAACCTTTAATTCCTTCTGATTCCCAATCAGAAATAAGGGACGAAGGTTTGGATTCCGACGATATCGAAACTGGTATAGCTCAAATTGAAACGGAAGTATAGAAGCACACTCCTATAAAATACAGTACGACTGGACGACAGATAAAACCTTTAGCGAAATACTCCCCATAATTGCGTATATTGTCGTTCTCTTTTAGAAACCGCAAATACACTTTTAAGTGACAACACTTTATATACAGTTAGTCATATATAACACAAACTTATTAGGAATATAATGATATTTAATACATTATGGACACAAACAATTTCTAGCTGTGGTACAATTAGTGTTGGTGGAGTGTACCCTATTGTTAGTTGTACCATGGACAAGATTGCTTTCGGTCGGGTATTCTCCGTCGGAATACTGGGACATGCATATACACTGGGTCGTAATACTACTTAGTAGCAAAGCTTGGGGTCCGGAATTAAGCTTTGAGTGGATTTTATAAGCAAACTGATGCTTAGTTAACCTTGTTAAACTCAAATTATTGTCCATTTTTATATTGACAGGATGGATTACGCTGCAGCTGATATACTACTGATTTCAGCAGATGCAGATGAATATAATGCATTCGATGTCGGGCAAAATGAATAAGAGATTTTGTTCGAAAAAGGGGATGGAATGTCCTGTACCAGGCTGTAATGTGCACTATTTCTTGACTCGGGCAAAATTCTTGAGACATTGGGATGAGTGGCACATAGAAAGAACAATTAAATATGAGTGCCCTGTAAAAAATTGTAAAACCATGACCAAGAGGAGATCAGATATGAAACACCATATAAAACAGAAACACCTAGAAACAAATGAAATCATTATTGCGGACCTGCTCAAGAAGTGTCCGCATAGGATAGTAGAAGCCACCAACTATTTAGATCCCATCTTCTACTCATACCAAGGAAGGAAGGCAACGGTATCAAAGCCGACGCCTGTCAATACATTAATCTCTGTTATTGTCACAACTGCTACCGCTATGTCAGCTCCTAGTACCGCAACCACAGTCACAACCTCTTCACTACCTTTTTGTGCTACCTCCGTACCAAGTAATTCCACTCCTATGCATTGATGCCGTAAGATGCTAACGCAAGCGCAGATGCTATTTCCGGTATATAAAAATACCATTTAATAAGTTAATTTAGTTTTTTTTTCCGTAGCATTAGAATGGAAATAACCGTTACGGTAATGTATTTGAAGATTTGCTAGCATCATTTTTTGATTTAATGGTCGGGATTTAGTTTACTGGCGAACTACACACTTGCCATACGAGTTTTTTCTCATGTTAAAAAATTAGTATGTTAAAGGGAAACTTCGCAAAAAAATGAAAATGTGATATGTTATTCTTCAAATAAAATGAAATATATTTGCCTTTTGATGTTTTATTGTATTCTTTACCGTTACGCTTCTAGAGTGGATTTTAGGTCGTAAAATTTTGTATATCGGGGCCGCCATATTGACAGTATTTACCACGAGATTGCGGTTGTGACGTGATAACCTGTCATTATAAATATGACAAATAATCCAGTTTAAAAATACGTTTTTCTGCCTTTGCTCTTTGAAGAATATTTGTGGCGATGACTAATGACCAGCTGACAACATAAGATTACCAAATACGTCCAATGTTGTAATGCTCTTTGTATTAATAAAAGTACTTTTAGACACAATTGTTAACATGACTTTATTAACTCGGATAGAATTTACCTAAATAATAATTGTAAATATAAGATATATCTATATAATTATTTTTAAACATAAAATAAAATTCCGTAGATAATTTTGCACGTATTGAAACGGCAGTTGTACCTGGACGTGAAAATTGTACAGGTAAATCATTTCTCGTTTATGAAGGGTAATTAACATAATTATCAGATAAACAAACAGTATGTTTATTGCAATTACTAGATCATTTGACGCCGACTTTGAAGTATGAATATTCGGACATTTTCATAAGCTAACCAGTTTAAAGGTTAATCATGTAATTCGAAATTAGAACGGCACGTCCCTCGCCTGCAAAGGACAGGTATGATTTGAATACACAGAAGTGTGAGAACACAGGATGTTATTTTGTATTTAAGATTTCGAATACCTTTAGATGCGATGTCACCGGAAACGTAAACCTGACACGTTGATACAAATAAACACACGTAAAATTTGGAAACTGTGTTATGCACACGCACAATAAATGTTACCAGTAATAATAATAATAATAATAATAGTATAAAAAAAATAAATGTACTAAACATGAAGTGAAATTTTGATGCGTGAAAACAAAGTATTTCATTTCATTTAATGACCGTTATTTCTTAAAAAGTCAACTTCGAAAATATTTTGTATAAAAAAGTATAAAAAGAATAACATATCAAATTTTCATTTTTTGCCAAGTTTCCCTTTAACAAAAAAATTAACTAATTGTGTTAGGTTAATGATATTTTGTATAAAGGTGCACTTAACACACATAACCAATAGTTAAGTTTCACTTTCAAATATGACACCAGGTTAGGACCTCTGATATAAGAATTTTGATTGGTTAATAATATGACACCTTTTAATATCACATGTCAATCTTTGTTACAGCTGGGAATACTCTTCTTCATACAATTTAAATATAAATTACATTTTAACTTTACGTTTACATAATGAAATCTAAATGTTAACTCAGCTCAGAAATGTAAACATTGAACATCATAAAGAGAATCACATCATATCATTTTCGGTCGATTATGCTAAAGAGGATATCATCGTCAGGGTACCAGAATATTAAAACATACTGTTTCGCTTCGACGGTCTTTTTTTTTTTGTTTTTTTCCGTTGACTGAATTATGTTTACTACCTGCAAGCAAAGGGGATAAAAGAATTGTTTTGTGCTGTGCAGAAATTGTTCCTACTATGTAAATTTTAAATTTCTTGATGAATCTAGTAAATATAGAACAGGAATGTTAACGGACTAAAGAAAAAGTTAAGAACATTCAAACAGATGCATAAATTAAATTAAAGGACAGTGACAGCAGGGATATCCACATAAAACTCAAGCCTTATGGTGTTACTGTAATTTGCTGCCAAATATTGACCAAGCTCAAGCAGTTCTTGTTAAATCAAGAAACAAGACTAACATTAATCATACATCGCAAAAGAAGCTGGGGGTTTGGCGCCATAAAAACTGGTTTAGCCCACCATTGTTATTGAAATACTTGTACCACGTCCGGACCCGTGTTATTGTCAATACTCTGGTGTGTAGCCACATATTGTGTCCTTATTGTTTGGATTATTCCAGCTTGGCTATCGCCATACGGCAAATTTGTTATTACCACTATTTGAAAGGATGTGAAAATTCAAAGTCAATGGACCGTTACAGCGCACATTATGGAACCAGCAAAAAGGTGAAGATATGCCCAACATTCCGAATGGGGGGGGGGGAATCCGCAATAACTTCAACACTGTTTTCCCGATTTCCTTACACATTTCACGATAGGTAGATGAAGCTCTATATACCTATGACAGATTTTGGTTTTCTGTATTTTCTGTATGGTGCAAGTTTTTACACTCAGGTTTACCTATGCGTTTAAGTGTATATATATCAGGAACCGTAGATACAATCTTTGTGAAACTGTGCACACTGATACATCAAAATATTAACTAAACAGAGTTCTGTCATATGTTGACCTACAGATAAGAATGTATAACAGATACATACATTCAGCATCAAAAATCACCACGGAGTCGAAGCTGTATGACAACTTACAGGAGTTATTCCCCTTTTACTATCAGAATTGACGTTTTCCACCATTTGTCCTCTTAAAAACCGGAAGCCATCGAAAAAAACTGAACATTACAAAATTATTCAGAACAACATTTCCACAACATGATTTCAAATTTCCCTTTTAATGTCAAATTAATAATTTTTACCAATTTTCTTATAAGACGGTCGTCATGAATAAAAAAACTCATTTAATACAGAATTAATGTGAATATAGGCGCATGTTTAAAGCGAATATCGCACATTTTATGGTCCATGACGTTACTTCAGAGCACACTAACAGTACCTCTGCGTTTAATTGGTCACGTCTTTCTCTAACGTTTTAGTTTTTTTAATTGTCAATTTAAACAAGGTTTTTGAGGCTGCACTCAATTTTTTGCTACTTTTAAATTAATTTTAGTGCTCTTCTACAATATTTTCTTCATATAGCTCAGCTGCCATCTGAAATCGATTTGTACACGTTACTTTTTTACATGCATGGAACCGTATAATAGTGTTGTAAATTTCTTTTAATATTGTTATTTTAAAAAAAATGCTTTATAAATCATATGTCTAGCTGTAGAATAAATAGGTCATTATTCAGTACAACAGTCAATATTGGGAGATCTTGTACTCGTCCGTAATGAACGAGAACCATGCGATGTCGAGTCGTTTTTTCTTGGTTAATAAGTCTATCCCAAAGAAATTGGTGACGTTTGGAAAAATCAGATTACTCACTGCAAGCTCTTACATAACATGCTCAATTGAGAAATATAGACAATGTATGCAGGAGAAGCCTGCACATAGCTGAATATTGCTGCATAAGTGAGGAAAATATATAATTTTGACATTTAAATCGTCTCGTTTGTCGCAAATGTTTTAGCTGAGATGACCATTGGCGTCATTTTTGAGATGTAAATCTAAAAATGATGATTGTTCGATACACCTATTAGTGACTAGTGGTATATGGTACCCATCTATTTTAATCAACTAACCAACTCACATTCTACGGTAATGAAAGCGGGAGTTGTGGCATGCCATAGAGCCCGGTTTAAACCACCATTTCTTTTGAAATGCCTGTACCAAGTAAGGACCATTGCTTTAGTTGCTGTATTTTTGGTTGTTGTTTCTGGAGTTTGTCGGTTTCTCGAACTTTGATCTGCGGATTGTCTTTTTGATAGTTTCATCGGTGTTCGGTATATTGTTATTACCTCCACATTAATTCAAATTCAAATTCTTTATTGCAAATTACACCCATATGGGTCAAAGCAATATAATAACATTGTAAACAAAAACATTAGCATACAAATACAAACATACTCGAAGTACATCAGTTATTATTTCTAATATAACTACAAATGTAGTACATTTTAACCGATGTGGACCCTATTTTCGCATTTCAAATGATTGCTGAAGCTAGCTGTTTCCAATTTTCCTACCGAAGGTCAGGGGTTTTCTCCGAGTACTCAATCTTCCTCCCCAATAAAAACTGGACGCCATGATATTGCTGACAAAAACTGCTGAAAGTGGCATTAAAACATCATTCAAACAAACAAACAAAACGTGGTTTTTTATTTTCCAATTCTGAAGGATATAAAGATCAAGGTCTAGGATGTCTCTAATCTCTGGCTTGTATGAACTCATATAGTTCTGTAGGGTCGACTCAAACTGCAAGTTACTTGGAAGTAAAAATACTCTAGGAGACGATAGTAGCAAAACTTTGACCGACAACAATCAAAATATGGTAACAAAATCTATAGTCAACTATTCCTAGAAGTAATAATATAAAATAAAAACCTTTAATTCTACTCTACTGCCTTCCTTCCTGCTTGAGAGTAATTATATTTATATTTATTTATTAAAAAAATATTCCAACATAATCTAAATCCACACGCTTACATCTGTTTATAAACTGAACATAACTAATATATAGAAAACTAAAATGGTCTTTTTTATCTGGTTGGGTTCGGGTTATCTCTTTCTGTTTTTTGTGTTTTTGGTTTTTGTGTTGCGTTTGTTTATATTCGGATTTGTTACTGTCCCTTGACTTTTGGCTCTTGTTCGGTCGGTTTTCTTTGCTATTTTTCTTATCTACAATTTATGATTTTTTCTTCAAAATTTTTGCTACAAGAGTTTATTGCATTAATTTCAGTCATGAAAGAAACTGCATATTGTTATTTTAATGTTGAGGAATACTGATACTGATCTGAATCTGCCATCCGTGTAATTAGCGTTTTATTATTTTCTCAATGCTGACGAAACAATGAAAAGAACAAATTGATAATTTGATGTTTGTCTTCTATTATTACAATAACCGGCTCGACTCCAATCTTAATTGACAAGGATTGCCAGTTTTCCTACCGCAGGTCGGGGGTTCTCTCCGGGTACTCCGGCTTCCTCCCCCAATAAAAACTGGACGCCATGAAATAGCTGAAAAATTGCTGAAAGTGGCGTTAAAACACCATTCAAACAAACAAACAAATACAATAACCGGAATGCAATACACTTCATGATATTTTGTCAGTAACTCCAAATGACTCTTTAAATTATATTAGGTAAGCATTAAACACGGTTTTAATGTAATTTGTAATACCAAGTATAGTAATTAGTGATACAACGATTTACAGCAATTATGTTTCGTGTAACAAAGTTATCGCAAAGTTAACATAAAAAACTAAAGGCGAAGAAAAATTTAAAAAACACATAGGTAATGAGTTGGTACAAATAAATATGAGTATCAACGGAAAGGACGAATACAATGTGAAATAACACGAAGTTGAATTGGTATGATCAGTATTATTGTAAACATTGAATCGCAATGTAATACAGTATATGATCATTGAGGAAAACCATTTATCCTGCACTCGTTACATTTGCTGTACAATAAAGGTAGCCGAATCAATTTTTGCTGTATTCGTCAGTGTCGAATACAATCACCTGGTACTTTTGACATCACTTTTTACGATATTTAGTATTCTGTTCTGGTTTACGACGTTTGTGACGTAAGTAGCACGTTAAACAACAAACAAACAAACATAAAATACGCGCCGAAAATGTCAAGCCAGAAATCGGCTAGAAGGGAACGTTTTTCAGTATATTAACATGTATTTTAGGGTTGCAGGGTAAAAACAATATTCGTACATTGTCAGGAAATATAAAGTTTATTTGTACTCGCCGCGAAACAGGTGAGAAATGCTCGGCAGAGCCTCGCATTTCTACCTGTTTCTAAGGCTCGTACCAATAAATTATATATTTTCTGACAATGTACGAATATTGTATACTAGAACTCACAATATCTTATGATAAATATTGATTGCAATAATATGCAACTGGGTACAGTTACGGTTCTGCTGGTTGCCCCAGGTACAGATACGGTTCTGCTGATGTCCCCTGTACGATATGGTTCTGCTGCTGTCTTGGTAGAAGCTTTCCTGTAGAATTCTCCACAGTTGTAAAGTATGTGCGAAAGTCTTACAATACAAGCTCTCGAGTTGCTAGAGTTCTACGATGTCTGCATATTAAAACATTCAAATGTACCAATCTAAATGGATCTGACCTGCAGCATCTAATGTTCTAAAACCATGTTTTAGACGATGACTCCATATTTATGCATTGGCGGTAAATATTTCGTTCCCGGTGTCCTATACCTTTTTCCTCTGATTTATTTTTATTAACAAGTTTTCGAAACATAGCTCAAATATTGCTCGCTGGATGTTTAGCAAACATTCAATTATCAATTTAGCCCTACTTTTTGTATGTGATGTGTCACGGCATCTAATGCCTAGGTTACACATTCACGGATTAAATTTCGCGAGTGATTCCGGATGTGCTAATTTTCATAGTCTGATACGGATGCACAATGGATACATACAAGTACTACTACGTATGACTACGGCTACAGTTCGGAGAACTATGGACCAATACAGACTAGCACGAATGTAATTATGGATCGTATCCGTAAGTAATCGTGATTACGGGTACAATACGGAAAGTTACGGAACAATACAGACCAGCACGAATGTAATGCCGGATCCTATCCGCAGCTATTCGTGACTACGGCTACAGTACGGAAAGCTACGAACCAATATAGACTAGCACGAAGGTAATGCCGGATCGTATCCGCAGCTAATCGTGACTACGCCTATATTACTGAAAGCTACGGACCAATACAGACTAGCTGTACAAATCGCATCCGTAGCTAATCATACATTACTGAAAGCTACGGACCAATACTACTACGTATGACTACGGCTACAGTACCGAAAACTACATGGACCAATACAAACTGAACTAATGTAAAGCCGGATTGTATCGTGTGACCTAGCCATTATGTATTTCCGTCTAAATATATTTTAATCATTTTGTGATTGAGTTGGGTCTGTGTTTTATTGAAATAACTTTAAAACCTGAAAATAAATATTAAAAAAAATGCAAACATTTACAATAGATATCATCATGCATTATAGATTTAATTTGATTTCTGTGACAGCGGAAAATGACAATAAAATATATTATTTACTATTTGGACTTTTTGGACTTGAGTTTCTATTAATTTCGTGTTTTTATGTGAACGCCAATAATCTTCAATATTTTGTATTTAATTATTTCTAATATTTGAATACCAAAAATTAATTAATTAGCAAATAGTTACGTAATTTGTTACTATAATTTATTCATTTATCTTTTAATCCTGTCTGTTCTACGCGTGAGAAAACCTTCTAGAAATTATGTTTATTGTTCAAATGAACTAATCTGTTTTTATAATTATTTTACCTGTTAAATAAGAATCTTGTATACAGTGTCAAAAGACAATCCGTTTTATCAGTTCTTATCTTTAGTGACATTAATTCTTTCTGCAATTATCACCTTGTGTTAACTAATTATATAGTTTTGTAGATTTAATTGTTATATTCTTTGAGCGCTAATTATATCTTTTTCAACCGTCACTTTATTGTTACGTAATGTTAATTCTTTAATTTATATACATGTATGTATGGTGACATTAATCCTTTTATTTCTATTGTTAATCTTTAATCCTTAATTGTATGTTTTTCTCAGTTGTATTGTTATGTCATGTTACACGTTTTGTTTATAATGTAACGACTGAAGTTTAGACTTCAGTCGGAGTCAGGCTTCCAAACTGACAATATCCGATAAGTAAGAAGTCGAAAGAAATAAAACTCCATTCTGAAAATCTGTATTGTGTTGATCATCGCTCTACCAGTCTGTGAATTAGTTCCGCCAGTAGTATCAGTTTCAAGGCAGGTGACTAGCGTCAGTCACTGTCGTCGTTTCGGCATCTTCGCCAGTTCAACAACAGTTCCAGTTGCAGTTGTATAAAATATTCGCATTAAATTGTAACAACAACGTTGTTACACTGCTACATTTCTACCACAAACGTTGCAGACCCTTTATCGTTTCTCACCATTATGGTGTTATTTTCGAAATCAAGTTTGACTTCAACCGTATCTTGAACTTCAACCGTATCTTGAAATCTTTAAAACTACCGAAAAGCCTTCTTCCTTTGTTGTTGTATTTAATACATTATTTATGATGTTAGTACGGATAATATTAAATCATTCTTTGTCTCCATAAATAATGTCGTTTCCGAAAACGTCAAATGCAATGTTTATACAATTAATGACAGAAAACCGGATTTGATGTTCATTTCCCAGAGAATTTCAATGTATCTTCTTATTACCGCTGGTAAAGTGTGGTGTCCCTAAGAAGAATGCATTTATAAAAATTAATACATGAATTACATTTATGACACCATTTAAACAAGTGATCCTTTTTATTATAGAACACTTTGATCTCGAAGTATATGCCGAAATAAGTCAGTAAATGATGTGAACAGTTTATACAACTTTTTCCTAGGAAAACCTCCGTCCTATCCTTTAGACATAGTAGACATTCATGAAATATCCGAGCTTTGTCATACCCACTTAGTTAAATGATCATCCGAATACAACCGATTACGATGTTGGCAAGTTTGACAAACTATGGAGCACAACTGTACCATGCATTTCTGTCAACCCTTTTAAAATCATAATGTATAGAAATTTTAGTTGTACATACTGTTACTTACTGTTTCATTATTATTTTGATGTTTATTGTTACTTAGTAATATTGTTCTTGTAATAACTTTAAAGTTAAATTCATTGTAATCTCTTTTAAGAGGAAATAAAGTAATGAATGAATGAATGAATGATCGAATGAATGAATGTTCGATGATCGTTTGAAGAAATTATGACCCTTGCACTTGAAAACTAAATTTGCCGATAGGGGAGAGTATTGACTGAGCAATACTATCCAAACGTATGTAACTAAAGATGACAACAATAATGCTAAAAACTAAAACTAATAGTAAAATTTTTAATATGGAGTTTTACAATATTTATTGAGTTATGAGTTGAAAACAAATTGTATTGGAATATATGTATAAACAAATGTTTATGTAGCAATTCCTAAAACTTACCTGTATATCTATTATTTATGTAGCAATTCCACGAACATATGTCTAATATAATATAGTTAAACTCTATTGGCACTTTGATTCTTTCTTGGATTACATACAACCTTGCATCTGTCAAGAACTGAATCCAATCATGGACGTACTCTCCAAAGCTTGTCAGGATCGTTTTGTTGATCTGGTTCATGTATACAAATATGTGTCAGCTTCTCTACTGGCATATCCAGTTAATGAATATTATTAAACCTCACTTAAAACACTTACTGATTGTCTCAAAATAATTAATATCACATCACTTTTATAAATGACATTTCTTGCTAGACAACGCCAAATATTTGCCTTGATAGGGCGAAAAACGGGGAGACAATACTATTGTCACCCTCGAAATCATGTGATCGGCAAGCGGAAATGAAGAGACAATACTATTCCTCGACCTGGACAATCCTAATGCATTAATCTCACGTAATCGATAATTGGAAACAGTTTGTATTATTTAAATTTGCAATAATGGATGGTTACTTAGTTTAGAAAGCACATAATTATGAGAAATAACGCCTTTAAACGCATGTTTGTTCTATAAAGTTTGTCCAATAAAACAGGTAACAGTGTAAAAGGCGTATACGCGTGGCATAATAGGTGGCGTTAAACAAACCAAATCCAAAACAGAGCTGTTCAACTCGTCCCGAATTAAGGTTTGTGAATAATACGTTTGGCGATTTCCACGCTTCTGTCCAGGGACGCCCGTTTTGTAGATTAAGAAAAAGAGTAGGCACATTGTGGGGAAATATTATGATTGAGTTTCAGTAAACGTTTATGTTAAATTCTTACAGATTTAATTTATTTTATATTTGGGACTAGCTCTAACGTTTTACATTAACAGACATGAAGTTGTAATATAGCTGTTCGAAGTGCCGTGTCGAGTTGTTTTAAACTGTTCTAAGGGGAGCTCAAATCATTATTATATTCTGTAAAGCAGCTATTTTAGCCATTTAAGACATCTTTTTTAAAATGTTAAGTCTCAGTCTTATTAATATTCTACCTATCATCGTTTCCATTTTACTAATATATTGAGTTCATCCTACAGCATATCAGTAAACGTGGAGTGCTTAAAGATTTAATTTAATTGCTCTCAACCAACCTTAGATTGTAGAAATTGGTTCACTATATATATAATCATATACATACTAATAAGTATTATCGTACTTTCGTTTTCCTTAATAGTCACTATTGACTGGTCAAAATGGTCAAAAGGGTTTAAACCAGTAGTTCCCCGTTATTTGCATGAACAACCGTTCGGGAAGTACTTTTTTGTTGCTAAACGTAAACAAATATGGCGGTCATGTCTCGTACACTTTGCTTCGATTCATTGTTTACATTTGCTGAATGAAAGGAAATCGCAGAAATTACAGTGTGGACCTAATGCGAGTGGGTAGGCATATAAAAACGATGCTTGTAAATACACACAATAGCCGTAAATTTATCTTCTATTTTCACATGAACGAGGTCGACTCACTGATTAAGCACTGCATTCATACACGTTTGTTCGTTTTAAGTCACCTGTTATATTTTGCTAAACTTACAAGTGGTAGAAACTTGATATTTAACCTTTTTTACTTGATTTATATCAAGTTTTGGTCTAAAATACGTTCTACTTTAACGCTAAGTCTGCATTATAAACATTATTACATTGTTCAAACCCATTTTGTTTAAAAAAAAGTCTAGTACTACTTTAGAGACATAATAATCTATTAAGTATCACCGAGTCTTAATTGGTTATTAAGACCTGCGTCTAAATTAAGCATGGTGACTTACCGGATCTGACACCCCATCCTATTCCTATTTACTTATTAAAGAAGATAATTATTAGTGTTATTAGTCTTATTTAAGTTGTAACAACTTATACTTTATATACTGTACAGTCTGACACAGTATGTTATTAGCTTATTAGCACAGTACGTTGTATTCTTCGAGATTCTGCGAGTCTTCGAAAACTTCCGAAAGTTGCTTCCAGCATCACTCCATCAGCCATCATTTTTTCTGTTTTTCATATTGTTTTCCGATATCTTTACTGTTTTTACTGACCAACATTATCAAGAATGGAGTCATTTCAGGTAACCCTTTTCAATGTCGTATTGTAATGTTTAATTGACCGGGATAATAAAAACAATGAGTATATATTTTCAACTATACGAGGCACGAATGCGAGCACGTGGTGATGCCAAACTGTTTTCATTTGTTGGATAATATGAATTGTTATCATAAAATAGTTTCTATTTCCGTTAAACTGCCAGATGAAATGTTATCTTTTGATTGCAAAAATTGTACCTTTAAAATACAGTTATGATATAATTAACAGTAACATGTATACAGTACACTCGAATTTCGGCGATGAAAATGTGTTCGTCACTTTAAGTTTAACGGACGTTAATTTTGTTTAAAAGCCCTTTATTGAGAAATAATTTCTTTAGTGAAATAAATGCAAGATATTTTAAGTTATTTAGCCTTGAATTAATTTTTTTACATTGCCGAATGAAAAAAATCGCCCTGATTCGAGGTATGGACTAGTGGCAGTGCCGAGTAGTGGGTGGCCATATATAAAACTCGCAGTTCTAACGATTTCTTTTCTCTCTTTCGGTTCTACTGTTATAAATTCTTTTCCTTCTAATATTTTTATGTTCTGTCAACGGAAGTTGGGGAGATTCAGTTTTTGCACGTGAGTTTTTGTGGGTTCGTTCGTACGTTCGTTTAGCCCACCTCAGGTTTACTATACGTTTACATCACATCTGCGTGAAACTTGACTGTCCCTGTACCCAGTTACAATATGATGAGAACTCTACACTGACAAAATTCTATAGGAGCTAAGGACTGTGTCAAATATTTCACATTAGGTTTACTAAATTTGCTTTAAAACTTTCTTTTGAAGACGACTTCATCTGCATGAAACATTCACAACTTGATGAGATCTTATTACTGCAAAATTCTATATGGCTGTGCCCAAGATTTCAGGCTTGAGTAAACTTATAAAAAGGTGGGGGGGGGAGATGTTGTCTCTGGTTTACCTTTTGTTGAACCTTTTTTAGGATCTCTTTAAATGAAGATGGCTTCACATCTTCACGAAACTTGTGGTTCACAGTTACAAAATGATGAGATCTCTTTACTGGCAAAAATTCTGTAGGACTGTGCCAAATATTTCACAATGAGTGAACTTGGAGAAATTGGGGGGGGGGGGGGGGGTAATTCAATATATTCCAAGTGGGACATCAGTGCTTGGGAGAAACATTTTCTTTTTAATATTTAATATGTAATATAGTTAATTTTTTATATTTTATATCTAATATTTCTAATTACATCTTCTCTAAAACTGGTTAACCAATTAAAAAACAGAATTATGCAAAATATTCTTTTGATGGTTATCTTTTAATTTAATGTTTTATGCTACTCCTGAATTCAAAATGGCCACCAAAGCAAGACGGGTTTAACACAGGACCCTATGGGAAAATGTTTAAATGCCTTCATGTCAGAAACTGAAAAGCTGATTGAAGCTGTATTGTGAATGTTTATTGAGTTATTTATTTGTTTATTTATCCTTAAAATTTTTTTTTGTTGCAAATACTGAAAAAAGAAATCCAAAATGGCTTCTACGGCAGTACATCTTTACAAAGGGCCCTATGGGAAACACATTTAAACAAGCTTCTTCTATAAACCGGTTAACCAGTTAAATGTAGAATGTTGATTGGATGGTTCCTTACAAGTGTAACGGTAGAGCATGAAATAATGACATTGTCACCGCCGGGGATCGAACCCGGGATCTCAGTATTGCCAGCCAGCACTCTAACCAAGTGAGCTAAAGAAGTACTCCGTTAGCTCAGTCGATTTTGACTGGCTATATATCTACTATCTGCTACAACGCAGATAGGCCTCCTGTTACACAAGTTAATGTTTTTTTTGCTGATCAGAAATCTCAAATTGCTGCCACTGCAGGACTTAGTATGGCCCTATGGACAAATTTTTTTAACTATTTAAATAATTAAAGCCAAATCAGTAGTATTCATTTGATGGCCCTTTATACAATGTTTATTTTTATGCCAATTAGAAATTAAAAATGGCCACTATTGATGACTCAAAGGACCTTATAGGGAAGAATTTTCAAATGTCTTTCAAAAACTGAAAAGCATACCTTATTGTAAATGAATGTTTATTGGTCAGTTCTCTTCAAAGTTTATGTGTTTTTGTTATCATAAATCCAAAATTGGAATTAATTTAGCATAGAAACTTCTTAGCAAAATAATTGCTACTTATATGAAACCATTGATGCAGTTGAAACCAGATATAAAGTTGAATTGTTTGTTTTTCTTAAAAGCTTATGTTGTTTATGCCATACGGATTTGAAAAGGTCTGCCAGAACATGACTTAGTTTAGCAACAGAGAAATGTCATCTTCATTGTCTATATAAATGAAAAATAACGACTCTTAAGAGCATCAGGTTCTAACTTCACAATTTTATTTGTACTGCACAGAAGGATCATCTAATGCATTACCTATATGTATTATGTGTTTTTATTGGTTATAGAGTAGAAAGCGAGACAACTTTTCCCAAGAGCAGTTGCATAAGTTGGAGCAAGCCTGGTTGAATGGCTTGCAATCCACAAAGAAAGAGATGCAAGCGGAAATAGAAAGGTTGGCATGAATAGAGGCACATTTTATCAGAGTGAGGTATTTTAATTTAGAGATCACATAACGCAAGTAAGTGTGTCTTATTTGTTTGGTAACAATTCGAAAAATTATTCCTGACATTACTTAATGATGATTTCTGATCACAATTTAACAAAGTACGTTTAATTTCATATTTAGTCAGGTCATATGCGGACAACCTGATTGTGGACCTAAGTGGGTAACGTGTTTCGAAAATGTCTGGCTCATTGTGCGATAAAGAATTCTTTTGTAGAATTCGAAACAGAGAAGACGATTAAAAAGTTATTTAGCTGCTCTTAACCATTACTCCGTACTTCTCCAGTAGCAGTAATAATTTTGTTCTGATCTCCTACCACTTTCTCTGTTGATTAATTATTAAACTTGTTTATTTAACTATTCAATCAATCAAGAGAGTCAATCAATCAGTCAAGACATGTACCTAGTTTAGTATTGTTTCTCTAAAACTAAAGTATTGAAGATAATTATTGATAAATTACCATGAAAATTAATCAAAGCATTTTGAAAACGTAGTAATTTTAGTAATAAACAGCTGCACCATAAACACATGACACTAACGTCCCCTCTTTTTGCGAAGTTCTGTAACTCTATAACGAAAAATATAAATTTGACCAAAAACTCAAGGAAGCTCACGTCTGTCAAAATAAATCATTTTCCTTAATTTAATACAATCGATGAAAGCATATTCAACTTATAGTATTAAAAGTGAAAACACATGAACAAAGTCTAAAAACTCTATAACTGGTTATCAAATGTCACTACAATTTAAAGACAGTACAAATGTATTAAAATAAACATTTCCTCTACATTTCAAGAAAATATATGACTGTGTTTATGAGCTAGAGTGAAAACTAAAATCCTCCTTTTTATGAATAAAGCTCCATAACTTCATAGAAATTTATAAGATTTTGAACCATTTTCAAAAATGATATAAAAGGCAACAATAGGACAGGTACTGTTATTTATTTTATTATATTCTGTTTTGCTCACAGAAAGAAGGCCAAGAACTATCACATCTGGTTGCATACCAGCCATTATACTCATTGTAATAACTAACTGCACAAGCTTCATATCCATTAGTGGCAGGTTCGTCAGGCCACCAATGTTGGTATGTGTTCTGTAAAAGTTGTCCACTTTGCCATTGCCAGATCGAGGCAGAGTTTATTCCACTTAACCACATTGCTCCAATCCAAAATCCTGTACTACCGACTTAAAGAGAATTACAGATTGTTAGTAACAATATTAATGAAGCAATTGTTATTAACAATATAAATAACGCAATTTAATTATTTGTCTTACATTTGAAGAAAATCTATATGCATATTTGTAAATACATTATGAAATTAAATAGACATGGCAAACAGAAAAATTCCCAAACATTTAAAACCAGACATATATTAAACAAATAACTGCGCGCTTTTGTACATTTCAAAACCAGTAGCTCAATGACTATAAAAGATAGAGGAAGACAATAATAGAAAACATACTCCTCTCATTTAGACACTCATTTAATGCTATGTTATTAAGTATAAACCTGTTTTGTTTAGTATATAATTTGTATAAAACATGTCTTTCTGTAGAGTATCCGGTACAACAATATTGGCATTTTCTGCAGCACATCTCGATTGAGCATCATCCTTTGTCTGTCGGTCAATATAGAATTTAATGCAAAAGTCTATTTCAGGGACGTATAAGTATCCTGGTGTTGGACATTCTGCAAAGGAATCAGTAGAAGTGTAAGTGTATTTGAATATATTAAAGTTATAATACTTTATTGAATCAACCATATGTATTTTATTATAATACCGTTATATTTTTCTATAATTGCACTTCCGAGGCACACTGCTAAAATGTGACTTTTAATTAAATGCTATGTTGTTGCTTCTTATGAGACGGAGGATACAAAAAAATTATAGTTTACTCAACCGTACCTCTCACGCAATCCTGTCCAAAAAATCCTTTAACACAAATGCAATTTGCTATTCCTGACGAGTTCGTTGAACAAATTCCGCCATTGAAACATGTTATGGATTCGCATGGATCTAAAACAATAGATAGCAAGGACAGCGAAAAAAGAATCAAAGATACCGAGAGAATACCATATAAAACGAAAAGGAACTTGAATTATACATGATCAGGGTATGTCAGATTTTTTATGTTTAGTTTCAATTAATACTTTTAAAATTTTGAACTGAATAATATATCTGTTCCCAAATTGCACTTAAGAGACAAGATGTTAATGCATTTATTAATTTAATGCCATAATTTTTCTATTTACGACACAGAGTAGAAAATTTTTTTGAAAACAACAGTTTGTTTAATCATACTTATCATGCAGTCCAGTCCAAAAAATCCTTCAGCACAAATGCAACTGGCTATTCCTTCCGAGTTCGTTGTACAAGTTCCGCCATTTAAACAATTTAATGATTTGCATGGATTATCTAAAACGACAAATAATAAATTCAGCGAAGTTAGAATTTAACAGAAGTAAAATGCGTTTCCAGATATTGTGTTGCTTCAAAACTCATGATCAGATCGGCAGACTTGAAAAAAAATTGAATTTCATTCCTATTACATTTACAGAAATAAATAGGTATAGTAAATACTCACGTTCTACACTCTTCCCATAACAGTGATCCTTTCCATACTTATCGTGTCCATTTGCCCGTTTTTTAAGAGACGCATTTGAGTATCCCGCTGAAAACAATCAGGAAACATTGGTATAAGATATTGAAAATAAATCGAAGAAAAATGAGAGGTAAATAAGTTTCTAATGGAGAAAGCATTAAATTGCATTTTTTATTTTGTGTCTTCTATCTTCTATTGTTTTCTTGGTATAATAAATAAGTGTCCGTGTATTCAGTATAATTAATTCAGTTCTGCGTTAGCTTTTATAAAGAACTAATTTCACTCAACTTAAATATTAAATATAGAATAGATAATATTTAGTTGTTTGTTAGAGATAACAATTAATAAATTATTTCATTTATGCTGCTCTCCATTATTATTCCCTTTCAGTTTATATATATAAATAATTGGAATTAAAATATTAACATTTGAAATTGTGTAAAACAATTAAAATAGTTATATACAACGTTTGGTTGATTATCAATACGGTGTCAATAATTTTGGGCTCAGCGCAAGCAAAATAAATTTTGAAATAAATAAAAATACTGCTGAAATTAAAATTTGCAATATTCAGAAAAAAATTAGGTCGGCAAATTGAAGAGTGTTAACACCATTGTGCCTACTGCAGAATCGTAATATAAATATATAGGCGCAGCCTAAATGGAAACAGCACTTTATTACGCTACTTCATAGCACCCTAAGTGAATCTCGGAATTAAGTGGTCACTTGAAGTCTTTCTCTAATGGTGACGTAAAATAATGTCATGCAATTATAGTGTTTTACAGAAAGCTAAAATATGTCTGAAATGTGTATGTACAACACATATTTTTTTATTGATTTCATATCTATTGTTAAGCCTTCATTTAAAATTAAATTTCGTGTTCTTATTCAATATTTACTTCAAATAAATTCACATCGTGGCGGTTTTGTAAAAGTATTAACTTCCGGACAAAAGCTATTTCAATAACTACATTAAGCAGATTTTTAAACGTTATGCGTCACCAGCCAAATAGTCACCCTTCGGTGCTGACAGGATCACATATGTTTTCAGTGATGTAGTCATTGAATAAATTAACTGCCATGAAATTTCGAAAATCATTTTAATTCTAAGGTTTTTCTATTTTCGAGTTGTAGATAGCCCAAGCCGGACTTGGTCTTACGTTTTGTAATTTTAGTGATAATAGCCCTACGACATATTTATCATTTATATTTTACATAGTATTTAGTTTTGAGCGCCACTGATGCGTCTTAATAGGACGAAACGCGCGTCTGGCGAAGTTAATTCTATTAACCTTGGTAACTTTGATGACATGTAATTATACAGAATGCTATAGAGCTCACTGCTCTTTGCCGCAAGCTAAGAGGTGTGCTCGCTATTTAACAACTCGCGTATCTGATTTGCTTTGTGACAAACAAATACTTACGTCTTAGACCTTTTCCATTACCATAATCTATATGACCTATCCCATAATTAGTGTGTCCTACTTTTCTTTTAGGAGCTGCTTTTATATATGCGGCTGAAAACAATCATAGATTAATCGAACATACATTTTGGACAAACAAGTGAACATTTTCGCTTAACTTGATACCTATAGATCTAATATATGTTCATTATACCGAATGCATCAAGTTATGAATCTGTTCTAGCGAACTGTAAAAACACATCGAGCAATGTGTAATTGAAGCCCAGTAATAAAACGAGATTGCAAAAGCATCCAATCTGTACGATGGGAACTGTTTACGACGATTTCTCTTGTTGATACTATATAGATGATACCGTATAATTGACATGAAGTAATAATGTCGTTATATTTGTTGATGAATTTGTTGAATTTGTAAGGGTTAACGAATTTTAATAAATACAGTTTCCCAGAGTTTAAATTAACAACAATAGCAAAGAAAACCGACCGAACAACAAGAGCCAAAAGTCAAAGGACAGTTACAAATCCGGATATAGACAAACGCAACACAAAAACCAAAAACACAAAACAAAAACAGAAAGATCAATTATTTCAAGAAGTATCTGTGAGTACTTCCCATTAATGCACTCCTTCAAATTCACTAGAATTTGTCTATATAATGTTTGTTTTGTACGTTATTACAATGAAACTATAGATATATGACCAATAATTGTAGTTGTTATTTTGAAAGATGTGATTATATTCAAACATCGTAGTTGTTTTATATGTCCACTTTTTGAAGAAGGCAAAAATTTTAGCTTTAGCAAAATTAACACATGATGCGTTCCTTTGACATTCAGTGTTTCATAATGTACTACTTTTATATGCAATACGTGTTTGCTTCGGTGATTAGATTAGCGTCTCATCTGCTTAGCCACATTCTTTGAACTACCCTTTACTTTTTGTTTCCTCTTACAGTTTACTTATCTCCACATTGTCAAAGGCTTCCGACTTGAAAATGGTTAGAGATAATATAGCAAACATGTAACATAAAGATCCTCTGATCAAGACCTTCATTTAGAACAATACTATCTGAGACTTTCCTATGAACCGTTTTCGAGTTATTGGCTAACAAGTTGAAAACGGTTAGAGATAATATAGTAAACATGATACATAACGTGATCATCTTATCAAGACATACATTTAGTATATAGGGTCCCAGACTGTTCTATGAACCGAGTTTGAGTTTTTGGCCTTAACGCATTTTAGTTACACGGTTTTTGGCTTCTTACTTGAAAATGGTAAGAGATAATATAGTCAACAGGTATAAAAAAAGGAGAAATCCTCTCATCAAGACCTTCAATTAGTATAATATTGTCCGAGACTGTTCTATGAACCGATTCCGAGTTATTGACGTTGACGCATTTCGGTAAACCCTTTTTTTTCCTTGCAACTTGAAAACGAATAGAGATAATATACTATGTATACACAAGTAATACTCTCATCAAGACTTACATTTAGGATATAGGGTCCCAGACTGTTCTATGAACTGGTTTCGAGTTATTTGCCTTTACACATTTGCTTCTAACTTGAAAACCGTCAGCGATAATATATTTAACATGTTACATAAAGTGATCCTCATCAAGACCTTCATTTAGTAACATAAGGTCTGACATGTTCTATAAACCGTTTTCGAGTTATCGGCCTTGACGCGTTTCAGTGAATCAGTTTTAGGCTTATAACAAAAACAGTTAGAGATAGTATAGTAAGCGTATATGTTAAATTTGATACTAGTAATAAAGTAAAGACTTTTGGTTCAAGACCAAAGTCATATCATTGTGGGTTGAATTTTCAAGATTTCCTTCATCACAAACTGTTTTTATGAAATAATATGTAATTTGTAGATGTTTTAAGTAGACAATAAATAGGAAAAAATTTGAATACTTCAAAATGTAAAGATAATTCAAAGGAAAAACAGTACTATCAGTCGTTTTTCGAGTTATTGTCATTGACTCGTTATGGAAAGTGGTTCTTGACTCATAACTTTTAAACGATTATAGATGATCCTGTTTTTAACATGCATATTGAACAGAATATGTGTTTTGAGCCTTCGTTTTGACACACAGAACCATAGATTTAAGATTTTTATCATTCTGTTCTAAATGGAGTATTCAAGCAGGAATATTCAGGCGCAATAATGCAAATTCTTATGTATTTATAAATATTTTAATTTCCTTTAAATACTCAACAGCTGAACAACATTGTCCATTTCAAATAACCTAACTTGCTATTTGAGCACGTGACTGATTGTTGACGTCATAATTATATGTATTGATGACGTTGACTATACATGAATTCCTCCGCAAAAAACAAGCGACGACACAAAAAATTGTGAATTGTAAATATTATTTGACTAATTGTTAAATATTGTTTTTGTTATTTCTTTTCATAATATTGAATTTTAAATATAAGAATTGTTTTCAATTGCTGGTTAGATTATTGGATATAGACGACTTTGGGTGGGTTTACGCTGTACATAAACCCAAAGTCGTCTATATCCAATAATCTAACCAGCAATTGAAAACAATCCTTAATTAAAATGCTGACCTAATGCCAGATTTATATCTTTGAATCAATTTTTAGTACTTTTTGGCTTAGAAGGGGTATGCATATGAACTTCACATTTTTTAATGATGGATATTGAAAAATGGGTTAAAATCAATTTTCAATTTTTTCGTACTAATTATAAAATGTACTTTTTGTACCAATCAAAACTAGCTTTTGGCAAAAGTTGATAAAATAATGACCATTTAGTGAGTTCCGGCAGTATACAATTATTGTCCAGTGATACAACATGCACATCGTTACATAATTAGCTGTATATTTGAAATAATAAAATGACTGAAAACTTACACACTTATAAAGAAAATATAAATTACAAATTATTAGCAATTTAAATGCAATTCCATTGAAAATTGTACACTGAACTTCAAGTTTTTTTCACGAAAAATATGTGACACCGTGACAAAAGCCTTATAGACAAATAAATACTGTAACAATGGTCGTATTGACAAATTGAAATAACAATCATATATGTTTTTTTAGTCAGGATGATGTACTTTACTGAAATATCTGATTTCACAACCAGAAGGGGCATTTTGTGCTTACGGCCACACGAGTCCTTGAAAACTATGTATTGTTTACTAAGGAACACAGAAATAGTCTATTCTGCCTACAAAATAGCCTAGCAACCTATGTTGTCAAGTTCAAAACATCTGATGAAGAAAAACTAATTTCTTACAGGAATCTGGAAAAGTCCTTTCTAATTGTTCTTGAACAATTAGCCCTATCTTATTGCCAAATTTGTATATCGTTGTCACATATTTACTTATTTGCATAAAAGATTTGTTCCCAATAATAATTATTGTTGAATTGTTATTCAAATCGTAATATTGTGTTCTTGAACCTAGTTCATTGACCCTATCGGTGTTTTTTAGACTAACTGAACTTCACACCGGCAATATTGTATAAGATTGATTAATTGATTGTTGTTGACTAACGTGTAGAAAGCAATATTTCAGCGTTTATTTCTAAATTGAGTTTTTTTACTTTTTATTATTATGAACAGAATTAT
This sequence comes from Limnoperna fortunei, assembly GCA_944474755.1. NCBI lineage: Eukaryota > Metazoa > Mollusca > Bivalvia > Mytilida > Modiolidae > Limnoperna > Limnoperna fortunei. The sequence goes on from OX104119.1 coordinate 43,977,986, forward strand.
AGTTTCATACACTTAACAATTAAAACTTTTAAACCATTCTTAAAAGTCCTACCGTCTCTCTTATGCAGAAGCTGCATCATCATAATAAAACCCACCGTGATAAGAAATACACTCATTCTTGCAATGAAAATCCAGTGTCTTAGGGTCCTAATATGTTTATATACCTGTGATACACGTCACTTTTTTCTTTGTTGATTACATTTGTAGCAGATTGTGGCTAAATATGTTGCAGACTATTTTTCGCTGATCGCGTGTTTGCTGTCGTGTCACTAACATTATCCAAGTAGTGATAATGCTATAGTCATTATTCTTCCGAACTGGGAAATAAAGAAACCAAGGAAACATTCATCTACATATTTTTTAAAACTTTTTACACCTCGAATATGACATCAATTGTCATCTCAGAAGAATAAGTTAACTAGTCGATTTAATTTTTTTACGTATGTAACAGTGTTCCAGCTTCTCCTGCATGCGGTGTCCACATTGTTATGCTGGTGTCTTCTCGATTCAGAAATATTTGCCGCATCTTAAGGAAGATATCAATGTTTTTAACTCTAATCAGTGTTTTATGTTCAAATATACAAATATGTTAATTAATATGCTAGTTAGTTTACTTAGTATTTGTTGATAAAGTAGAGTAAAACGGAGTGAAGTGCCATTATTTCAAATGGAGACCTTGAGTACAACGTAAGGTCTACCGATGGTATCATACATCATTACATCATTAGACCCTCGTTCATAAATATTTTGCTTCTTCTGTTATGAGGGTAAGCGTTAATTCCTAAAAGTTGACATAGCAGGTAATAACAAATAAAATAAAATGTCATTAAGGATACTAAGGTTACTATGAATTACTACGTCAGACGCGAGTTTCTTGTAATCAAGACTCATTGGTGGCGATCAAACCAAACCCATATTTAAAATCCAAATGATATAGTCAGGAATATGAGTTGAAAAGGTTGACAAAATTGGCGGTTGTCTTCTTGTTTCATCGGTTTCCAAGGGTAGCATGTATGTGTCATTACGAAATAGTCACATAAAAAAATGGTAAACACTTTATTTCCATCTCCTTCCAAAATTGTTTACAAATGGTGATATGTAACACGAGGATTCCCCAACATATTTGAGGGAGAATTGGTTAATTTTTGGTAGCGATCATTTAATTTGTCAGTTCGTGGTATATAATTGAAACCATCACTTGAACACGGATTCACTCCAAGATTGTATAACGGTAAATTCGAATTCTGTAAGAAATCCAGAACAAAGGTAAAATCTCTGATAGACTGAGCCAAGTGGAGAAGGTTGGTAATAAAATTATTTAACTAATTATTTTAATAGCAGGTTTTAGGTGCCAGTTACGGTATCAGCGATACAAAAAACTTTGAATTCGTGACGGTGACGGTGACCTAAGTTAGGTGCCAGTGAACAAATGACGTTGATGGTGACCAAATTTGGCAATGAGAAACGATGAGCAAATATGGTGGTTCTTTTATAAAAATGTTTGAATGTCTATATGATTTGCAGATGTATGTATTCATAACATATTGTGTGATGAACTGCGTTGTGGGGGTCATTATGAAACCGTACTTTTGGAAATTAGTCTGTACATATAAAGTTTAGTGAAAATATGTTTAAAATGTTTAGGCTAATGGAACATGATTGCAGGAAAGGGCGAATCGTCCGAGGCTTAGTGGGTTTTACTGTATACATCATTTTCTTTTTGAGAAATATTCCTCTGTCTCACACTACATAAATAGAAGCGGAAGGTTTGGCATTCTGTGAAGCCTGGTTTAACCATTAATTTTAAAATGCCTATACCAAGTCAAAACCATTGTTGTAGATGCTGTATTTTTGATTGTTGGTTCGCGAGTTGGTCGGTTTCGTTGGCCTTGATTAGTGTATTGTCGTTTATGATAATTGCCTATGTGTTCTGTATTTTGTTATAACCTTCATTCTCTTACTTCGTTTGCTACCTATAGAACGAATGTATGCCCCTGACATTATGCTACTGATTTCATTGATGTTTAGTAAATCAGTTAAGTTCACATTATAGACGTCGAAAATTGTTTGACAGAAAGGTCGTGATCTGCACCATTCATATTAAATGTATGCACGGAGGTACATATGCAGTGGTGACCAAAGTTCAACGGATCAAGATCTACTGAGGTTTATAATTCAACGTTACCTTATTTTACCCATCGAGTAAAGTAATGTTCTAACTTAGACATCACGTATATTACTCGGGCTGAGCCATATATAAAACAAAAATAAATTAATAACAGTTTCTCTGCCATATGCGTTTTTAGTGAGCGTGCAACCTACGCTGTATATTTGAGGGAATATCTCTTCCATGATTTAGTGTATACAATATTTTATTGAATAAATGTACAAATACGTCAAAAAGTTTTACAATTTAAGTAAGTGGAACATTTAAACAAAAGGATTCGGAAAAGGCAACATGCTTATTTAAAACCGTTTCCTTAGAAATATAAATTGCATATATTGTCTGGAATAAGTGGATCCCGACAAAATCGATTATATTACACTAAACTGAAATTTGGAAATGTTAAATTCAATATAATATATAAGTAAAAAAGAGAAAAAAAAGAGAAAAAAAGAACATGGCTTAGCAATGAATCTTAGTTTTTGTGATATAGTTTTGAACATGTTGAAATGTTGTAATATTAGTGTCCAGCAATAATTAAAAAAGGCCGATTTATATTGTTAGTGGAATAGATATATCGATGGATAAAATAGTTGGAGTACGGAACTGTTTTTGTGTGGACAGTTTGAACCAAACTAGCGTTTCGCGTTGCATAATAATTGCTAGTACGTCTTGGAATCATGGTAGTCAAGTAGCTAGGAGATATGCCATAAAACATCTTATGAAAAAGAAATAGTTTATGTTTTGCACGTCTAGAGCTTAATTTTTCCAGCCCAGTATCCTTATATAACATTTCCTTTGATGTGAGTTTTGTTCCTCCAGTTATAATTCATGCGGCTTCTAGTTGAACACCTTCAACTTTATTTATTAAATATTGGAGTGTTCTATCCCCTTTAATGTCACTCTAGTTTAAATTTAAGTTTTCTAATAAGGTTAAGTCTGTTATAAGCTTTTGTCCACATGATTGTTCCAAGTACCGTCTTCTGAAAAATACAAACCCAAGTGTTTATGTTTATCGACTTGTTTAATATTATTTTATTGCATAAAGGCAATAGGATTGAACACAAGTTATACCAACTTAAGTTAAGTCCGATCCTTACCATATTTACACATACATAACATGACAGTAGGCAATACAACATATACAATGGTATAAATGAAATACTTATTGTTAATGAGAAAAGAGAAAAAGGAAGAAAAATGGGAAAACGACAGTAAGTGTATTACGTATGAAAAGAAGAGGGGGGAAAGACAACAGGCTAGCTAAGTGGTGTTGATTGGCGACTGATCTGCTTCCTATAGCTAGAAACGTTTTGTTTGTTTTATATATGTTATCACTTTAGAAAATAATACTGTATTGTCATGGTCAGTATAATTATCGTTACCAAATAACAGTGTTTCAATATGAATATCACTTGCATTTATTTCTGAGAACAGAATTACTCTTTGGTTTAGGTACATTGGGCATTCGAGGAAGTAATGAAAGGCATCTTCGTAAGGTGATCCGCACCTACATTTTGGATCATTGATAAGGTTTATCTTGGCTAAGTCTGCGTTTAGCGAGCTACACTGGTGCCTTAGTCAAGTGTGCAGTATATTAAGAATTCGGTTACTTTCGCCATAATACTCTGGGCACTTGCAGCAAACACCCTTTATTCTTTCTTTAAATAGAGAGGTGGTAGGAGAATCACGAACAGTTCTGTTTAAATTGTTCAAAATTTTGACAGATGAGGGTATAAATGAGTTTGCTGATGTTTTTAGATTGCACATTGGAATCACGTAATTATCGTTATATCAGAGGTTGTAGGTATTTACATCTGATACAAGAGGCGGTAAACAATTACTTAAGTATTCTGGGCATAACCCATTATGCATTTTGTGAAAGACCGTCATTTTATGATATTTCCGAAACTAGATCGAGATATTATAGGATTAAACACCGTTTTCAATGGATTTATCGGTATATCAACAAGACCAACTCACTCACAAACAAATAAAAGTCCGAAGGACTTTTATGATATGTTTGTGAGTGAGTTGGTCTTGTTGATATACCGATAAATCCATTGAAAACGGTGTTTAATCCTTATAATTCTTTAAAATTGCATTAAGAAATTAATTTATCTAACGTGTTTCTCAACTTTATATTTCTTGTGTATTTGGTAGCGGGATTGACTGAACGTATGAATATTTTGTTTATTTTTGAACGTACGATTATTTCCATAAACCATTTTCTGATTTTAATAAACACAATTTTTAGTTTTACATCAATCTGTAACCTTATTTTCTGTATCGAACACAAAGAAAATTTTAAATTGAACAAATCATTAATGATAATTCATCAAACAAATAATTTGTAAGATGATCGCTACTTTCGATATTGAATGCCGCCATCTTTGTTTACATTGGTTACGCTAAAAATAGTTCGGTCAACGTCGTTTATCCTAAAATAAATGGAGTCAACTTCATTTATCAAAAAATATTTTTCGTTAAAAACCTCAACCGGAAGTAATCTAGACCAATCAAATAAACGTATTTCTAAATATGCAAATCATATTAGAATTATTTTTGTGTAAAACGATTTGACATGGTATCAACGTCGCTGTTGTCATTGAGAAACGTTTCCCATTGATATTTGGAGATATCATTATTAAGTTGAATATAATTGGCATGTTTATATAACCACACTTTACGTGTAGCTGATCTTTTGAATTGTTGCGGTGTTTTTAAATGGACTAGAGTTGCATTATGATCGGTAATATCTCTATCGATACAAATTACTTCCGAATCGATCACAATATCGAGGTTTGTTACCAGAATCGGGTCTAAGAGAGCGCCCTCTCGTGTGGGTTCCTGAATAATGTTTATTAGATCAAATAAAGACATAGTATCAATTAAGCGATGATTAGTTTGCATTTACATTTAGATCGATAGTTATTACAATATTGTTTGTATAGTTTAATGCTTCATCAATTGAGTATTCAAAATAGTCCAAGAATATATTATTATCTGCGCCGGGAGGACGATAAACTACATAATCTCCCTTCCTTGAAAGCTCAAGTCGGGCCTTTCTTTCACAGGAATATTTGGAGAAGCGTAGACAGGTAGTCCACCTTCGAAGCGATTCCTGTCTTTTCTAAGTATTGAGGTGGAAAACCCATCAAGAATGGTACCTCTGTATCAACATTGTGATCGTAATGGCTTTCAGTAACACAAATTATAGACGATTCTGAAGCTATGTTTTCGATATACGATAGTTTGTTACGTACACTATGCGCATTTAGGTGAAAGATTGAAAGTTCAGTATATCCGGGACCTGGGTTTTGGTGAATATCATTATCGTGGATAAGCAGCATCAATAGAATAAGTTGGAAGTATATGTTTGAAGTTTTAGACATTTGATAACATTTTATAACTTCAAATATTCTGTTAAGAGTGAAATAGATTACCTTGATGATTTTTTTTGTACCAACACAAACAGTAACTCTGTACTTTCGAAGAATAAGTGAATATGCTTGGTTATAAAAGTTTCTTATCGACAACCTATATGCGATACTATCATTATCCATTGTCAAATACAAGATCTTAATCATTAAGGAGCTGTCGATAGGTCTCACTAAGCCGGTACGGGTGCAAAACATAAAATATGGGTGTCAAAGCAAAATGTTTCGTCTGTTTTTGCGTTGGTAGGGTAATGGTGTACGAAGAACCAATCAAATTTGGTAAAACATGAATGTTACAAAATATACCGAAGTGCTGTTATTAAGCGTATAATAATAATAATAATAATAATAATAATAAACAAACAAACAAAAATGCTAATACTACTACTTAAACAATTACTACTAGTACTAATATTAGTAATAATAAATAATAATATATTTTGAGAACTAGCCGACTGAGTGAACAGATGTGTATAGTGTGGTGTGTATAACTATATATCTAGTGATAGGTGATCACAAACAAATCAGTGAATCGTGTAATTTTGAATACAGATAACGTAAATAAATAACACGTGATAGGCCGCACGTGGTAATGTTTGTGTATTATATTACAAGAGTATTTATTAATAATTAAGTTCGAAAATGTTTAAAAAACATCTTTTAAAAATGACTACTAGTCCTTAATTTAAAAAGAGAACATTTAAGTGCCAAGCGATAATGCATCATAACCAAACATATCGAGTTGGCCGCTGTTTATTTACAATGTAGGTCGTGTGTGGAATGTCACATATCTGTGACTGGTTATATTGTTTGGATTTCTTTTATGGTTTTAAATTTTAAATTGATATGTAAATTTAATCTCAGTGGACAGGATTTGTTTTTTTATTCGTGGACGGGTAAGTAATTTTCAATATGTGATGTAAGTCTGGGATTAGATATAACAGACACAAAATATCTAACGAGGTTTTGAAATATTAAACATGTACCGCATGGAATGCACTTTAGTAGCTTGCTGATTACTACAGTATTTTATTATCTGTCTTAAGTGTAGGTAGTCATTCATTAATTAGATCCTGGACTTTGTCGATAGTTCTAATTAACAATTTTGGTGACGTTTCGTCCTTTTTAACAAAAATTCTGCCGTCAAATGTCCAAAACGATGAAATTTTCCTCGCCCTTTTCTGTATACCTAATTCTTTAATAATGTTATAGTGGTATTTGGTTGGTGCTCTGTAATAAAAATTGTTGCTTGGATTCCTATATAAATTGTTTTTGGGCCATATACACTGACTTTCCAGGTGCGGAACCGACAGATCAGCTGAGCCTTTCCATCACTAATATTTCCAATTATATGTGAGCGATTAATATCGTTATCAGTAAGGGTAGGTGACAGTCCAAGTTTGTTATTGATTATATTAAGGATGATAGAGTCTGTATTCTGGAGTTCGGCTTGTGAAAGTGGTACGTTATGAAATCTAAGTGACGTGCGACGTCCGTATTGTTCTAATTATTCGATTTTGTTATTAAGGTTTTCTACTTCACCTTTGAGTTTTTCATTCTCAAGAAGAATGAATGAGTCCCTCAAGTGTCTTCCATTTGTTTAATTTTACCATCGCACTGTATTATCAGGCTTTGGTTTTGTAAGGACAGCTCCGAAATGTTCTGTTCTTGTTTGTGAATAAGATCGTTTCATAATTTTACAGCATCGTTGACAGCTTCAACCACAGCAGTTTTGGTGATTGATCTTTATTCTGATAGCATATTTGTCTTTATATTATAAACTACTATGGGAACAACATTTTCTAAGACCTCTTGCTTAAGGAAGGTGTTTTCTACTAGTTTGGATATGTTAAATGACTGACCATGTGTTTTAAATGTTACAGGTTCAGGATCGCCAATTGTTTGTGAGTTTCTTGTAACAGACTGTGAACGATGTCGACTAGCTGGCGGTTTCATTTGGTCGTCAGAATTTTAAAGTGGACGTTTGCGAGATGTGCTTCTGCCTCTAGTATCACTATTTAAAAAATTACTGTTGGTTCTTTTGTCAAGTGTTTTGGTTATTCTTTGAGGTGCAGGTGTAGTCGAGTCGTCCATTTTGGTTGTTTACAATTACTACATGTACATGTACGCGCGCAATATTTTGAATATACTGCAATTACCTGTGATTAAATTTTTCAAATTCGTTCTCAGAATGATTGTTAAACGTCTACAGCATCTAATGATTAAACTGTCAATTCTAGCACAAACAGAAATTACACTTTTCGTACAAAAACTGGATGACTTCTATTCACTTCATTATGCCTACCGCCATCTTTTTCTATTTGTTTTATCAGCTGATTATTCATTAAGAGGTTAGGGTGGGATGGCTTAATATTTGTTCCGGGAAATAAGTAAGGTTTCAGATTTTCCGGGAATAAATGTAACAAGCCACTGTTGTGACCACATGTATATTTTATTAAAGTCGCTATTAAGAACATCTGCCGCTAGAACATGGTCTCAACGATTAAGTACAGACTAGTGTCATCGGCAAATAATCTAATGATGACTTGAATATCGCTTACTATGTCATTTATAAATGTAAGGAATAGTAAGGGACCTAAAATTGATCCTTGTGGAACTCCAGCATTAATATTACCCCAAGAAGAGAATTCCCCGTTAATTATAAAACGTTGACGACTGTTTTTCAAATAATTTTCAAACCAAAGAAAAATCTTTCCTAGAAGTCCGTAGTTTTGTAATTTCAATAAAAAGCCGTTGTGCCAAACTCGATCGAACGCCTTGCTAATATCACAGAAGATCACTCTTATTTCTTTCCCTTCGTCTAGAGCCCTCCCAAATTCATTAGTGATATCAACAAGTTGATTAACGGCCGAATATTTTTTTTGTAAATCCAGACTGGAATGGTGTGATAATTTTATTTTGTAGATGGTAGATTTACATGCTTATAAACACACCTTTCCATAACTTTACCAAATACAGATTAAAGAGAAATCGCTCTATAGTTAGCGACATTATTTTAGTATCATTTGCTTCCTTCCAACCATCTGGAAAAATACCATTTTCAAGTGATAGGTTGAACAGCTTACATAAGGGTCTTTTTATTTCAACCTTCCCTTAAGTACTTTTGGACTAATTAAGTCTGGTCCAAGTGCTTTACTAATATTTAAGTTAATAAGAACATCTTCAACGCCAGATTCAGTTATTACAATTTCATTTAAAGGAATTATGTCAAGCGTTGTGGGGTCTGGGGGAATTTTATCAGTAGCATTCAAATGGCTTTGTTGACAAAAAAGAGAATTGAAAATAACAACCCTTCGTACATTATCAACGACTATTCCATTTTTATAGAGAATTGTAGATATTTTAGACCTATTTTTTTTCTTTTTATAGTATGTGTCCTTAGCCAGAAGAACCGAATCCGTACATTTATTTCGTAAATTTTGTAACTTTTTCCAAAGCTCTTTCCTATTTTTTAAACCTTTCTCGTATGGATTGATTTAAGCTATATTTTTGTATAATATCCTTTATTGTTTTTTTTTTTAATTAAATGGATTGTCGTTAAAGACACCAACAACCACAATATTTTAACCGTTACAACGGTTGTTCAAAAAGGTCCCACATTTGTCTGTTACTTCCTGGTGGCATGTAAGAAGTACCAAACAAATACGGTGTTTTTTTTAATTTCACTTCCACCCATATGCCCTCTACACCACTTACTTCCAAAATTGAGTTGTCAAGCGGGTGTAAATATTCAGGGGAGGTAATCACATTAAATGGATTAAGATTTCAATTAGCTAGGAAGTTCGTATATATAACTATCGGTAAGGCATTACAACCAAAGCTTGGTATCAAATTTATTTATATTATATCCTGATGCGTTAAATAACAACAGGACGCCTTAGTGGCCACATCGTAATATGAGCCGATTCTTACGCTGTATTGAGCTAATGATATACTCATGTTACGTCACTCCAAATAAATACGAGTAACAGTGGGATGTAGGGTAAGTTATCGGGCTTTTTAATAAGAATTCAACATGTATACATAGGTTTGACATAAATAGTTAAACGTGAACAAAAAATAAGAGATAAAAACACTGCTTTGAAAATGAGTAGTAAAAGAATTTACAGACACAAACACATTTAACATAAACCTTGATGAAAACAAGTAAAAAGTATAAACATTTAGGATACGTAGTTGTGAAGACAAATAATAAGGGAAGTGGCAAGTGGAGGTCGGATGGGTCGGATGAAATTATACAAGACATAAACCTATGACAAGCTTTTAAAAAAGAAATACGTCTGTGCAAATACATGTTTGGTTGTTTTTTTTCATAACGATTATACATAATGCTTGTTAAAGATGACTTGAAGGCATTATTTAATCGTAAAAAAATGCCAGTGTCTATATTTCCGTACACAATGTTTCCACTCTTATGCATTTAAATTCAACAGACAACAGGGTATAGAAAATCTAGAAATCCTATTGAATCTACATTATAGTAAAATAATACATGGGATCTTAGTCGAGCTGTCCCACAGGTAAGTATTCACTGTAACTTATACATAACACAGAATAAAGGTGATGCATTCATTAAAGACTTATAGGTTATTTACGTTTTTGAAACGAGATGCGTTTTCTCGTTCATATCTCATCGAAGGGCGTCAGCCCTGAGATGAGATGACGAGAAAATGCATCGAGTTTCATAAAACGTAAATAATCTGTTTATCGCCGTTTTGTAACATTGTGACGTCACATTGTTACTTAACGACGTCTTGACAGCGAGCTGAGATGGGCCCATCTCAAGCTAGTAGAGTGAGATGGAATAATATCGCACACAAAGATCAAAAGAAATACTGCAAAATAGCGATAAATAAGATTATTTGAGCTATGCATGATAAAAAAAATGTTGTTGAAGTCTACAGATGGTCCTTGTATCATTCATAATCCAGTCTATAAACAATAGACTCGCTTGTATCAAACTTGGGTGATTACTTAACAGTGAAATAAATTGCTATTATATGATTGTTTTTAAGTGCCCGGGGAACTATGTTAAGTGAAAATAAGGATTAGGGCAATCAATACACAAATTAGGTATATTCGGGCTGTCCCACAGGTGAGTATGTATGTGAACATAAACTTACTATATTAACACTATAAGTATATATTTCGTTGACTTTGTGAAGGCATAGTAATTTCTACCTGAGCTTATTTAACTAAACTGTTTGTCAAAAGATAATTAATACTGAAAACATATTTCATATGATCAACTAGTTTAATCGCATGTATTAACACTTGTGTATTCCATGGTTGTAGAAAGTAATATGCTAATAATGTAACTAGTCGCTCAATTTTACTGGGGTGAGGTTTAGATCATCCATGATTTAAAAGACGAACCTTAAACCAGATAGAGTTTGTTTATGGCAAATAAAAACTTATTAATGTTTAACAGAATGAAAATTAATGCAACTTCCTAGGTTTACAATCTGTTTTCCAGAGAAATTGTTCGGAACATTAAACTAAATGCATGTAGGATTGGACTACTCATCTGTGTATTTGTAAAGGTGTTTCCGGAACATTAAACTAAATACATGTAGGATTTGATTATCTAACTGTGCATTTTTAAAAGTGTTAACGGAACATTAAATTACATTTTACCTGTATTCTTTGACATGTTGCATTATAATTAAATGTGCGATTGCACAAAATTCAACAAATAAACAAACGAAAAATCAATATGTGTCCGATTTGTGCAAGTTACAACGTATAATATGCATATACATGTATAATCAGTTTATAACGACATACAATTTGAGGGTATATGAAATCGTTGCATCTTCACAAAATAGATATTGTAAACTAGCTTTTTATGGTTCATCATATGCTTCCTGAATAATTAATAAAAAAGTAAATTGATTAATTGTTGCTTCACGTCCTGCAATATTTCTTCTTTATTGAGGATGTACGAAATTAAATAAAAAATACATACTTAAGTTATACAAAAATACTGACTCTTTATCGGCTAGAAACTTGCTTCTATTGGAGGATGAAAGTATTTTTATAAAGGAGACATCCCCTTTCGGGACAACGTTTTTCCCGATCGATCTTGGCCTCAATATTACAATTATGTAAAACATTGTGTGTAATTTAATATGTTGAAATGAAATTAATGAGTTTATTTTAATGTTAGAATTTATTTATTTATCAGTATTATCCACAAACAACATTTTCGGCATCGACGGATGGCATTTCCACTGTTCACATGCAATACAACGCCGATTATAAAAGTAGCTGATTATAAAATATGCATGGAAATAATGTAATCAACCGATGAAAAAATCTATTTTTTTTATAGTTGATCCTTAACTAAACAGTAACTAAAATGGAAAATACTGAACAATACTGACCTCATATAGGGGTCATGTTGGATGATCACTTAGATATTACCACACATGAAAACGTATTATGTTTTGTAACATTATAACAATGTCTAAATTAAATTTTTTACAGATTCAACTGTATAATTTAATTTTATTTCCGAGGTGTTGTTTTCAGTATTAAAAGAGTAAGTATTTGAGATAATGATTACTGGACGGGTTAACGGTGTTTGCGTGGGTATGAAAGCTATAAAAATATCGTGTGGATAGTACTGCTTATGCATTTGTCCCCTACTGTCAAGTCCAAACGTCGTCAAAAATTCATTAGTACGGAACGTTATTTGAACTTAATCTGTAACTTATGATGGTTGACGCTAGTACTAAATCACTTCAATATCTGCAACCGTTGCAAAAACAATTCCGGAAAACATGTGACTGATAGACTGCAAACATATAGCCCACGCCGGCGAGGCCGGTAGTGGTCTAATAAGATGTTTCCACATTTGGTGTGTCCGAACAGACTCTAAGGATGCTTACAAGGATGCTAAAATGTATCTTAAATTCAAACTGTCAATGGAATGTTAATGTTAATACTATTCTATACTTTTCTGGCAAGTGCACAGAGTTACAAAAGTTAATGGGCAGTCAAGTTAAAAGGTTAAAAGGCAACATATGTTAGATTAAGTCAGGTATCTGTCAGATACTGTTAAGGCATGTTTAGAGTTTCATTCATCCCGAATCTTGTACATGAAGTCTGCAATGCACCAAAAAGGCGGAAATAAAGTTAGGGGTCTCATATCGAAAATTAAAGTTTCACATTTTTTTGTATCCTACGTGACAATTTGACATACTAGGCAGAACAAGCAAGGCATTTTGACGTCATCACTTTATTTTAGTATATATTATGACAGCTTAGTAAAGACTTCCAAATGCATTATCCTATCAAAGTAATAACACAATACCGAACAAAAAAGACTTTTCAAATGCCAAAGAACTACAAATTGGCGAGCTCTAGAATCAACAACCAAACATGAAAGCAACTAAAGCAATGAGCATGATTGGTAGAAGGATTTCAAAGAAATGGTGAGTTAGACAATATTTTACGACATGCCAATCCACCCTCTTAGTCCAAAATACTTTCAACTTCCACTGTTGATCATGATTTTACAAAACAGATGAAAATTGAGAGTACATGTACTTACTTTTCAATGGTATACAATTTATTTTTTGTCAATAATACTACACAAGATACTGATACTGAGCTTAGTGTCTTGAATTATTTTCATGTTTTATTTAATCCTGAGCTTTAGCCACTCGATCATAAAGAAATCCAAAAACATTGCAGATTTTTCGGGGGAGTTGTCCTGTTCTCCACTTTTTAGACTTTATGACAATTTCAGGATCCAGTATTTGATGCAGTTAGAAATAGGAATACTTTCATAAATATCAATGATCAAATATCAAATATCAATATACCTTTATTAATCAGATATTAGCCTTTTTTTAAATCGCCGACACATGACACTTTTCTAGATGTCCTGTGGGAAAGGCTTCATTTTGCAAAACAAGTTTGCTAATGCCACACAATCTAATTAAAATTAAATCTTTCACTAACTTTTGCTATGGTCGCTGCGTGAAGATCTAACAACATCCCATTACAGGTCACGTCAAAGGTCATATGCATAGATTTTCCGTTAGCCAATCATAATCGCGGCTAGACAATACTAGGGTATACATTCGGAACATCGGCAAATCGGCTTTTTCCATTCGACTCCAAAGTGTACCAAATGTATTACAATACGTCACAAAGATTGTAACCGATATGTAAACAAACCCAACTGAAGCAAATTGTCTAACAATTATGTAATCCACGGAAAAAACAATGTCACGAAAGTTGTACATACGATCACAATGTTTGCTTTATTTGTGGATTTTCAAATTATGAAGGACTTGGCTGAAAAAAGTGAAAAGGATGTGGTGAAAAGTATCTAAGTTGGGTAAAATGCAAAAATTGCTTGAGCAAAATCTGTTTGACATTGCCTTTATATGACGTGTTTCTTTGTATAATGTTAGTTTAGTTTAAACATATTTATTCGTAAATTCACATAAATACAACATATACAAACAATATATTATGAGAGGATTTGGAAATAAGCGTTGTAAGCTTTTATTAATCCGTCTCCTATTAGATTTCAGACATTTGATAAGTTTACATCATGAGAAGGAAAATTCACACAAAACATAATAGAGAAGAAAATTGAAATTCAATAGAACAAAATGAAGATTATGAAAATCTTGAAAATTATGAAGTGCAGTTATTCAGAAGCATTTGCTTCGAACAATGAAGCTTTGAACAATTTTAAATACATTTATATTTTGGTCTAATGATAATTGATCTGACCCATACAATAACAATTTTACATTTACAGGTAAGTTATAATTAATAGTATATAATGTTTCTGCTCTGATCTGATTTAACTTATTACAATGCAAGAGAAAGTGTTAAGTTGATTCGACCTGACCTCATGTACAGTTTGGAGAATCAAGTAGGTTTCGCAGGAACAGATGTTCATTAAGAGAGCTACTGTTAATGCGAAGCCTTGTATGATATATTTGCCCCTGTCTAGATCCGGAAAAATGATATTTTGGACTGGCAATACTACGTGGCACTATCTTATTTTTAAAAGCGATGTAGAGTTTCGGATTTCTAGTTGTAAGTTATTCCAAATACTAATAGTAGAGGGGAGAAAATGATTCTTTTTAAATTACCAATGAAAAAATTAGTGTTCCATATGCGATTTGATTTCATATTCATCGTAGGATATTTTGTTCAATTTAAAATATAATTTTTTGTTGTTGTTTTCTTCTTTCAGCCAATTCATGACCTCCAGTTTTTATAAGGAGGAACAAGAGTACGTAGAGAAAACCCGGACAATTCTTGTACCTTGTGCATTAAGGTCGTAGTCTACCACGTTATCAATAGTAGATAATCCTTTTTTACTTTGCTAAATAGTGAAAAGAATGGAACTTTTAATTTAATAAGATTGAGTCAAGTTTTCATATTTCTTGTTACAAATGCACACAAAATGAATTATAGGCCAAAAAGACCAATCCAGACTGACAACATTAAGCAGGCACAGGTGGCATGATTCTTAATTCTCCTTGTGGGTAAACTAAAGTTATAGCATTAATGTACAACACGTTTACAACAAATACATTACTAAAATGTGAAATATGTCAAATGAATGTTATATATATGCTTGGTTTAGTTTAGTCCCACAAATGTAGTCAAATGCCCCATTCTCTGGCTTCAGTGCATCCAGTTTAAGACTACATTATTTTATTTGCAATTATATGTACATGAGCAAAATGTATTTTGTTCCCGTTGGGGCATACAGATTTTTGGTTCGTTTTTTTGTCCACCCAATCTCAGGTTTACTTCTTCATTGAAGCATTTTTAGGAATATCACGTCACACCTTTATGAAACTTGGCACACAGTTACAACATAATAATATCTCTTTACTGGCAAAATTTTGTAATGCTGTGCCAAGTATTTCTGGCTTGAGTGAACTTAGAAAAAGAGGTGTGTTTACCAACATGTGTGAAGCCAGACTTCAATGTCATCGAGACACATTTTCTCATTTTCAAATTGTATTCAGTTGTATGTAATTAAAGCAGAATTAATGACTTTCAAGTGGTACATAAGTAGTATACATAAGTGCAATTCCTCCTACTTGTGAATTAAACCGACAATGAAAAATATTGCTATTCATAACAATGGTCTGGTGTATCTTTGCGATGTGCGTTTCTTATTTTAAGGGGGAGGGGGCTTGGTCGTCTCTTGAAAACAGGGCCCTTGGGGGCTGAGTGGTTAACATACTTAGTCATCTTACTATTGATCAAGTGCAAATGAAATTGAGGTCAAGGTCACGTAAGTAACTGACAAGTACTCATCATTAGCTTCCACTGGACCAAATTTGGTTTACCCATAGCTTAAGCTTACAAAAGATATAAAGCAAATATCGTGTTTATGTAGTCGCCAGATTCCTATACTCCTGTCCCAACAGGCGAGACAATAAAAACTGGACACTAATATAATTGAAAATTTGTTGAAACTGACGTTAAATACCAGTTGGTTACATGCCTGTTAACACTGAGGTTGTGGGTTCAAGTCTCGTCATGGGCAGGGTGTGCTCAACTCCAATCTCAGTTTACAAGGATTGCTAGTCTTCCTACAGAAGGTCAGGGTTTTCACTATGGTGCTGCAAATTGCTCCACCAATAAAACTGGATTTGACTATATAACTAAACAATTGCTGAAAGTGTCATTAAATGCCATTCAAATAAACAAACTTATTTCTACAAGTAAATTTGGTGTGGTAGTTGACAATCATAAAGGTACATATACATAAACATGTATTTTGCTTGGTACAAATAATTGGTGTATGGTTTGATACTTTGTTCATTTAATGTTTTGCTGTACTTTATCCTACATGTATCACTGAAAGTACTTTATCATACATGTATCACTGAAAGTGCTTTATCATACATGTATCACTGAAAGCACTTTATCATACATGTATCACTGAAAGTACTTTATCATACATGTATCACTGAAAGTACTTTATCATACATGTATCACTGAAAGTACTTTATCATACATGTATCACTGAAAGTACTTTATCATACATGTATCACTGAAAGTACTTTATCATACATGTATCACTGAAAGTACTTTATCATACATGTATCACTGAAAGTACTTTACCATACATGTATCACTGAAATAATGTTCTGAATATCTGTAAACAATATACAACCCATACAAGTAATTAAATATTTTATTATTGATCATCAATTATATTGAAGATTTGTTTTCTTCATCTTGATAGCCAGACTAGTTGTTCTGATTTATCATCATCAGACTATATACCGACATTAGAATCAGATGAAACATATGTTGCATTCTTTTGCAACTGCATTTGTAGCGGGCATTCCACTTTCGTTTTCTTCCAAGTTCTTTAGTTCAGATGTACACTGCATTTATAATATTATTTGTTAAAAAACTATCATACGACAGTTTGTGTTTTCATGATATTTTTTTAATTTCAAAGTCAGTTGACGCAGATGATAATTGTAATATAAAATGAAAGCAACTGAAGAATTCTAATTTATTCCTATCCATCCCTTGTATAAAATATAGGTATATATTGAAGTGCAAAGGATGACTGATTTTGAAAAAATACAATTCTTTAAGGTCATGTAATCCATCTACACTGTATAAGTCATGACACAGACAACTCAATATTTCAGCTGTAAAACTCTTTTGTGACTATTTGTACGTAGTACATGTAGCACTTTGGACCAGAACAGAAAAGCCATTGTCTCCTCTGTTTAAACAAATGAAAACATGAGAAAATAAGAGCATTTACTTGGAAGAAAATAAGTATTTAAATTTCGCATAAGATTCTGTAAAGTAGAAATCCTTTATGTATAGCAAGTTTAGTCCCTATTATTCAGTCAACTGCGTAATTTTAGTGGAAACGTTTCAATTATTTTAATTCAAAGTTACAAATTGATTAGCAATGGCATGCAAGATAAAGCAGAGGACTCGAATAAAATGGCGTTCTGTGCAGTATGTAAAAGCAGTGAATGATAAAAAAATCATATTTACAAATTAATAGAAAATTATTATTTTTTATGGAAATTCTGAAGTACCTCTTAGAACTGAGAGACGAATGTCAAAATTTGTAAATATTCGAATCAATGCTGATATAGAGAGTTCGTACATTTAATTTGACTATAGGCCATCAGAATGATACAACAGATTAGGTTGAAATTTACATGTATTATACACATTTATGTATGTAATCTTCAACATATCACATTTAAGACTTAAGTAGAATTTAGTGTATGTTTTCCCGTGATCTGAATCTAGCAACCAACATTTTTAAATTTTGGTTAAGATGCACCATGATATAAATACTGATTATAAAAAGGAAACAACCACCTTCAAATGGACGTAGATAATGTTTTTAATAATATACTACATAGGAGTGAAACGTCACGGGCATTAAACATTTATTAAGAAAGGTTTCAGGTATATTGTGACATCTAGTTTTCTAGTAGAAGGAGAAAACCCCAACATTCGGCAAAATTTACTGATTTAGGCGACGAAATTTCGGAAAGGCACGGAATTAGAAATATTTAATTCAATGCCTTGAAAAGTCATTTAATCACAAAATTATGATTAAAGTTATTAATATTGAGAAAAAGGGTATATGAATCAAGTGTATTTGTTTCAAATCATGTATTTATCATTATTCAAAACTTACAACAAAGTTCCAGGCGAAAAATTTCTACTGTGCCTTTATCTGTGTAAATTTGTAATTGTTAATGACTGTAGTGCTAAATACAACTATGGTAAAGTTGTCACAAGGCTCTATGAAATTTGCAAACAAGGAGTATCGGCCATGCTTCGAGTCGAGCACACTCTGCCAGCAGATGAGCCCAACCGGCAAACTCAGTGTTGATAGGCACGGGATCAATAGTAGATAACTGACTACCTCAACCACTATGCCACCGAGACCCTATCTTATAATACCCACCCTCAGAGTGATTAAATGACCTTAATATTTTTATATTTTAGTACATTTTCCTGTGTCTCATGGAAAGAATGAGACTGGTTAGTCTACATAAACTGTATGTACCTTATCTGCTCTGGGACCAGTTAAAAGAATAAAGCCATGTTTTTCGTCAGCAAATGATGGTTATGAATTAAGTGTTAAAAATAATTAATAAAGTGTTCTAGAAATGTAAAATAAGTGGCCGAAAAAAATAATAAACACTTCATTAACGGACATTGGTAAACCTCTGGGTTTTGAATTACAACCAGCTGTTCATTTAAGATAATGGGACCTCTTTGCATATCATAAATTATCACAGGTGCTACAAAATTGTACATGCTATTTTGCTCTCTTACATACCGAACCCATCGAATTCCTTTTGACAGTATCTTAAGCTATATAATGAATGCTGTTTTGCCGTTTTGTGAAGATTGAAAGAGGATGAATGGGTCGTCTTGAGCTGTGCATATTCATACGTAGGTGACTTTTTACCAGTTCGATATTCAAATGTGTTTTTGTTGGGATCCCTTACATACCGAACTCCTCCAGATGCCTTAAATTCCTTTTGACAGTGTCTTATGATATAATGAAAGTTGTTTTGCCAAGTTTCGTGAAAATTGAAAGAGGGCAAAAGGATCGTTAAGAGTTGTGCATATTCACACATATGTGACTTCTTACCAGATATTCAAATTTGTTGCTGTTGGGCTCCTTTACATACCGAACTAGTCCCGATGCGGATAAGGAAAGATTAAAAGAGTATGACGGGTCATCTTGGATTGTGCACATTCAGACATAGATGATTTTTTCTACCAGTGCGATATTCAAATTTGTTGCTGTTTCGCGCCCTTACATACCGACCCTGACCAGGGTTGTCTCAATTGTCGTTTTGATTTTTATTTCATAAATAAGAAATCATAAGGTGTGGGGATTAAGACAAACATCCTGCATGATTCAAACATTTATCTAAGGTGATTATATAGTATTCGTTCGATACCACTAGACCAAAAAATTCAGACATTATGAAGTTTTTAATAAGATATGCATGTTAACAAACACATAGAAGTATCTATACACGTTGTTTTAGCTCACACATTTACGGGTCAGCTCAATGGTTCCAAGTAGGATTAAATTTCACAGATTGTTTCGGAAATGCCTATTTCCGTTGTCTTATATGGATCCGATATTAATGTACATCATAATTTTAATTGATTTTGACGTACTTGCCAAGGACATGGGGCTGAACAACGGTTTCCAGAGGTATAAGTAAAGGTTAGTACAAATAAGAACAGTCTTATACAAAATAGTACGAATCAGCTGAGAGAAACAGACGTATTACGTAAGCAATCCATGCATCCGGCTTACGAACAATTATGGATTTGATACAGGGCGGTAAATTTAATACGATTTAGCAAGGATGCACTTCAGTGGTTTGATTCATGATCATGTTTTGAACATGTTAAAAATTTGTCATGGATTTAACAGCACTAAGTACTATGCAATACTAAGGCTACAATAAGGGAAGTTACGGATTAATACAGATTGCCACGAATGATAATGAATCGTATCCATAGCTAATCCAGTCTCAAATCCATGAATGTGTGACCTTTGCATAACTACCTCAATTTGCAAGATGGACAATCTCAAATACTACGGATCTGCTGATGATTACCTCTTTCATAACTATAAACTAAAATTACGTATGCTTATCCAAATTTACTTCAGGGACGGTAACTCAATAATTTAATCAGGCATTTTTATTAGTTTCTTTACTAATGTTGAGTGAATACAACTGTTTTATATTAAACCATATTTGGTTTAATAAGTGAAATGTGATTTAGCATTTGATTTAGTATTTAGGGATTGTCGTGCAATTGAACATAATTATAATAATATTTTGTCATTAGATGTATTGTAAATGTGTATGGAAGCAAAGAGGCTTAAGTTCGTCGATACCTATTAAAAATAATACTATTTTAATAACCAGTAAGATGCACAGATAAAGAAGACTGAATATAAATCCCGATTTGTTTAAACGTTTCGTATTTGTGATCTACCGAGTTCGTATACTGGTTCCTCCTGACTTCTTAGGTAAGCACATGCATGTGCTATATATAGATATAAGTTAATTTCTCACAAACATATTTCAAGTCGTAATAGATATACGTATTTCCATTAGATTTATCGTCATTCAAACATACAACTTTAATACTTGATAACTAAAACTTCAATAAACGAGCGAAAGTTTTCTGTAGAGTGGTAGTGTCTATATATTGTTAACGCTCGTGATCTTTATTACTGGAGAGATTTAAATTAAATCATACACAAAGCTTTATTACAGTTTTGCCTTTATTGTTTGGTGGCGAAATACAGACGGAACATCGCTGCTTGTAACCTACAACAGCTTCTGTGACATTTTCCAAACACCATCGCGAATGTCGTGCAGAAAATTGTGTTGACGAATGACGTAAAGCGGGAAAACTTTTGCTTTCTATGCCAATGGGAATTGAGACACGAACAACCTGCATTGTCCGAAAATTGGTCTAAGCTTATCAAAGTCTTTGTCTATCAATTGACCAAAACATTTAGAGAATATGAAATTCTGAGTAAGATATTTTTGTTTACATGACGCTTAAACTTTTCTCCATACATTATTTTAGATGGCACCTGAATTTTCAAATGCAAAATTCTAAATGAACCATGTTTACTAATATTGAGTTTTGGGTCGGATTAACAATCCAAGATGGCCACCTCTATTGAACTCAGATATAAGACCTTATTGTAAAAAGTTTTAGTGCTAATTAGAAATTCAGCAAGGCAGAGACATCCGGGGTTGTTAATACAGTGTTATTGGTTAACATAGTTGAGAACATAGTTATTTTTCATGCAGATCAGAAACCTTCTTTCGGCAAATCACTTGGCAGATTGATTTGTGATATTGTAGAAAAGTAGTATGTTTTTTATACCGATGCTGAACCGAAGAGGGCTGGTACTATGGAATATAGTTAAACATAGGACTATATAGGAATACATAAAATAGATTCTCTTCAAAAACAGTCATAAAAAAACTCATATATTGAAAATGTACACTGGATAGCTATTATGGAATTGTTTTAACCAGAAGAGTTTACTTATTTTGTGTAATCAACTCCCTACACATTTCAACGCAGATTCATAAAGCTTCAGATGAAGATTGCACACATATTTAAGTTGTGCACATGCTATTATGGAATTCTTTGGGAATTTTTTTCCATGTTCCCAGACTTGAGAACATAGTTATATTTCATGCACATTTTAGAAGAGGATAGATATTTTGAGTAATCAACTCTTCTTAGAGCTTTCAACAAAGATCCTTAAAAATTCACAGAAAGGCCGAACATTTTAAATTTCTGACTTGATCTAATGAAATTGTTTAATGAATGTCTCCCCTTTGGTCAACTTAGTCATTTTTCGGCAAATTTTATTTTTTTAATCAACTCCAGATTTTTTTCTTAACTTACACCTACACTTTCTTTCAACAAATTGCAAACCATTCCCTATTTATTAAGGTACTTCATTTGCAACCCGGCTCACATCACCTAAAGGTATTATCACTTGGCACCCATCCTAATCGTAGGCATCGGCCGTAATTTTCTGCTCCAAAACTACTAGACCCAATAAGAACCAATCGATTCAGGAATTTTTCTTAATACATTTTATTTTTCTTATTTCGATACTTTTTTGTGTCTGATAATTTTTTATCAACAATGCGCTTCTTACTTCGCCAGTGATAATCCAAGGTAAAATTTTCTTCGAACTATCATATCTATAATTAGTTATTATGATTATTTTGCATTTATGAATCTAAACTCAGCGAAGCCATTAGCAAAGAGCTTATTGTGACGTGATGCATCAGAACTTAAATCGTGGCAATGTGTTATTTGAATGTTTCGTTTGACAATACACCATCAATTGGATATGTGTTATCAGAAGCCACGGTGGCGATAATAAGTTGTGATACAATTACAAGGCTGGAACTATGCGCTGCAGTTTTCTCACATAATGTCTCACAGAGTTGTGAGATATAATTACAAGGCTAGAACTATGCGCTGCCGTCTTTGCGTAAATATATTAAACGCTGCTTTTTCAAGAAAAACGGAAGGGACGATTTAAATACCTGTTATTTGCCATGACAGAACTTACTTCGTCATCAATGTCTCTAAATTAAATACTAAATATAATGAAGATCAAATATGTCATATTTTCGATTTTCTGATTGACAAAATAATCGTCATGTTTAGAGGACATACTGCTCGTATTCCAATGGGTACTAAATGAGCTCCTCTCCTCGCCAAACTGTTTTTGTACTCTTATGAAGCTGAGATCCTAGAAAGCATGCTGAAGAATAAAGAAAAGACACTGACCCAGATCTTTAATTTCACGTTCCGCTATATTAATGATGTTTTGTTTCAGTATCACTGTTCAGCTTTTAAACTCCAAAATTACGGAAATTTCATAGTAATTGAAGGCTTGCACACGAAGGTACATGTGAAATACGTGGGTCAAGAAATTGGATAGTTCATGGAAAAGGGTGGATATCCTTATTGTTACATAATTTCGTCACTTTAAAAAATAACTGAGAACAGGACTCACATATTTGAGCATCCACCATTCACCTCTGTTAAGTTTGGTCTTCGGGAAATATATAAAACGTCGACTTGTGTGGGAGCTGCAAACAGTAAACGCTGCATACGCGCAATTGTTACCTGTATGGGGACAAAAACTAGCTGTACACTAAGAAATAATAGAGAAGTGTCGTTTTCCTCTTTCATAAATAC
Source organism: Limnoperna fortunei (assembly GCA_944474755.1). Lineage (NCBI taxonomy): Eukaryota > Metazoa > Mollusca > Bivalvia > Mytilida > Modiolidae > Limnoperna > Limnoperna fortunei. The sequence goes on from OX104119.1 coordinate 44,001,407, forward strand.
ATTACGACGATGTCTGGCAATTTGAGTAAGGGTCCTAATATTTGGATTAGATAGTGACACACATTTATGCGTTAAATGAGCTCAATATGCAGATTATAAATGAAAAGTATTCTTAAAACGCTGGAAGGCTGAATACTTTTCGTGCAAACTACTTTTGAAAAGTAATATTCGTCTCAACCTATATAATTTTACATCGATAACGATATAATATTAAATATGTTGTGTATACTTGCCTTTTTATTATTACTATGCTCAGCAGATAAATTGTTAATTTTTTAAGGGTTTTTACACTTTGAAAATTGATTATATTTTTTATACCAGGAGTCTACGACTAGTATAACAAACGAGATATAACACACTCGATCAGTCTTTAATGTAGTACATGTATGTGCGATATCATGGTCGAAAACGAGACACGAACGACATGAAACGAGAACATTACGATACAAACTACTTGTTTAACTTTAATGCAATTATGCTTTTGAAGTAAATACATTTTAAATCTTCATAAAGTTTATTGACTTCTTTACCGCGTTATATTAGCATGACTGTGTTTAACTTTTACAAAATATAAAAATCAACGTAAATCGCGAGCAGTTTCAGAAGTCGCCATTTTTGTTTACCATTTGAACGAATTTCTCACTTTGTTTATATATATATATTCTCGAAATGCAAACTTTAAAATTGAAAAAGAATAGACCAACCAACTATTATTTTTGTCGCTTTTAATTTGATATTACTTTTGTTGTGAATATCTTATTGATGAGACAGCATGAAATATTTGCAGGTTTTCAGAAGTCGGCGCAAATTTGTAAACATCCGATTAAATGCAAACGATCTTCGCACGTATTATAAACGTAATATTACTTTTTTCTGTCATATTCGGAAAGAAGAATGTTTCAAAAATAAAAGAAATTGGTCAGAATTGAGAATACGATGAATAATCATACTACTGTGACCCTTTATCGCACACATTATTTGCTAATTTAAATGACGACATCTCCATTCTTTTATGTATTTCCAGTTTTAATTTTACAAAAAATAAATCTTTTTTTTCTTTTAAAATCAGTAACCGAATGCAAGATTCTTTAATTGCTTATGACACAGAATAAATATATAACTGCCATGATGTTTTAATGTATCAAATCAAGAAAATTAAAGAAGTCGTCGCCTACATATTTTTCATTCCCAGTATTCATTTTCATATCAAATGTTGGTTTCTGTAAATGTTTTGAAAAGCAGACCAGGAAAAACAATCCGTTCTCTTTGAATTAGGTGACCACCTGTAATAAACAACGATGCCTGGTGTACATCCCTGGGTAGCTTATACCTGTGTAATCTTATAATTTGTGTAATTGCTAACAAGCCATTAATATCAAAGACAAAAGCAAATATTACTGGGACATGTACATCTGTTGTTATAAACATTTTTAGAATTGATTCATACAAAACAATGTATTTATTTTATTTAATACATTTTACTATCTTACAAATATAGTGCCAGTTCTAATAGTCTTGAACAACGAATTGTCAATTGGCATCATAATGTTATGTGTTCCTGAATATAAATTCCGGAATTTTGTTCACAACTTCTCTGTTACGATCTTTTAATATTCCTACAGGGTGCTACTTAACAGAGAGAATTGAATGGATTGACAACATTGTGACCATTTTCATCAATAAGAAAAATAGCAAAGAAAACCGACCGAACATCAAGAGCCAAAAGTCCAGACACAGTTACAAATCCGGATATAGACAAACATACACAACGTAACACAAAAACCAAAAACACAAAAACAGAAAGAGAGTAACCCGAACCAAAGTCAAATCCAGGAATAAGAAACGCTACCTATGACTCAGCGAAAATTCTGAAGAGATAACATCAACCTAGGTAAAACAAACCCTTGTTTGAGTAGTTTACCAGTCAACAGGTGCTGGAATGTTGCTGTCGTTGAACGGGAAGTTGACACCTGGAAAGTTGAAGTCATCACGTTTGCCGTAGAATCTAGTTTGTTGTCGATTAGGAAATCTAACATTTGACATATTTGTTCTTCAGTATATTTATCATTTGATTTAGAGTAATTGATGACGAAGTAAGTTCTGTCATGCCTAATTACCAGGTATTTATATCGTCTCTTTCGTTTGTCTTCAAAAGGCAGCTTTTAATAAGATCTTTAAGCCTGGTTTTGAGCTGCATATGAGTGATGTCCGTGTAGAGTGTCGACAACTCAAATGTTTTAATGCTGTTGCATTGGAAAAGAGATCCAGACCTCAACATGTCTACCATGTCTTTTGAATTGTTTATATCCACATTTCATTTATACCACACCTGGAGTAGAAAGTGTCACTGTAAGTTGACGATTAGTGAACGATTTCGACAATGGTTACATGATAGACTGTTATGGCTGGCACTAGACACAACTATGAGAGAACACATATATTTGTTGATTTGATTAAATAAACATTTTTATTAAGTTTGTCTGCATAAATTCAGTACTTTTAACCTTTAATAAAAGTAGGATTTATCAAAACCGGTTTTATTTGATGTTATAATGGTTCCAAAGTTGTTCGATGGCAATATGGCGACTGACAAAATGAGTTGTAAAATACAGGTGGCGTTGGATTGGATCGGTTTCAAGCACGACATGTAATTAAAAATGACAGAGACAGTTTCATTTATACGCAGAAAAATGCAGTTATTTTACAAAATGTATCAAAAATTGAATTAATTAAACGATTAACAAAAAATGCAACTTTCTTATAATTTTCCGTCAGATGGAGACCATCAACATCTAGTAATGTCGTTGCCGCCAATCTGAATAAAAACTGTATTGTTGAAAGAGTTCAGCGTTGTCTGCCAATCTGTTACAGTAGCACCACCTAATCCAGCTGCATGTTGGTCAGTTTGGTCATAATTTAAAAGGTAATGATCCTGAAGTCGTCTTATAAATCTGCGGCTAATAAAAGTAAGTCATTTTTTCCTGTGCAGAAATTGACAAATATGAAAGAAAATGATTTACAATTGACTATGACTAAAATATTTTTGCATTGCTTTTTAAATAACTAAATATTCTTGCTACATTTTTAATATAAATATTTTTTACTTATGTTTTAGTGCAGACACGAGACGTTACTGGTGCTTTCTCTTACATTGGTCAAATTATAACATATAATAAATTCACATCTGAGAAACCTTTATTTATTCCAATAAATCATTGTTATTTGTTACCGCTACTACACTCCACTACTCTTCGGTTCTCTCTGTTTAGTATCACCGGTCGAACTTGCAATATGTCCTGTCCACAAAATAATTTCCGCCTTTAATCAATTTTCTTCCTTGTCGAAAAATATTCTGTCTCGTTTGAAAATATGGTTGCAGATAGTTTTCCAAATTTTGAATTCAGTGTTCAGTGAACCTGCTACATTGATTGTTTGATACACCTATTAATGACTAGTGCTATGTGATGCCCATCTATTTTAATCAACTAACCAACGCACATTCTACAGTAATGGAAGCGGGAGGTATGGCATGCCGTAAAACCTGGTTTAACCCACCATTTCTTTTGAGATGCATGTACCAAGTCAGGACTATTGGTTCTGGAGTTTGCTGGTTTCTCGGACTTTGATTTGTGGATTGCCTTTTTGACAGTTTCATCGGTGATCGGTATTTGTTATTACCTTCACTGACCAAAATTTCATCTTGTGACAGCTGATAAAATTATTACCATTTTAAAACTTAATTCATGTATGAGCTTCCAGAAAAATATAGCACACACATACAACCACTCGTATCTAATTCATGACACGGTATACCGCTATGTATTCACTGTTTTACCTAATGCAGGGTACACTGTCGAGCCGTCTATTTGATTTTGTTTTAGGTTGTATGAAAAAGTTTGTTTGCTAATGTTTTCATGCATGTGCTGGGGTTGATGTTTATCATTTTCACATTTCTCCAACAGAGAAATTCCAAAATTAGTATTGCATCATCAGGGGAAGGCTTGTTTATTATCGTTAAAATATCCAAAACTGAATTCGTGACTAAGAAAATCCAACTTGCTGATTAATGAATTGAAATATATTAAGCATAAACCCGATGCACAAGGAAAACATGTTCAGAGAACGATGGTAAGGCTGAATAATTATTCCTTATTTGTTGACACAAAAATGGCGTCGTAAGATGCCTTGACAGAAATATGCAACATAACATGTATTTAGAAATGAATTATTGAAAATATATAGAGTAGAGGGATATAGTCTTTAGAAAAGAACTGTTTTATGGTTGCGTTATGTAACTGAATGATTGGTATTACTTCCGACAAGTTACCGACTTCCGTATGTCCTTAATTTGTGTTAGATGTGTTCATATTAGGAATATATCAACCTATTTATTGGACGGAAGGCTTTACTTTGATCGCATACGTGTTTTACCGAATTTCTCTAATTTAACTCGTCACATTTCTGTAACATTCATTGCTTTTAATCGTCGATCTATTACCAACCCAATATGTACGGCGCTTATATAAAATAGTTATTGATCCACTAATTGTAAATAGTATTGCCTTAAATATGTGTTTGTAAGGCCTTTTTCTAGACCAAAACTTGACAGAGTAGACTTTGACTGGATTAACACACTCCGATACTAACAGTAATAGCAAACAAAGAAAGTTTCTTTCATTTACATACAAACGAGCAAACTTACATGCAAATGCTACAACTCATTTATACATTTGATAATATGAACAATTTGATCTAGTAGACGACACATGTCTATAGATTATTATAGTGCACGCGATTACAGACATCATTCGATCTTGCCTAGTTTACGATCCCATGTCCACAATGTTGAAACGGTAGCTAACGGCACAATTAGATTTCATCTCATTGATAGAGCACTTGAGACCAAATACACACTCCTAACAGTAGCCAGAGTATATAAGTAATAAATATACATTATAATTACACAGTGCATATTATTAGATTTTATAAAATAAATTCAGTAAAACAAACAAAGAACAAGGCAATAGAAATGATTTTTCTATGATTTTAGCGTATGTCAGTGTAAGTAATAATAATAAGAAATTACTGCGTGACTATAAGCCATTTGTATTGGTTACTAACCCGCAGAGGATATAGCAGGTTTGCTCCGATTTTGATGTCAAACCTGTACTGGACAATATTCCATGTTACCCGTTAGCTGTAAAACTATTCTACTTGACATTGGTATTGAATAAGCGATCCTAGACTGCTGTTGTATCATGGAATCGGTAATATATTTAAACAGGCATCATCGACATACACCGACGTTTGACTCGCCACACCTTGTTTGGTTACACTATATATGTATCCCAGGATAAAAAATCAAATTCCACAAACTTGATAAGAATTTCAAAAATACACGTGAAAATAAGTTTTATGAAATAAGAAATCAAATTGAAGGAGATCATTTATTGTTAAATAAAGTTTTCGATAGCAATTTAAATAAAAGAATCGCATTTATACTGATATTTAAAATTGAGGATTTATTCGTTCAACAGGGAGGCAACTGCTTTTTTTAGTTTGTTCAAGTTTTCAAGGAAGCTTAAAATACCAATAACAGGAGAATAGTCATTAAAGTTCATTAAAAGCTGAAGTAAAACATCGTAATAGTTTACATCATTAACTTTTCAATACAAACGCCCACCACCCCACACAAAAACGAGACTAGAAGCGTAAATGCCAAAACAAGAACTATAACTTAAAAGATTAGTCCATCATAGTAATAGTTTTGTAGGCCTTTTTGCTAGTAGTTTCATTACCAACTCACATACTACGGTAATGAAAGCGGGAGGTTTGACATGCCGTTAAAATTTTTTCTAACAATTTCTTGTACCGTTACCTAGATGATTATCGCTCTAGTTTATTCATATCCGGTAAGCGTTTCTTAATTTTTCTGGTTTCTTGGACTCTAATTTTTGGATTAACTTTTTGGCAGCTTTTGCTGTGTTATGTGTTTCGTGATTACCTTCATTTTAGAGTTTCAATTTAATTTCATATAAACGAAAATTTAAAGAAAATTATCAGTGAAGGACAATACAATCTATAATGAATCGCCAGACATTTTTGGGCAATAAGATAGTTTATACAAATGGTCCTTCTAACTGTTTTGTTATTAACAGTTTTACATTTGGTGTGTATTAATTTGCTTGCAAAAGACTTTTTAATTGTGCGTCTATATTAATCAACAACTGGATATTAGAAGTCCTATAACGGATTTTATTTTAGCAGCGTTACGTTTTACTCAAGCCTTTATAATTTATTAGGCAAAAACTTGTTATTTGTCTAAAATGATCAATAATGGCATAAAACTCCTATAAGAAGTCATCTTACAATTTGAAATTAACAGTTTCACTCCAGCTGAATAGGCTTATTATTATTTTTGGAATGTACAGATTACCTCTAGCTGCCAAATCTTTTAGGTTACAAGGCAAGAACTGAACAGTTCATCAAAAATTGTTTTTGTAATGCAGTAACTCCTTTAAGCAGTCAACTGATAATTTTAATACAATAACATGACTTTTGTGTCTTATTAATGTGATTTACAGCTATTTACAGTTTTGTCCTAGATATTATAATTGAAGGTAATAACAAAATACCGAACACCGATGACACTGTCAAAACAGACAATCCACAAATCAAAGTCCGAGAAACCGGCTATTCCAGAACCAACAGTCATATTCGAGGTATAAGTCTAAAAATGATTAGAAGAAGCTGTTTCTGTGGTTTCTTCAATTTCTAGTTCTGAAGGATATATTAACGGAAACCAATCAGCAAATTGAGGGTTGTTAATTTAAAGGACATCATCAATATATATTTATATGTAAAATTAAAGGATCTTGCTTCTGTTATCTTCTTGTCTTTAATAAGACGTCGAAGAAATTCTGTTTCATAAGAATACAGGAACAAATCGGCAAGGAGTAGGGCACAGTTTGTACCCATTGGAATTCCGATTGCCTGCTGAAAAACACATCCTCCAAAAGTTACAAATATGTTGTCGATCAGAAAATCTAGCATACTATAAACCTGTTCTTCGCTGTATCATAATTTGCCTTTTAGTTCGTTAGAAGAAAAAAACCTTCTGTCATAACCTAAAACTACATATTTTTAGTCATATGTGAAAGCGAATGAATGTAAAATGGAATGTGAATATATAGCAAAACACATAAATAATAACTTGAATACACAACACAACTCTAGAAACAGTGACATGGTACTCAATGAGCAGATATCCCGTAATCTGCATCTCAATTATAACGTTTATATTTAATTTATAAAATGCAAAAACTAAAAAAAAAATCATCAGTTATTCATTTTAAGGATAATAACTCGTATTAGGACTGGTCATCAATTTTTAAAGCAATTTCATAATAAATACATAATCGAGACAATCTTAAATGTTTATATATTTAAAGGTTTGGCATCCCATAAAACTTGGTTTAACCCACCATTTTTATATACATGTTTATATACATACCGTATGCGTTGGACAGTGCAAGCTTTATTGGAATATCACATGCTCCTATCAAAAGTGTCATAAGATCATGATAAAAATTACGCGTACTTTTGGAAAAGAAACAACAAAAAATATGACATGAATTTAGTCAAGTTGCTGTAACGCCCATATAGGGAGGAACCGTTTTGGATGAATAATAAGATTCCGAATATTATTTTTAACGAAATCGACAAAGACCTTGCAAACCAGGATTAGTTTAAATTAAACCTTATTAGAAGAATTTTTTCCCGTTTTAATTGCTAATAGCATTGGCAAAATGTTATCTGCTTGTAAGACCAGTTTTGAGAAAATATCCAACAATTGTAAACATTTAAGTTTTAAACATCTAATATGCAGATAGTTTCTTCTGTTATATTTTATATTGTCGTAGAATTGATAAAAAGTCATCAAGACTTGTAAAATGGAATGTGAATATATAGCAAAACACATAAATAATAACTTGAATACACAACATACCTCTAGAAACAGTGACATAATACTCAATGAGAAGATATCCCGTAATCTGCATCTGTAACTATAACGTTTATTTTAAAATTCGCAAATATTGGTGTTTTCTCTTAAGCGCAAAACCAAACTAACGGGCTTGAATCCAACTTTAAGACTATAAAATACGTGTCAACTAGAAAACATAGAACACAGTAAAAATACCAGTTGATGAATGTCCTTCTCGTCGTTGCATGTTCAAACTTTAAAAAATTTCTCTGCATTTTTAAGCTTTTAAATAAATATCGTAATTAAGATCGTAAACCATTGTTATCATTTATTATTTGTTGAGTGTCTAGGATTGCATTTACATGAAACTAGTTTCTTCATGAAATCTGAATTAAATCCAATTTAATATCTGATTTGTATAGATTACAATAAGATCTTGAATTTAACCAACTATAAGAATTACCTGATAGTTATGGCAATTTGATTGTTTGTCTGTACGGATTATAGTGGTAACAATTTCCCAAACATCCGCTGACTACTCATGAAAAGTGGAACATAAATTTCATTGTTTAGGATATTCCTAAATATTTGATATATTTTTTACAGATAAGCTGATCCCTCAGTCAAAAGAAGAAAGACAATTAACAATTCAAACTGTTCATTAGCAGGATGTTGGTTATGTAATAATGTCAGGAATTAAGCTATTTTAATTTTTTTTTAATTTATCGTGTGTAATAAAATAATGATGTGCATTCTTCGCACTTAAATCATTATGATGCCGTGCTTGCCTGAAGGATATATGAAATATTAAATTACTACGATCAAAACGCCACGAGGTCTTCAAGGAATAGTGAAATAAATTGAGTACACAGCACACCAACATCAGCACTTGATCGGTGCATAAGGTTTATAAGTTTACGTCCGACACAACATGGTCCATCACTATAAGACTTAAATTCGGTAGACATGTGTTGCCAGAGAAGAGTGTGTTTTAGCTTATATTATCTGCTCATTGTGGTATTTTATCTTCAACCTTAAAACTAATAATCCGTAAGTGTGTACCATGGTCAGATTTCTTACCCATACATGATGAAAGTTATCCAGAAAAACCTTATCTGTTGTTTACAATTAACAGTTTACTTGTGTGTGCTGTTGCGAAAGTTATATAAAAAGTACCCTATAAACTTAAAACATGTCTATAAAAGAAAGTGTTTTTACATTATTCTGATTCAATTTATGCAGCGTCAAAGTATAACAATGAACTGGTTTACAAAAGATTATAATAACAGTTACAAACCAACAATCGACCAAAAACAGATATATCAGTGGACATAACAAACTCCAGTAAAATGGTATCTCGAATCGTTTTAAAGCGGAAATGTTATGGCACTGTTTCTTGGTCAAGTAAATACTAGATGTATATTAAGTTATTACTACTCCAAAATATATTATTGTGAAAAAAATCATTGTCACATAACCGTAGGATTAATACAGTAAAACAAATGAAATATTACCCGACAAATTCATGATTGTGTTGTTATGATAGTCCATTAATATCCCAACTTTAAAGATTAATAAAAATGCCCCATTTTCTGTTTCATTTACCTGATGGGTCGAGTCTTGAAGCGTGTAAATAAATGCCGTTGCAATCGGGTTTTTTAATTGTTAATCCAAACAAGAAAATTAACAAAAATTCAACTGTTGCTTTGTATATTACAATTTCCTAGAATTATATAAATGAAATGAATCGCGCATTCATTATACGATTGAACACCGATATAACACACAATAGGAATTTAAATGTTTACCTTAAGGTAGTAAAGTAAAAAAACAAATACTACACCTGGCGTATTGACGATTGTTCTTCTCTTAAAGAAATATTTAAAATATATATATATATATATATATGTGTTATTCTGCTATACATGCTCTATTAGTTGTTATTGTTATTTAATAAGTAATTTCCGCTTCTTCCACGTTTTTGGGAGTTAACCAACCTCGTGTAAACTATACTATTGTTCATTGTTTGTAAATATGTTTTTGTAAGTATAAGTGTTTCGGACTTTGATGTTTAACGAACACTTTGATATTTCTCCGCTTATTTTTGTTTATATTATATACACGATCTAGTACAAAGTTCAAATGTAAATCTAGGAGTTTGCAAATTATATCAATGAACATATGCCTCTAGTTAGCTGAAGACTTGCCTTGATTCTTTGCGACTATCATATTTATATGTGTATGCAACCTAAATTTCATCCAATAGCATCTTATTTGGAATTGTTTTACTAGGACAGAAAAAAAGTAAGAAAACGTTTTGGCACTAATATAATTTGACAATACTGTTGAAATTCAGTTTCAAGGAAATTAGAAGTAAAAGTATTTTATAATACAGTGACCTACAAATCAACTTTCTGAAATAAAACATGTCTATAAAAGAAAGTGTTTTTACATTATTCTGATTCAATTTATGCAGCGTCAAAGTATAACAATGAACTGGTTTACAAAAGATTATAATAACAGTTACAAACCAACAATCGACCAAAAACAGATATATCAGTGGACATAACAAACTCCAGTAAAATGGTATCTCGAATCGTTTTAAAGCGGAAATGTTATGACACTGTTTCTTGGTCAAGTAAATACTAGATGTATATTAAGTTATTACTACTCCAAAATATATTATTGTGAAAAAAATCATTGTCACATAACCGTAGGATTAATACAGTAAAACAAATGAAATATTACCCGACAAATTCATGATTGTGTTGTTATGATAGTCCATTAATATCCCAACTTTAAAGATTAATAAAAATGCCCCATTTTCTGTTTCATTTACCTGATGGGTCGAGTCTTGAAGCGTGTAAATAAATGCCGTTGCAATCGGGTTTTTTAATTGTTAATCCAAACAAGAAAATTAACAAAAATTCAACTGTTGCTTTGTATATTACAATTTCCTAGAATTATATAAATGAAATGAATCGCGCATTCATTATACGATTGAACACCGATATAACACACAATAGGAATTTAAATGTTTACCTTAAGGTAGTAAAGTAAAAAAACAAATACTACACCTGGCGTATTGACGATTGTTCTTCTCTTAAAGAAATATTTAAAATATATATATATATATATATATATGTGTTATTCTGCTATACATGCTCTATTAGTTGTTATTGTTATTTAATAAGTAATTTCCGCTTCTTCCACGTTTTTGGGAGTTAACCAACCTCGTGTAAACTATACTATTGTTCATTGTTTGTAAATATGTTTTTGTAAGTATAAGTGTTTCGGACTTTGATGTTTAACGAACACTTTGATATTTCTCCGCTTATTTTTGTTTATATTATATACACGATCTAGTACAAAGTTCAAATGTAAATCTAGGAGTTTGCAAATTATATCAATGAACATATGCCTCTAGTTAGCTGAAGACTTGCCTTGATTCTTTGCGACTATCATATTTATATGTGTATGCAACCTAAATTTCATCCAATAGCATCTTATTTGGAATTGTTTTACTAGGACAGAAAAAAAGTAAGAAAACGTTTTGGCACTAATATAATTTGACAATACTGTTGAAATTCAGTTTCAAGGAAATTAGAAGTAAAAGTATTTTATAATACAGTGACCTACAAATCAACTTTCTGAAATAAAATATAATAATAAATTGCAAAACAATTTATTACCTATTGATAAGAATAATTTTTACTGGGTAAACGTTAAATGTTGAATATTATTTTAATGTAATAAATACATCCCATACCATAACCAATGAACAAATACATTAATTGATTTTCATTGATGTAATGTAAACTACAACAGTTCAAGACATACAGCAATTCAGACAAACAGTGGCTGAACAATTAACTAGTATGGTCAGGTGAAATTTCCCGTTCATCGACAGCAACATTCCAGCAGCTCCAGCGTATGGTCTGTACATTTCACAACTTGTGCGCTATTCCAGATCCTGCGATCGATATTCCGATTTTCTAGACCGTTCATTGCTGTTGACTGCTAAACTACTCAAACAAGGGTTTGTTGTACCTAGGTTGATGTTATCTCTCCAGAAGTTCCATAGTTGTCACCATGACTTAATTGATCGCTATGGAAATCAATCTCTCATATACAATTAAACATTTTTGCAGAGTCTTAGGTAGTGTTTCCTATTCATGGATTTGACCTTTTTCTACACATGACAATGAGTTACTCGACGGGTGTCTAATTAGAGGCCGGCACTGCTTACTCGCCTGGAGCACTTGAGTGCACTCATGGTTTTTATTGGTTCGGGTTACTCTCTTCCTGTTTTTTTTTTTTTGGTTTTTGTGTTGCGTTGTGTGTGTTTGCCTACATCCGGATTTGTAACTGTCCTTTGACTTTCGGCTCTTGAACGGTCGGTTTTCTTTGATATGTTTCTTATAGTTTTAAAAGTGTGTGTTTTCATTAAACCCGACTGTAGTTACACGAAGAGTTCTGATAATTGTTTTAATAACCTGAAAGTGATGAATTAATTACATAATGTCACATTTTCTTTAATTGATTTTTTTTTAACTTTCTAGCGGAACATATTATATCTACGTTATTGAAAATATTGAAAGTAATACTTGCATGTTAGGGTAACATACATTTAGAGAAATTGCGTTAATAATAAATAAATAAAAACTGCAATTTAAACGCAGTTAAGCGTTTACAAAAAGAGAGTACTCGTGACACAACCAACGTAAAAAATTTTAAAACGTTCCAGTAATATTTAAATTGAAAATAATTAAAAGTTTAAAGGCTATTTTATTCTGATAAAAAAGCTCCTTACACACTTGTGCGTAAAATAGACAGGTCTATTATCAAACGTGCTTGAATGTTTAATTGATTTTGTCACATGGAAACAATATGTGCATACCATTCATTGTTATCAATTTAACAACATTTACTACTTCTGAAAGTATTCCTGGTGCGGCTATTTATATTTATTACAACACTGAACATAACTATTGCTGATAGAAAAAAAGATTGTTGCCAAATTGAAGTGCTGTCACAAGGAACGACTGGCATATTTAAATAAACTATAATTGTGTATTATATTTCTGACAATGAGTATGCATGGCGGGTATCAATTAGATGAAGACGACATTACCAATGAAGGTAATTACAAAATACCGAATACCAATGAAACTGTCAGAAAAGACAATCCACTAATCAAATCAAAAGACATCGACAAACTTGAGAACAAACAACATACAATATAGCAACTGCATCAATGTTCCTGACTTGCTAAAGATATTTCAAAAGAAATGGTGGGTAAAATAGGGTTTTATGGAATGCCCAACCCCCACTTCCATTATTGTAATGTGTCATAAAAATGCTTTGGTCTCGTACACTACTCAGTAATAAATTTATACAAATGTGTGACGTTTGCAAAAGTAAGTATACTCAGTGCAAGCTTTTGTATACCTATTCAATGAACAACGTATGCAGGTGAAGCTAGAACATTGCTGCATAAGTGTGGACAATTTATAATATTAAAATTAAAAAAAAAAGAATCGTTTGTCGTTAATTCTTGTGCTGAGATGACCGTTGGTGTCGTACTCAAGAAGGAAGTTAAAAAATGATGAAGATGTTTCTATGGCTGTTTTAATTTCTGAAAGATATATTTACGGGAGCCAATCAGCAAATTAATGGCTGTTAAAAGGACATCATCAATATATCTATTTGTTAAATTAAATGACCAAGCTTCAGGTATCTACTTGTCTTTAACAAGACCTTGAAGAAATTCAATTTCATAAGAATACAGTAACGAATCGCCAAGAGGTGGGACACAGTTGTGTCAATTATAATTCGTATTACCGGCTTAATAACACATCCTAAAAACCTTACAAATATAGTGTCGATTAGAAAATCCAGCATACTATTATATATATTTATATATATTAAAAGTTCTTTAGAATATTTAAGATTCTACATATGTTTAATATTACTTCGCGAATAAAAACTTTCACGGTATTTTTGCTGTCATTCTTTCAATATTTTAATGAACATTACCCAGCTTACAAAAGTCATATACACATGTGGAGTATTAAATGTTCAGATTTTAATGTTTATGTTACAGGTTTATACGTGAAACTTTAGGGCTTATGGTACCTATGGTTTTTAATTTGAACTTGGCCACCGTTCTTTATCATTCTAATTTTATTGACCGATCGGTTTCTAACACTTTGTTAATAAATATAAACACACAAAATACAATTTTAAAAGCATCCATAGTTTTGGATTAGAAAGAATCATTGCTTAGATAAGTATGTTGTAACAGTTTGTGGTAAAATAATCAGTTACACTTTGGTAATGAGATTTTTATCTCGCACGTATACTAATTCATTTAAATTGTTAACTACAGATTTGATATATATCAGTGTTTCCTTTATTATTCGCATTAATCACGACCATAGTGCTTTACTTTGATTTCTTTTGTTATATTGCTTTTTCAGAAAATAAGTGTTTCGATTTTATAGTAACAATCATGTATAATTACTATTGATACAATGTAAAAACAATTATACAATCAAACGGTTTATTAGCAATGAATCGACATCTAGCAGGAACTATCTGTTGTTACTTACTGTGCTAACTTAAAATAATGTACTCAAAGAATTACATGTTCATGTGGGTTTCAAGTATTTGTTTCTGGTTGCGTTTGTGAACTTTACATTAGTTATGAACATGGATTTTGAGGAGTTTATTACACGTCGTTATCGTTTGATTTACTTTACATCATGTGGAAATTGTCTATAACATAATTGATGTTGGGGTAAGTGAACACAAATACTGTAGTGCAATCTCCGACAACTTTTTCATATTCTTGTATATTCCATCATATACATGTTCAGTGAAAAATGAAATAGACAATTATAAAGTTGAAGTCATTACATTTTCGTAGAGTCTAGTTTGTAATTTTCCTTAGTCTATTTCTAGAAGTATGTCTAAGTAAGAGGCCGACATAAGTGTGTTGGTGGCGTTTTTAATTTCAAGCTCTTTATGATAGATTGAATTCAAATAGTCACAAAATTTAGCATTATTCAGTGTCTTTTGTTTTCGGCAGCAGGCTCTCTGGAAACAGCCTCATAAGAGTACAACAAGCAGATTGGCAAGAAGAGAAAAACAACATGCACCCTTTAGAATATCAACAGTCCTGCAAAGATGACAAAAATGTAAATCAGGAAATCTCAAATTTTACAAATTTGGTCTTCAGTACATTTTATTATTTAAAGTCTTTAAGGACGAAGTTATGTTATAGCTAATATATCGTTTGAGTCAATTTTTCTTGAAAAAGTAGGGTTTATTAAGACTTTGAAGCCTGGTTTTAACCTGCATATGAGGGATGGCCATTTAAAGTGTCAAAAAGGTTTTAATGCTGTTACATTGGGGAAGAGATCAAGACATCGCCTACTCTAATACATACACAAGTTACAGGCAATTCTGTACATCAGTAATGAAAGCAACTTTTTCCTGTTATTAAATGATGACAAAAAAAGAAAAACTAACAAAAAAGACCAACGAATTGTATACGTAAATAAGGAAACGTTTACTATAAAAAAAAACACCTGACTTATTATCATCAACACCAGCACCGCTGTAATTGTAATCTAACTACAAACTATCATGTTTATTATCTATGAATATAAATTACAGTATATGTCATAACTGTTTTATTATATCCACAACCGTTACACATCTAGAGTGGATTAAATGTCGCAAAATTGTGTATATGGGGCGCCATATTGACAGCAATTGCACGAGATTGCAGCTTGTGACGTAAGAGCTTACTTTATCCAGTAAATATGATAAATAATCCAGTTTAAGATATGTTTTTCTGCCTTTTTACTTTGAAGAATATAAAACTGGCACGATGACTTATGACCAGCTGACACTGACAATATATTAAGACCAAATACATCTTAATGTTGTAATGATCTTTGTATTAATAAAGTACTTTTAGACATAATTTTTAAAATGTCTTTATTTATTAATTCATGGAAATATATTTTACCTAAAACATAATATACATTAATATACATGTAGTTATTGTTAAACATAAAATAAAACTCCGTAGATAATTTTACAGGACTTGAAAAGATAGTTGTACCTGGACCTGGGCATTTTGACAGGTAAATCATTTATCTCTTATGACGGATAATTAACAAGTTTAGCAAGTTAACAAACTGGACGTTTATTTCAATGACGAGATCATTTGATGCCGAATTCAAAGTTTGAATGTTCTGAAATTTTCAAAAGCTAACCAGTTTAAAGGTTAATCATGTAATTCGAAATTATACGGCACGTCCCTCTCCTGCCAATGACAGGTATGATTTCAATACACAGAAGTGTCAGATCACAAGATACCTGTAGATACCTGCCAGGTCACAGGAAACGTAAAACTGACAAATACACATACAACAGTGTCTGTTCCTTGCTGAGAATCTCTGGTTTTCTCACGTTCTGTTTTTTTACAGATATTTCCTAAATACTTCTCATAAGGAGGTAAAATGCTAAAATTTTACCTTATTTCAAATACTTACATAAATCCTCATCCATTTCTCTTTGTACCAAACTGTGTGGAAGTAATTTTACAAATGCTCAGACAAAACTACTTCAGTCTATACTTGTTTAACTTATCAAGTATTTGAAGTAACTTCAAATAAGCAATTGTTTTATCTTGGTGGTTACTCCTATAATAAACCAAAACATACCAAGAGATAAAATTTTATCTTTCTTTCAAATTAACAATTATATGTGAAAAGATAAAATTTTATCTTTTTTTAAAATGTTACAAAACAGAATTACCAATCATATGTGAAAAGATAAAATTTTATCTTTTTTTAAAATGTTAAAAAACAGAATTACCAATTATATGTGAAAAGATAAAATTTTATCTTTTTTTTTCGAACAAAAAAAACATAAAAAAGATAAAATTTTATCTTTTTGAAAAATGATACAAAGCAAACTATAGTATGTGAAAAGATAAAATTTTATCTTTTCAGTGTTTTGCCTAAGCTCTGTATTTGCGTATTTCATGCTTAAAATTATAATACTATTATCATGCCAGAAATCTACTAAATTGCATAATTAGAGCCCAGCCACTTTGGGGCGGACGCCCTATACTGATCCTCCGAACTAATTGTGTCCGGATGTAACTTTTTTTATCTTTTGAGGTAGGTTTTGATATTTGAAAAGTGAGTAGATAACATCAAGGTGATGTGTAGCATACTGTGGTTGTTGACCTTTGACCTTAAACTATGACCATAAGGTCACATTATTGCTTTATGAATGACAAAATCATGTCCGTGATGTAACTTTTTTTTTATCTTTTGAGGTAGGCTTTTAATATTTGAAATTTGGGTAGATAATATCAAGGCGATGTGTCGCATACCATGGTTGATGACCTTTGACTTTGACCTTAAGGTAGGCAGGGCCCACAGAGATGGATACTTGCTACAATAATGTAGCTCCTTACATTACTCCCATTACTCGCAATGGAGCAAGCCGGGAGTGATTCACAGGGGCAGCGCTGGGCTTCGCCAATGTCGCCAATTGCGATTTTTTTTTTCATTTGGCGACAAAATATTGCGTCTGGCGATTTTTTTGGCGCCAAGGTATTATAGTGTTAAACGATGCATGCATGTTTTAAATTTATCGGTAATCTTCGATTGCATCATTAAAGATCCTTTGTCGGCTTCTATGGTCGTCAATACACGTGTATTGTGTAGTATCCAGTGACATGCGTGTTATTTGTAGTTATTAAACGGAAATCTGCAATAATTTGAATCAACAGTTGTCAGATGAAAAGCAGCTTTACCTGCATCACATTTGAGTAGACGTGTAATAAAACAATTGATGCTGTTAATTAATTTATAAAAATAACAAAACAAACATTTTTGTAGTAATATTTTTTTTATAATGTAATTAATACAAGTGTGGACACAGAAAAATGTCTCGCCTGCATTCCGCATCAGTAACGAAAATAAATTTCGTCATAAGCATTACGTAAATAGCATTAAATATCAGCAGCGGCCTGTATACGAAATATTGTCACCATACCATGCATAGTTTAAGGGGAACAGCCATAACCCAAAAACTTTAACGTAGGACCGTAAAAATTGAGGTCAAGGTCAGGTGGAACCTACCAGACAGTCATGTACCATTCATCAGCAACCTATATACCAAATATTGTCATCCTACCATGCATAGCTACAGAGAAACTGCCGTAACCCAAAAACTTTAACATAGTCACTGGACCGTGAAATTGAGGTCAAGGTCAGGTGACACCTACCAGACAGTCATGTACTAGTCATCAGCAACCTATACACCAAATATTGTCATCCTACCATTTGTGGTTACAGAGGAACTGTCGTAACCCAAAAACTTTAACGTAGTCGCTGGACCGTGAAATTGAGGTCAAGGTCAGGTGACACCTACCAGACAGTCATGTACTACACATCAGCAACCTATACACCAAATATTGTCATCCTACCATGCGTAGTTACAGAGGAACTGTCGTAACCCAAAAACTTTAACGTAGTCACTGGACCGTGAAATGTCAGGTGACACCTACCAGACAGTCATGTACTAGTCATCAGCAACCTATACACCAAATATTGTCATCCTACCATGCGTAGTTACAGAGGAACTGTCGTAACCCAAAAACTTTAACGCAGTCGCTGGACCGTGAAATTGAGGTCAAGGTCAGGTGACAGGTGACTGACTGGCAAGTACTCATCATAAGCTACCTATGGACCAAATTTGATGGACCTAGGGCTTGGGCTTACAAATATATGAAGCAAGATGTCAAGTGTTTACGCCGCCGCCGCCGCCGGATTCCATACATATGTCTCGTCTCCAGCGACTTTCGTCGCAGGGAGACAAAAATACACGTTGTTGTTGAGTGATTTCCGGACCGGATGTCCGTCTTAATTTCATAATTAGAAAACTCTCACACATGCGTAGTTCTATTTTCAATATTTCCGGTTTTATGTTCATTCACGGGAATAGATGTTTCTAATAAATTACTGTAAAATTTTGGTTTTCTGCCAACAAGAAATCACTCACACATCTTTTCATGATTAAGGATGTTCGCTGGTCATGTTTAAAATAACAAGGTATCTAAATTTATATATTTGATAAATAGACCATAGTTAAAGGTACAAAATAAGCTTAAAAAATTCATAGGTTGCTGAACTCTTTTTCAAAATAATAAGCATCCAAAATTTGGCGGGAAAAAGCTTTCTCGTATTACGTAAATTAATGGAAACTATGTTATGCACACGCACACAAAATTTTTAATGTAATAAATAATGATAGAGATAAATGTACTTGACATGAATTGAAATTTTAATGCGAACGGAGTAATAAAAATATTGCATCTAATGACTGTTATTTCTAAAATATTTTGTATACAAAAAGTTTCTTGCATAATCTAATTACACGATACACGTTTAAAATAATAATACAAATAATTTTCAATTTAATTTATATTTATGTACAAAATTCCAACTTATATTCGATGAAAAACGCAAAAATAAGGTCATCTAAATAAAGATCATCTTTACATTAAACCCAAATGCAACATTCTGCAAAATATCTGTGCATAGGAAGTTGTTGCTGGTGTGAACATAGTGTACAGTAGAAGTCGGGTTTTTTATTATATCATGAATGCGGAACGTAATCTTGCCAAACCTTGTCTTATAGTTTACCTTCTGTTATTGACCGTTTTGCGTTATTATTATACGACGACTTTTAGATTCTTAGCTGTCAGGTGATCTCTAGTATCGCCATCTAGTGACGAGATAGCACAAGATGGTGGACCTCCAGAAGTGCATTTTGTCACGGTAAATTCAAAATTGAAACTAAACCGTTGAAAATAAAATAGAACATCAAGAGACCAAAGTGTTTCTTTTTATTTTAAATATGACATATCAAATCTTTATTTTATCAAAATAACGTTCAATGAAACACGTATGTAATATTAGAATAAGGCTTCGATAATGTACAATTACTCGCTTAATCAGATTGTATTTTTAGTACGGTCATTATAATTAAAGGCGTTAATTGTTTGTTATCTGTTAACTAACCTCCATTGTCAACGACCATGTATTGTGTCCCTTGTTCAGACATTGTAAGCCCCTTTTCTGCACCTGTTTTTTTGTTGGTAAGTACTGACAATATATTGAAGCTGCCTCTGGTTCCAAAGCAATTAATAACTGTTCGTCTTTTATTCCAGCCTAGTAAAAATAAGTTTTATGAAAAACAACGCTGGCTCTTTAAACTTGGCTAAATGCGTCTGTTTTCAGAAGCCCAAGAGTAAACCTAATTTATGCTGTAAATATATTTATTGTGCATTTTTGTGAAAAATTATTTGAAACCATTCAAAACAAAAAACACACTTGTGTAAGTGTTCAAGCGCACTTTTCTCTACACAGAAGTACTTTGAAGATATTTGAAATAATCAATAATTGTGTTGGGTTCGGTTTTTTAATTATCGTCGAATAACAGAAGAGATATACAACGTTCCGTCTAAGTATTGTGACAACCATATAATATATATATCCAGCGGATTTCTGAAACATCAGAAATACAAGGTTAATATCAAATATTTATATATACGTCTAGAAATTAAGCCCAACACTGTTTGAATTGGTGCCACAGTGTCACAACGGTGTGAGTTCGAATCCCGCTGAGGGAAAGCAAAAATTTGACAGTGTTAAAAATCTAATTCAAACAGTGTTGGGCTTAATTTGTAGACGTATATATATATATATATTTATTTATAGTGAAATTCGGTTTATTTTCATATTTTCATGTATTTCACTAGATTAGTGCTTACCCCCCCCCCCCCCCAATATATATATATATATATATATATATATATATATATATATATATATATATATATATATATATATATATATATATATATATATTTCAAAGTATCGCGATACTTCTTAAAAGTAACGCGATAGAAATAACGCAATTATGACATTAACGGCCTCTCATAACGCAACACATGCATTTTAACAAGATCAAACATTATAATTGATATAATATATAAAGAACAAAAGGTATCTTGTATAAATAAATATTATAAAAATACATATACCAAGGTGTCACTTGAGTTAAATATCCAGGACGTTGATAACACGTGAATCCGATTATGGTAAATGTATTCAAGTGCTTCCAACTTTGCAGAACATAGTAGTTAAATAAGTGATTTCAACCAATTACTAGTAGATAGTTCGTGAATTGCATTTTTTGCAGGTTTTTTTTAAAGTAATTTCTCGCAATCACAAGTGCAAGATTAATAGAGATTTGATAAGTAATAATCCAGATGTTTACAATTCCAAACACATTTCGTTGAAACTAACAACTCGATACACACAATTTGAAATAGTTTATGCGAGTGTTTTGCTAGATTTACATTGCATATTTTTCCATTTCGTAATATCCAAATTAACAGGATACTTTCAGAAACGGGTGAAATATTTTTTTCAAAACCCTACTGTTAGATTCTGGATAGATTGATATTTCTGGTAGAAGGAGTTCATGTCCTAGGTGTTGCAATCCTAAAACAAGATCTAGAATAAATGTTGTCTCAGTTAATATAATGCTGCAAGCGCCCGCTTTTAAAACGCCGATCCTTAAGAATAAAATTTATATATTTTACACATGAAAGCAATAATGCGATGATAAATTTCATGAGAGGTTAAAGTGACTTGCATCTGCATAACTGTTTAGTTTTCTTAACAATGTTCATGTGGAACATTTTATTTAGAAAATAGTACTCAAATTTAAAAAAAAAACAAAATTGAAATTAAAGTTCAGTCCTTGTTGTATTTATCATGTTTAAATGGACTAAATAATTATATTCCATAAATTAGATAATAATACTATCTGGTTGTTTTTGTCTTATTAGAAGCAAATTGTTATTTTAGTAAATTAGTATAAATATTTGTATGATACATGTTATATTGTAAATCACTTTAGATAACTGAATACAATAAAAAGAGTCGAGTCAAGAATTTAAAGAGAGGCGACTTTTTTTAACATGGATAATATTCTGAATAAAGTTAACACTTCCTAACCATGATTTGTTTTTTAAACGAACGTGACTTGTAGTAATTGTAATTACCTGACCTATCGAACGTTGCTACCGTACACTAATTACTTAACCTACTGACTCAAATGAACAAGTGGATACAGCTTTACCTATTTTTCTTTTCTTGACTTAATTTTGGGGTTAGGAAAAACTGGACGAACAGACACCTAAACTACTTGAAACAACATATTTTACATGTGTCGTCTTACCATTTTAGGTTTCTATATCTCTTGTAGAAATATATGTAGAATGCGGACATTTGAAAATTTAAAAGGAAACTTTATTTATGCTTCCCCATCCTAGGTCAATCCGACATCCCAAAACGCATTATTGCTGTTATATAATAGTTGAACACTTTCAAAAACAGAGCGAAAGCGTTGTTTCACCCCGAACCGATTGATCTTGTAAAACAATTTTGGTATTTTAATACGATAGGCAGTTATGAATTGATTGAAGAAACAAAGGTAATTCTTCATAAATCAAAGATCAGGCAATCAGCATAGAAATACTGATGCGTCGAGTCGCTTGTAGGATTGTGATATTGTAAAGACACCAAGTGTAAATGACGATTCTGAGTTATATTTACGAACTTTGCAGGAGAAGGGTGGAAGAAGTTCAAGATAGCATCTAGTTTAAGGGAGACGGAAAAAACAACAAGGTGTCAAATGAAACTGTGAGATTGTGTAAGTTGTGCGTGTAAGTCTAAAATAAAGGTAGCATTTGTTAAGTGTTAGTGGTAACAAAAGTAGTAGCTAGTTGTTCGGTTTTTAACAGGAGAAAGAGCATATTTCCAAACGAAAATCCCCCATGGTGGGATATCCTAGGAGAGTTTCCAGAACGTGAGAAGGTTAATACATTTATAGTAGTCATGAACCACTATTTTGCCAAATTCACTTGCTTAACCCATGTCCAACATGAGGGCAACTACTTTTTGCGAAAATTCTTGTGACTGAGGTTATTATTAGGTTTTTGTTTCTCCTATCATTCAACCGTATCAAGTTAGTAAAGTAGTGGGTTCCTGTTTTTAAATGACACTCCTCCTAAAACACCCCCCCCCCTTTTGCCGTTTTACGAACATGACGAAGTCGAGGCCTTGGTTATACCACAAACAAAATTATGTTTAAAGGGGAGTGCACACTAGTAAACTTTAGCTACAAGTAGCCCTCTTAAGGGTAACACATACCCAAGAACCAGTAGGCTTTTGGAATCGCAGAAACATAATTAAGATACTTTTCAAATCATTTCGGATATATATGTCTAAACTTCTGGCAAAGTAAAAAAAAGATCGTTTATTGGTCTAATCTGTATATGTATATGTATATTTTCCATTCCAAACTTAAGTAATCAGTGGCGTAGCACCTATCATGTGCTGTAGGTAATTTTGTTAACTGTGGACGTAAGGTATAGGTCAAACAAAATTAAAATATAGCTGTAGATTGATATCGCCCTTGTCCCAGTTAGATAGTAAGCGTAAAGGATGTAAAATAAGTTCTATAGTCAGGCGGTATCAAAGACGAAGTATTTGACGAGTCCTCAGATTTGGTTTATATAGATGCTATAGATATGTATAGAAACAAATGGCATATAATATATAATATTAGTAGAGGTTTGGCGATTTAAATAGGCAATGTCAAAGCCTGAACAGATTACGTTACAGATCCGTCCTGTAGCTACGTTCGTCAAGAATAGGCGTCTCCGAAAGCAGCAGATCCGATTGTTTTAGGTAAAAAAATTACATTCTTCAGCATGTTCAGATAACTGGAGGCGTCAGTAGATGTTTCACCACAGGTTATGATGTTATTTATTTATAAATTTTTATTCAGTATTGATGTTTCCTGCACAGTTCATGTCCGATTAATTTCTTGTCGTTTGAATTATTTGGTATTTATTTTTGGGGTATCTTGCAGACTACCTTGAAGACAAGATATGTGAACAATGTAAAAGTATTGTTATCTAAACAATGGGGTCACATATTTAATGATGAAGCACACGAGTTGTAAATACGAGGTCGCATTTCATTGTTGGTGGGTAAATGTGTCAAAAACTGTTCAGGGAAGTCCACTATGCCACTCTTTGTATATATCAAACTCTACGTTCCTTCCACTTTTTTGCAACTTATAATTTATTTTCGATTTGTCATTTTTAAATATATCTGGCTGTAAAACAAAAACTAGTCGATTACACTTTTGTTGGGGCTATAGAATGACTCATTTCACAAATATACATATATAGACAAACAAAATGTTTAGTTGTTTATACAAAAACACTAAGAATCTATATGTTCACACCAACAGATCGATGAACAGGGCTGAAATAAAACACACAAAAAACTAAATTCAATTAAAATTCAGTTAAAATTAAGAAATGATTATCAAGTGAACAAGGTTCATCAAAATGGTGTTTAGTTTCTTTCAAGTTTGCATTCAATGATTTTAATTTCTTAACGAATTCTTCTTCTTCCTTTGCAATCCATGGTCTCTTAGGGTTTTTGACTTGGTGTGGTGATACGTGAACAAAGAGCTGTATTTTGGTTGCAGCAATCTTTTGCAAAACAAATTCGTTAGTTATCCACGTGTCTCTTTTCCCCCTATGTCCAGCATCTAACCAGTAGACCGATGTTATCTTGGAAACAAATGCTACCGTTTCAGGTAAAAGTTCTGTTGTTGCCATTTCAAACATTATTTGGTTTAAAGGGACACAACCTTTGCTAAATCCAACTATTGCAATGGTTTCTGCCCCATAACTAGCCACGTGACTTGAATCAGTACAAACTTGACTACCATTGATGAAATGTTGACTAAAATATATTTTCCGTGCATTCGTGTATAGTTTCATCAAATGAGTCAAAGCTTCTTTGTTTGTGAATAAGGTTGGAATTCCTGTTTCATCAAAATCTACAAAGTTTGAGTAGACACTTAATTTATTAAGCAGCATTTCTCGTGGTTTAACTACCACAATTAAACTGTCTGGAAAACGTTGTGCTAAAATTTTAGCTGTATTCTCCAAATTCCACTGGATATATAACACGTTTCTCGCGTCTGTAATCATTACCTCTGGGTAGTTCTGTAATTAAAAAAGACAGATTTGTTATCCTAATGAAAGAACCTGATATTATAGAAATTTGACATTTTCCCTTGAGTATGGTAAAATCCCCTGGTACACGGACGTCTTTGGTCGTGACGTCATCGTCAGTCAGGTACACTTGGGGGCGCAAATCTATAAATGAAAATTGGACCCTCTCGAAGTAAAGATTTCATGAAATAACTTAAAGTGAAAGTTGTGTAGGTTGCTGACCCCCAGGCTATATGTCTGTTTCTGAGCCTAACTCTCCGTTCCGTTCATTCGTTTTGGTAACTTTGATTTTATCTAGCTCACTGTTAACAGTCTATCAACTTTTTGTATGCGTTGTTCGAATTTATGTTTGAATTTTTTCTGGTTACTAGTACTTGTGGACTTCGTCCCCATTACTCACCCACAAGGACGCTGCGGTCCCCAGACATCCTGTTAGAAACCCATAACAAATGATCCCCGTTGCGGACCTCATCCATTACAGCCGGGCAGAAATACGTCATATGATTGACTGCGGGTGTATTATTTTCCGACGGACGCCATGAATGATATCTACACCGATTCCTTCATTCTATCGATGAAATATTTACAGAATAGTTCATGTTGCTGATGACAATATAAAATTTTTAAAATTTTTGCAACCCAGAAAGGTGCATCGTTTTATTGCAGTTATGTAGAGATACATATGATCCAGAAAATTACAGAGGCATCTCTATTAGCTCTAATATGGGAAAACTTTTTAATAAAATCATATACAAACGCCTTCTTATGTATATAAATGAAAACAATTTAATTAGTAAAAATCAAATAGGTTTCAAAGTGAAAGCCGTACAGCTGACCACATATTCACTCTTAAAACTATAACAGATAGATATAAACAGAATGGTAAAAAAGTCTTTGCAGCCTTCATTGATTTAAAAAAGGCATTTGACACAGTTTGGAGAGTAGGACTATTCTATGAACTCTTAAAAGATAAAGTTCCAATGAAGATTTTTAATATTATTGACTCAATGTATACAAATACTTCATGTAGAATTAAATGTTCAAATGGGTGGAGTCATTATTTTTCATCTGAACGGGGAGTTAAACAGGGTGATGTTCTAAGCCCTCTGCGGTTCAACTACTTTATAAATGATATAGTAAAGACTTTAGATTAAGAAAATACAGACCCAATTTCCATTGCAGATTCCAAAATAAACATACTTTTATATGCAGATGATATTGTTTTACTATCTCAAAGTAAAGAGGGACTACAAAAATCACTTAACATTTTATATGAATTATGTTCAACCTGGAAATTACAAGTCAACATAAATAAATCAAAGATAAAGGTATTCAATTCAAATGGTACTACTTATCAGAAAAAATTTACTTATAACAATTTAAACCTTGAAACAGTAACACATTATTGTTACTTGGGTATGGTATTAAAATACAATGGAAACTTTTAATTTTGCTATAAATACCTTAAAGGAAAAAGCCAGAAAAGCATGCTTTAAAATTAAAAAAGTAATAGGTATCAATAATCCTTGTAAACTTTTGGAAAAACTATTTGATTCATTAGTTATTCCCATACTTCTATATGGAAGTGAAGTTTGGGGGGTTGACTCCTCATTCAAAGTCTCTGATGCATATGAAAAACTACACATCAAATTCATTAAAGAGATATTAGGAGTTCACTGTAAGGCAACAAATGATGGTTGTCGTGCAGAATTAAACAGAACTCCATAAAAAAGTAAAATTTTATTTTCTATATTAAATTTTTTCAAGCATATCCTTGATCCTGATAATACCTTACTAAAAGAAATTTATATTAACTCAAAAGAAATTTAATCCTTGGGTAAAAAAAGTTCAAAAAGATTATAAATAATCTTGGTTTTTCATTCATGATAAACAACACATTCCTTTCTAAAAACAACCTTAGTCAAATTAAGCAACGTATACAAGATCAATGTCTTCAGTATCAAAACTCGAATATTTACAAAACAACAAAATTAGAATTTTTTCAAAGTATATACATGATGGGGACATGACCTCCATATGTCGATATATTACAAAAACAAGAAGATCGAGCTGCTGTTTGTAAAATCAGAATTAGCGCTCATTCACTTTTTATTGAACGAGGAAGACATCTTAATATTCCAAAAAATGAAAGGTATTGTCCGATATGTAAATCAGGACAAATTGAAGATGAAAATCATTTTCTACTTATTTAAACTGCAAAGCTTTTAAAAATCAAAGAAACACATTTAATACTAGTATACTAAATTTATGATAATAAAAAAGTAATTAATGCTAAAATTTCATTTTTATTTAATAGTAATTCATACAAGATCCTTAAATTAACCTCCTCGTTCATCATAAATTGTATGAACATTAGAAAAAGCCTATTATGATAAATATAAGTTCTTTTCTTGTTTTAATTTCATTTATGGGTTTTCATTTACAATATACAATTGTATGTTCAAATCTTTATATGTGTACACATTATATTGGGCCTTAACCATGTAATATTGATGTGTTTGTGTCGATAAAGTATTTGTATTTGTATTAACACGTGATTTCAAGTCTATGAAGGAATGCTCCTCCAATCGTTGTTTTTCCAGCCACACCTATTGATTAGATTGTAATAGGTGCGTTGCTTTTGATACACGGGGCCACCCTCCTGTCAATTAAGTCAATCACATCAGGCGTTCAAAGGAATGACAATTGACACTGCACTCGCATTCTGCACGTCCGATTGTTGTTGAATTTCCTGGCAATAATATTATCTGTCAAATGAACAATTGTGTGAACCAAAAATAAAACTGGAACGTCATAATAACGAGGTCAAACTATGTTGCAAAACATTGTTTTTGGTCAGTTTTTATTCATCTAGAATTTTCCTGTGTTAGCCATCAGTCCATAACAGAAAATCGGACTGCTGGCTTTTTCTTGTATTTCTTTATGTCAGGTAATTTATTACTGATATGCAATTATGAATGGGTAACATGTTTGGATAATGCTACGTTCAAAAGACCCTACTATATAATTTAAATAAAGTAGGCTCATTGTAGATGCTACTAAAGGTTACATTTATCCGTCCCTACCCATCTCAATACTTTTACAATGGATGTCCAAATTTTATCCAGACGTCCCTCTCTTTTGATTTATTGTTTCCTAACGTGTTCTCATCCTAAAAATTGCTCGCTGGGAATTAAGCAAACAGTCAATCAATCAACCTATTGAAAGCCATCACTCATTCACATGTACAAAATGTCACTTCAGATGATCCAGTTTTTAAATGTGGTAACGGTGTCAGGTTTGATTCAAACTGATTGCAGTTTGAGACGTTTTTTTTTCAAGTAAGGTATGGTCAAATTTTTTGGAAAAAAACAGGTTACCATTTCTTTTCCATTAAGTAATGAGGTACTGGCAGTTTAAAGAAAACCGTCACCACAATTTACAAGACTGATGGTGATTTTGTAAATAGGTCAATGTTTTTGATACAAAAATACTGTCTGTGTCATGATTGTTTAAAATACGTTCCCATTGCATTGGTCAATTTATTTTCTAGAGGAAGATAATAATGTAAAATGTTTCAGCTAATGCTAGATTTTTAAGTATATTATGAGAGGGATAGAAACTTTATATAGGCCTACATATAAGTAATGCATATCCTAAGCAGACACATAATTAAGGGGGGGACCTCGTTGGCTGAGTAGTAGTTTGTCTACTATTGATCACATGGTCTGTCAACTGAGATTGCAGGTTCAATTCTCACAGTTTAATCGACTCTAATCTTAAATGACAAGGATTGCCAGTTTCCCTACCTCAGGTCTGGGGTTTTCTCTGCATATTCCGGGTTAGAACGAATAATCGTACCCTTGCTTTTTTTTTTGTTAATCCGACAAATCACAAAACTAACTTCGGATTATAACGGCAGTAAAATTCGGCCTAATTCCGGGTCCCCCCCCCCAAATAAAGACTGGACGCTATGATATAGCTGAAAAATTGCTGAAAGTGGCCTTAAACACCATACAAACAAACAAACATAATTAAGGATGCATTGATAGACAATCAGATAAAGATATTTTTCATCTTTTTTCACAAAACTGAATAAATGTTGATATATGACTTGTGAGTCTGTGCAATATAATTATAACCAATGTAATGTTTTGCAATATGCATTGAAACCAGAGGCTTGTAAAACCTGTTTTTGCCTAACTACATCTTCACAACAAATTCAACATTTATACCAATAATATACAGTATGTTAGTCTACTCACATTAATGCTTACAGTTCAAATTTAAGTTGTTTTTGCTGAAAAAGTAGGATTCCTCATATAAACTATACATGTATGTGAAGTCATATAAGCACAAAATGAGGAATTATTGTACAGGAGCTCAATCTTGTCATGTCACAATCCATTTATCCTGCATTTTCAGAAGATTTATTAAATTTCAACCAATCAGAAATATTCCATAAAGCTGCCATGTTTTTGCTGAATCAGCGGGAAATAAAGACTACCTTAACCACTCGGCCCCTAACATAAGCAATTGGTACTTAATTATGTCTTTGTTAGCAAATCTTACATGTAAAATAATGTTTTTCATTTATTCAGAATTCAGTTAAAATTAAAAAATGATTATCAATAGAACCAGGTTCATCAAAATGGTGTTTAGTTTCTTTCAAGTTTGCCTTCAATGCTTTTAATTTCTGAACAAATTTCTTTTCTTCTTTGCCTATCCATGGTCTATTAGGATCTTTGACCTGGTAAGGAGATACATGGACAAAAAGTGGAATTTTTGTGGCAGCAATTTTTTCTAAAACAGAGTCATTAGTTATCCAAGTATCTTTTCTTCCATTATGTCCAGCATCTAACCAATAGACAGATTTAATTCTTGAAATAAAAGTTTCAATTTCAGAAGATTGGCTTTCTGTTGCTATTTCAAACATTATCTGGTTTAATGGGACACAACCTTTGCTAAATCCAACTATTTCAATGGTTTCTGCTGCACAACTGGTCATGTGACTTGCATCATTTCCATCACTAGATGACTCTGAACAAGCATGACTATCAACTTTAGAATCACATGACTTGTTATTGAAATATGCATCTCTAGCATTGGTATAAAGTTTCATTATATGAGTCAGAGCTCTCTGGTTTGTGAATAGTGTTGGAATTCCATTTTCATCAAAATCAGCAAAATTAGAGTAGATACTGAATGTGTTAAGCATCATTTCTTTTGGCTTGACTACCATGATTAAACTGTCTGGAAAACGATGTGCTAAAACTTTAGCTGTATTCTCTAAATTCCACTGGATATACAAGTTGTTTGTTTGATGTGCACTCATAATTTCCGGATAGTTCTACAATAAAAAAAATTATCATAACACACAGGATAATTGTAATGAACTTGTCAAAATCCATTCTCTTGCATAAACAGCTCATAAAATAAAATACAGCCTATAAAACAAGAGAATTCTTCATCTCTGCATTTCAAGTTTCTCGGATGCAATTCTAAAGGAGTGCTTAAAGCACCAGATGCAAATTCTCTATTTTCAAAACAAATACTGGAATATTATAATTTAAAACCGTATGAAAGGGCAGGTGGTTTGGATTCAAGACATGTACATGCAGCTTGTTTTATACTAGTATGCAAATTCCTGTAGCTGTTTTTGTAAGAATTGTCCAAACATATTTTGAAATAAAAATACAGACTGCTTACCTCAATACATATGGCTTTAATCCAGCATATTCTAAATACATCTCTGATCTATCAAGTTTATGTCATCAGTTTCACTTTTATAATAAAGTGCATCATATTACTCAATCCAAAGCATGGATTGTACATATGTACATGTACATAGTGATACATGTCAGTTACTACTGTCCGTTTAGTCTTTTTCTGATCTGGTAAACATTCTACATGTACATGTACTAGTATCAGGATCATTTCTGCAGTAAACAAGTCACATTTGATAAGATGGAAACATTCAAGACCAAAATTATGACTTCTTTACATTAAAATTGTGTGAAACATGCTACAAGAATTTGCAGTTACTTACACAAGGAAACAAATTCTAATACACAGTATTACATATAGAGGACAAAAATAATGTTATTACTTTTGAAATACATAAAGATGAGTAGGATTCAATCAGATATTTGCTTTCAGTGAAAAAAAGATCTTGGGGAGCTTGCCAATAATTTGTGAAGTAGGATTCAATCAGATATTTGCTTTCAGTGAAAAAAAGATCTTGGGGAGCTTGCCAATAATTTTTACTGCCTTCATAAGTATATAGATATCTGTACCTTAGAAAATTATTTCTGATTCCCAGTTAATAATTCTTGTATTTTGAACCTAATAAATGTCTAATGATATCTATATTATGGTTTTTTGACATTTTATTATAATTCAGATGTTAAAAAAACCACTGGTCTGAGGTTCCGAGACTTGACAATTTTCATTTCGGACCTGTACATCATAGCATATACTAAGTCCGACCGACCAGTTAAAAAGGGAGTTTATTTAATAATTACCTATTAATTAATTTAGTAAAACACAGTGTTGAATCCTACAATAAAATATTGGAGACATTATTTTGATGTCACCACAAATCACGAAATTTTATGCTTAGGTGGATAAAGTTTGGGTAAAAAGAATGCTTTTGGGATGTTTCGGCCACAGTACCACTTCGTCCATAACCATTTCGGCCACAGTACGGTCACACACTTTAATAAGACATTTTGGCCATGGATTTCTGTAACTAGTTTTCCATACTTTAAAAAGACATTTCAGCCTCTGTTTTATGTAACTAGTTTTTGTAAAATTATTAAAAATTTCCTTTAAATGTATTTTGGCAAAAAATGTTTAAATACAATAAATCTTAAATAACTTTTCTACCTTAAATTAACGATGCTTTTATGTTAATAACATTGTTTATAATCAATCCATTATATATATATATATATATATATATATATATATATATATATATAATAGGTAAATAAAAATGCATAAAGTTGTTTGTTTTATGGACATTGTCTGATTTAAGCTCAAAGCCATTTACATGAACTTGTTGACAGTGCACAATCTTCTAAGAATATACGATATTTTAACAAATACATGTATGACATGTTTAAAGAAAAAACTGAATGCTGATACATGTATATATTCAAGCCGAAAAAAAAGGGGAAAAATAGGAAGGCACAATCGTTTTAGTGGACATACCCAACTTCAATTTTATATGCTTGTGCCATAGTTATGTAAGTATAGAACAAATAATCGTACCCTTGCTTTTTTGTGTTTTTTTTTTTGGCGAGGGTACAAATGTAGTCCCATTACTCGTAATGTAGCAAATCGGGAGTGAATCAATCCAGGCACTTTGATGTACAAAAGAGGTTGCATATACAATTAGACGTGGTTGATCTTCATATCTTTCGATAGTGTCACCATTTTTTTATCGGTTTTGTGTTTAAAATTGGTCATTATTGATACGTGCATTGTGTAATTAATTGACATTGGTGTCTCTTTTAAATTACGTTTACTACATGAAAAACATTGAGAAACCCGAAACTGCATGGTGTGTTGCATCTTGGGTAATATATGTAAATTACTGGATTCTTAATACGGAATGGTTGTTATAGTATGCAATTTAGCACGTTTATAATAAAATTAGGTCACATTATCCATACTAGTATATGGAAAAATGATCAAATTTCTTCAATAAAGTTAGTTTCCCGTTAGTTTCGCATCGTCTAAAGCTTTAATAACGTAAAGAAGATTAATATTATGTTTGAATTTTGTATAAATAGACCAAAGCTACTATAGTAAGTGTTGACGTAGGTTGTATAGTGTTTTTTGCGTTACAAATGAAAACTGCCTACCGCGTATGGTTCAGCTTATGCTCCTTTTTTAGATCAAGAAGGGACCTTTTTGAAATCAATAATTATTTCCCCGAGATATTCAGCGTTTTGAAATAAAGCGGTTTTTTAGTTTTGAACGGGCGATTTTTCATACTAAAATTTGACCTTAATTAGAACGGAACTGTACTTTAGGAACAATCGATTGTTGTCTACTCGAAATCCTTCGGGTGATGTCGTCTGCAGTTTAGGCGGG
The DNA here is from genome assembly GCA_944474755.1 of Limnoperna fortunei. Lineage (NCBI taxonomy): Eukaryota > Metazoa > Mollusca > Bivalvia > Mytilida > Modiolidae > Limnoperna > Limnoperna fortunei. Next base: position 44,034,706 of record OX104119.1, read on the forward strand.
AAAAGTCTAGCGGTTTGTCCGAATACCATTGAACGTCACGAAAGCAGACAAACATTTGTAAACATCGTAAGGTCCCTTAAGAAACAAAAATGGCTGACTTATTATGTGAAATTTCCGTAGCAAAAGTCAAGGACGATTTGTAACAACTTAAATATAGAGGCATACTATAAAACATGGACAGGTTGTTGTATCTACGTTTTTTCTACTGAATTTTCGTAATAACAAGGTAAAATATAAAATAATGAAAAAATGCTAGCAAACAATTTTTTCCAAGGGGGATTGGCATTTAGTATAGTAGAATTTTATATTTGCTACATTACGAGCAATAGGACTGAATTCTGCCGTTAATCCAACAAATAACAAAACTCAGATTATAATGGCAGTAAAATTCTGCCTAATGTAAGTATATAGTACTGCATGGCTTTAGGGACACTTCTGTCATAGTATGACTTTGGCCATGGACACTTCGTCCAGAGACACCTCGGCCGTAGTACAGATCGGCCATATTTTAATAGGACATATCGGCCATGAATTAAATATATATATATTTTTAAAATAAAGTTATTTAAAAAAACAAAGGTTGAGTGAAATAAATAATGTTACCAATGAAAACTTGGATATTAATCCTAAAATAAAATCATTATACATGTATTAATAATACGTTACTATTTTAATAGTAAATCATTGCCAATCTTTGATCATGTTGATTGATTAATTAATACATTAAATGAATAATTAAAAAATAATTATAAGAAATTAAACACAGACAAAGAAAAAACCTCTTTGATGTCAATTAACCATAATCAACATTGTTAAATATCAAAGGATGAACCAAACTAAAGAACACGCCAACTTCAATAGAGATAGGAGTTTGGAGAAAATATAAAGGAATATCCAAGAACATTGAGCAATCTTTGTAGAACCGACTAAAATGCATAAAAAGGGGAACAAAGGAGAGACTTTTTCTCACAACTGTTTTGATCACCATGGTGTATGTATGCTCTTCGTGTGATCATTACATTGTTATTTTTGCTCATTCAGTCATTGTTAATTTCAAATTTTATTTTATTTTTTTTTAGGTTGGCACAAGCGGTTCAACGGCAAGTGTGGACGTACACAGCTACAGTTTTACGTCATCGTGCCAGACTTCCAGTGTGAGGCAGATACAGTCAACTTGCAGCTCAACCTCGTCAGCAAGCAGCAACTTACAAGATACCAGACCACCACTTACCGCTCCCTGCATGGTCGCCTCACCGCGTACTAGGACAAGCTACAGCAGAAGAACCAGACTCGGATGCAGAATCAGACAGCGAATAAAAGTTAAAGATTCATTGACATTTTGATTAATTATAGTATGATCATGTCTAAAATAGTGCTCTGTTATATCCTTATTTGTTATTGCTTATGAAACAATAAAACAATATTATTAAAGAGGTATTTACTTTGATTATTTTGCTACAAAAACGAATCACCTTTAAAATATTTATAACTAATAACTACCTAAAATTGTTCATTTTAATCCCTGTACATACTGAATAAATAAACAATATACCAACATAAATAGTACTTTGGACGACATTTACTATGGACGAAAAAAGTATGGCCGAAAGGTCCAAATACCGTACTGCATGTATGGCCACACACTCGTATTTCAGCGATTTTCCTTCATTTAGAAATGTAAACAATGAACCCAAGGCTAAATTACCTTTAAAATATCGTGCATTTATTGCTCTAACGAAATGACTGCAAGATAATAAAATACTGTGTGTTTCCCCGAAATTAACGTCTGTGAAAGTGACACACTTTCATCGCCGAAATTCGAGTGTACTGGTATAGTTGTCATAAATTTGGTGGTTGTATGAAAAGCAAATTATTTAACCAATTTATTTCGTATCGTAAATGAACTTGGGACAAACAACCTGTAAGTCATGTATTATATATGTCTCATATATTAATTATGATTAACCATGTTAACCTGTACATCTCCTCCGAAGAATATTACTGTTTTAGTCAGTGAATCTTTAGCTTTGTTTGCCAGTGCACACAATATCAGGTCATTTTCTTTCCCTTGGTCCCCTGTCATCTTTGGAACACGTTGTAATGTATACATTGAAGAATCTGTTACCAGACTTAGGGCTGCCATTTTGAGGAAAGAAAATGGTGAAAAGAAATGCAAAAGATACACTTTTCTAGCAATCCATAGCATAGCACGGATACAATAAAAAATATCACATAAATGCTTACAGCGTTGTTTTATAAATTATTTAATTAAAAACGCACTAGTAACTAGAGAGTTTTTTTCTGTTCGAGTTTCTCTTGCCTTTTTCAACATTACATGTAAAGGTTCCGAAGGAGGTTAAGGTTATCATCTTGGAAAACAGACGGAATTCACGTAAAATAGGTAGCTATTGTCATTTGTTTTTGATCCCTGATGATTTTGTTCAGACATAACTTACTAAGTAGTGAATTTACATCACAACTCTTTTATTGATTAAGATTAGGAAATAACACAACTTAAAAATGCTATAATGATTTTCCTGGCCTTGAAATGAATTTGTCAAATCACAAATGCCTCGAGGTATAACTCTTTAGCTATTTACAATTTGCATCATTAAATTACTAATGTTTATAATATAAATCGACCAGTTCTTAATATTAAAAAGAAACGCACTTAAAGGATTTCTGTTTTGAGCTGTTAATTTCATACTAGCCATATGCATGGCCATGGGTCATGTCTCGTGTGCTGTTGCTTTTCTAGTTCTTTTAAAAATCAGGAGTGAAAACATTCTATTATGTTTTCTTTTGTGATGCTAAGCTGATAACCATATTTCTGACAGGTGATGTATATGTTAGTTGTAACTAAAGTTTCAGCAATACCATGGATAGTCAGGATTGCATCATATTATTATCAGCATCAAAGTGTCAGCACGGTTCTAGCCCAGGGCTACTCATCTGATGCCTAGTTAATAGTTAAACCAAATAGGATATTGGTTTTGCAAGTCACTGTATCATAGTCCGTCTTCACTTTGTGTCAGTTAAAAAGCAAAGTTGAATTGACGTACAACTGCAATTTAAAAATGCCACCTAGTGTCCACTTCGGGTGCTTAAAATTGCAGCTGAAGCCGCAGTTTGTCCTGCAGGGATCGACATTAACTGTAAAACCTACTTGTCCATTCGGACAAGTAACAGTCAGGTTTTACTTGTCCGAAAGTACAAAGTACTTGTCCGAATTAAACAACCCATTTTGGTGACTGGAAGTGGTGTGGATGTTTGACAAGGTTAACTGTTTTGCCATATTTCAATTTTGACTCAACTGCATCGAAATTCGACTTTTATATTAATTTTTTTCTGAACCTGACACTGACAAGTGGCACGAAATGTCAATTAAGATGACACGACGTACGTATTTAAAATTATAAATTGTTGGCCAAATTTAACAAGTTATGAAAATTTTATGACAGAAATCGAACTTCTTTCCATTTATTTGTATTAATAAAACGACAATTCATTCATTTCATTATTTTATTGAAATAAATTGTTTTAGTCTAAAACATCCGACAGTTGTATCGTAGTTATTTTAGAACATTTTTCCAGAAAGGCCGATATAAAATTAGCATCAACGATTTCATTGGATGATTATTTATAATAAGTAAGAAACGGGATTTCATTGGTTATTGTTAAGTGACGCGTGTTTATATTTAGAAAAGGGGAATTTTGGTCGCAATGCAGGGTTTTATTTTTAACACAATTAATGCGAGAATCGCCGCTTAAAGGACTTTTTAAAAATTTACGATTGTTCTAGATAAATTTGATTTTATTTTCACTTGTCCGATCGGGCAACTGAAACAAGCTTTTTACTTGTCCGAATTGTATTTTTACTTGTCCCGGACAATCGGACTACCGTTAATGTCGATCCCTGTCCGGTTGAAACCCTTTGAGATTGACAATTGTCTTTGATTAATTTTCATGCTTCAGTTGAATGACAGGTGTGAATATCTGAGTGAGGAAGGTTAATAAAACCGCCTGCTGTGTAAACGTGATAGTTAATTAACCAATGTTTATTACCTTATTTACCTGATTGGAGGTAGAACCCTTGCTGTTTTATAGCTTGAATAAACAAGCTTACCAGTGACATCCTTCTTGTATTCAAATTCACCTGTTGCCTGTGGCTATAGTAACATAGACTAATGAGGTTAATTAGATGAAAATTTAATTGGCATATAGACAAACAATACAAAAACTATGCAAAATCTTTGTCAATATCATAGTCTTTTAGTGATGACAGCCATATTTTTTTTTAACCGGAAGTAAAAGGGGAGATAAATCATGTAAAACTGGAAATTGGTCAATTCATCCTTTTGAATGTTTGCACTATGTCACCTTTTAATTTTATTTCCATCTTGGTAAGAAATCTTTGTAATTTTGTCACTGCATATCATGTTAATTGTGTTTACTGGTCATTAATGCAATCAGTGAGTGGGTTCCTGTCTTGCTTTTACTGTGTACATAAAGCATATTGTGAAAATATTACCATACATCAGTTCAAAGTAAAAGAAAATATGAAAATTGTTCAGAGCTGATATGAACTCCCTGCCAGAGATTGTAAATATGATGCAGATTGTGTAAAATTTGTGGTTAAACATACATTGGACTGTGAATGTCTCATACAGATGATTGATACCAAAAAAAAGTGCAATAATATTGTCTGTGTTGTATATAAGATTAATCAGGGATCGACATTAACGGTAGTCCGATTGTCCGGGACAAGTAAAAATACAATTCGGACAAGTAAAAAGCTTGTTTCAGTTGCCCGATCGGACAAGTGAAAATAAAATCAAATTTATCTAGAACAATCGTAAATTTTTAAAAAGTCCTTTAAGCGGCGATTCTCGCATTAATTGTGTTAAAAATAAAACCCTGCATTGCGACCAAAATTCCCCTTTTCTAAATATAAACACGCGTCACTAAACAATAACCAATGAAATCCCGTTTCTTACTTATTATAAATAATCATCCAATGAAATCGTTGATGCTAATTTTATATCGGCCTTTCTGGAAAAATGTTCTAAAATAACTACGATACAACTGTCGGATGTTTTAGACTAAAACAATTTATTTCAATAAAATAATGAAATGAATGAATTAATTGTCGTTTTATTGATACAAATAAATGGAAAGAAGTTCGATTTCTGTCATAAAATTTTCATAACTTGTTAAATTTGGCCAACAATTTATAATTTTAAATACGTACGTCGTGTCATCTTAATTGACATTTCGTGCCACTTGTCAGTGTCAGGTTCAGAAAAAAATTAATATAAAAGTCTAATTTCGATGCAGTTGAGTCAAAATTGAAATATGGCAAAACAGTTAACCTTGTCAAACATCCACACCACTTCCAGTCACCAAAATGGGTTGTTTAATTCGGACAAGTACTTTGTACTTTCGGACAAGTAAAACCTGACTGTTACTTGTCCGAATGGACAAGTAGGTTTTACAGTTAATGTCGATCCCTGAAGATTAATACAATCAAAGGGGGTTTGTGATAACTTGAACATATTCCATTTGGCTTTTATGTATTTTTTGTAAGTATTTCTTGCATTGGTGATATGTTGTTCTGTCATGTACACAATGTAGTAATGATTTGAACTGAGGTTTTTGTTTATCTTCTTGTTATGTCACAGTATTACTGCTGCAGATATTCAATTTATTTGACTCTACGATTTTTAAAATTTTTGAATAATGTCTGACTATTAATAATTTCTTTATGTGACATGTATTTTCACAATTGAACATTATCAGACCTGTCAAGTGTCACGCAACTCGCGTGAGACTCACGCATCTAGTCCACAATTTGGCAGCAAATTTCTTTGATTTTTTTTTTTTTTTTCCTTTGATCTTTCAATTTTTAGGCAAATCTCACGCGAGCAGCTCATCAAAACTTGACAGCCCTGCATTATCGTCAAGTTTAATGTTTAGTTGTTCATGTGCAACAAAAACAAAACAAATCACTTGTCTCGTTTGTTTGTTAGGTCTGAGGTACTAGTATGTCAAGTCTTGCATGTCATTTCCACACTCATGTATTTATAATTAATTAATTAATGTTTACCTTGTGATATTACATTTTCAAGATATTTACAGAATTTTTACAGTTTACTACTTGTTCTAAGATTAATATTTTTGCCAAACGGAACAGTTTAAGTTTAACACTCATACATATATATGGGCCTCGGTGGCCGAGTGGTCAAGGTAGTTCGTCTACTATTGATCACGTGGTCTGTCAACACTGAGATTGCGGGTTCGATTCTCACTGCAGGCAGGGTGTACTCGACTCCAATCTTAATTGACAAGGATTGCCAGTTTTCCTACCGCAGGTCGGGGGTTTTCTCCGGGTACTCCGGCTTCCTCCCCCAATAAAAACTGGACGCCATGATATAGCTGAAAAATTGCTGAAAGTGGCATTAAACACCATCAAACAAACAAACAAACATACATATATAATGCCATTTCTATGTAACTGTTCACGGTTAAACAGATGTAAGGATGTACTAGTACATTCAACTACCAGTAGTACATTTGAATGTGTTTTATGAAACAGAAAGTTAATGTTGTTTAAAATGCATGTTTCCCATTTCATATGTGAAGGTGTTAATTGGATTTCGTGGTTGAGTAATATACATGTAAATACAATAAACATTTACACAAACCAAAATGCATGTCATATCATGTACAAGAAGTTGTTGGTATCTAGTTGTTTGTATCAATTGCTACTAGTAGTTGGTACCATGCGTTATCACCAATTCATATCATATATCATGTATATGTGATATACATTAATTTTTTTTTTTAAATCCTAGAAATGATAAATTTAGGAGTCTGTTAATATACGAGTTTCTAAAGTAAATAAACCAAATGGCAAATATATCAGAATTTAACAAGATACAGAAACAGTTTGCTAAATATCTTTGACCTTAATTACAATTCAAGTGACAAAAGGAATATGGGGGTTGCTAATTGAAAACAATGATTTTCAAATGTCCTTGTTGATGTAATAAGTGAGTCCAAGACAAGTTTCCCTCAATCAAGAATATCCAGATTGTTGTCTTTATAGAGGTTCACGCCAAGTTTCACTCAATCCAGAGTCCATCCAAATGATTTTTGTAACAATCCTTTATATCTTTTATAAACCCCTATGACAGGTTCTTGACGTAAAATTCCAATTTGGTGCTAGTAGTACATGTATGTACATGTATGATCCTGACAATAAGATGTTTAAATACTACTACATTGTAATTTGCCTGTTATAGGAACACATGTCTTGTTAATATTGTGTTATTGTCATGTATTGTTATAAAAGTAGCAATAATTGCATTCTATAGAAAAGAAACAGGATCTAAGCCTACAAATATAAAAAAAATATTGCAAATGCTAGCTAGAACACTAACAAATCTCCGTTATGTTCTCAAAATAATCGAACAGACTATTTTAGATTGTAATTTCCAAATGGAACAAAATTCATCTCAATAAATAATTTTAAATTGAAAGTTCCACTTGGTACCAAATGGCTGTGATACATACTAGTAACTATGTCTCCTGAAGGTATACATATTTAGCATAGAAAATTCTATATGGTACAAGATAGCTGTAGCATGTACTTGCCAGTTGAATGAACATAATATATTTTCACCATTGAAATTATATACATGGCAAAACTGACGTGGTACCAAGTGGGTTTTTATGGTATTAAATGGTGCAAAACTATATGAAATGGTAACAATAAAACTAGTTGTTAGACTTTATGGTTGAGTAAATACTGCACACACTGACATATACACCATATACTATATATCATGCTGTTTCTACACAGCCATTTATTACGTTTTTAGAATCATATATTCTAGGTTACATTTGTCATATAAAGAAATTTATGGTTACTAATACTAATCAGAATAACATTACATCATCATAACACAATTAGAAATGATGCAATATACATAATAAATCAAAGCACTGAAGAACTGTAATCCTGAAGATACACAACACAAATAATAATATATTGAATATGTTATACGGTTACACATCTGTAGTCCAACAGCCCAATAGTCCAAAAGCCCAATGGTCTGGTCTGACAACCCATTAGTCCGATAGCCCAACAGTCCGACAACTCTCAAGAGTCTAACAAATTATCACATATTAGGTCGGACCGAAATCGATAATTAAAAGAGATATATAATTTCTATGCTCCACCTACGTACCGGAATACATGTAGCGTTTGGGTCTGTTATCCGTCCATACTTTTGTTTCATATTTAATTTGCGTTCAGGTTTAGCTGGCATGTAAGGTCTTGTACGCCCTGAAAAATGTTTTTAAAAAAATAAAGAAGGAATGCGATTGGACACAGATGCCCCCTTGGCCCAAAACAGGAAGTAGAAGTCCGTCAGGTCTGAAAGTCGCTTAGGACGTACAGTTCGTCATACTGAACCATCCCAAGTTTTAAGTCATTCTCAGGTACGATTATTACGCGCTGAGAAAAGCTTGACGCAAATTTTTACGGATGGGCGGACAGACGAACGTACGTCGGACATGAGTAAAACTATATGTCATTGCGTGGGCATAAAAATCTGTTCAAGTCAAGAACGGCCAGATTTCGTTATACAGGAAGTAGGCCTGAAATTAAATCCCACGGTATAGGACTCCAGGCTGATGCTGCATTCCAAATATCAAGAGGCCTTGATAGTTGTTGCTGAGAATACTGTTTCGAAAATATTTTCCGTGATCGCCCGCCCTACATTCACAATCCAGAAATTCGGCCAATGAACATGGAATGATGAGAAATATTAGGATGGAATAGAAAACAAAGGAACAGTAATTTTGAAGAGAACGAAGATCAACCTGTTAGGCCAACTAGGGTACAGTAAGTGACGCCTTAATTGATCCGTGTGGTCTCGCAACTGCGTCTGATTCTAAAGCCCCGTAGTCGCCTCTTACAATAAGCTGGACTCTGCTGCGGACCATTAGGGGCACGCACAGAGGAAAGAGATAATGAAATCTGCATGAAACTTTATACATATATGCACCAACCTATGAACTAACATCATTTGCACATTTATACCTGTCCCACCAACTCCATTAACCTTCAAAGTACAACTTTTGGTGAGTGCATCGCCATTATCGTTTTTATGATCAGCATGTAAAAACAACAAAGACAATTAAAATCCTGTGTAAAGTCCATAAATATATCTATATACAATGACCTCATTTTTATGAAGTTTTTTACAAGTGAAGGGTTATAGTTTTGCATATACACGCATTGTCGGACTATTGGGCTGTCGGACTATAGGGTTGTCGGACTATTGGGCTCTCCGATTATTGGTTGTCAGACTACCGGGATGTCACTGTGTTATACTGCATAGAGTAAAAATATGAGCGGGAACTCTCTGGAGCAGACATGAACTCTCTCTCTCCTGGAGATTGCAGATTGTCTGATACAATGCAATAACAACTGCAGATTTGACAGTAACTTTAAAAATATTTAAAAGTACTAGTATATTATTAAACCTTACCTTAAGATGAGGTAAGATGACAATAAATTAAACAACAATAACTCAAAATGGTAACAGCAAAAGTGATCCATCGCCCAAGGTCCCACAAAAACAAGATGCAAAACACGAAAAAGTGCTTTTCTCATAGGCATGTGCCACTTTATTTTCAAATCCTAGCTGTAACACTGTATAGATGAAATTAAAATTATCTTGAGATCTTGTTAAAATGAAAACTAAATTTGTTCATCGTTATGTTTGACAGTATTTTTTTATTTTTAAATTCAAAGTCTCAGAGTTATGTATTTAAACTAGGTACTAGTACATTTAATATTCAGACTAGAGATCCATAGCCTGATGAAAGCCACTTTATTTGCTCAATGTTCACAACTTGACACAAAATCAAGCAAAAATCTCCTTATTTGGAACATTGCAGATTCATTAGAATATTTTTAAAAATATTATTTTCTTAAAAGGCAAAGTTGAAGTGCAAAGCCTACTTCTTTAATTGGGATATATAAGTTCTTTTTTTTTTATCCTCGTTTCGAAGAAGAGGAGGTACATTGTATACTGTTTTACACTTATCCAGTTCGTCCATAACAAAATTTTCGTTGCAATTTTCTAAGCAACTATAGCACGTAGAAGCCTGCATATTGATTTATACTAAAGTGCAATATGATGTATAGCCATTTCATGCTCCTTGGTCATTTACTTCATGTTAACTTGACACTTTGGCTGGGGTATCACTAGTTAGCATTAGATCACATATACACTTGTTTTACGTAAGCCACTGCTGGATACTACTAGTATAGAAGATGTATTCCCTAACAGATTTACATTTATAACAAACATGTAAGAAATTTATTTTTGTAATAACATTTAATCAACCTAAAAGTTGCCCTAGTTGTCATATTTGTACCTGTGTTACAGGTGTTATTCGTTACAAAAACTATCAGTCAAAATATTTTCCATTACGTTTTCTACAGGTATTGTATTTACAGGTTAAAGGGAAAAAAAAGTATTTATACATCTACATTTGGGCGATCAGTAAATTGGTTGATCTGTATTTAATAAAGTATATACCAGTATTTAGGTACATGTATTTCAGTGTAGTGGTTTTATAACTTTCTCACACTGTTATCCTTAAAAAGACAAAAATGAACACATTCATAACAGTCAACATTTTTTTCAAATTTGGTTCCCCTTTGTAGTCTGGTCCAGAGTACAGGTATATAATTCTATTCATGCTGTAATTTATTTGTATTAAGTGCTTTGATTGGATAAAAACACTTAAATGGCGTCTTCTTAGATAATTTATATATCGATATTTCCTCTGAGCGGACTACTTTCAGTATCCAATGTAAACAAGATGGCGTCCTCCTAGCGTATCCTCAGGGAGAGGGACAATTTTTTCTCTGCCCCAATGATTTCCAATTAAATCGATTGAGATTTCAAATAAAATATAACATAAATACAATTTAGTGTTTCATTTTGTTTTTTTTTCCCTATCAATATCTACAGAACCGCGATTCCTTTGGTACTATGATTTGCATATCCCTACGCTTTCCAGCCTAGGTATGTTTTGAGGTCTAGATGTGTTTCTGTAACTGTTTTTGCTGTTTTAAAAATCGCAACGATTATTTCACAGAATTATAAGGATTAAACACTGTGTTTTAGGAAATTATCAGTGTGTAAACTCCGGCGACCCTCACAAACTTGACATACAGTCCTTCATTGATTTACACATTGATAATTTCCTAAAACCCAGTGTTTAATCCTATAGTAAAAAGACAACGAATTTTTATGACCTTCCATGAGAAGAGCAATATTCATTTTTATTTGTACTTGCTACAACAAAATAAAGAAAAGCTAAGCATACTAAGTATCCGGTATTCAGTGCCTTGCTGTTGTTCCAGATTTCGAATTTTATACATGTTCTTGATATTTTTAAACAATCATTTTATTTTTTTTTCCAGATATTACTTAGAAGTAAACTTGAAAGAAAATGGCAGCAGCACGAGTAAGTTACAAATTACGTACCGTCTTGAAAAAAGTTTCTTTTTTTAATTTACAATTACTTCAATATGACCAGAAACATTACTTTATGCATATGTTTGATACTTAAGGTATCCGGACCACAATTGACCACATGATCATATTTGGTGTCCCAGATGTTTATTGGTTTTCAATGGAGCAGACCTCGGTAATGTTCGGCAAACATCGGAAATACTATTTGAGTAACCAAAATGTTTTGCTGAGAACAGTAAACATTGACTCAAAGTAAAACAATATTTAATTTTTATCATTTATTAGCTATACATTAAATTAATAAAGCTGTATTTCTTTGTCGAAAAATAAAATTGAACAGTGACTTGAATTATGGGTCGGATACCTTAACAAAGAAAGTTTTGGAGAGTGAGGCATGTATTTGTCAAAGTGATAATTGTCTGCTTTTAAAAAAAAAGTCAAATAAATGTAAACCAATTTCATGTGACTAGTTCCTTTATATGTAAAACATGTATGGCATTAAAAGTTGATTAAATTGTATATAATAATAACGATAGCAATTAACATGAATCCCAATTTATATAAATAAACCATTTTCACTGTACGGATACATGTACATGTCATTCCTTTATATACATGTATATTGTGCGTTTTTAAAAAAACATTTCTGACAACCAAAGTTTATTAAAAATCATGATGAATACAGATAACACTTGAAACATTAGATAACATTAGATCTCAATTTGAATTCTTTTATTAATGCTGACCAAATATTGTACACCTATTGCATACTGTATCAATTACTTAGACCTCACCTATGCAATGTTCAACCTCTCACATGTGCTAGTTCATGAAGTAACTTTGCTCTTCAACCATATAGTGTCATTTGTACAGCTAATATTGTAAACAGAAGTACATGTTTACGTCTTACTGATAGCTTACAGTGTTTATTTGCTTTATTTAAAATAGTTGTGTGTGGAGAGCTAAAATTCTGTAAAATTACCTTAATTTTAGATTTTTCTACAGATGCTTTACATTTATTCAATAAACATGTATGAAATAGAATATTAACCAATTTTCTGGCTTCAAAAAAAATGCATGGTTGGATAGTTTAGTGCAAAAAGTCAGTGTAACTTTAACATTGAACATGCACAAAAATTATTTATTTGTTAAAGAAACACATTATAGAAGAGTTCCAGTGTAAGCTGTGTTGGGCAAAATAACCAAAGTATAGACGTTCTAAACAATCTATTATATTTTCAGTTTTCTATTGTTCAGTTATAATCAGAGTTTTTTATTGAAGAGAAAACATTGTTGTTTTGTTTGTTTGATGGTGTTTTAACGCCACTTTCAGCAATTTTTCAGCTATATCATGGCGTCCAGTTTTTTATTGGCAGAAGAAGCCAGAGTAGCCGGAGAGAACCGACCTGCTGTAGGAAAACTGGCAATCCTTGTCAATTAAGATTGGAGTCGAGTACACCCTGCCTGCAGTGAGAATCGAACCCACAATCTCAGTGTTGACAGACCACGTGATCAATAGTAGACGAACTACCTTAACCACTCTGCCACCAAGGCCCCTGATAAAACATTGAACAGAACAGAATGAACCATTCATTCACTACTGAACAATAGCAAATCTAAAACAGTAGATTGTTGGAATCTAGGTACAAGTCAGAACTTTGGTCATTTTGCCCTACCTTAAAGAGACACATGTTTGCAAAAGTTTTGTTCATTGTGTAACTGTAATTGGAATAATACACTGGGTTACTATGAACTAGTATACATGTATATTAAAACCTTGATAATTTTGTGATTTTATTTTCAGCTGATCTCCAAGTCAGGTCGTGTTACAGCCTACCTACCAAACATTAGTGCTGCAGTAAAACATTTCCGTACATTTGCATCCTACAGTGGCAATGATGATGGTATACTTTGACTTAAGATAAATAATTCCCATTTTTTCCCATATAAGGTTATCTTCTTTTTATGTAGGCTGTGATTATATACAGTCACTTACATTTTCCCGAAAAATTTCTGTTTGTCTTTCACATGAAATAATAAATTCTCTGTTTGACAGTATTAGTTACATTAAATTAATGTCACAAAATACCTTTAAATTACAATACCTGTACATGTAGAAGGTCACAACTGTAGATACACTTTTAAAAAAAGAGGAGCCTCGGTGATCGAGTGGTTGAGGTAGTTTCATCTACTATTGATCACTTGGTCTGTCAACACTGACGTTGAGTGTTCAAGTCTCACTGCAGGCAGGGTGTACTCGACTCTAATCTTAATTGACAAGGATTGCCAGTTTTCTTACCGAAGGCCTGCGGTTTTCTCCGGGTACTCCGGCTTCCTCTCCCAATAAAAACTGGACGCCATGATATAGATGGAAAATTGCTAAAAGTGGCATTAAACACCATTTAAAGAAACAAAAATTCAATGGAATCACTGGTAAAATGTACAGTGGAATGTATGTATGTCATCACTGGTTCATGTGAAACAGATTTGTTCACTTCATAGCTCTTTATTGCTGTGTAATGAAAACCTAAATGTAAAATTAGATCTGAAGTCTATAAAAAGCAGTTAAACATATATTCTTGGTAAATTAACACAAATACTACTATAGGTGATTTTTAATTTTGTTTTGTGACATGTGGTTCAGATGCGACAAGACATACATGTACTCATAGGAGTGTTACAATGATATTAATACAAACACATTTTTTTTCAGAAAGCCATTTATTAGGTCCACTCAGACCTGTAGACCCCAGATTTCCATTCCCAGGGCGTGTGGGTTTACCAGAGACTGTATTACAGCAAAAACAAACAAAATATGTCCATCCAGATCCTGATCTCCGGTTTGGAGAATCACTACAAGATAGACAAACTCTAGTAGCAAAGACATTGGTACAAGTTAGACTTTTTTGGTGCTTGATATTTAGGCAGCACTGTTTTATTAAAATAGAAAGAAACCTACATGTATGGTCATTGCCAAATAGTATTCAATAATATTATTAATTGATAATTTTGCTGTATTTAAATTTGTCCAGTCTACCACTTGATATTTTGTATTATTGCGGATTGCACGGTTACTAAAAATAAAACACAAAATTCCAAAAATTGGGTGACATTTTGCAATCAGCCAATTATATTTCACGTCCGGATATCAATCATCCGCTGGAACACAACAACAAACAAGGGACAGTGTTGAGCACAAAAGGTTTTCATCCTTTAATAAGGATGAGATAGACATTTTATTTTTATTTTTATTTTTTATGTGACAAATTAAAATACAGCAAAATTATCAATTAATGATATAAAAAAATACAGCCTTTCTCGTGGTCAATACATGTTATATATATTCACCTCGAGTTGTATATCTACTTGTATTGACTAAGAGAAAGGCTGTATTTGTATAATGTTGATTAAATATATATGGCCAGTGCTATTTCTGTAAATGTCGTCAGTGGCTGAGTAGTTAAGGTAAGTTGTTCTCAGTTCCAGCCTTAATTGATGAGGATTGATAGTTGTCCCGCTGAAGGTCGGATGTTTTCACTGGTTACTCTTGTTTCCCCTTGCAATAAAAGTTGGACACAATGATTCATAGTGGAAATATTCATACACGTGTCATTGGACCCTATAATAAAAAAACAAAGAAGAATGAAAGAAAAGTCTATTTTTAACACGAGCACTGCGAATCTTGTCATTAACACTGAACTTTTTCGTTGACAGCACGTACAGGAACAGTATTTACCTGATCACCCTTCACCTTCTGACAGTCTAGAATGTCGAGCACAGCCTTGTCCATACTCAATGAGAAATGGTAATAATCTTAATTGTACAAAGCTTTTGTCCTTGTACTCATATGGCTGAAATACTGCTCACTCAGCACTATTTTTATTGCAGTTTTTATAAATTAACTGACATACGATGAATCTCACCATTGTACATCATGTAGAAAGATTTTTTTTAAGAGCTATGTCATTAAGTCAACTATGTGTTGATGATTATACATTTACATTCTTTGTATTTAGTACTGTATAAAATTTAGATGAAAAAAAAAAGATAAAATCCTAATTATAAAAAGTCTGGAAGAATTATAGATTATTACATGTCGAATTCCATATCTGCCCTAATATCTTTCCGAGACTCCTATATCTGCCCCGAGGCTTCAATAATCTATTTATCACATATTTACATGTGATTTAAAAGAACATTAAATAGTATTGTTTAATTTATTATTTAATAATATTTTATTATTTTTATATTTGAGGTCTCTCGATTAGCAGCAGATTTTTTTTTTCATGTAAGCAGTGTCAATGTCGTCAATATCATATTCAGTTTTTCTTCTTGTGTGTGTGAAAATTCTTTATGCCATCAACAAAAGCAGTTCTTTTCAAAAATTAAATTCAATTAAAAATTCCAAGGATATAAAATTTAATACGCCAGACCCTGATATCAGTTATCTGCCCCGGACAGAGATATGGATCACTTACTTCTATGTTTATAACATATGCAATTACACATTTTACATATAAATATGTGATAAAAAAAATGATCCTGTTTTTGTCTCGCCTGCGACGAAAGTCGCTGGAGGCGAGACATATGTATGGGAATCCGGCGGCGGCGGCGGCGTAAACACTTGACATCTTGCTTCATATCTTTGTAAGCCCAAGCCCTAGGTCCATCAAATTTGGTCCAGAGGTAGCTTATGATGAGTACTTGCCAGTCAGTCACCTGTCACCTGACCTTGACCTCAATTTCACGGTCCAGCGACTACGTTAAAGTTTTTGGGTTACGACAGTTCCTCTGTAACTATGCATGGTAGGATGACAATATTTGGTGTATAGGTTGCTGATGACTAGTACATGACTGTCTGGTAGGTGTCACCTGACCTTGACCTCAATTTCACGGTCCAGCGACTACGTTAAAGTTTTTGGGTTACGACAGTTCCTCTGTAACTACGCATGGTATGATGACAATATTTGGTGTATAGGTTGCTGATGACTAGTACATGACTGTCTGGTAGGTGTCACCTGACCTTGACCTCAATTTCACGGTCCAGCGACTACGTTTAAGTTTTGGGGTTACGACAGTTCCTCTGTAACTACGCATGGTAGGATGACAATATTTGGTGTATAGGATGCTGATGACTAGTACATGACTGTCTGGTAGGTGTCACCTGACCTTGACCTCAATTTCACGGTCCAGCGACTACGTTAAAGTTTTTGGGTTACGACAGTTCCTCTGTAACTACGCATGGTAGGATGACAATATTTGGTGTATAGGATGCTGATGACTAGTACATGACTGTCTGGTAGGTGTCACCTGACCTTGACCTCAATTTCACGGTCCAGCGACTACGTTAAAGTTTTTGGGTTACGACAGTTCCTCTGTAACTACGCATGGTAGGATGACAATATTTGGTGTATAGGTTGCTGATGACTAGTACATGACTGTCTGGTAGGTGTCATCTGACCTTGACCTCAATTTCACGGTCCAGCGACTACGTTAAAGTTTTGGGGTTACGACAGTTCCTCTGTAACTACGCATGGTAGGATGACAATATTTGGTGTATAGGTTGCTGATGACTAGTACATGACTGTCTGGTAGGTGTCACCTGACCTTGACCTCAATTTCACGGTCCAGCGACTACGTTAAAGTTTTGGGGTTACGACAGTTCCTCTGTAACTATGCATGGTAGGATGACAATATTAGGTGTATAGGTTGCTGATGACTAGTACATGACTGTCTGGTAGGTGTCACCTGATCTTGACCTCAATTTCACGGTCCAGCGACTGCGTTAAAGTTTTTGGGGTTACGATAGTTCCTCTGTAACTACGCATGGTAGGATGACAATATTTGGTATATAGGTTGCTGATTAATAGTACATGACTGTCTGGTAGGTTCCACCTGACCTTGACCTCAATTTCACGGTCTAGCGACTACGTTAAAGTTTTTGTATTAGGACAGTTCCTCTGTAACTATGCATAGTATGGTGACAATATTTGGTATACAGGCCGCTGCTCATAATTAATGCTATTAACGTAATGCTTATGACGAAATTTATTTTCTTTACTGATGCGGAATTCAGGCGAGACGTTTTTCTGTGTCCACACTTGTTGTAGAAGTTTTTAGTTACTTTCGAGTGTCCATCAACCACATGAATTGTTATGATGTTTTATCGTTCTTTATTTGTGGTAAGATAAATCATTGGTCATTGCAAATCATGCATAATTTTCTCTCCTTCCGAGGCTTACTCATACAGTCAATGTTTTTTTATTGCAGATTTCAAACAGTTATTCCCAACTGTAAAATTAGGTAAAAATCTTACTGTTGTCACTATTAGCCAAAAAACGGAAAATGACATGACTGCGTGGAGCACAGAAGTGGAAGAAGAAAGAGAGAAACTTTTACAAGCTGTTAGTACAAATTATTTAGTAATTACTTTAATTTCACTATGTCAAGGTCACTTAACAGAGGCCACACCACACCAAGGCCACCAAGGACACTCAACAGAGGCCACCCCACACCAAAGACCACCAAGGTCACTCAACAGAGACCACCCCCACACCAAAGGCCACCAAGGTCACTTAACAGAGGCCACCCCCACTTAGGCCACCAAAGTCTCTTAACAGAAGCCACCCTACACCAAAGGCTACCAAAGTCTCTTATCAGAGGCTACACCACACCAAAGACCACCAAGGTCACTCAACAGAAGCCAGCCACACCAAAGGCCACCAAGGTCACTCAACAGAGGCCACCCCATACCAAAGGCCAGCAAGATCACTTAACAGAGGCCACCCCCACTTAGGCCACCAAAGTCTCTTAACAGAAGCCACCCCACACCAAAGGCCACCAAAGTCTCTTTAACAGAGGCTACACCACACCAAAGACCACCAAGGTCACTCAACAGAGGCCAGCCACACCAAAGGCCACCAAGGTCACTCAACAGAAGCCACCCCACACCAAAGGCCACCAAAGTCTCTTAACAGAGGCTACACCACACCAAAGACCACCAAGGTCACTCAACAGAGGCCAGCCACACCAAAGGCCACCAAGGTCACTCAACAGAGGCCACCCCATACCAAAGGCCACCAAGATCACTCAACAGAGGCCACCCCACACTAAAAGGCCATAAAGGTCACTCAACAGAATCCACCCCACACCAAAGACCATCAAGGTCACTCAACAAAAGCTACCAAGGTTACTTTACAGAGGCTACCCAACACCAAAGGCCACAAAGTTTACTTAACAGAGGTCACCACACCAAAGTCCAACAAGGTCACTAAACACAGGCCACCCCACACCAAAGGCCACAAAGGTTACTTAACAGAGGTCACCCACACCAAAGTCCAACAAGGTCACTAAACACAGGCCACCCCACACCAAAGGCCACCAAGGTCACTTAACAGAGGCCACCCCACACTTAAGGCCACCAAAGTCACTTAACATAGGCCACCCCACACCAAGGTCACTTAACAGAGGCTATCCCACACCAAAGGCCACCAAGGTCACTCAACAGAGGCCACCCACACCAAAGACCACCAAGGTCACTTAACAGAGGCCACCCCACACCAAAGGCCATCAAGGTCTCTTAACAGAGGCCACCCCACACCAAGGTCACTTAATAGAGGCCATCCCATACCAAAGGCCATGAAGGTCACTTAACAGAGGCCACCCCACACCAAGGTCACTTAACAGAGGCTACCCCACACCAAAGGCCACAAAGGTTATTTAACAGAGGCCACTCAAACCAAAGACCACCATGGTCACTAAAGACACTCCACCCCACACCCAAGGTCACTTAACACAGGCCACCCCACACTTAAGGCCACCAAGGTCACTTGACAGAGGCCACCTCATACTAAAGACCACCAAGGTCACTCAACAGAGGGCACCCACACACTAAGACTACCAAGGTCACTCAACAGTTCACCCCCCACCAATGACCACCAAGGTCACTCAACACAGGTCACCCCACACCAAAGGCCACCAAGGTCACTTAACGGATGCCACAACACCAAAGACCACCAAGGTCACTTAACAGAGGCCACCCCACAGCAAGGGTCACAACACATTTGTTTTGTGCTTCTTAACTTCTTAATTGAATGAGGAACTAAATTTATGGTAACAGGAGCAAAATCTTTAAATAATAGAAGAAGTTTCCTGTTACGAAAGGCCACCAAGGTTACTTTACAGAGGCTACCCCACACCAAAGCCCACAAGGTTACGTAACAGAGGTCACCCACACCAAAGGCCACCAAGCTCACTTAACAGATGCTACACACCACCAAAGACCACCAAGGTCACTTAACAGAGGCCAACCCACACCAAAGGCCACCAGGGTCACTTAACAGATGCCACCCACAACAAAGACCACCAAGGTCACTTAACAGAGGCCACCCCCACACAAAAGGCCACCAGGGTCATTTAACAGATGCCACCCACACCAAAGACCACCAAGGTCACTTAACAGAGGCCACCCCACACCAAAGACCACCAAGGTCACTTAACAGAGGCCACCCCACACTAAAGGCCACCAAGGTTACCTAACAGAGGTCACCACACCAAAGGCCACCAAGGTCACTTAAAAGAGGCCACCCCACACCAAAGGTAACTTAACAAAGGTCACCCACACCAAAGGCCACCTAGGTCACTTAACGGAGGCCACCCACACCAAAGGCCACCAGGGTCACTTAACAGATGCCACCCACACCAAAGACCACCAAGGTCACTTTACAGAGGCCACCCCACACCAAAGGCCACCAAGGTCACTTAACAGAGGCCACCCCACACCAAAGCCACCATAGTTACATTACAGAGGCCACCCACACCAAAGGCCACCAAGGTCACTTAACAGAGGCCACCCCATACCAAAGGCCACCACTGTCACTCAACAGAGGCCACACCAAAGACTACCAAGGTCACTCAACAGTTCACCCCCACCAAAGACCACCAAGGTCACTCAACACAGGTCACCCCACACCAAAGGCCACCAATGTCACTTAACAGATGCCACCCACACCTAAGACCACCAAGGTCCCTTAACAGAGGCCACCCCACAGCAAGGGTCACAACACATTTGTTTTGTGCATCTTAACTTCTTACATTGTAATTGAATGAGGAACTAAATTTATGGTAACAGGAGCAAAAATTGTAAATATTAGAAGAATTTTCCTGTTAGTACATTAGTGTTTAATTATAATAGTTTCAAAACAAAATCAGGAAAATTATTGCTACTTATATGGAATTAGGGATGCTAATGGTTTTCAATTTATGAATATTTCATTTACAACAATTTTATTACTTATTAGTTTATTTTATTATAAGTAGAATCATGTTTTTTAATGAATGACCAATTATTTTGAAAGATTGGAGATATATTCATTGTTGTTCTGTTAAAAAATGTCAATAATTTTGGTAATTTACAAGAGGTAACAAAAATAATTGTATTTATAATGTCACTTTCAATAAGGCAATTGCATGTAAGGCCTTTTTCAGACACAAGTAGACTTTTCCGTATAATTAATTAAATTTTTTTAACATTTTGTTAAAAGTAAATTGAACTTTAAGTTATAAGTGCAGTTCCTTTAAAACATGCCATGCACCTCAGAAAGACACTGACTTTGTTGGGTAGTTTGAAAATATCCTGTCCAAAACTGAAACGGATCATAAATTGCAGGTAATTTGATAACTCTACTTGTAACTGCATTCCCAAGGTACTTTGTTTTAATGAAACTGAAAGGAACAAAATTATCGATTTTACCAGTAATATGAAACAAATTATGTACTGTCATAATCAATATTTTGAACCAGGTATTGCAGAATAAAAACTTCTTAACCTTTAACAGATACTGAATACACATCAAACATGGTTAATGTTATAATAAGCAATTGGCCCACATTGAGGAGAAGAAATAGTGCCCTTAGTGTCATATATGATGAAGTTCATTGGGACTATATTTAATCATTTTCTCTTGAATGTCAAATTCATAATTTTTCTGCATTTAAGAACAATACTAAGCATGATTCTAATATGATGTCCTTCAGACGCCTTGGAAGCAAACCCCTATTTAAATATTCAGCAAAATATGGCTGTTCCAGCCATTTCAACAATGCCACCACAATCCAATAGAAAAAACATTTTCCACGATAACACATCCACGATGCCTTTATTGTTTACACGTCAAATTGTCTTTTGCTACGTTGTTTTTTCAATCAACTTTCCATTGTTTACAATGACGTTCAATGTTATTCCGAAAACCAAGCAACTTTTCCCACCTCCACCACAAACGAATTTACAGTATCAAAATAAAAACACAACAGAATTTCTCAAAATGCTGAATAACTGTGGAAAATAATTGTTGATTTTGGATCTTCTATAGGAGCATAAGCTCGACCAAATGCGGTAGTTTTCATCACACAAACACATCAACTTATTCACAGACTGATGTAAAGAAGCATTAAGTTTTGTCGTTCTTTGTTCCGATTGTTAGATTTTATTAATGTTAATAAATATGTTAGTTTGTTTTTAATTTATATTTCTTTCGTTTTTTTCTGCCAAGTTTTCCACGAGATAAATAATAATTTTGTAACAAGGGAGGATCTCGGAAATTGGAACAGCCAAAATGAACCTTTACCTATGTAAGCGCGAAATGTAAATTTTCAATATTGTCATATTAGAATCGAAATAATTCATGACTGCCCCAAATTTATGGATTATTTAAATATGGGTAGCATTATATTCATGATATTTTATCACTTGCTAACACTCGTGGCAAAATTTTTATGAATATAATGCCTACTCTATTTAAATAATCCATAAAATTGGGACCACCTTGAATTATTTCTTAAATTTAGTTGTAGTTGCATATATTTGGTTATTGTTTCGTGAGTTTGCCAGTTTCTTGGACTTATGTGTGGATTGGTTTTTTTGACAGTTTCACAGATGTTAGGTATTTTGTTATTACCTTCATTTGATTTGAAACTCATATAAAGATTTAGGTATAGATTTGAAATATATTAACTTGTGTAATATAATTTGATTTGTGTAACAAATTGGATTGTTTGCTGGACATTGTGGAATGTTGTTTTGTGGTAGGTGGCAACTTCCCATTGACGACACTTTGTTGTCATTAGCATTGCTAACGATATACCCAGTTCAAAAATTGAAATCATTCATTAAAATTGATATAGAATGTTGCTTTTAATAGATTTGCTGAGTAGTGAAATGAGGATACACATGTATGCACACACTGAGATTGTGGGTTCAATTCTCACTGCAGGCACGGTGTACTCGACTCCAATCTTAATTGACAAGGATTGCCAGTTTTCCCACCGCAGGACGGGGTTTTCTCGGGTACTCCGGCTTCCTCCCCCAATAAAACCTGGATGCCATGATATAGCTGAAAAATTGCTGAAAGTGGTGTTAAACACCATCAAACAAACAGACAACATGTATGCACACAAAAGGTAATAATGTTGAACTATTATTTAATTCATTACAATATTATATATGTTAGCTGATTATAATAATCAGTTTTTAAACAGCGTGTAAAGTTATATTTTTTTATTTGTATTTTTTTCCAGTTTATAGAAGGAGCTAAAGAAATATGTAATGTATTAATGAATGCAGGATACTGGGCAGATTTTATTGATCCATCGAGTGGAAAACCTGTAAGTCTTTGTATTAGTTGTTGGCAGACGTAAAAATGAAAGATTGTTTAAGTTTTTGAATTATGGCAGTTCGTCTGTAACCATCAATGACAGTCTGGTAGGTGTCAGCTGACCTTGACCTAAAATTTCACTGTCCAGCGACTGCACTTAAGCTCTTGGATTAGGGCAGTTCCACTGTAACCATGCATAGTAGGATGGCAATACTTGGTATATAGGTTGCTGATGAATAGTACATGACTGTCTGGTAGGTGTTACCTGACCTTGACCACAATTTAACGGTCCAGTGACTAAGATAAAGTTTTTGGATTAGGTCAGTTTCTCTGTAGCCATGCATTTTATATTTTGAGTGATAACAATTTAATGCTATTTACATGATGCTCATGATGTAAATTTATTCATTACTATTGCGGAATGCACTCGGGACATTTTTTTGTGTCCACACTTGTTTAGTTTTTAAATTTTCACGAACTTTCATGACAGTTTGGGGAATTATTTATTTTGATAGATGCATTTTGTCTTTGGTGAAATGATGATTTTTTGGCTTTCAGACTCTAACTCAAGAAAGCTGTCATAATTTTTCTTGAACATTCAGGACTATTTGTAATATAGGGGTGTTTGTAAAAAAAGTGGGGGAATTTTTTAGTTTTCAGATCGTAACTAAAGAAAGCTTTTATCAATTTTCTTAAAATTTTGTTGATATCCCTAAATGTGATTATGTTTCATAAATCCAGATAGAATTATGTATCCAAGTTCCTAAAGACGGGCATATGACCAAATTGGTTAAGGTAGTTCATCTACTATTGATCACGTGGTCTGTCAACACTGATCGAGATTGCGGGTTCGATTCTCACTGCAGGCAGGGTGTACACGACTCCAATCTTAATTGACAAGGATTGCCAGTTTTCCTATTGCAGGTCGGGGGTTCTCTCCGGGTACTCCGGCTTCCTGCCCAATGAAAACTGGACGTCATGATATAGACGAAAAATGGCTGAAAGTGGCCTTTAAACACCATTCAAACAAACAAACAAACATAAACGACACCTTCCCAAGATGAAACATACCATTCCTGGTTTGCAATATTTTTCAGGTTGTAAACGCAATTAAACAGAAAGATGAATGTCAATTAAGGCATAATGCACAATGGGTAATAAAAAAACAACAACAATTCTCATCACATATCAATAATGATCCATCTTAAACATGAAACCAATACAAATCAAGATTGTACATGGATGATTATCTGACTATATATAAAATTGCTTTTTATACCCCGCCACACGAAGTGGCGAGGTATTATGTTATACCCTCAGTTTAGTTCGGTGTCTGTCCGTCCGTCCGTCCGTCCGTCCGTCCACCGAAGGTTTCCAGATGATAACTTGAAAACTCCTCAAGGGATTTGAAAAATATTTTGCACAGCTGTTCAGTACAATAAAATACAGGTCAAGTTCAATTTTCAGGATGATCCGAAAAATATTATTGAAGTTTTGCCACTTTATAAATTTTCAAATACCCCCGAAGGTTTCCAGATGATAACTTGAAAACGCCTCAAGGGATTTGAATAATATTTTGCACAGCTGTTCAGTACAATAAAATACAGGTCAAGTTCAATTTTCAGGATGATCGGAAAAATATTATTGAAGTTTTGCCACTTTATAAATTTTCTAAATTTGACAATAATGAAATTTTCTGGTCTAAGAAAGATAACTCATTTCTTTCTGTCTCTATATACTAGTGGATGTATAGTATATACAGTATAGTATACTAGTATATACAAATAGATTAAACTATTGATGAATATCGTGGCGGGGTATCATTTTAATGTCCCATTAGATGCCCTATTTTTAACATTAAAGTGCTTTAAGTAATTCATTCTCGCACTGTTACATTACAAGTAATGGGAGTCAATTTGTACCCTAAGGGGCCAAAACTAAAATCAAATAAATAAGTGGGGTACTATTATTCAATCTAGATGGGCATATCATGCACTCGTGTCACAGCTCTTTATATCTATGGAATAGAGGTAACTAAAAGAATGATTTCATGTTTGCTGTTTGATCTGTGAAAGCTTTTAAATTTTTGGGGGGATTTTTCAAGAGCAAGGGAGGAAAGGGGGGGGGGGGGGTGTTTACACTCTGCTTCTCTTGTTATGTTTAAGAAATTTTTATTGAAAAAGAATTAACATTTTATAGTAGATACTAGTACTGTGTCAGTTGCCATATTTTTATGTACATTTATTTAATCTTGTGTTTTAATTTTCAGTACTTTAGTCCACATACCAACGAAACCTTGTTTGAAACAGATGAACGTTACAAAAATTTTGGATTCGAAATAGAAGATCTTGGCTGTTGTAAGGTGATTCGGCATCATGTCTGGGGTACACGGTCTTTCGTTGGTTGCCTTGTTACCAATTGTCCAATGGAGGACTCGATCATAAGTGCTATGGTCAAGAAATAGTACTTTTTTGTTCAAACATTTTTACTTATTACTTTTGTTTTTTGCTGTATTACTTTCAAAAAGTACCATTGTGATCTACAGGTGAGAGTTTGTATGGAAGTATAAATAGTTAACAAGAATTCAAAATAAACTTTTGAATGCATTTTTATTTTCTTTGTTTGTTTACATTTAGGACACAACATTTATATTAACCATTACTAGCTCATCAAGTCACTAGTGCCACGTTTGGTTTTGCTGACATCTGGTATATGAGTCACTTTTATTGGCTGGATTTCCGGGTTATAGTATGGTGAATGTTCGGCAGGCGATGTGCGGACTAGCGTGGAACAAAATTTTGCAACAGTTTTCTCAGCAACTACTAATCACATTCTCTTGAAATTTGGTATGCGGCATCAGCATGGCCTCCCATAACGTGGGATTCGATTTCAGGTCTGTCGCTCACCTACTTCCTGTTAACCGACTATTTAATTTTTAACGAAATCCTGCCATTTCTGTCTTTGATCAATTTTTACATTATTAGTGACAATAATAGGAGGCTCCTCAATATACAGAGCTAACCAGTATGTGCTATATTGTTAGAGAAGCTTGTCAGGTCATAGTTACAAAAACCTTGGGCATCCTATTTGTAAGGTATCGCTATACTTGCTTTTAAAATGCCACATTTCATAGATAAGAATAGACTACAAAATTAAGAATTCTCTGTCCCTACCCAATTCTCCATACTTTTCTATAATGGCATCAAAATTTTTTTCTCTGTGCCCATCCCACTTATTGCTCAACTTCTACTTGTCCTGAATATTGCTGAATTACTGCTAGCTGAATGTTAAGCAACCATTCAATCATCAATCATTATTGTATTCTCATCTGAGAAATACACGGTAACTGGGGTCTAGTACCTCAGGCCAAATTGAAGGGGATCTCGGAGCAGTAAGGGCCCTAGAGATGCAGTGTTTAGGCCCACCAGTGTGTGGACATGCCCTAGCACTCATTAACCTTACCCCATCTATGGGTTAAATAGTTGGTCAGACAGGGGTCATACCCTTGGATGGGAACCTGTCTAAGAGAGCATACTCTGATATAAAACCAGTTAGAAAGGAGCTGTTACCCTTGGTTGGGAACCTTTCTAGGAGAGAAAACTCTGATATAAAACCAGTAGAAAGGAACTGTTACCCTTGGTTGGGAACCTATCTAGGAGAGCAAACTCTGATATAAAACCATGTGAGGGTGTTGCAGACCACCACATTACAAAAAGCTGAAACTAGAGGGCCAACCCCCCACTAGTGGATTCACAATGGTTACAGATACGATTACAAATGCCAATCCTCTGACTCGTCCTAGACTTGAGAAAGAGGACAATTATTCGAGAAAAAAACAGAGGACAACATATGACGCGAAAGCTGATGAAGTTGTTCTCTGCCAAACATCCAACAAGAATTGGTACTTGGAACATCAGAACAATGTACCAATGCAGTAAGAGCTTGCAAGTTGCAAAAGAAATGGACAGATACAACATCGAAATTCTTGGATTAAGTGAAGTTAGATGGAATACATCTGGTATGACAGGCCACACAATAATTTATTCTGGAAATCCAAATGAAAATGACATCCATGACAAAGGAGTTGGATTTATTTTGACCAAGAAAGCCAAGAAGTCACTTCAAGAGTGGAACCCAATATCTGCTAGAGTCATCTTAGCAAGATTTGATACAAAATTCCAAAAGACAACTATAGTACAAATATATGCCCCTACTAATAATGCAGACGAAGAAGACAAATGAATTTTACAACTAATTACAATCTGCAGTTGACTCTGTCCCAAAAAGAGACATCCTTATTATTATGGGAGATTCAAAGTTGGGCAAGATAGAAGTGGGAGAGAAAGGGAGATAGGACCACATGGAATAGGGCAGATGAATGAAAATGGAGAAATGTTCGCTGGCTTTTGTGCTATAAACAACTTAGTCATTGGAGAAACTTGGTATGATCACAAAACATGTCATAAAACCACCTGGATATCACCAACAGGAGAGACAGAAAACCAAATAGACCACATCACAATAAATTATAGATGGAGATCATCACTCCAAGATGTAAGATCTAAAAGAGGATCTTGTGCAGCATCAGACCACCATCTGCTTATTGGGAAAATACAGCTCAAACTACTAGCAACCAAAAAAAAAGCAACATCTAGAAGAAAATTTAATGTAGCCAAATTAAAACAGCCAAATATCACTCAAGTTTTTCAACTGTCTCTGAAAAACAAATTCAACATTCTTGTAGATCTAAACACAGAAGATTCTAACATAGATGAAAAATGGGAACACACTAAAAACGCCATCACCAAAACTTTAGGATTTATCCAATAGAAACGCAAGAAATGAATGTCTGATAAAACTTGGTCTCTTATAAGTAAGAGAAGAATAATCAAAGAAAAGCAAATAAATGCTACCACTAGACTCCAGAAGAAAAAAATACAAGAATTGTATAGCACAAAAGACAAAGAAGTTAAAAAAGGTTGCAAGCAAGACAAACGAAACTATGCCGAAAATCTTGCTGTAGAAGCAGAAAGTGCATGTGGAAAAGGCGACATCAAAACACTCTATAATATCACCAGGCAACTTAGTGGAAAAATCACAAACCAGAACATGCCAGTCAAAGACAAAAACAACAAAGTCTTGACCAAGCTAGAAGACCAGCTTAAAAGATGGAAAGAACACTTTCAGGAGATATTAAATAGAACACCACCTATAGATCCACCTAATCTAGATATTGGCCCAACACTCAACATCAATACAAATGAGATAACACAGGCAGAAGTATCAAAAGCCATAAAACATCTAAAGAATGGAAAGGCGGCAGGCATAGATAACATCCCCCTGAAGCATTAAAAGCTATGGATAACACAGCCGTACATCATCTCAAAAACTTATTGAATCAGATATGGAATGAAGAAAAAATACGCAATGACTGGCAGAATGGACTTCTAATAAAACTGCCCAAAAAAGGAGATAGATCTCTCTGTAACAACTGGAGAGTAATAAATCTTTGTCTATCCCAAGCAAAGTCCTATGTAGCATCATCTTACAAAGAATGAAAGTTGAAATGGATAAAAAATTGAGAGAGGAACAAGCAGGATTTAGACAAGAACGCTCATGTGTAGATCAAATAGCTACTCTCAGAATCATCATTGAACAAACTATTGAATGGCAGTCATCACTATACCTAAATTTTATAGATTTTCAAAAAGCTTTTGACAGCAAAGACCATCAAGTCCTGTGGAACATCCTTGGGCACTATGGAATTCCAACGAAGATCATATCAATGATAAAACTACTTTATGATGGATTTTCTTGCCAGGTCATACACTCAGGCATACTGACAGATCCATTTCCTGTTACCACTGGAGTTAGACAAGGTTGCATCCTCTCCCCCCTTCTTTTCCTCATTGTCATTGATTGGATTGGAAAAACTGCTTACAAAACACCACACGGAATCCAATAGACTTTTACATCACGTCTTGAAGATCTAGAATTTGCTGACGATATTTGCACCTTATCGCACCGCTTTCAAGATTCCCAACACCAAGCCAATCAACTTGAAGAAACATCAAAAAGAACAGGTCTATACATCAACACAGACAAAGCAAAAACCATGATAGTAAATGCAAACTTTACAACTCCTATTATGATCAACAACTCAACTTTAGAAAATGTAGACAATTTCACTTATCTTTGCAGTATTATAAATACAACTGGTGGCACTGATGAAGATGTCAAGGCAAGAAAGAAAAAGGCATTACATGCTTTTTCCATTCTAAAGCCAGTGTGGAAAAGCAAAACACTACGCACAGCCACAAAAATTAAAATCTTTTACAGTAATGTCAAATCTGTCCTCCTTTATGGTTGTGAAACTTGGCGAGAACTGTCTGCACTATCAAGTCTCTCCAAGTCTTTACAAACAAATGCCTCAGAAACATCCTAGGCATAAGATGGTCAGACAAAATAAACATCTAAGAACTGTGGAAAAGGACCAAGCAAAACCGATGGAAACGATAATAAGAAAAAGAAATGGAAATGGATTGGTCACACACTAGGGAAAAAAGAAACAAATGTTACAAAGCAAGCACTAGACTGGAACCCCCAAGGTCAACGAAAAAAGGGCAGGCCAAAAAAAAAACACCTGGCGTAGGGGAAACAGCTTGGAACTAAAGAAAATTGGTATGACCTGGAGTGAAGCAAAGTCACAGGCAAAGGATAGAGCAGGTTGGAAGGAAGTTGTAGTCGCCCTATGTCCACCCATGGACGAAGTGGATTAAACTAAACTATCTGAGAAATAACAGGATAAACTGTTAGAATTTTTTTTTAAAACAAAACTTACGGTTTTTTTAAAAGTCATTGTTTACTTTGCATTAACAGTAACATTTATCCTGTCATTGTTTTTGGTCAATCAGACTACAGTTATGGAACAATTACTTAAATTATGCTTTAATGGTTTTATAACAACAAAATTCAGAGTTTGTAATATGTTCAAAGTGATGCAGGACACTTTCACTAAAAATAATATGCCAATGAATTTTCATTAAATTTGCTATATAGTTAGGTTTTTTTACAAGTTATCATAATTAAAAATAAAAAGGGGTTTCAGAGTTTTATTTTCAAGGGGTTTAGCACCGAAATTTTAAATTTTCAAGTAGATTATACAGAGAAGAGAATAAAAAAACACTAAAATATAAGATTACAAAAATTCTATTTCATGAAATTATCTGAATTTTTTTTATAATGGCAAGCAATTGGTAAACATTTCAGCTATAGAAAGAAAAAATAGGGGTCTCTTGAGTTTAATTTTTGTCCATTGGGAAATAAGTCATCAAAAAGTAATAAAAAAATTTTTTTGTCAAAAATTACCTCCCTTGTTAAAAATGTCATTTTCACTATTTTGATGCCCCCGCGACAACATGTCGGGGGGGGGGCATTATCAGTTACCTACGTTATTACCCGGTGTATGGAAATTGTACCACCTCAGCCTCAGGCTGTCCAGAAGTATTTTCAGGTGGTACACTTTCCATACGCCCGGGTTATAACGTAGGTAACGGATTTATCCCCGGCTAACAAGTGTAAAAGGCTGAAAATAGGTTCTTTTGTCGTCAGAAAATGCTAAATGGACAACACTCAACATCAATAAAAATGAGATAACAAAGGCAGAAGTATCAAAAGCCATAAATCATCTTAAGAATGGAATGGCGGCAGGCATAGATAACATCCCCCTGAAGCATTAAAAGCTATGGATAACACAGCCGTACATCATCTCAAAAACTTATTGAATCAGATATGGAATGAAGAAAAAATACGCAATGACTGGCAGAATGGACTTCTAATAAAACTGCCCAAAAAAGGAGATAGATCTCTCTGTAACAACTGGAGAGGAATAAATCTTTTGTCTATCCCAAGCAAAGTTCTATGTAGCATCATCTTACAAAGAATGAAAGTTGAAATAGATAAAAAAAATTGAGAGAAGAACAAGCAGGATTTAGACAAGAACGCTCATGTGTAGATCAAATAGCTACTCTCAGAATCATCATTGAACAAACTATTGAATGGCAGTCATCACTATACCTAAATTTTATAGATTTTCAAAAAGCTTTTGACAGCATAGATCATCAAGTCCTGTGGAACATCCTTGGGCACTATGGAATTCCAACGAAGATCATATCAATGATAAAACTACTTTATGATGGATTTTCTTGCCAGGTCATACACTCAGGCATACTGACAGATCCATTCCCTGTTACCACTGGAGTTAGACAAGGTTGCATCCTCTCCCCCCTTCTTTTCCTCATTGACATTGATTGGATTGGAAAAACTGCTTACAAAACACCACACGGAATCCAATGGACGTTTACATCACGTCTTGAAGATCTAGAATTTGCTGACGATATTTGCACCTTATCGCACCGCTTTCAAGATTCCCAACACCAAGCCAATCAGCTTGAAGAAACATCAAAAAGAACAGGTCTATACATCAACATAGACAAAAACCATGATAGTAAATGCAAACTATACAACTCCTATTATGATCAACAACTCAACTTTAGAAAATGTAGACAATTTCACTTATCTTTGCAGTATGGTGGTACTGATGAAGATGTCAAGACAAGAAAGAAAAAGGCATTACATGCTTTTTCCATTCTAAAGCCAGTGTGGAAAAGCAAAACACTACGCACAGCCACAAAAATTAAAATCTTTTACAGTAATGTCAAATCTGTCCTCCTTTATGGTTGTGAAACGTCATTTTCACTATTTTGATGCCCCCGCGACAACATGTCGGGGGGGGCATTATCAGTTACCTACGTTATTACCCGGGTGTATGGAAATTGTACCACCTCAGCCTCAGGCTGTCCAGAAGTACTTTCAGGTGGTACAATTTCCATACACCCGGGTTATAACGTAGGTAACGGATTTATCCCCGGCTAACAAGTGTAAAAGGCTGAAAATAGGTTCTTTTGTCGTCAGAAAATGCTAAATGGACAACGTCATCACAGCTGCTCACAAAAAATTATACGTTTTTTATGAAGAAAATGCCCATTTTACCAAGTCGAGGATATTACCTTTGGTAACAACCTCAGACTTAGCGAGTTTAAAGAGTTTTTATTTTGTTTTACATTGTTTTTCCTACTTTTGGTATTTTAGCGCCTCAGGTCACGCTATCATTACATCAACAGACAATGACGTCTGTTTACCATAAATGCTCTATCTATTTTGAAATTTTCCAAAAAAAAATGGCAGAAGCAGTCCTGCACCCCCTTAAAGCCCAAATATCATTAAACAGGCAAACTGAACGAGAGACTATAGTTATACCTCTTCATTTTCATACACCCATCGAAGATGCGTCATATCGTGAGAACACCCATGGCTTGCACCACAGTGATGTCCACTCTCTAACTTGACACAGTTTTTATCCAATCTTTATGAAACTTGGGGGAAAGTGATTATGGGCATAATATTATGGTCTAGTTCAATAACCATCCAAATTGCTTCAGCCACTTCAAAAAATGGCAAATTCGACTTGTTTGCTCTTTTACTTGGACACTCGTTGTCTGATCTTCATGAAACTT
This sequence comes from Limnoperna fortunei, assembly GCA_944474755.1. Classification (NCBI taxonomy): domain Eukaryota; kingdom Metazoa; phylum Mollusca; class Bivalvia; order Mytilida; family Modiolidae; genus Limnoperna; species Limnoperna fortunei. The sequence continues at coordinate 44,067,496 of OX104119.1, forward strand.
AGGGAAAATGTTTTTATGCATAATATTTCGGTCAAGTTCGGCAACCAGCTGAATTCTTTTAGAGTTTACTTTAGAGTAAGGGCCTTTATTTATTAAAAAATGGGAAATTTGCCGTTTCTGCTCTCTATCTCAAACAGTTGTCCATTTCTTTATGAAAATTGCGATAAATGTTTATGGGCATAATATCTCAACAAAGTTTGATTACAAGCAAAATTGATTAAAACACTTCAGAGTAATGAACCTTTATACAAAAAAAAAATGTCAAATTCATGAAACGTAGGGAAAATGTTTATCGGGATGTAAATAATATAGTGAGCCATGTCATTGAGTCAACTTGTGTAAAATTTATATAACAATTTATATTAAAACAATTGTTCACACCTATCTGTTCTCTGTGTATTCATGATATGTTTTAAACTCAATTCAAAGAACTTGCAAATGTCCTTTAAAAGGTGTTAAATTGACTGGCTATCAAGTTCATTTTGGTAATAAGGGTTCCCATGATTTAAATGCCGTGTAACTTACTATTAATGTGGCTGTTTTTTGACAGGCATATTTTGTGGCACTTTGACACGTGTTAAAGTTGGTTTGCAGGCACCTAGAAACATCATATAATGTGATATCTGTAGAAAATGTACCTTTTAGCAAATGAATTTACCAAATAAATGTTACAAACAAGAATCCTCAAGAAAACAGAAAACTTGAGATGAGCAGTGTTTAGTCGCATAAAAATGGAACGGGTGCAGTGATGTGCTCCAGAGAGGTAAGCAGTTCCCGCTCAATATATGACTGGTATCCAATGTAATGTGCTCCAGGAGGGTAAGCAGTTCCTCTCCGTATGTGACTGGTATCCAATGTAATGTGCTCCAGAAGGGTAAGCAGTTCCTGATCAATATATGACTGGTATCCAATATAATGTGCTCCAGAAGGGTAAGCAGTTCCTGATAAATATATGACTGGTATCCAATGTAATGTGCTCCAGAAGGGTAAGCAGTTTATGATACATATATGATTGGTATCCAATGTAATGTGCTCCAGAAGGGTAAGCAGTTCCTGATCAATATATGACTGGTATCCAATGTAATGTGCTCCAGAAGGGTAATTAGTTCCTGATTAATATATGACTGGTATCCAATGTAATGTGCTCCAGAAGGGTAAGCAGTTCCTGATTAATATATGACTGGTATCCAATGTAATGTGCTCCAGAAGAGTAAGCAGTTCCTGCTCCATATATGACTGGTATCCAATGTAATCTGCTCCAGAAGGGTAAGCAGTTCCTGCTCAATATATGACTGGTATCCAATGTAATCTGCTCCAGAAGGGTAAGCAGTTCCTGCTCAATATATGACTGGTATCCAATGTAATGTGCTCCAGAAGGGTAAGCAGTTCCTGCTCAATATATGACTGGTATCCAATGTAATGTGCTCCAGAAGGGTAAGCAGTTCCTGCTCCATATATGACTGGTATCCAATGTAATGTGCTCCAGAAGGGTAAGCAGTTCCTGATCAACATATGACTGGTATCCAATGTAATGTGATCCAGAAGGGTAAGCAGTTCCTGCTCCATCAAGACAAGACAATTTTATTAAACCAATCATGGTGCCCAATATTGAGCTAATCAATCAAAATATATAATCATCATAAAGAAAACATATCTAAATAAGGCATTATTAAAAAAGTGATTATTGATTACATAAACAATGAACAATTATGGATATGACTGGTATCCAATGTAATCTGCTCCAGAAGGTTAAGCAGTTCCGGCTCAAGATATGACTGGTATCCAATGTAATCTGCTCCAGAAGGGTAAGCAGTTCCTGCTCCATATATGACTGGTATCTAATGTAATCGGACATTTTTTAATTTTTTTAGTCATTTTTAGTCATTCCTTATGAACATTTACATGATTTATATCTTTTATTTCAACTTGTGTATTCCATAATTTTTCTTTAAAGGGCATTAGACAAAAATAGGTCCTTTATCTTCTCTTTAAAATCATTCTCTGTAAAAAAAAATAATAGCTAGAAAAATTTATATATTTTTGTACAAGGATGAGGAAAAACAGGACACTTATTTTATTTATAAATTATGTCGGTCCGCTGCACTTTGTTTATGGTTTATAAAATCATAATTTTGCAGATTCAAATACGGTAGTTTTATGTCCGTTACTCAATTCATAGCTATTCTTAAAAACTGTTAATAAGGTGGAACAAGTCATTCCATGGTTTTATTTTATGGCATTTAGGGACCGACCATTTAACTTGCAGGGGGGGGGGGGGCCTTGGTTTTTTCCTAAAAAAATATTTTGAAAATGATTTTGGAAGCAGAGGGTAAGAAAAAAAATATTCTGAAGAAGGATTTCTGCTATATAAAATAATGCTAATAATGAAAACAAATATTCTGTCGCAACGCCTTCAAAAAAAATTTTCTGACCAAAACAAAAAACCAAGGCACCCCCCCCCCCTTTTCAAGTTAAACGGTCTGTCCCTTAGATCAAAAAATGGTATTTATCTTCTCTATTTGTATATTTGTACAAAATAGCAAGGAAATTGACTGAACAACAAGTGACAACGGGACGATTACAAATCCGAATTTCTGCAAACATATACAACAAGAAACATGAATCAAAAACACACATAAGCAAGAAATTAGTAACATCCCCCCACTCAAAAAAAGCATGACTGCATGCAGGTGCTCCGGAAGAGTTAGCTGGTGCTTGTCTCAAATTGGGACCTGTCGAATTAATCAGTGTCGTGACTAGAACAAAGTCCGATCGTATTTGACAGATGGATTTCCAATAACGATCAATTAAGTCATGAAAACGGCCCTGTGGAAAATCCTTAAATATGTGGGATAGGGGAAAGGTACCAACGTAGTCCGAGAATCCTCTGCCGTCCAACGCTTTTTTTGCGTGGGACGTCCACGCAAAAAAAGCGTTGGACGGCAGAGGATTCTCGGACTAGTACCAACGTTGTTTGTGGTTGAAGTCAATTTAGAAAATTGTTATCGTCTTAACTATTTTCTCAACATTATTTAAAATTGCATTCATCATAGGAGAACTCGCTGTTTTTTACCTTAATAATTTAAGTCATCCTGTAATCAAAGGATCTTTTGCCTACCATTCCTTCAATGTCTTCTTAAGTAGGATGAAGTTTTAAAAAAATATTTTTGGTTTGGGAGATTTGAGGGTAAAAAATAGCAAAATTAGAGAAGATGGGGTACCAGTTTCAGCTTTTCTTTAAGTCATTTTTAACGGACGCAAAATATAATGTATGCTAAGACATACATTACAGGGCGTTGTACGCGGCTGAATCCCCGTGATTTTGACAACAACAAAATTCCAATCTATCCCTGCAATCAATAAACTGTCCATTTCCAGTTCTAAATAAAGCACCTTGTTAGAACTCTCCAAAATGCACCAAACAAGACAGTTGTATAGTATATTGGGGGTAATGGACAAGGTTAAAAGGGTATACCGTAATTTAAGCGGCAACTTTAAAAGAAAAATATTTTAGTACCGACATTTATGACAAAATTTCTTACTACTAAAATTGCATAAGCTGTGTATTTTCCTTTGCAAAGAATAATATTAGTATTTAGGATCGGACATATTACAATAATTTCTTTGTATTGCTACTTCTACTTCTATACTCCGTCGCAAGGGTCTCTGACACCTAATCTGCAGTCGGAGAACCATTAATTACACAGAAACATTAAAAACCTGAGTGTGCGCCAACCATAAGATGAAGAAAATCAAAAAGTAAAATAATTACAACGGTCATCATATATACAGGTGAAAAAAATTGTACAGAGTAGGTTTGGTGCCGGATCACTAACCCCATGCCTCCCAAATCCTTTTTCGAAAGGTATCTGTGGTAGGGGCCTCAAAAACACTGCCTGGTAGCTGATTCCAATCTGCGATGGTTCGTGGAAGAAAGCAAAATTTGTAGACATCTGTCTAGGTACTTATTCTATTGAATCTGCTGTGGTGGTACTGCCTAACTGCTGCTTCTTCATGCAAAATCTTGTACAGAAGGCTAAGTCTGGCTGCTTTCCGTCTGGTGTCTAGGCTTTTTAGTCTAGATTTTTAAGCTAGGATTGCAGTTACTGTTCCAGGATCACGTATGTAGTTCGATGTAGTAAATCGTGCAGGTCTTCTTTGCACCATCTCTATTGTGTCTATCTGATACATGCTGTAGGGATCCCAGACGGTTGACACATATTACAGGTTTAGTCGTACACGGGTCTTGTAAGCTTGCTCTCTAATGTCTGGAGGGCATCTTGTCATGTTGCGTCTGATGAAGCCTATAGTCTTTATTGGGTTTTGCATTTACATTGTTGATATGGTGGTCCCAATTTAGGTCTTCTGAGATCTCAACCCCTAGGTATGGCTAGATGGTTAAGCTTGATCTGTGTCAGTATCGGGATACTGGTGGTTAAGTATCCCTCTAATGTACCTGTCATGCTATGGCCTCTCTGTATTTTGCCCAGTTCTCTGAAGTGTTATATTTCTTTGTTGCATTGTATCTGCGTTGACGTTTTCGTAGAAATGTTTTGATAGATTTATGGTTGTTGCCATATCTCGGACCTCTTTACCCCAGGTGGAATTAAACTTGCACAGTTGAGACACTGTGGTACCCATTTCTCCCATTGTACACCAGGCTCTATACCCGGCAATGGCAAATTCCAATATATTAAAAAATAGAGCTTCAATTGTCCAGAACCTATCAATACTTGTCATTGACATAGGTAAATCTAAAGATATATATCATGGACAAATTAGTATATAATTTCCCATACAAGCAGTAGTTTAAAACACGAATACTTGCGTTTGACGATGTAATTTTCGAAACGAATACACATTTTTATTCTGACAGCAGTCTGACAGTATTCGAGCATTTTTCTTTATAGTATCAGAAACAGGTAAATTAATTCATCATTTGTCTCTGCAGGAGTTTTAAATTGGTATGCACATATCACATGGTACGACGACAAAACTAATTGTACAGTAAAATTAAGTAAGTTACTACAGACGTATTAAATTATGTCTGCTTAGATTTAAATTTTTTTAAAGTCTACTTTTTACTGAAGAGAAATCCATGACACTATCAAATATAAAACGACATATGATGGGGGAAGGGGGCAAGAACGTGTCTATTAAAAGGTTAACGTTTTAAAAAAAAATTGCTGAAACAGATAACAGTAAATTTAAAATATGATAACAGCAATTTACATGAGAAAACAGAAAACATTGAGTTCAAAAATCGAAAAAAAAAACAGATAACAGCAGAATCTCATCGATTCCTCCCTTCATGGGAAGATTCAATTACATTAAAAAGTGGTGAATAAAATGAATTAACAGATAACAGAGAAAAAAATCTGTAAAATAGAACAAGTTAACTTTAACAGTGTGACTTAACAGCAAACAGGATTTTTATTTTTATAACAGTTAACAACAATGTCAATATTTAAGAAAATAGATAACAGCTAATGGTTGAAAAACAGTTAATAGTTGGCTTTATTAAAAAAAAGTGTTAATTGACGTGTAAAAATGCACAAAACACATTAACAGAAAAGATCTCCACCCTCACATATTCCTAATTTAAATTTGCCGCTAAAATTTTACGAAACGGCGGGAAATACATTCGGAAGTTTCGTGTACTCGGATGTTATCGACTCAATGTTATGCAGTAAACATGATAGCGATTTTACGCAAAATTGTTGATTATTACTTTTGGTTAGAATTAATTTATGTGGTCTTTAAAATCCGTAAATGATTTTGTTTCCTATTCTTGGTAGAACATAAGATGACACTCTTAAGATGAATAAAACAGACAAGGCAAAGATGATGTCGTTTTCAAGTGTTGACTTGCCGGATAAATACTGCCACTGGCCTCATGTCCTTTGTTCCGGACTAAAAAAATATACTGTCAGTGGAACTCCTACTATTAAAAGAAAAACACATATAACAGGTTTTATGTATATTTGGTGTGTGTGAATCTGATATTTGTTGGAAAGAGTAGGGCAGATTATGCAATGTGGTTTCAAACAGTGTTCAGTATTCAAACATAGAAAGTATACAACAGTCCTTTACAAATTATGAAATAAATCAAAAAATTACACAAAAGATTTTGAAAACAAACTCGTTCCACCATCACTGTATTCACTCTACCATTTTGCTGTTTTTATCTCCTGGGGCCTTGGCGGCTGAGTGGTTAAGGCAGTCTACTATTGATCACATGCTGGTCAATACTGAGATTGTGGATTTGATGTGCTCAAGAATGAATAATCATACCCTCACTTAATTTTTTTGGCAAGGTCCGACAAATCACAAAACTAAAATTCGATTATTCTGCAGTAAAATTAGGCCTAGGTTTGCTCAACTCCAATTTTAATTGGGAAGGATTGCCAGTCCAAATGTTGGGGTTTCTCCACTCCAGCTTCCTCCACCATTATAATCTGTTTGCCATGTCATTAACTGAAAAAGAGATTAAAGTGGCGTTAAACAACATATAAACAAACAAATCTCATAACTCGACTACCCCTTTTGTATCACTATCAGTATCATGTCATCATTCTACCAATTCTGCATGTCACCACTTTACTAGTATGGCTCTATGCCATTACTTAGTTCCATTAATAAAACCCCTCATTTCATGTTTATTTTCAACTTTTTTGTTCTGATATTGATATTTTATGTTTATACTGAAATGAATTTCAAATTAAAATAAAAAATGTAAAAGACGTACTGATGAAAATGTTAAATATAAACATGAAATGGGAGGTTTTATGTTAAAGACAATGCCATTACTCCATCCTACAATTGTCAACATTGTCATCAGTATGTGTCATCACTCCATCATCACTGTCATTACTATGGCAACTAATATCATTTGTGTCATCCCATTACCATTGCTTTGTCATATCATGTTAAGCGCTCATGATTCTACCACCACCCTATGTCATTTTACCATCACTGTGTCTACTTGCAACAATCCCTACCATAGTAATGTCACTACTTTTCTAGAACTTGGTGTTCTCACTCTATGTCATCACTCTATCTTCAGCATAAGGTATTGCTGTCACCATGTCACTTGACTTCCATTACTTTGGACTCAACCATACACTATGTCATCACTCTACCTTCTGTGTATGTTATTGCTGTGGCCATGTCATCTAGCTTCCATTACTTTGGACTCAATCATACACTATGTCATCACTCTACCTTCTGCGTATGTTATTGCTGTCACCATGTCATCTGGCTTTCATTACTCTGGACTCAACCATACACTATGTCATCACTCTACCTTCAGCATATGTTATTGCTGTTACCATGTCATCTGGCTTCCATTTCTCTGGACTCAACCATACCCTATGTCATCACTCTACCTTCAGCGTATGTTATTGCTGTCACCATGTCATCTGGCTTCCATTACTCTGGGCTCAATCAAACACTATGTCATCACTCTACCTTCAGTGTAAGGTATTGCTGTCACCATGTCATCTGGCTTCCATTACTCTTGACTCAACCATACACAATGTCATCACTCTACCTTCAGTGTAAGGTATTGCTGTCACCATGTCACCTGGCTTCCATTACTTTGGACTCAACCATACACTGTGGCATCACTCTACCTTCAGTGTAAGGTATTGCTGTCACCATGTCATCTGGCTTCCATTACTCTGGACTCAACCATATACTATGTCATCACTCTACCTTTAGTGTAAGGTATTGCTGTCACCATGTCATCTGGCTTCCATTACTCTGGACTCAACCATACACTATGTCATTGCTCTACATTATTTTTGGTAAAACAAACCTCTTATAGCCTACCACCTGTTATAATGGCCTCCAGGATGTCTGTTCTTTCAAATGTTCAAGTGAATGTGAAGTTAAATAGTAAATGTGTTCTTTTTTAGTTTACTAATTGCAAGATGATGAACTGTAGTCAATCTGAGGTCCCAATTTGATGGATCATCACACCCTTAGGGAGCAATTGGTTGTCCTAGCAAGTTTCATCAAGTATATCTATGGAAAATCAGTTACTTGTATGGTCCAACAGGAAGTCAGAAGTCAAAGTTCAACAGAGAAATCACATGACCATGAGAAGAAGAGGTAAGAACAAATTCCCTGTTATATGATTGGTCCAATAATGAATATGTACATATGCATGCACTAAATAACAAAATGTTTATTATTTTTAAAGTTAACAGCTTCGAGTGACCAACTTTTTTCCAAGCATCGGCTATATAATGTTGACATTCTGTTGTTATGTTTAACCATTTAATGTAGCTCTATACATTTTTGGTCTTCTCTACATTTATTGGAGCAGTAAGATGTTTAGAAATGTACCAGGTATTATTTGATTAGTAGATCAGGGGAAACAACTCTTGCTAACAACAGGAAGTTACTGGCCATTTACTTTATGAATAACAGATTTACTACAACTTGTTATATGTGGTAATGGAGAGTTAGCCATGTGAACCAAAATCACACATGTTCTATTTATTGTCATAAGATATGACATATATCAGGTTTTATAGACAAAGAGCTTAATTTAACTATAATTTTGATTTTGCATTTTGAAATTTGTAAAGAAATATTTTGGAATGTGGTTTTACATGACTTTTAGCTATATTAGCATTCCTCTATAAAAAGTGTAACATAGAAACCATGAGAGGAAGGAACTGTGAAAATATATTGTAGTGTTTATCTTTTGGATTGATGCCATATGCTTAAATACATTCTTCAGGCATACCCAAACATTTTCTATTAAAATACTCCAATGATTATAAAAATAATTTTTTTCACATCCTGAATATATCTATAATATGCTCAGTGCATTAAGCAAAAAAAACCAAATTTTTTGGGCTATAAATAGTCGTTTTTGAACCTTCTCCTTTATTGTATTGGTCTTTACCCATGTCAATAATATTGCATTATAGTATAAATTAAGTATACTACTACAATTGTTAGTTACTGTTTCTCTATGCTTCAGCCTTGTAGTTTCTGAGCAGAGGCCTTAGTGGCAGAGTGGTTTAGTCATCTAATGTTGCTTGTCAACACTTGCGGGTTCTAGTCTTATTAAGGGCAGGTTATGCTCAACTTCAATCTTAATTGACAAGGTTGGTGGTTTTCTTTGGGTTCTCTGCTTCCTCCCCCAATAAAAACTGGACACCACCATATATCTGAATAATTGCTGAAAGTGGCGTTAAACATCATTAAAAAAAAAATTCCTTAGAAAACTTTGCCCCTGATTTGAGTCAGCACTGCTGGACTGATATGAAATATAAATTCTTTACATTGCTCAATTACAACTAATAACCATTACCTGTGTTTTACCCATTGACCTCAGTGAACCCTGCTCAATAATAAACAATATTTCTGTTGCAAAGAAACAAATAACAATAGATTTGGTTTGTTTGTTTTGTTTGATGGTGTTTTAATGCCAATTTCAGCAATTTTTCCGCTATATCAAGTCGTCCAGTTTTTATTGGGGGAGGAAGCCGGAGTACCTGGAGAAAACCCCCAACCTGCGGTAGGAAAACTGGCAATCCTTGTCAATTAAGATCGGAGTCGAGTACACCCTGCCTGCAGTGAGATAATAGATTTGGTAAATTTCCTTAAAAATTATTGTAAATATTTCACAGTAAGCATTGTTAAAATTCACAATACACCTAGCAGTGTAATCAGGGTTAAAATATGTATAAATAAAATGTTACATACCCTAAATTATATCTGTAATAAGTGTTTACCTTTTGTTAAATATGATGTCCAGGTGGTAATGATATGGGATTGAAAACGATAAGTGTATTGTATTGAAGATTTGCACTCATTAGTTTGCGATTTGATGGTTACAAATGGACTTACTAGGGACTTGTAAGTGGATGTTAATGACCATCAAACCTCACCAATTGATGCTGAAAATTCATTAAACACAATATACTAATCGTTATTTAAAGGCAACTGAAATACAAATCTGGCTTCACATTTTGTACATTTACCAGAAATAACACCTGTGCTGGTATAAATGTTCGATCTGCATTGCTGTAGAATTGATGTCATGAAATAATTCCAATTGGCCAATCAGCAATGATGTTTCATTCAGTGTTGCATTTTAGTGTTATGTGTCTAGCAGTTTGTTTTGTTGTTGGCCCCTCTTTTGTGTTTCCTTAGCATTATTAGGTATCTTTCTTTTTTAGCTCACCTGAACCAAAGGGTCAGGGTCAGGTGAGCTATTGTTTTCACTTTGCGTCCGTCGTCGTCGTCTGTAAACTTTTTACATTTTAATCTTCTTCTCTGAAACCTTTTGGCCAATTGAAACCAAACTTGGTCATAATGTTCATTGGATGGACCTTTACAAAGTTTGTGTTTTTTATTTATATTGGAAAACCAATATGGCCACCACCACAAGACTTAGTTTAACATAGGACCCTATGGGAAAAAAGTTTAAAAGGGCTTCTTCTCTGAAACCGTTTAACCAATCAAAACTAAACTTACTGGCAATATTGTTTAGATTGTCCTTTATGTTTTCTATGCCAACTGGAAATTCAAAATGGACACCACTGCAGGACTTAGTTTAACATAGGACCCTATGGGAAAAAATTATAAAAGGCTTCTTCTCTGAAACTGGTTAACCAATGGAAACAAAAACTTACTAGCAATATTTTTGGATGGTCCTCTATAAAGTTTGTGTTTTTTATGACAATTGGAAATTCAAAATGGCCACCACCGCAGGACTTTGTTTAACATTCAGACATTGGACCCTATGAGAAAAAAGTTTAAAATGGCTTCTTCTCTGAAACCGGTTAACCAATTGAATCAAAACTTACTACCAATATTGTTTGGATGGTCCTTTATAAAGTTTATGTTTTTTATGCCAATTGGAAAATCAAAATGGACGTCAGTGCAGGACTTAGTTTATCATAGGCCCCTATGGGGAAAAAGTTAAAAAGGCTTCTTCTCTGAAACCGGTTAACCAATCGAAACAAAACTTTCTAGCAATATTGTTTGGATGGTCCTCTATAAATTTCATGTTTTTTATCCCAATCGGAAATTAAAAATGGCCGCCACCGCAGGACTTGTTTTAACATTGGACCCTATGGGAAAAAAGTTAAAAAGGCTTCTTCTCTGAACCGATTAACCAATGGAAACAAAAGTTACTACCAATATTATTTTAGATGGTCCTTTATAAAGTTTGTGTTTTTTTATGCCAATTGGACAATCAAAATGGCCACCACAGCATTACATAGATTAACAACAGTAGACCCTATGAGAAAAATGAAGGTTTCTTCTCTGAAACTGATTAACCAATGGAAACAAAACTTACTGACAATATTGTTTGGATGGTCTTCTTTAAAGTTTATGTTTTTTATTGCCAATTGGAAATTCAAAATGGCCACCACCGCAAGACTTAGTTGAACATAGGACCCTATGGGCAAATTAAAAAAAATCTTCTTCTCTATAAAACCAGTTAACCAATGGAAACAAAACTTTCTAGCAATATTGTTTGGATGGTCCTCTTTTTAAAATTTATTGAAAATTACAGGACTTAGTTTAACATCAGGGAAATGTCATCTTCATTGCCTATAAAATCAGGTGAGCCATACAGGCTCTTAAGAGCCTCTGGTCTTTTAATTGAAATGTGATGTGGATGTTTTATTGTAATAATGGGGATTTTTTTCTAATTATGTGGATATTTGTTCTGATCAGTTATGTGCGAGGAAAAAAAGTTCTGTATAATTAAAGAATTCTTAATACTTGTAAATGGAAAAACAAAATTTCTGCTGCACAACAAATCAGAGCTTCATATTCCATCTCTTTTCTTTCTGTAGTGTTGTCAGATATGATAATAATCAAAAACTTGCTGCTTATTCCACAATAACATGTATCAATAATAAATGTGTAAGAATGCACTTAGTTTGAATAGGAAGCACAAATTACTGTTAGAAAATTGCTTGATAATATAATAAGTTGCAGCTGTAGTGTTAGCACAGTCTTGAGAATTACCAAAGTGTCTGTAAGAAGTTCTTCATTAATTTTGTAATCAGAATCCTATATATTAATATGAATAGTGCATGAAAAAATCATGTTAAAAAATCCATTCTAAATATAGAACTGTGAGGGAGAAGCTGGGGAATTTGTATAATTGTGTTTATCGTACAGTTGTAGGACAAAGAGTCTCCATATTAAAAGCAACCTGAAAGTTTTTTTTCTAATAATGTATTTCATTCCAAGAACAATATGTTTGTTTCCAAAATGATGTCACATTTTTACCTTTGTAAACTATTTTGGAAATTTTCTGGCACTTCTCATTAGATGCATACCAAATTCTGGAACAAAAAATGAAAATCTGTGAAATCTGAAATCATTTATAACATTGCTAATTTGTCAATACAGAGGTATATTTCACTATGAATACATTAATACTTCCCACTTTTGCATATTTATTAAATTAAATTTCTCACAGTGAGTCTAACATATCTTCCTTAAAACAATTGGGAAATACTGCATGCTTCTTCAACAATTAACAAGACATGATATACATGAAATATTGCAGAAAATGGCATATAGGGTAATCACATTAAAGTCATAGCTGAAATATTGCTGAAATGGCATATAGGGTAATCACATTAAAGTCATCGCTGAAATATTGCTGAAATGGCATATAGGGTAATCACATTAAAGTCATCGCTGAAATATTGCTGAAATAGGCATATAGGGTAATCACATTAAAGTCATCGCTGAAATATTGCTGAAATGGCATATAGGGTAATCACATTAAAGTCATCGCTGAAATATTGCTGAAATAGGCATATAGGGTAATCACATTAAAGTCATCACTGAAATATTGCTGAAATGGCATATAGGGTAATCACATTAGAGTCATAGCTGAAATATTGCTGAAATGGCATATAGGGTAATCACATTAAAGTCATCACTGAAATATTGCTGAAATGGAATATAGGGTAATCACATTAGAGTCATAGCTGAAATATTGCTGAAATGGCATATAGGGTAATCACATTAAAGTCATCACTGAAATATTGCTGAAATGGAATATAGGGTAATCACATTAAAGTCATCACTGAAATATTGCAGAAAATGGCATATAGGGTAATCACATTAAAGTCATCGCTGAAATATTGCTGAAATGGCATATAGGGTAATCACATTAGAGTCATCACTGAAATATTGCTGAAATGGAATATAGGGTAATCACATTAAAGTCATAGCTGAAATATTGCTGAAAAAGTAGTACAACCTCATTCAAACTACATGTATATAGCTAAAATTTAAGGGAAAGTGGAGTATAACATCATTCAAGCCATAGCTGAAATATCGGGGAGGCATACAACCTAATTCAGATCATCCTCACAATGGCAGAGGTCAGACAAAACAAACAACACTGTAGACATGTACAGAGGTTTAGAATCGTCTTTGTACATATATTTTATGATGACAACAAGGGATTAGAGCATCACCAACGACACCTTATGGCGACGTCATTAAAACCTATACCCAGCAGAGGACAGCTTACGTCATATTACCGTTATTACCTGTAATCTTGGATACAAGAAAGAAACACACAGCACTTGTTTGGGAAATCAAATAGATGGAAAAACATTCCATTGTAAGAGATATTATTGATCTTAATTGTTTTTTCTTTTATAAGTGTATACCATGGTTACAATGATATACAATCTTTAGACTAAGCTTACATAGATGAAGATACAAACAGACTTAATAAGACAGAAGACAAAATAAAACTAGGATATACATCTGACTGGTAGTAAATAATGCAAACACAGGTCTAATCCCATCATTACAAGTAAAGGCATTGGTGTGTACTGTAGTGTCCTCTGTTTTGAATCAACATGATCTACAGCAGATTAGGGCAAAGATTTATTATGGACATGTGCATACATGTAATCGGCTACTGACAATTTTGTTTTTCTGATATTTCATAAAGTGCCTACAAAGTGGTGTTTTAATGCTTCATGATTGAAATTCGGGGAGTATATACTCGCCTCGTTTTTCGTACATCCATCACACATTCATGTCCAGGCCATAACTTTGTTGTTTAGATTTTCAAATTATGTACACAAGTGATCATCACACACTTGACTTGCAACATTCTGGTCACTAACTTAAAAGTAAAGGTCACAGTCTGGCATTACAGTTTCATTGTTATTTATTGACGGATCTTCAAACTATCTGTTTTGAATATAGCTGAAATACTGCTAGCTGGACACCACCCACCCAAAACCGCCCGCCCGCCCGCCCGCTCACGCACCCACCCACCCACCCGCCCGCCCGCCCGCCCGCCCAAAAACCCACCCACCCACCAACCCACTCACTCACTCACTCACTCACTCTAAATTGCTTGTAACATAACAGGGATTTTCCTGCCTTTATTTTGGGGCCGATATTCGGCCCCATTCCCAACGGCAAAAACCCACATTTTTTCCCAATTATGAATGTTAAAATTCCCAATTCATGAGGTTTTGTAATCCGGTTTCTAAAAATAAATTCAATCACGCAAAGCCGAAATATTACAAACAAAATCAAAATCTGATTACTTCGCGAACATTGGTTTATAATTACTGTTCCCGGTATCTTTAGTCATAACGGCAACCAGTTTTATATTAGAGCTTGCTTGTTTTATAACAAACGCAGATTCCGGTATGATATTAAAAAAAAATTTGAGATTTGGTAAGTCGCGGAACTTTGTTCAATAATATGAAAGATAATTGTATGCAGCAAATAAAACAAATTACTTTATTTTTATGATGTCCAGTAATATGGGCTGTTTTTTTATCGTCTCCCATGGGGGACGGTATACATAGTCAAATGAAGATCAGTCTTCGGAGTAAATGACTCTCTGTTACTTGATTGGGTGGTTTACTAAATCTATAAATATTTTTGTCATTTCATTGGTTTACGTCAGGATCGCACTAATATATGTACTTAAATTTCGATATATTCTTAGGTTGAATCGGGGTTGTAATCAGTATTTTAGTGTAGTAATGTTACGTTCCACATATTGACTTCTATTTCATTCAATGCATTGGTCAGTGAACAATTATTAGGTAAACATTGTACCAAAATCTCCCTACTTTTATAAGCTGTTTTTGAAAAAATTACATGTTCTATATCTTTATTTTCGTTAAATCAGTATTTTAGTGTAGTAATGTTACGTTCCACATATTGACTTCTATTTCATTGAATGCATTTGTCTATACAATTAAAAGGTAAACATCGTACCAAAATCTCCCTACTTTTATAAGCTGTTTCGGAAAAAATTACATGTTCTATATCTTTATTTTCGTTAAATCAGTATTTTAGTGTAGTAATGTTACGTTCCACATATTGACTTCTATTTCATTCAATGCATTGGTCAATACAATTAAAAGGTAAACATTGTACGAAAATCTCCCTACTCTTTAAAGTTGTTTGGGTTAGGCAAAAATTATATGTTCTGTATCTTTATTTTCGTTCTGATATTGATGTTAATTTAACAAAACTTATTTTTACCGCTCATTTTGAACATTTGTTTAGGGAGTCAACTTTTGTTTAATTATTTTTTAAAAAGCACGTGTGAAGTGACGACAGGCATTTAAATCTCTCAAGCACCATTGGATAATAGTTTAGCGTAAACAAAGTCCTTACAAGGTACATGTACATCGTTTACCTATCCTACATATAAATTACAAATAAACCAGATACTTTAATAAATCCATAAAATTTGTAATGCAGCTAAGAGACGGTTAGCTTTTTAGAAAAGCTAAACTTGTGGTTCAAATAGCTTTGTCTAGAAAAGAATAAGTCGGAGGATTTGGAATGAAGCGTGACCCTGCATTAACGTTCAAAAATGTCATTACACAACGCGAAATACTACCGAAGTGGAACGATGACGTATTGTATCAAAACTAGGAAATTTTGTTTTTACAAAATTAAATATTGACCAGAGCCTTTGTGAATAGAAAATAATGAGTTTTCTTGTACCTCTAGACCCATCCATTATCGGCATTCAACCGAACCTTTGCTACCGACCCTTGTCATTTATTAGCATAGGTATCAGGGTAAACTAAAATGCCAACGCAATGCACATTTTTAGAGTTTTGTATAATTTAATTTAGTTCTTATCCAGTCATTTATTAAGACCCCAGAACAAACGAGAGTGAAAGTAAAATTTGATGTTTGCAACTTAGTTTCTATTTAATTCCACCAAGATTCATGGAAATTTTCTCTTTGAGTATGATTTCAGCACAGTTGGCTACATATTTAAATTTTGATAACTTTTTCCAAAATATTTATGAAAACTGATTTGAATTTGTCAGTTTTCAGGTCACGCTTATAGATTCCATCTTGTCATTCATGACTAATTACATACAAGAAACATTTTCGTTAAAAACACTGATGTTTAAAAGCAATGTCTTCACTTTATTCATATTTCAGACTTTTCCCAATTGTGGAATTTACGTCGTAATTTTCCCAATTAACAGAGGCCCCATTTGAAAAAAGGTAGGAAAATCCCTGCATAAGGTTGATATCTTGAGGTTCATTGTCACAGTGTGGCAAAGCAAAACCATGTCAATCCCATAACATTGTTTATTGACAGATTTTCAAAAAACATGTAATGTTGAACAAGTGATGATCACATCAAGACGATATGTCACAATTTGGGTCACTTCTGTCTCGGTTAAGGTCAATCTTTGAAGTAAACTCGTTTTCCGCTATTTACTTTGTTTTTTATTTTGGGATTTTGGATTATTATTTTACAATTATTTGCCTAAATTTCCAAACATTTCTTGATGACATTTATCATGCATTATTCAGTTTGCTACATAAGAGGTCAAGGTCACAGTGTGACCTTTAAACAATTCTAATGCACCCTATAACTTTGGTTTGTTCTTAGATTTTAAGATCACTTGACATTTGGTGATCAGCACATCAGTGCTATGATAGGAGTCCTAATAAATTCAGTAATAATAGGAGACAGAGGTTAACATAATTCATTCAGGGTCTACAAAGAATGCCCACATACATTTATTCACTCTGTGTTTCGTCATACCTCATTAATTGGATTGACAAGGATTGCCAGTTTTCTTACCACAGAAGGTGTGAAAAATTGAGGAGGAACAATTTACCCTTCCGGAACACCTTAGTACCCCGAGTTCTTTAATGTGATTTGTGTTGCTCATCTTTAGTTTCCTGTGTTTGTTATTCTTGATTGTTGTTTGTTTTGCTTTGTGTTTCCGTATTGATTGATGACCTCATAGAATCTTTTAGAGAATTGTGTAAAGAATTTGACACTTTCAAATAGGAAAAACACTTTAAGTTAGCTTAAATTAGAATCAAATTAAGCATTAGGAAATTTTAACTTACATTTAATCAGAAAAAAAACTTGACATTGTTGGTGGAGTGATAAGTATTATTTGCTTGATAGAATTTTGAATTTATTTTGAAGCGAGTTTTTACAATTATGTAATTGGCATGAAAAACAAGATGTCAAAAGAAAAAGTCCAGTTAGCAGGTTTTCAATCATGAAATGATTATTGAAACAGATTTTAATAGACAATTTGAAAAAAAATGAAATAGTTGAAGATTGTAAAGATTTATTTAATTGATAAGAATTATCTATATAGCTGCCAAAATCTAAAAATAGTTTGTTATATCATATTTGCCTATTTCTAATTTTAGGATGTAATGTCTAATAAATAGTAAATTTTGTTTTATTACTTTTTAATTACAGAATATTCTCAGTGAAAATGAATAGAAATATTCTCGAAGTGCCTTGTATTATAGAAATTTAATTCTTGGGGGTGAATGAAAAGAATTTACAAAATAGTAAAGATGTAGTATACTGGTGTATCACATGTGCAGATCTGTCTTCTGCTTCAAAAAAGATCTGAATCACTTGTGCTCTTAATCAAATGAAATGCTACTGTAACCATAGTTTATTTATCAAATTATCTTCTTCTTACTTACTTGATTTCTTTTTCATAGCTGGAGTTTTTGATGCATCTTTCTGTTTCTTTCATGTTACTCATTATTAAGTAAATGAAACTATTTTTTTCTGTAGTGTTATTTTTTTCTCAGCTAATCAGTCAAAAGGACTGATATTTTGTGAATATTTGCATGGTACCTATAATGTTGTCTTCATTTGAAATTGTTGTGATTAATCATTCCCATTTTATTCACTTCGAATAAATTCCTGTTGTGACTTTTTCTTGGAAATAGTGCTTTCACTGGATTATCATTCTTTAAGATTAAAAACATTATAGTGGTGGATTTGTCAGGATTTAACGACATTCCAGAATGAACTATAACACAACCTATGCTTACCCACGACAAGATCAGACAGTGTCATACCAGATTTGTACTGATAATATCCAAGATATCTACTGGGTAAGTTTTACCGTGCTTCATTTTAAGGAGGTATAATTTGGTGTCCCGTGTTTTGAGGTCTGTGGGGCCCTTTGTTAAGGTTACACAAAATATTTATGGAATGTTTTAGTGGCCCCAAATTTAAAATGAATCAAAAACAAGCATGGAATAACCCTATTTCTTAGCAATAGACAATCTTCCAATTTTGTCCAAATTGGAAAAACTTGCCAAATAGAATACTCCTGTTAAGGTCAATTGAGGTATGATGAAAGGTCAAACAGGAGATTCTTAGGGAGAGATCATGGTCAGGGGTTTCCTTTTCAAATTAATGTCAAAGGCTCAATGATCTTGTCAATTTGTAAAGTATAAGATTTTGCATAAAATGAAGACGTTTTACACTCAGAAATTTATTCTAGATCCCGTTGTTTTCCAGTAGACATATATAATCTTGAGACAATGTCGGATTTGACCCAAATGGAAAATGGTCTATCAGTAATAATGTAATCCATTTAAGGGACACAGATTTTTTGGCAAGTGGTAGGAGCCACTTTGCCATATCTGAACCTTTGACAGAATTTATGGTTCTCTTGATCAGTTGAGAACTAAATTAATTTTGTACAGCATAGCTAGTAATAACATCATCTGGAGTATAGTTGAAGTACTGTAGGTTGGACATTAATCAATTACCACAAATTGTACATAACATTTAAGTAAGTAAGCGACCTATATTTCTATACCTCCTCTATAAACCTTCTAATATGACATGCTTTTGGATATTTTTTTAATGTAAAAAAACATGCTTCAACCACATATACAGAATTAGTGCATAAAATCGCTTGGAAATGTTCATTCCACATAACTTATTTCCAGATAATGTTGAACTTTTATACTAGGTAAACAAAATTAATTTTCTGAAATTTACAAAGATTTTGCATTCTGAAGGTGAAATAAGTTGTTTTAGATGGAAGATTGTCCATAACGTATACATTTCAAGATTTATCTCCCCTTGAAGGCAATGCCACACTTTGGTAGCCCTGTTGTGTTGTGCTAATACATTTCTAAGGTAGACAAAATGTCATTACTGCTGGTAAATTGGTTTTATTTCCAAGATAAAAATTTTCCATTGAGCCTGACTTTCTGTGAAATGGATAATGAAAAATTTTCCATTGAGCCGCTATCAGCGAGATGGAAAATGATATCAAGTAAATAAAACCAACATTAATCTGTTTTTGGCTGTTTGTAACATCGTGACATCACGTTGTCAGTAGAAACTGACGATACTATTTCCATATGACGATATAGAGTTTTCTCAACTTGCTCGATCAAAGGAAAATCTAACAAAATAGCAATGAATTACAAAATGCTTTTTTAAAAAGTTACCGGACACATTGTTTTATTACATAAAATCACCTTTAAACTGAAATTGATTGTAAGGGCACTGATATACTATGCATTTTTGGCACCAAAGGAACTGTATGTCAGACATGGGGTTTTTATTTTACAATTGATGTTTTGCAATGGGTATAGATTCTTTGTACTACCAGGACAAAATAAAAGATTTCCCATTGCCCTTGTGATATTATAGTCTGCCTGGGATAGAAACATAAAGATATGTTGGAAATTTGAATGTAAAAAAAATCAAGTAAAATTTGCAGATGTTGTGGATGTAATCCAACCATTAAAAAAATATCGGTTAATCAGACATTTTTCATCTGACAGAATTTTATGACTTATCTTCATTTATGACATTTGCAACATGTTGTATAATGCTTAAGTCAGTACAGAAAGGTCATTTCATGATGCAGGATAGTTCTTATTTTAAAGACATACTGGATTACTGTTGGAGATTGCTATGATTCTTGATACAACTACATAATAACACTATTTATCTAAAATTAAAAATGTATTTAGTCAAAATCTGAAAAATATCGATTGATACAACCTGTGTGATAAAAAACCTTGTATCATCTATATATGTGATACAAGATGTACTTTTGTCGGAACTACTTCTTGACGTCACAATGAATGATATAACCAATGATTCATTGAATGACTTTCTATCTCTCTAATTGATCGTTACGGGAAATCAGTGTCTCAAATACGATCTGACATTTTCGCTGAGTCATAGTTAGTGTTTCCTATTCCTGGATTTGACTTTTCCCTAGACAAGACAATGAGTAACTCGATGGGTGTCTAATTAGAGGCAGGCACTGCTTACTCGTCCGGAGCACCTGAGTGCACCCATGGTTTTTATTGGGTTCTGGTTACTCTCTTTCTGTGTTTTATGTTTTTGATTTTAAAAATAAAACCCAATAAAAACTATGGACGAGTAAGCATTGCCTGCCTCTAATTAGACAGCCGTCTAGTTACTCATTGTCATGTCTAGGGAAAAGTCAAATCCAGGAATAGGAAACACTACCTATGACTCAGCGAAAATGTCAGATCACATTTGAGACACCGATTTCCCATAAGGATCAATTAAGTCGCAATGACAACCATAGAACTTCTGGAGAGATATCGTCAACCTAGGTACAACAAATCCTTGTTTAAGTAGTTTAGCAGTCAACAGCAGTGATCGGTCTAGAAAATTGGAATACTGCGAATTAAAATATTTCAATATGTTTATTTTGCTATGGCATGGCCTGTCTACACTCAGGTTGGAGGATGTTTGAGGTACTGCTGGCAGATGTGCCAGACTCCAGTCTTATCTGGCAGTTTTTCATTTTGATAGATTTTCTTCAGGTATTGCCTCTTCCTCTCAATATAAAAACTGAAGATCGCATTATATAACTGAAAAAGTGCTCAAAAATGGTGTTAAACGTCATTAAAATAAACACTTATTCTGGTTACACAAGAAAAGAGGCCAGTATCAGTGAATACAAAGACTTGTTTAAATCGTTAACACTATTTCTTAACAACTAGTTCATATCAAAACTATTTGTTTTCATGATAACATGACTAAAAATCAGCATGCCATCTGTCCACTGAAATATGTTTGTTTTTTTGTTTTGCTGTAACTCGTGGCAGCATTTCATTTCAAACTATAGATTCTTTATTGAGTGTGTACATAATATTCTTGTGGAATGCTTAAATTTGTGGTTCTGTGTGTCTTACAAAATCAGCTGAGCATATATTGATACCAAGTGAATAAAAAATAAATCCACATTAAAAGAAAGTAGATAAAAAATTATGGTAAATATTGCTCTAGTGAATATGTTTCCTTTTGTAGTGTCATAGGAGCCTTTCAAGATATAAACCAGCCTCAAAATTCCAGTTTACCAATCTCAGGGTTGTTAGTGAACTTGAGGAATGCCAGGTTTCCCAGATCACCAGAATAAAGCAGAAGTTCTGATCCCCACTCCATAGATCAATCAAAATCCCATTTATCTTTGTTAATCTGTTCAATATTATTGGTAAAATCTTCTGTGAAATTGATTACAGCTGTGTACATTTCCTTTGTTAATTACCTATACACCTGGCCCTAATTACCTGCAAGTGCAGGTGGTTGTATGTCTGAGTGATGGATGACCCCAGACAGCTAGGGTCATTGCATGTGCATAGTAACAGAGCAGACATTCTTAGTTACTGGGTTCATTAGAGGGTAGTTCTGATCAGAGAGTTACAGAGCATACATTAGATTCTGGGTTCATTAGAGGGTGGTTCTGATCAGAGTTACTGAGCAGACATTCTTAGTTACTGGGTTCATTAGAGGGTAGTTCTGATTAGAGAGTTGCAGAGAAGACATTAGATTCTGGGTTCATTAGAGGGTGGTTCTGATCAGAGAGTTACAGAGCAGACATTAGTTTCTGGGTTCATTAGAGGGTGGTTCTGATCAAAGAGTTAAGAGCAGACATTCTTAGTTTCTGGGTTCATTGGAGGGTGGTTCTGATCAGAGTTACTGAGCAGACATTCTTAGTTTCTGGGTTCATTAGAGGGTGGTTCTGATCAGAGAGTTACAGAGCAGACATTAGATTCTGGGTTCATTAGAGGGTGGTTCTGATCAGAGAGTTACACAGCAGACATTCTTAGTTTCTGGGTTCATTAGAGGGTGGTTCTGATCAGAGAGTTACAGAGCAGACATTAGTTTCTGGGTTCATTAGAGGGTGGTTCTGATCAGAGAGGTACAGAGCAGACATTCTTAGTTACTGGGTTCATTAGAGGGTGGTTCTGATCAGACATTGGAGATTGATCTGTAAACTTTTTAATGGTTTTCTAAATAAAGGGCCATACTACATGTATTTTTTTTTTCATCTTTTATTTTAATATTATACTTTTTTTTCAATTTTGATTTAATTCCAGTTGGTGTGTACAGATCTTTCCTGTGTTTAAGTTTTGAGATATTAATGGTAAAAAGGGTCAATATTTTATTTTATAGTAGAATTTCATAGTGTGTCAACAAATGTCCATTTTGAGATATTTTAGGTAAAAATGTCCAGTTGTTTGTTTTCACTATTGATGTTAATTTATTCATAACTCAATTTTGATATGATTGTTTATTTTAATTCTTTATGATAAAAAGTGTTCAGTAGTATGTCTTTTGTCTGTGGATGTATTTACCAAGGCGGGCAGGACTATTGCTATTTCCATGTCAATATGGTAACAAAGCCACCCTGCCTTACACTGGTATAACTGCTGACTTGCATGGTTGTATCAAGTGATCCTTTTAGAGTATGTACGTTTATTTTAAAGGAGATAAATTTTCTTGTTCCTATCTCATCAAAGGGAGATAAATTTCTTGTTCCTATCTCATCAAAGGGAGACAGCCCTGAGATGAGATGACAAGAAAATGCACCAAGTTTCATTAAACATAAATAATCGGTTTATTCCTGTTTTGTAACATTGTGACATCACGTTATTTACTCAACGATGTCTTGACATTAGGATGAGTAGATCCTTCTCACAATAGTAGAGTGTGATGGGATAATACCACACCTAAAGATCAAAGGAATATACTGCAAAATAGCGATAGACAGAGCCCCGTGTTTTATATTGCTAGTGTGTCAACCACATTGTCCAGCTGTGATGCAACTTCCCCTGTCAACCTCCATAGTGTATGAAGTTCCGTATAGAATATTTTTTATTAGAAGTGTATCAACATACTTTTTCTATGTTCAGGTTTACAAAATACATAGGTTGTAAAAATGTCCAGTTAGTTATATTTATCATTTTAGGCATTTTTTAGCACAAGGTTGCTTCCTGTGTACAGGTTTCAAGCTCTTCTATATACCCTCTATGAATTTTGATAAAAGCAGTTTCTGTTTGTCCTAACTAACACACCAACCCCTCCAAAAATGTTTTGTCCCTTGAACACTTTGATCCTGACAGTACAATTACTGTGCTCACACTAACCCCTCCCAAAATGTTTGGTCTCTTGAACACTTTGATCCTGACAGTACAATTACTGTGCTCACACTAACCCCTCCCAAAATGTTTGGTCACTTGAACACTTTGATCCTGACAGTACAATTACTGTGCTCACACTAACCCCTCCCAAAATGTTTGGTCTCTTGAACACTTTGATCCTGACTATACAATTACTGTCCTCACACTAACCCATCCCAAAATGTTTTGTCCCTTGAACACTTTGATCCTGACAGAACAATTACTGTGCTCACACTAACCCCTCCCAAAATGTTTGGTCTCTTGAACACTTTGATCCTGACAGTACAATTACTGTGCTCACACTAACCCATCCCAAAATGTTTTGTCCCTTGAACACTTTGATCCTGACAGTACAATTACTGTGCTCACACTAACCCCTCCCAAAATGTTTTGTCTCTTGAACACTTTGATCCTGACAGTACAATTACTGTGGTCACACTAACCCCTCCCAAAATGTTTGGTCTCTTGAACACTTTGATCCTGACTATACAATTACTGTGCTCACACTAACCCCTCCCAAAATGTTTTGTCCCTTGAACACTTTGATCCTGACAGTACAATTACTGTGCTCACACTATTAACCCCTCCCAAAATGTTTGGTCTCTTGAACACTTTGATCCTGACTATACAATTACTGTGGTCACACTAACCCCTTCCAAAATGTTTTGTCTCTTGAACACTTTGATCCTGACTATACAATTACTGTGGTCACACTAACCCCTCCCAAAATGTTTTGTCTCTTGAACACTTTCATCCTGACAGTACAATTACTGTGGTCACACTAACCCCTCCCAAAATGTTTGGTCCCTTGAACACTTTGATCCTGACAGTACAATTACTGTGCTCACACTAACCCCTCCCAAAATGTTTGATCCCTTGAACACTTTGATCCTGACAGTACAATTACTGTGCTCACACTAACCCCTCCCAAAATGTTTTGTCTCTTGAACACTTTGATCCTGACTATACAATTACTGTGGTCACACTAACCCCTCCCAAAATGTTTTGTCTCTTGAACACTTTGATCCTGACAGTACAATTACTGTGGTCACACTAACCCCTCCCAAAATGTTTGGTCCCTTGAACACTTTGATCCTGACAGTACAATTACTGTGCTCACACTAACCCCTCCCAAAATGTTTGATCCCTTGAACACTTTGATCCTGACAGTACAATTACTGTGCTCACACTAACCCCTCCCAAAATGTTTTGTCTCTTGAACACTTTGATCCTGACAGTACAATAACTGTTCTCACACTAACCCATCCCATAATGTTAGGTCCCTTGAACACTTTGATCCTGACAGTACAATTACTGTGGTCACACTAACCCCTCCCAAAATGTTTGGTCCCTTGAACACTTTGATCCTGACAGTACAATTACTGTGGTCACACTAACCCCTCCCAAAATGTTTGGTCCCTTGAACACTTTGATCCTGACAGTACAATTACTGTACTCACACTAACCCCTCCCAAAATGTTTGGTCTCTTGAACACTTTGATCCTGACAGTACAATTACTGTGGTCACACTAACCACTCCCAAAATGTTTGGTCACTTGAACACTGTGATCCTGACAGTACAATTATTGTGCTCACACTAACCCATCCCAAAATGTTTGGTCCCTTGAACACTTTGATCCTGACAGTGCAATTACTGTGGTCACACTAACCCCTCCCAAAATGTTTTGTCCCTTGAACACTTTGATCCTGACAGTACAATAACTGTGCTCACACTAAACCCATCCCATAATGTTAGGTCCCTTGAACACTTTGATCTTGACAGTACAATAACTGTGCTCACACTAACCACTCCCAAAATGTTTGGTCCCTTGAACACTTTGATCCTGACAGTACAATTACTGTGCTCACACTAACCCCTCCCAAAATGTTTGGTCTCTTGAACACTTTGATCCTGACTATACAATTACTGTGCTCACACTAACCTCTCCCAAAATGTTTGGTCTCTTGAACACTTTGATCCTGACAGTACAATTACTGTGGTCACACTTACCCCTCCCAAAATGTTTGGTCCCTTGAACACTTTGATCCTGACAGTACAATTACTGTGCTCACACTAACCCCTCCCAAAATGTTTGGTCCCTTGAACACTTTGATCCTGACAGTACAATTACTGTGCTCACACTAACCCCTCCCAAAATGTTTGGTCCCTTGAACACTTTGATCCTGACAGTACAATTACTGTGCTCACACTAACCCCTCCCAAAATGTTTGGTCTCTTGAACACTTTGATCCTGACTATACAATTACTGTGCTCACACTAACCCCTCCCAAAATGTTTGGTCCCTTGAACACTTTGATCCTGACAGTACAATAACTGTGCTCACACTAACCACTCCCATAATGTTTGGTCCCTTGAACACTTTGATCCTGACTATACAATTACTGTGCTCACACTAACCCCTCCCAAAATGTTTTGTCTCTTGAACACTTTGATCCTGACGGTACAATTACTTTGCTCACACTAACCCCTCCCAAAATGTTTGGTCCCTTGAACACTTTGATCCTGACAGTACAATTACTGTGCTCACACTAACCACTCCCAAAATGTTTGGTCCCTTGAACACTTTGATCCTGACGGTACAATTACTGTGCTCACACTAACCCCTCCCAAAATGTTTGGTCCCTTGAACACTTTGATCCTGACAGTACAATTACTGTACTCACACTAACCCCTCCCAAAATGTTTGGTCTCTTGAACACTTTGATCCTGACAGTACAATTACTGTGGTCACACTAACCACTCCCAAAATGTTTGGTCACTTGAACACTGTGATCCTGACAGTACAATTATTGTGCTCACACTAACCCATCCCAAAATGTTTGGTCCCTTGAACACTTTGATCCTGACAGTGCAATTACTGTGGTCACACTAACCCCTCCCAAAATGTTTTGTCCCTTGAACACTTTGATCCTGACAGTACAATAACTGTGCTCACACTAACCCATCCCATAATGTTAGGTCCCTTGAACACTTTGATCTTGACAGTACAATAACTGTGCTCACACTAACCACTCCCAAAATGTTTGGTCCCTTGAACACTTTGATCCTGACAGTACAATTACTGTGCTCACACTAACCCCTCCCAAAATGTTTGGTCTCTTGAACACTTTGATCCTGACTATACAATTACTGTGCTCACACTAACCTCTCCCAAAATGTTTGGTCTCTTGAACACTTTGATCCTGACAGTACAATTACTGTGGTCACACTTACCCCTTCCAAAATGTTTGGTCCCTTGAACACTTTGATCCTGACAGTACAATTACTGTGCTCACACTAACCCCTCCCAAAATGTTTGGTCCCTTGAACACTTTGATCCTGACAGTACAATTACTGTGCTCACACTAACCCCTCCCAAAATGTTTGGTCCCTTGAACACTTTGATCCTGACAGTACAATTACTGTGCTCACACTAACCCCTCCCAAAATGTTTGGTCTCTTGAACACTTTGATCCTGACTATACAATTACTGTGCTCACACTAACCCCTCCCAAAATGTTTGGTCCCTTGAACACTTTGATCCTGACAGTACAATAACTGTGCTCACACTAACCACTCCCATAATGTTTGGTCCCTTGAACACTTTGATCCTGACTATACAATTACTGTGCTCACACTAACCCCTCCCAAAATGTTTGGTCTCTTGAACACTTTGATCCTGACGGTACAATTACTTTGCTCACACTAACCCCTCCCAAAATGTTTGGTCCCTTGAACACTTTGATCCTGACAGTACAATTACTGTGCTCACACTAACCACTCCCAAAATGTTTGGTCCCTTGAACACTTTGATCCTGACGGTACAATTACTGTGCTCACACTAACCCCTCCCAAAATGTTCGATCCCTTGAACACTTTGATCCTGACAGTACAATTACTGTGGTCACACTAACCACTCCCAAAATGTTTGGTCTATTGAACCTTTTGATCCTGACCTGCTTGTTGCCTCTTACCCTAAATATAGAGCTTTAAAAAAAAATTTGTTTACCTGGAATTCAGTAGTTTACTATATTTACATAGATCACATATTTGTTACAACCATTGAACTTTAGGATTGTTATTACAGTCATTTACAGTTTATCTTTACCCATATATCAGTTTATTAACCTGGATTTTTTCACTTTGTTTGTATGATGCATTGCTAATTGAATAGCTGCTTCTGGCATAATAAAGTGTAGGAGGGATACGGTACTATTAAAATTTGTTTTATTTGCCAAGTATTTCCCTAATTTTAACAAAATGTAGTGTCTTTTAGGTTTTAAGCTTCACTAAACTAAGGCACCAATTACCAGTAATATTTTTGTATTGGCGGTAGGGGAGACGGGGATTATATGCTTGGAAAACATGTAGACAATGTTCATCGTTACACATGAATTGATGCAATTTAAATAATCCTGAAGAAGAGCTTTAAAACATATCTTATGTGTTTTTTTGCTTGGGGAAATTCATTTTTGTTAAAAAAACTATGTTTATTTTTTGCCTAATGTAATTTTCGCTGTCACTAATCAAAATGAATAAATTTATCCTTTTTCCTAATATTGCACGTGTTTTTATTTTTTATGTTCCAACATTAATCGCAAATATTACCAAAATTTAAATCAACGACAAAAAAAACCAACTAATACAGTAGTTAAAATTAACTGCTGTGGTTACAATATGACAAAGATCATATAGGGAAAGGGATCATGTTCAGTCTTCCCAAATATGATGCTTTACCACAAGTTTCTGCAAGCAAATTTTGCTTTGATCAGATGCATTTTTAAATTGTCTGACAAAATTTTGCACAAAATGTTAAAAGTATCAATAAAATTGTTTATCCAGACAAATTTATGTGCCTGACCGATGTTCAACTTTTGGTAAGTCTGAGTATTTTAAAGCGATAGACAAAGTATGTATTTGTTTTAAGAATCTAATGATGTCTTATTCTCTATAACACAATATAAATTTGTCTACCTGCAAAGTAAATAAAATGGATCTTACAATTTAATGTTAACAGAGGCTTTACATCACTTTCAGGATTTTTTTTAGCTATATCATGGCATCCAGTGTTTTATTGGGAAGCGGTAAAGGGACCTTTGACCTTTACCTCAAGGTCGGTGGGGCCCACAGAGATGGGTACCATCTCACTGTTATCTAGTTTACTCTGTGTGTTATTGGGATATTCTTAATCTAACATATCTGAGATATGAATACAATATAACTCATGCCATTTCTAGTAAGGCCGACCATATACAACTATGGGCCTCGGTGGCCGAGTGGTCAAGGTAGTTTGTCTACTATTGATCATGTGCTCTGTCAGCACTGAGATTGCGGGTTCGATTCTCACTGCAGGCAGGGTGTACTCGACTCCCAATCTTAATTGACAAGGATTGCCAGTTTTCCTACCGCAGGTCGACGGTTCTCTCCGGGTACTCCGACTTCCTCCCCCAATAAAAACTGGACGCCATGAAATAGCTGAAAAATTGCTGAAAGTGGCGTTAAAACAGCATTCAAACAAACAAACATATACAACTGTTCACCTAGTTTCAACCAACCCACCAGGCTTGGCCATAAAAAATAAGTTAGTTTTTACAAAATAATATATTAAAAACTCTTTGTGCATACTTTGAAAGTGTTTGTAAGTAAATGTTTCCATTTAGAGCTTTTGAAGAAAACAAGAAAAAAACATTATTAGCTTTCTATCTACATATTTCTTTTTTTGTGTTTTGGATTGCCTAATTTTTGCTCAAGCTTAAATGAGATTAAATATATTTGCTTTTATGTCAAGTTGTACTTGATTTATAGAGATTTTTTTCATTGATAAATATATAAAAGGTCAATTGCCACACTTAGAATGAAAATAAATATACATATTTGTTTATTTCTTAGACTGAAAAAAATTATGCTGAAACAAAATATAAAAATATTATGATATCAGATTTTACTGTAAGTGGTATAAAATTCTATAAAACGTACCTTACATAATTTTATCAATACGAGATTAAAAATGATAAAAACAAAACAGGAATACATTGGTCAAAATCATAACGGCCAGAACTCATGGCTCTGGAAGGCTTAACTGGAGAGATTGGTCGTCTGAGGCTGACAGAGAGGGACAGATTTGGAACCTTCAAGAGGTTCTCAGGGGTAATTAGGATTTGTTTATATCTAAATTAAATGAAGATTATTTTTTTGTGTACTGTAACTAATAAATGAAATGTTGTAATCAGACATGTTGATTTTGTTAAATGGTATTAATTTACATGGTAGATATTGAAAGGAAAATGTTTTCATATATTATAAAATTACGGGGCAGATAAAATTAGGTGGTAAAGGATGATATATGCATGTTCTTAGGACCTATTCATATATGCAAATATATGCAAATCTCAGAAGTATGATATCTTAAATGAATGATCAGCCTGTATTCTAACTCTTATTTTGGGTTCATCAGAGTGTTCATTTGAAAAATTTTTGGGACTAAATGTCAATAAATGTTGTGTTATAAATTTAGTCCAATTTTATGTGGTACGGTGGGGGGCAGAGAATTAAAAGAAGAAACATTTTAAATATTTTGCCCCTCATTTTTAACACTACAGCTTTCAAATGCTCCATTATTCCTTTTGTTCCATTTTTTCTCCATTGAATTCTATACAAGTTACTGACAAACAATTTTTTGACCCAAATTTTACCAAAAATCATCTATTTTCCAGACTTATCGTCCACATCTACTAAACGTCTGGAAAATACGGTATGTGATGAATCCAGGATGAAACAAATTGTCCCTCAAATATATCTTTGGCCCCAAATAAGAAAAAATATTGGTCCTTTAGTCCTTTGGACAACATTTCACAGCTAAGAAAAACGGGGCTGGTATATTCAGGTCATACTGTCCCCTCCGTGTTGAAACTTGTTCCATTTAAATCTTCCTCCTTGAACTCAGTATATATGCCCCCTTTAGTGCCAATTTGAGGTAAAGCATTCTGGATATATGTATAAATGTTGACAATAATACATGAATTCTGTATGTGAAAATGTTCCTTCCTGGAGGAGGTGGACTTGTATTTCTTGGAAAAGTGTTCACATCAGTTTCTAAATAAATTGTCTGAGGTTCTGCAAGGAAGATTTTAGACAAGATAAGTATAGGTAACTGATTTTTTGAATGTGAAAGTAGATTCTAGATTTTTATCAGAATGTTTTATTCAATAGATCTCTGTTTTATATATCAACATGCCTAAATGTAATTCATGTAATACAAGGTAATCAATTGGGATCATGTTGGTAGAAAACAACAATGGACGTGTGTTTAATGGAAGCTTGTAGGATCAATTAGAAAACTGCTTGATTTATATACTTTTTTAAATTTTCATATTGAAGTTTTCTTCCTCAATACACTAAAATCAACTTCCTTCACTAAAGATGGTTTACAACTGACTACACAGTAGCACTATCGGATGTAGGTTGGACATGTTGTATTATTTCTTGTTTTGCTTATCTGATTTCCATTAAATTTGTTTATACTGTCAAAGAAAGAATAAAAATCATTCATCCTTAAAATCCCTGAATTAATATTTATAAAAAGTACTTAAAATTAATTAGGGCCTCGCCACTTTAGGGCAGACGCCCTATAGTGATCAGTCTGTCAGTCAGTCTGTTAGTGCGTCCATCCTTCCGTCCAAAACTAATCGTGTCCGGGCTGTAACTTTTTTTATCTTTTGAGGTAGGCTTTTGATATTTAGAATATGGGTAGATAATATCAAGGCAATGTGTCGCATACCATGGTTGATCACCTTTGACCTTGAACTTTGACCTTAAGGTCACATTATTGCTTTCTGCATGACAAATTCATGTCCATGCTGTAACTTTTTTATCTTTCAAGTTAGGCTTTTGATATTTGGAATGTGGGTAGATAATATCAAGGCAATGTGTCGCATACCAAGGTTGTTGACCTTTGACCTTGAACTTTGACCTTAGGTCACATTATTGCTTTCTGAATGACAAATTCATTTCCGGGCTGTAACTTTTTTATCTTTCTAGGTAGGCTTTTGATACTTAGAATATGGGTAGATAATATCAAGGCAATGTGTCACATACCATGGTTGATCACCTTTGACCTTTAACTTTGACCTTAAGGTCACATTATTGCTTTCTGCATGACAAATTAATGTCCATGCTGTAACTTTTTTATCTTTCAAGGTAGGCTTTTGATATTTGGAATGTGGGTAGATAATATCAAGGCAATGTGTCGCATACCAAGGTTGTTGACCTTTGACCTTGAACTTTGACCTTAGGTCACATTATTGCTTTCTGAATAACAAATTCATTTCCAGGCTGTAACTTTTTTATCGGAAAATCCTTGGACTTCATCTTAAACACTAATGACAGTTTTGTATGCCCTTTGGAACAGTATGCTTCCTAACTTTGATTACATTTTATTTTATTATGGCAAAACTTTTTAACTAATAAACAGTGTAATTGGCGAAGATAATATGGATAAGATTATAACCAGGATGATAACAATAGTAATTTTAGTGCACCAAAATGACAAAATACTATGAAGTGCAACCTTTTGCATGTCTGTTCCAAAACATTTCTAACTTTAAAACGACCTTAGTGTACTGATGATCACATACTTGTGACAAATGTATTATCCTATTTGCATTGTGATATTTATTAAAATTACAACAGTTGTGGTTATTTTCAGCATAGCTCTAATAGACCTTATGTAGTTTTGTTAAAGAAAACTAAACAGATTATGTAGACAAGTGTAATATTCATTGATTGACACATGTGAAGACATGTGTAGTGTTCAGTGACTGACACTTGTGTAGACACATTTGTAGTATTCAATCACTGACACTTGTGTAGACACGTGTAGTATTCAATGACTGACACTTGTGTAGACACACGTGTACAATTCAGTAATTGACTCTTGTGTAGACACATGTGTAGTATTCAATGACTGACACTTGTGTAGACACACGTGTAGTATTCAATGACTGACACTTGTGTAGACACATGTGTATAATTCAATGACTGACACTTGTGTAGACACATGTGTAGTATTCACTGATTGACTCTTGTGTAGACACATGTGTAGTATTCACTGATTGACTCTTGTGTAGACACATGTGTAGTATTCAATGACTGACACTTGTGTAGTATTCAATGACTGACACTTGTGTAGACACATGTGTAGTATTCACTGATTGACTCTTGTGTAGACACATGTGTAGTATTCAATGACTGACACTTGTGTAGTATTCAATGACTGACACTTGTGTAGACACATATGTAGTATTCACTGATTGACTCTTGTGTAGACACATGTGTAGTATTCAATGACTAACACTTGTGTAGACACATGTGATGTATTCAATGACTGACACTTGTGTAGACACATGTGTAGTATTCAATGACTGACTCTTGTGTAGACACATGTGTAGTATTCAATGACTGACACTTGTGTAGACACATTTGTAGTATTCAATGACTGACACTTGTGTAGACACATGTGTAGTATTCACTGATTGACTATTGTGTAGACACATGTGTAGTATCAATGACTGACACTTGTGTAGACACACGTGTACAATTCAGTGATTGACTCTTGTGTAGACACATGTGTAGTATTCAATGTCTGACACTTGTGTAGACACATGTGTAGTATTCACTGATTGACTCTTGTGTAGACACATGTGTATTATTCAGTGACTGACACTTGTGTAGACACATGTGTAGTATTCATTGACTGATATCTATTTAGACATATGTGTCATATTTAGTGACTCACACATGTGTCTTATTTTTTTCCCTTTTGTGTTTCTTGCATAATAGATGACACATGGGAATCCTTATCTGTCATCTTGCTGCATCATTGGTGTGGTCACACTTCTGGTTCATTTTCAATTCCTCATAAAGTACTTTAAATAATTAATCTTAATTTGCTCAGTTTGAAATTGTGATAAATACAGCTGCGTTATTTTCCAACTTAACGAACTTTGTGAAAACAATTAGTCAATTTCGCCTCAAAACTGAGGCTGTGTTGCTTCATTTATCCACAACATAATACGTGTAGGCAGAAATAAAACTGGCAAGCAATTTTTATACCCCCGCTCGACAGAGTCGGGGCTATATAGTGGTCCTCGTCCGTCCGTCTGTCCTTCCGTCCGTCCACATTTGCTTTCCGGATGATAATTCAAAAAGTTTACATCCGATTTGAATGAAACTTTGGGATATTGTTACAAATCAGGTTGGTAAGAAGCCTATTGATTTTGGGGGAAATCCGTCAAATTTCAAGGTCACAGTCCACGAAAAACGTTGGAAATTTTAACAAAAAAGTTGTTTCCGGACAATAATTCAAAAAGTTTACATCTGATTTGAATGAAACTTTGGGATATTGTCATATATCAGGTTGGTAAGAAGCCTATTGATTTTGGGGGAAATACGTCAAATTTCAAGGTCACAGTCCACGAAAAACGTTAGAAATTTGTACAAAAAAGTTGTTTCCGGACAATAACTCAAAAAGTTTGCATTCAACTTGAATGAAACTTTGGGATATTGTTATATATCAGGTTTGTAAAAAGCCTTTTGATTTTGGGGGAAATCGGTTAAATTTCAAGGTCACAGTCCACGAAAAACGTTAGAAATTTTTACGAAAAAGTTGTTTCCGGACGATAACTCAAAAAGTTTGCATGTGATTTGAATGAAACTTTGGGATATTGTTATATATCAGGTTGGTAAGAAGCCTATTGATTTTGGGGGAAATCAGTCAAATTTCAAGGTCACAGTCTACAAAAAACTTTAGAAATTTTTACAAAAAAGTTGTTTCCGGACAATAACTCAAAAAGTTTGCATCCGATTTTAATGAAACTGTAAAATATTGTTATATATTTTGTTGGTAAGAAGCCTATTGATTTTGGTGGAAATCTATCAAATTTCAAGGTCACAGTCCACAAAAAACGTTAGAAATTTTTACAAAATGCGGGGGTATTAGTGATCGCTAGATCGACTTTGTCTAGTTTATTATGGACGTCTTTTTTACCAGCTATTTATTTTTCCTAAAAAATAATATTTGATAATTAGCATTTTGTATTCAAAGGAGGGGGGGGATGTGTGGGGTGGCCAGTTCTCTTATCCGTGAATCCACCATACCTGTTTGTTAATTAAACCAAATTTGCACCTTATTTACTGTTATGAACTCAAAAATGGACACAGCTAGTTATTTTTTATGCTTTCGCTTCGGAAAAATATAGTCACAGCTTTTTCTGGCCATCCATCAGTCTGTTACAGTTTTGTCTGGAGCACATCTCCAAAATGGTTTGAAGAATTGACTTCAAAACTTGTAGGTTCCATAAAGTATACACCTAAAACCTGCTGGATTGATTTATATCAAACTTAGTATCTAGGTACCTGATGATGACTAGAAATGCAGTGCTCAAGAACCATAACTCTACCTAAGTTCATTATTGAGTTATCTCCCTTAGTTCCAGAAATATCTTAAAACCTGTTGGTAGATTTACTTTGAACTTGGCACATATACTGAAAATAAGTAGAAATATTTTTGGCTGGGTTACATGAAGTGCAAACCCAGGTTATAATATGGTGAGGTCCAGAGGGTGGATGGCAGGCTGGCAGGGAAAATAAGGTATCTATTTTGTGTAATCAATACAGTTTTCATCCCAGATCTCTGAAACTTCAGATAAACATTGCACATGCATTGAAGTTGTACACCTTCTATTATGGAATTGTTCCAGGATTCCTTTCCTAAGTTTTCAGACTTAGGAACTTGGTCATTTTGTTTAGAAAATTTGCATAAGATGGTACCTTTCTTGTGTAATCAATTCCTCCTACAGTTTTCAGACCAGATCTCTGAAACTTATCAGCATGGTTGCACATGAATTGAAGTTGTGCACCTGCAATTGTGGAAGGGAACTTAGGTCATTTTTCAGAAAATTTGGGTAATCAATTCCTCTTAATTTTTTGTCCAAAACACAAAACCTAAATTTAGTCATTATAGTTGTTACAGCATGAACATATAGGTATAAACATTTTATCAAGGAATATATCAATCCAAGTACATTTGTGCTTAAATATGCCTCTTCAGCTTTTATTTTAGCCTATGCATATAATTCTAAGCAATATCATAGAAAAATTTTTAAAAAACCAAAGAAATTGTATCTTTTACATTTTTAAGAAATTATTTGGCTGGTTGGCCAGTTGACCTGGAACTGTATATTTAGACTCATTCTATTAGGTGTAAATATCATCTTTTTTTGTTTATTAGCTGTGGTGGTTCACTATCAGTAGTCGTTCTTTAAGGGGGCCTTGGTGGCCAAGTGGTTAAGGTAGTTTGTCTGCTATTTATCACGTGGTCTGTCAGCACTGAGGTTGTGGGTTCGAGTCTCACTGCTGGCAAGGTGCACTCAACTCCAATCTTAATTGACAATTATAGCCAATTTTCTTGCCGAAGGTTGGGGTTTTTCTCTCTCTAGCTTCTCTCCCTAATAAAAACTGGATGCCATGATATAGCTGAAAAATTGCTAAATGTGGTGTTGAACATCATTAAAGCAAACAATCAAAAATCATTCTTTTAGATGTGATTATTCTCAATTGGTTTAGTATTAGGGTTATTTGTCTCAATTGGTTTACTATCCATAGTCATTCCCTTAGGTATGATTTTTGTCTCTCATGGTTCAGTATCAATAGTCATTCCGTTAGGGGTAGGTATTGTCTTACTTGGTTTGGTATCAGTAGTCTTTCCTTTAGGTGTGGTTATTATCTCCCTTAATTCAGTATCAGTAGTCTTTCCTTTAGGCGTGGTTATTATCTCCCTTAATTCAGTATCAGTAGTCTTTCCTTTAGGTGTGGTTATTATCTCCCTTGATTCAGTATCAGTAGTTTTTCCTTTAGGTGTGGTTATTATCTCCCTTGATTCAGTATCAGTAGTCTTTCCTTTAGGTGTGGTTATTATCTCCCTTGATTCAGTATCAGTAATCATTCCTTTAGGTGTGGTTATTATCTCCTTAATTCAGTATCAGTAGACTTTCCTTTAGGTGTGAATATTATCTCCCTTGATTCAGTATCAGTAATCATTCCTTTAGGTGTGGTAATTATCTCCCTTGATTCAGTATCAGTAATCATTCCTTAAGGTGTGGTTATTATCTTCCTTGATTCAGTATAAGTAGACTTTCCTTTAGGTGTGATTATTATCTCCCTTGATTCAGTATCATTAATCATTCCTTTAGGTGTGGTTATTATCTCCCTTGATTCAGTATCAGTAATCATTCCTTTAGGTGTGGTTATTATCTCCCTTAATTCAGTATCTGTAATCATTCCTTTAGGTGTGGTTATTATCTCCCTTGATTCAGTATCAGTAGACTTTCCTTTAGGTGTGATTATTATCTCCCTTGATTCAGTATCAGTAATCATTCCTTAAGGTGTGGTTATTATCTCCCTTGATTCAGTATCAGTAGACTTTTCTTTAGGTGTGATTATTATCTCCCTTGATTCAGTATCAGTAATCATTCCTTTAGGTGTGGTTATTATCTCCCTTGATTCAGTATCAGTAATCATTCCTTTAGGTGTGGTTATTATCTCCCTCAGTTCAGTATCAGTAATCATTCCTTTAGGTGTGGTTATTATCTCCCTTGATTCAGTATCATTAGACTTTCCTTTAGGTATGATTATTATCTCCCTTGATTCAGTATCTGTAATCATTCCTTTAGGTGTGGTTATTATCTCCCTTGATTCAGTATCAGTAATCATTCCTTTAGGTGTGGTTATTATCTCCCTTGATTCAGTATCAGTAATCATTCCTTTAGGTGTGGTTATTATCTCCCTTGATTCAGTATCAGT
The DNA here is from genome assembly GCA_944474755.1 of Limnoperna fortunei. Classification (NCBI taxonomy): domain Eukaryota; kingdom Metazoa; phylum Mollusca; class Bivalvia; order Mytilida; family Modiolidae; genus Limnoperna; species Limnoperna fortunei. The sequence continues at coordinate 44,105,129 of OX104119.1, forward strand.
AATCACTCCTTTAGGTGTGGTTATTATCTCCCTTGATTCAGTATCAGTAATCATTCCTTTAGGTGTGGTTATTATCTCCTTTATTCAGTATCAGTAGACTTTCCTTTAGGTGTGATTATTATCTCCCTTGATTCAGTATCAGTAATCATTCCTTTAGGTGTGGTAATTATCTCCCTTGATTCAGTATCAGTAATCATTCCTTAAGGTGTGGTTATTATCTTCCTTGATTCAGTATAAGTAGACTTTCCTTTAGGTGTGATTATTATCTCCCTTGGTTCAGTATCAGTAATCATTCCTTTAGGTGTGGTTATTATCTCCTTTGATTCAGTATCAGTAATCATTCCTTTAGGTGTGGTTATTATCTCCCTTAATTCAGTATCAGTAATCATTCCTTTAGGTGTGGTTATTATCTCCCTTGATTCAGTATCAGTAGACTTTCCTTTAGGTGTGATTATTATCTCCCTTGATTCAGTATCAGTAATCATTCCTTAAGGTGTGGTTATTATCTCCCTTGATTCAGTATCAGTAGACTTTTCTTTAGGTGTGATTATTATCTCCCTTGATTCAGTATCAGTAATCATTCCTTTAGGTGTGGTTATTATCTCCCTTGATTCAGTATCAGTAATCATTCCTTTAGGTGTGGTTATTATCTCCCTCAATTCAGTATCAGTAATCATTCCTTTAGGTGTGGTTATTATCTCCCTTGATTCAGTATCATTAGACTTTCCTTTAGGTATGATTATTATCTCCCTTGATTCAGTATCTGTAATCATTCCTTTAGGTGTGGTTATTATCTCCCTTGATTCAGTATCAGTAATTATTCCTTTAGGTGTGGTTATTATCTCCCTTGATTCAGTATCAGTAATCATTCCTTTAGGTGTGGTTATTATCTCCCTTGATTCAGTATCAGTAATCACTCCTTTAGGTGTGGTTATTATCTCCCTTGATTCAGTATCAGTAATCATTCCTTTAGGTGTCGTTATTATCTCCCTTGATTCAGTATCAGTAATCATTGCTTTAGGTGTGGTTATTATCTCCCTTGATTCAGTATCAGTAATCATTCCTTTAGGAGTGATTATTATCTCCTTTGGTACAGTAGGTACCGTTAATGTCTCTTTTAATTAAGTGTTCGTAGTCCTATAGTTAGGTCAATCCGATCACCTTGGGTATTTCGGCTTATGGCCGGAAAGTAATCTCATAGGTAAGTGTATGGATATGGACCAAAAACTCCAAATGTAATACAGATCTTATCGAAGCAGAAATAAAAATTAGATAGATGATTGTATTTCTTAAACTTAAATTGGCTAACACTGCCAAAAAATTCTTTCTCCGACAACTTTTAAATGGATAAGTATTTGTTTTTAATCTGACGTCATTAGTATTAATGTGCTCCAGATAAGATTTTCTTCATTGGGTTTTTCACCCATCTGATGATTTATTTTATTGGGTATTTTTTTATATATCTCTTTTATCATTTTTTTAACCCACTCAAAAATAAACTAATTGGGTTTTGCATCCATCTAAAATTTATTGAATTAGGTTTTTTATGCTGACAAAAATGTATTTCACTATGGTTAAATACACGTTTATTCATGGTGCTACAACAAAATACTAGACTGATTCTTACCATAAATAAAATTTTGGAAGAAAAGTATATTCATCAGGGAACATGCATCTCTTCTTGTGAAAGAAATCTTCATACCTGGAGCACCGTATGCTGCATGAAATATACATTACATTTGGAATACCTCGGTTGTTACGTTGCAAAATAATGGGAATGGTAATTGCGCAACTTTGTGTATTTTTTTTAATGAATTAACGCAATCACTGAACAATTTTATGCACTCAGTGAGTGAATTCTGTTTCTAAAAATTGATTGGGTTTTAAGGCTTTTAATATTGCGTTTTGCTATGCAAAGCTATAAAAATAATTGGGTTTTATGAAAATTTTATTGCATAATAACGCAAATACGCAGCTTATCTGGAGCTCTGAGCTAACCATCAATGACAAGCCAATCAAATGAATGAACAAATGAACTTGTGACGTAACAGATTCCTTGGAATGACTGAAAATAGTTCAAAATGGAGATCACTTACCTCTGAGGTCACTTTCTCGACCCTTGACGATAATAGCCAAGAGATTTTCCTTTGTTAATTAGGTGTGGTAATTTACTTCCCTTTGTTTAGTAGGTGTGGCTTATGTTTCTCTTAGTTCAGTGTTTGTTAAGTCATTCATTTATGTGTGGTTGTTATCTCACTCTCTGTGTAGGCATAGTTATTGTCTCCCTTGGTTCAGTAGGTGTGTTAATTGTCCCCATTGGTTCAGTAGGTGTGTTAATTGTCCCCTTTGGTTCAGTAGGTGTGTTTATTGTCCCCCTTATTTCAGTGAGTGTGGTTATTGTCCCCCTTAGTTCCTTGGTTAAGTAGGTGTGGTTATTGTCCCCCTTAGTTCAGTAGTTGTGGTTTACGTCTCCCTTGGTTCAGTAGGTGTGGTTTACGTCTCCCTTGGTTCAGTAGGTGTGGTTTAGGTCTCCCTTGGTTCAGTAGGTGTGGTTTAGGTCTCCCTTGGTTCAGTAGGTGTGGTTTATGTCTCCCTTGGTTCAGTAGGTGTGGTTTATTGTCCCCCTTGGTTCAGTAGGTGTGGTTTATGTCTCCATTGGTTCAGTAGTTGTGGTTTATGTCTCCCTTGGTTCAGTAGGTGTGGTTTATGTCTCCCTTGGTTCAGTAGGTGTGGTTTATGTCTCTCCTTGGTTCAGTAGGTGTGGTTTATGTCTCTCCTTGGTTCAGTAGGTGCGTTTTATGTCTCCCTTAGTTCAGTAGGTGTGGTTTATGTCTCCATTAGTTCAGTAGGTGTGGTTTATGTCTCCCTTGTTTCAGTAGGTGTGGTTTAGGTCTCCCTTGGTTCAGTAGGTGTGGTTTATGTCTCCCTTGGTTCAGTAGGTGTGGTTTATGTCTCTCCTTGGTTCAGTAGGTGCGTTTTATGTCTCTCTTAGTTCAGTAGGTGTGGTTTATGTCTCCATTAGTTAAGTAGGTGTGGCTTAGGTTTCCCTTGGTTCAGTAGGTGTGGTTTATGTCTCCCTTGGTTTGGTAAGTGTGGTTTATGTCTCCCTTGGTTCAGTAGGTGTGGTTTATGTCTCCCTTGGTTCAGTAGGTGTGGTTTATGTCTCCCTTGGTTCAGTAGGTGTGGTTTATGTCTCCATTGGTTCAGTAGGTGTGGTTTGTCTCCCTTGGTTCAGTAGGTGTGGTTTATGTCTCTCCTTGGTTCAGTAGGTGCCTTTTATGTCTCCCTTGGTTCAGTAGGTGTGGTTTATGTCTCCATTGGTTCAGTAGGTGTGGTTTATGTCTCCCTTGGTTCAGTAGGTGTGGTTTATGTCTCTCCTTGGTTCAGTAGGTGCCTTTTATGTCTCCATTGGTTCAGTAGGTGTGGTTTATTTCTCCCTTGGTTCAGTAGGTGTGGTTTATGTCTCCCTTGGTTCAGTAGGTGTGGTTTATGTCTCCCTTGGTTCAGTAGGTGTGGTTTATGTCTCCCTTGGTTCAGTAGGTGTGGTTTAAGTCTCCCTTGGTTCAGTAGGTCTGGTTTAAGTCTCCCTTAGTTCAGTAGGTGTGGTTTAGGTCTCCATTGGTTCAGTAGGTGTGGTTTATGTCTCTCTTGGTTCAGTAGGTGTAGTTTATGTCTCTCCTTGGTTCAGTAGGTGCCTTTTATGTCTCCCTTGGTTCAGTAGTTGTGGTTTATGTCTCCATTGGTTCAGTAGGTGTAGTTTATGTCTCTCCTTGGTTCAGTAGGTGCCTTTTATGTCTCCCTTGGTTCAGTAGTTGTGGTTTATGTCTCCATTGGTTCAGTAGGTGTGGTTTATGTCTCCCTTGGTTCAGTAGGTGTGGTTTATGTCTCCCTTGGTTCAGTAGGTGTGGTTTATGTCTCCCTTGGTTCAGAAGGTGTTGTTTTTGTCCCCCTTAGTTCACTAGGTGTGGTTTATGTCTCCCTTAGTTCAGTAGGTGTGGTTTTGGTCTCCATTGGTTTAGTAGGTGTGGTTTATTGTCCCCCTTGGTTCAGTAGGTGTGGTTTATGTCTCTCTTGGTTCAGAAGGTGTTGTTATTGTCCCCCTTAGTTCAGTAGGTGTGGTTTATGTCTCCCTTAGTTCAGTAGGTGTGGTTTATTGTCCCCCTTGGTTCAGTAGGTGTGGTTTATGTCTCCCTTGGTTCAGTAGGTGTGGTTTATGTCTCTCCTTGGTTCAATAGGTGCCTTTTATGTCTCCCTTGGTTCAGTAGGTGTGGTTTATGTCTCCCCTTAGTTTAGTAGGTGTGGTTTATGTCTCTTTTAGTTCAGTAGGTGTGGTTTATGTCTCTTTTAGTTCAGTAGTTGTGGTTTAGGTCTCCATTGGTTCAGTAGGTGTGGTTTATGTTTCCCTTGGTTCAGTAGGTGTGGTTTATGTCTCCCTTGGTTCAGTAGGTGTGGTTTATGTCTCTCCTTGGTTCAGTAGGTGCGTTTTATGTCTCCCTTAGTTCAGTAGGTGTGGTTTATGTCTCCATTAGTTCAGTAGGTGTGGTTTATGTCTCCCTTGTTTCAGTAGGTGTGGTTTAGGTCTCCCTTGGTTCAGTAGGTGTGGTTTATGTCTCCCTTGGTTCAGTAGGTGTGGTTTATGTCTCTCCTTGGTTCAGTAGGTGCGTTTTATGTCTCTCTTAGTTCAGTAGGTGTGGTTTATGTCTCCATTAGTTCAGTAGTTGTGGTTTAGGTCTCCCTTGGTTCAGTAGGTGTGGTTTATGTCTCCCTTGGTTCAGTAGGTGTGGTTTATGTCTCCCTTGGTTCAGTAGGTGTGGTTTATGTCTCCCTTGGTTCAGTAGGTGTGGTTTAGGTCTCCCTTAGTTCAGTAGGTGTGGTTTATGTCTCCCTTGGTTTAGTAGGTGTGGTTTATGTCTCTTTTAGTTCAGTAGGGGGGCCTCGGTGGCCGAGTGGTCAAGGTAGTTCGTCTACTATTGACCACGTGGTCTGTCAACACTGAGATTGCGGGTTCGATTCTCACTGCAGGCAGGGTGTACTCGACTCCAATCTTAATTGACAAGGATTGCCAGTTTTCCTACCGCAGGTCGGGGGTTCTCTCCGGGTACTCCGGCTTCCTCCCCCAATAAAAACTGGACGCCATGAAATAGCTGAAAAATTGCTGAAAGTGGCGTTAAAACACCATTCAAACAAACAAACAAAAGTTCAGTAGGTGTGGTTTAGGTCTCCATTGGTTCAGTAGGTGTGGTTTATGTCTCCAAATGGTTCAGTAGGTGTGGTTTATGTCTCCCTTGGTTCAGTAGGTGTGGTTTTATTGTCTACCTTAGTTCATTAGGTGTGGTCTATGTCTCTCCTTGGTTCAGTAGCTGTGGTTATTGTCTCCCTTGGTTCAGTGTTTGTAGTCATTCATTTATGTGTGGTTATCTAAATCTCTGTGTAGGTGTGGTTTATGTTTCCCTTGGTTCAGTATTTATTTACAGAAATTATTTGAAGAGTGACAACAACACTTTGTAGGAGGCTTAAGTTTACAATTTTTAAATAAATATAATTAAACAATAAAAATTGTAAACTTTAGCATCCTACAAAGTGTTGTTGTCACTCTTCTATTATTTATACTACGACAACCCTGCATACCTTGAGGTATCCACTTCTTAGGAACATTACCTCCATATATTCTTAAACTGTGCTGGTTCACCTACATCTTCCTTTCTAATTTACAGAAATTGAAGGATAAAGTAGATTTTAGGACTGTATCTACTTCTGGTTGACCGTTAGTTCTTATCTGACATGAAGAAAATGGTGGGTTTTTTATGCTCTGAAGTGGTAGCAGATAGACACCATGCTTTGGTCCATCCATCAGTCCTTCCATCTGTCAAGGGCCTTGGTGGCCGAGTGGTCAAGGTAGTTCATCTACTATTGATCACATGGTCTGTCAACACTGAGACTGCAGGTTTGATTCTCACTGCAGGCAGGGTGTACTCGACTCTAATCTTAATTGACAAGGATTGCCAGTTTTTGTACTGCAGGTTGGGGTTCTGGGTACTCTGGCTTCCTCCCCAAATAAAAACTGGACACCATGATATAGCTGAAAAATTGCTGAAACAAATCAAACAAATCCATCTGTCATAGTTTTGTCTGGAGCATATCTCCTATACTGTGTGACATATTGACTTCAAACTTGGAGGTTCAATAGAAGTACAGTGTACAAAAACATAACTCTAAATTATTTTGCTGAGTTATCTCCCTTAGTTTATTTTTCTTCTCCAGAAAATAACTTAAAACTTGTTGGAATGATTCACTTCAAACTTAGCATATAGGTAACTGATGATGAGAGAATAGTTGAACATATTTTACTGCTCCTTTATTATTTAGAAATAATTCTTTGGGGAACGAATGTATACTGATTTTACCACCGGTTGGCCCTTCATGTCCAATATTTTACCGCAAGCGAAAGCCGCCAAATGAATTATTTCTATTCAAAAAGGACATATATTTTAACTTTTTTAATAACCTATCCTTTGAGTTGCAGGATTTGTTGGCCATTTAGCACACATATTTGATTGTGACGTCGTTAAAATATTGAAAAATCTTACATTCTGAAATCTCCTGGCAACATCAATAAGTAATACTAAAAACAGAAGCTGGATTTATATTACACAGTTCAGACATTTACATTATTTTGCCAGTTTTGTATAAACTTATCACTTGGTCATTTCATAATATTTTTGCTAATTCAATAAGATTTCAAAATTCTTCGATCATCTCACAACAAATTATAATTACATTCATGTAAAGTATTGTTAATTTCCAATGACTATTTAGCATGATAAATATTTCTCTTCCTGAGCCGATACAAAAATAGAATGTAGAGTATGTAATACTTTTTCTCTTTTACCACATATAATATGCTCCCAGAAGCAAACCATTCTAGCTTTTATAAGAATACTTAATGGTATCTTACCCAATTCTCCATGCACTATACAATAGGGAGTACATTTTGTTATCTTCAAGATAGTTTTACAAAATTGCATATGGGTTTTCTATAATATTACAATTTTCAAATACCCATATTTCTTCACTGTTAACAAAAAAAAATGGGTACTACCAATGCATCGAACAATTAAAGTTGAATTTCTATTGGTAAATTCAACTTTCTGGCCTTTCTTATTGCTACAAACATGGTTTTCTTAATGTTGTACAAGGTGTGCTATTGCATCATTGAAAGTCCCTTTAAATGAAAATAAAATACAGATATATTGAAAATTAGTAACTATTCAGGCTTACATCATTATATTTAAAGTTTATATCTGCTACTATGTTAAGTCTAGGTCTTGAAAATAACTTGCAATTTTAAAGTTTGAGAGTACAAATACATAGCATTTAATGAGTCTTGTTAACTCAGCTGCTGACTCGGCTAAAAACTACAGAATCTTCAGCCCATGTAGAAGATATAAGCAAAAATAAACAGTATCTAGAAGACTTGTTGTAGTACTCATTACAGCTAAACAGTTATAAGCTTTAGAAATAAATTTAACTAAGTCATTTAAGAAAATTGCAAATAATACAGGTGACAAATTTTCACCTTGGCCAACACCAACATTTTATTGAAAAGAGTTTGAAAAGGAACTACCTTGTCTAACACAAGACTTTGCATTATTATACATACTATTTATAATTTTGAAATGTTCTAACATTGATACATTCTAACAATTTTTGCCAAGATTATACTTTTCTAACAGAATCAATATCTTTTCCATAGTCAACAAATACACCATACAATTTTCTACCTCCGTGCAAATATAAATCAATTTGACATTTAAAGTTAAAAATATGGTCAGTTTTGTCTCTCGTTTAGGTGTGGTTATTATCTCCCTTAGTTCAGTACCAGTAATCATTCATTGAGGTGCAAAATCATTTCTAGTTGTTGTAATTGTCATTAATATTTGTTAAGTATGGAGCCCAAAATATTTTCTGATTTTAAATTAACTGAGATTTTGAAGATCTCTTCAGTGTTTTAATTCTTAATACAAATCATTGTTAATAAGACCTTACAAACAAGTAGTACATATACATATACAAGGGTATTACATAAATTTGTTCAGTATTATAGATCAGATTTAACAAGAAGTCATAGGGCTCCATTTTATTGATTCTAGAAACACAGTCATTCTGGCAACTACTTGTTTATGAATGTATGTAAATCAAATTACAAAGTACTTTTCAATTTTTATAGTAGTTTCAAAATATTAAAATTTTCAAACATTATTTAAAATCTTTTTAAAACAAAGTTATTTTATTAATATGAATATAGATATGACATCTGATATACGGAAGATGTGTACAAGATCAAACGCTGTATGGAGATACATATTTTATCGTCCATATCTACATTGGTATTATTGTAGATAAGTATTTATTACATTGTGCACTTACCTTTTAACTTCATGATAAAAAACAAAGTAAAGGCAATATTTAGTGACGATTTTGTTTACTTTTTACTTGTATCTTGTCTGGTAGAATGTAAGTACGAAAATTTATGGATTTTTAGCTGTGTAAATTTTACAATTTATATGCATGTAACAATAGCTTTAAAGTTTTGTTCAAATTGAATTAAAGACCATAAATACATTTGACTTGATTTTAACAGTTAATAAAGGGCCACAGGGGGTGTTTACACTTCAGCTACATGTTGGCCAAAAAATATTTCCATGGTAATAGGCTGAAGGTAGGCAAGTTTCTTTTTAAATTTTTACACAGTGAACACAAAAATGGTATTCAGTGATCCTCCCTATAACTAAAAACATCTAAAAATGGGCATTTGTAGAAGTTGTGAAATGGAATTATACTTTATGGGAGTCGTGTAATAAATGTAACTGACATATATCTAGACATAGTTCATTTTGTAAATAAAATGAAAGTAAAAATGGTTTGATTTGCATAAATATTAAATAAATGTACTAAAGAACAACATGAATATCACTAAATTCAAATTTTTAAGTTACACAGAGAACTTTTTTCAGAAGATTTTTGTAGTTATTGATTGAATTGTAAGAGTTGTTTGTCTCTTGTTTATATATTCTTAGGAAGATGAATACTGCTTATGAAATTTCGTCTATTTTCATCATTTTAGGCCAGGTTGCACGAATTGCCAACCCGGGTTATAGATGGATGAAGTCGTGGTGGGCAGGGAAAATAGGGTATCTATTTTGTGTAATCAACTCCTCCTTCAGTTTTTAACCCAGATCTCTGAAACTTCACAGAAAGATCGCACATGTATTGAAGTTATGTGCCTGCAATTATGGAGTTGTTTTAGGATTTTTTTCCTAATTTTCCAGACTTCGGAACTTGGTCATTTTTCATAACATTTTCAGAAGACGGTACCTATTTTGTGTAATCAACTCCTCCTACAGTTTTCAAATCAGATCTCTGAAACTTCACAGAAAGATTGCACATGTATTGAAGTTGTGCAGCTGCTATTATAGAATTGTTCTACAATTTGTTTCCTAATTTCCCAGACTTCAGAAATTAGTCATTTTTCATTACATTTTCAGAAGATGGCCATGCCTATTTTGTGTAAACAACCTAAGCTTTTTTTTTACACAAACCCAAAACCTTCTTCTAACAAATTGTAAACCACAGTGCTTGCTGTGCAACCCAACCATTTTAGACTTTTGCAATTTTATTTAGCAATTGAGATTGCACTCTTTATCATGGGTAATCAGTTATACTGAAAAAGTCCCTACTAGTTTTTACTATTAAAATTCCATAACACATTTTCTGGAGCTTTGGGTTCATCGCATTGAACTGCAGTTTGCAGTTGTTAATTTATTTATAATTAGGATTTGCTAGCATCAGTTAGTGATTTGATTGTCATAAATTGATTTTATTGACCACATAATAGCAATAAAAATTCTTGTAAGTGATTGGTTAATTATATTTACTGGGAATAACAGCTGTGTTGGTCATCTGCTGAACACCATCTAATGGTATACATTGTCCACTGGGTATGATATTTAAATTACAATAAGAATAGGACATAACATCAATGGAAACATTTATTTAGCACCTTAGAGAAAAGTGGTGGATGCTATAATAAAATAATGTTTTTATGGAATATTTATACTCCCCCCCCCCCTCTTCGAAGAAGATGGGGGTATATTGGTGTCGTCTGTCCGTCCTTCTGTTCGCAACATAACTTGTAACAGTTTGCTCAGCAACTATTTATCACAATTACTTGAAATAATATGTGACCTTACCATGTGGTCCTGTATTGCGAGTACCGATTTCAGGTCTGTGGCATATCTACTTCCTGTTTACCGTCTTTTCAATCAATTCAATGATGTGAATAGCAGGGTATACTGAGTGAGCAGTAGTTCACAGGTTTCTTGTTGAATCTGAATTTTTCAGTGGGATAATGTAAGACTTATAATAGAATAGTTCAGCAGATTTGGGATAAATGTTTTATTATAAATGGTTTGTTTGAATGATGTTTAGCTCCACTTTCAGCAATTGATCAGCTATATCATGGTATCTAGTTTTATTGGGAGAGGAAGCCAGTGTAAAACTAACAATGATTGAAGTTGAGCACACCCTGCCAGTAGTGAGACTTGAACCTGCAGCTTGTGATCGATAGAAGATGACTAACTACCTCAGCAACTTGGCCACCAATGCCAGGGATACTTGGAATCATATCAATTTAAGCCTTTGGTGTTGGTATTTTCTTCAGTGTCAGAGCCTAACATTTAGTGCAGTTTTATTTCAAAATGTTTGTTGTACAATGTGAAAATGCTGTCTTTTAAGGGTCTGGATGTCCATTGTTTTTCAATCTGTAATGTTCTGCAAACAGCGGAAATACTATTTGAGTAACTTACATTTTTTGCTCACAACTGTTAACATTGACAAAGTCAAACAATATATTTAATTTGTATCATTAATTAGCAATACATTGATTGTATAAAGCTGTATTTCTAAGTAAAAATTCAAATTAAATGGTGAGTTCAATTATGGGTCGGATACCTTAACTGCACTGTAATTAATTACATGAAATAGACTGATGGACACATCTTTCTTTATCAAATTTGTTCTTACAGTTATTTCTGTTAAATTTCATGATAATTCATCTTAGTGATTACTTTGTTTTAATCAGCCTCTGGTTTAAATGTTAAGAAAGATCAAAACAATACAAGTGAAGCAAGCATTTAAGTTTGCACAATCTTGAAAGAGACATTCTCATGTGAAAATCAAGTTCATCAAATCTAAGTGCACTGTCAGATTTCAGATAAGTTTGCATGTAGATATCAAACTCAATGTAGATAAATTATTCAAATGCACATCACTTGAACTCTATTGTTATAAGGACACACACATATTGATTTTAGTAGTGAATAGCACTTTTGTCCCTTCAGACAGACTTCCTTGATCAATGGATTATCAAAGGAAGTTAATATATTTATCTTTATTTAACCCTGATCCTCAGATTCTGTAACATTTCAGTTGGTCCACCTGTGACATAGCATTGTCTTGTCTAGGGCTGTGAGCTGTGACTGTGAATAACATCCACATTGCTATATCAATATATTATCTTCATGCACATCTTGTATTAATCATTAGGCCAGGTAAATTTAATTTTAAAAGTTGGATATAAGTTACTTTAGCTCATTTCTATATATGTTAATAAACTAAAAAAATATTTTGTTGTTGTTTTGTTTATGAGTTTTTTTGTTTTTTTATGTTTTTTTTTGGGAAGGGGGATGTGGTGATGTTGTGTTAGGGTGTTAGGGTGTAGCCATGCATAAACAGTTTTTCTAGACCATTTTATTTGGATGTCAACTTGTCTTCCCTCCCTAAAATGATGATTACAATACCTTTTATATGTATGCATTTTGAGTATTTCCATTCATTTTTAAGGTACAATTCAATTGTTTGGTTTTCATTAGTTTCTTGGACAGCGGTGATGCTGGGTGAATATTATTGTCATCTAGACTACAGCAGAAAAACTGCTTGCTAAATGAAACAAACAATCAATCATGTATATAATGGAGAAAATGGGGATACATAAAATATTCGTATAAGTTGGAGATGAACACCATTTTTGTTTTCATTGCTCATTTCAGTATACATGTGGTATATTTCAGTTTAAAGTACATAAGTGTTAATACTACACTTAAGCGAATATATAAAAATTTAATTTTTTGATTCCTTATTACAATGGTCTGTGGTTCTAACACTATAGCCAGTGTACAAGAAAGGGAGATAACTATAGAGATCTACGAAATATAGTTAGTCACTTGTACTGTTTAATATGTGTGAATTTGAAATGTGTTGTATGCCCCATAAATTATATAACTCATAAAGTAGAATTAGATCAATATTGAATGTAGATTTGTGTGTAGAGAATAACAATGCATTGTTGTTTAGAGTGACATCAATTTGGTACTACATTATAAAACGGTTATTGCACCAGTACTGAGGAGTATTGTCCCTTGGCAGTGTACAAAGCTTGTACAGTATGAAATATTGCACAGATAAATTACGACCTATTGCACAGATAATATTCGTTAATATTATTGTCCACAATAACTGAAATGTTGTTTACTGACAATAAAGCTTCATCATGCTATTTGTCTAAATTGTACATAGCCAGTAGCACCATGGTTTTATGTACCTAAAGCTCAACTGTATACTTCTTGCTTTTACTGTTGAAAGGATAGTCTATAATATTTATAACAGTTGACAGTAGTTATTAAATAAAGAAAGTAAAAACAGGAAGGATGTTTTATATTATTCATAAAATATAATTAACCAAAAAAAATGACCTTAAGGTAGAAGAGAGACGACCTTGCTAAGTTAATTAACAGGGACAGAGTTTGAGAATGAACATTAAAGTACAGGTGCCATTAGACATTTTATTGCAGAGAATTTTCTTATTCTATTTTAAGCCAGATCAAAGATTTTCTTTGTTGCCATAGTAATTAATAATTTTATTAGACTTAAGGACTTGAGAATATTATTATTTTTATGGTGCCAATACTGTATAGTTTTTATTCAACTAAAAGTTGTAAGTGTGAAAATGAAAAAAAAAAATAAAAAAACCGGCTTTTCAGTGAAGTGTTATAAGATTCTATCCTGATCAGATGAAAAACATGACTCACATTGGCAGTTTATGATTCTGCTTTTCGTCTGTAACTAAAAGTCTTAAAATTTTGTACAAAATGTATGTTAGGTCCTCTACAAAGTTTTCTTGTTTCATCTTAAATGGGTAAAGCAATATGGCTGCATTGGGCAGTCCTTGCTCCTGATTGGGTAAAATTTTAAAAATCTCTAGAGCTGTTTTGTAACTTAGTCAATCAGGTCCTCAGCTCACATAAAAATCTAAGCCAGATATATTATGAATGGACATTACCCCAAGTAAAATATTTTTATTGCACAAGTGAGAGTACCATAACATGAATGGGGAGGGTATTACAAGAAATTTGTTTTGTCAACTTGTGACAGTAAAATCAGTATTTGAAGTCTGCAACTTTAAAAATTCAATATGGGTATTCTGTTCTAAAGTAATGACATCGAAGGCAATAAATAATTTGCTCCAATTACACAGACAGTAGATTGTTGATTCAGTGTCACTCAGAGTCCTGTCACATTCAGTAAGATTCCAAGTTATGTCATTGTTGCATTGGAATAATAAACATTCATGCGATTATGAACATACATGAACTTGATCACATTGATTTACATATTTGATAGCTTTGGCCTAACAATGCATTGATGATGTGAATATCTTAATGATAAAAAGTTGTGGTATTCTTGAAAAGGTAGGTGACATTTTATATCTGGACAGTGGTTTCTCAACAGTTTGTAAGTATACAATTTTGTTAATGGAAATATTATTTTTGAAAAGTAAAACTTTTAATCCAAGTTTTATCAATATTTAAAGTAACTTGTCAATAGAGAATTAAAATGAAAATTGGAATCATTTTGAAAAAAATATTTAATTTTGTATGATCAATGCTCAATACTAACCTAAATAAGTATAAGCAAAAGATGAAAATATTTGAGGTTATCTATACATGTATGTCTGTGGGGTTGTAGGAAAGAAAGTCACAGGAAAAAAAGTCACGGAAAAAAGTCACAGGAAAAACAGTCACAGGAATAAAAGTCACAATTAATAAGTTCCTTGGTATTGGGTGTATTGTTTTAGGTGTTTACATTCACTTGATGACTGTGTTTTGGTAGGTTTATTTTAATTCTTGTGTATAAAAAGTAAAATGGATATTTAAAGACATTTAACTTTAACATACATATCATAACTAATTAACAAAGGAATAAGTAAACAATTAGTAGTGCAATAATTTGTCACACATGTTTATTTTTCATTACACATTATTTAATAAATAAATCTTTAAAATTTTGAACCCATATTCTCGGCTTGGATTTTTGTATATTAAATTTTTTTATATAGTTGTCTATCCTATACTTTTCTTTGGTATATATACATTGTATTATTAACTGTTAAAGCAGCACATAAGAACTGTCAACAGTGGTGTGTTTTTTTCAAAATTGTTTTCTAAATTTAATGAACTTGAAATAAAATGTTAATGGTATGAAATAACTAATAAGTAATAAAATAATAAATAAGTATTACATAAAAATGACTATAATTATAATAAACATAAAAATATTTTCAAATTATGACAACTTATTAATTATGACTTTATTTCCTGTGACTTTCTTTCCGTTTACCGTCTGTCGGTGGTATAACTAACCTCTTAACCATTCATGCATGACTAACCCACCTCAGTTTATTCTTAGAAAAACTATTACAAAATGTTTTTGTAAAAATTTCTGGTTTCAATAATTATTAGTTGTTCAAATATGAATAATTGCATAACTGCGATGTACAGACTGTAATAGTGTCATCAGCAATGATCTGGAAGTACAGTTCCAGATAAAAAGTATATCATCTACATATAGAACAAATAATAGTTTTTCCTAAACAATTAAAGTTCTGCTCATCAGAAAAGAACCAATGTTTTTTTTAAAATAATTTTTGTGTAATTTTCAACAGGGAGATGCTGATAACTAAGAAATTGAGGGCAGAGAATTTTTGTTTATCATGTGATATGTTACTCCAGAGCTTATGGTGAATACCATAATTTCCTTGATCAAGCTATTTGATTAACACAGAAACTGCAAACTCAAGATTTTGACACTCTTCTGTTATACCCTATCCATTCATGTTATTGTACTATTACAGTGTGTGCTCAAAGGTTGCTGTCGTCATATATTTAAGAACTGTTAAGGAAAACTATGTGTATTTGTAACAAATATTTAATACCTGTCTATCAAAAGAGTATAGATGTAGGCTTGTCATAGCGCTGGTGTAGTATCTTCCATTTCTGGACTGACTTGACTTACCCTGGATTGACTGCTAAGGATATGATGGGTGTGTTGAAACAGGCAGGAACTGCTTACTCTTCCAGAGCACTCTCGCACCTGAGTTCATTTTCATTCTTTTGAGAGTTTGTGGATTTGTGTGTTGTTTTGTTCTGTATTTGTTATGTGTCTCATGCACTTTGTATTAGTGTTTTCGACTGCAAAATTTGATTGCTACTTTTGTATTTTTTACTTATTCACATATACATACGAATTAAAAATTGCTGTTGAGTTAATCAATACATATGTATATATTGAATTTTATGAAATTTCTCAAACTGGACAGTAAGATGTAATTGCTCAGTCATTTAGTATTATCGTGTAAGGACATGCATTGATTGTCTCAGTAAGATAGCGTACATGTATGAGTTGCCATGGTGACACATTATAAAAACTGAGTAGTAAGAGTTTAGATTGTTTGGTTTTTTGTTTGACTGGTGTTAAATGCCACTTTCAGTAATTTTTCAGCTATATCATGGTGTTAGTTTTTATTGGGGGAGGAAGCTGGAGTTCCCGGAGAAAACCCCGGACCTGCGGTAGGACAGTCAGTTAAGATTGGAGCTGAGTACACCCTGCCAGCAGTGAGGATCGAACCCACAACCTCAGTGTTTACAGATCATGTGATCAATAGTAGACGAACTACTTTAACCACTCTGCAACCGAGGTCCCCTAAGAGTTTAGTGTACATCTACAATTTGGGTGACACATTATAAAACTGAGTAAAGAACTGAACAATATAAAGTATGTGTGTGGCATTATATAGCACATGGATGAGGCAAAATATGTCTGGACAGTGGTATACCCCCGCTTCAAAGAAGAGGGGTTATACTGGTTTACCCCTGTCTGTCCGTCCTTCCTTCCGTCTGTCCTTCCGTCTGCAACATAACTTTCGTAACAGTTTTCTCAGCAACTATTTATCACAACTACTTGAAATTTTATATGTGACCTTCCCATGTGGTCCTATATTGCTAGTACCATTTTCAGGTCTGTCTTCTTCCTGTTTGCCGACTTTCAATTTTTAACATTAGTGGTCAATTGATGAAAATTTTCGTAACTGTTTTCTCAGCAACTTCTTACCACAACCACTTAGTCAATTCAATGATGGGTATACTGAGTGAGCAGTAGTTCACAGGTTACTAGTTGAAAACTCCATGAATCGTCTTATGTTTATAAAGGGTGTACAACTGTGCAGACACAAATCTAGTTGCCATTAAAAAAAAAAGGTTAACCTTCCCCACTCCACTTGTTCCTCTCCTTATGTTTTTATTATTGCTTGTTTGAATGGTGTTTAATACTTTCAGCAATTTTTCAGCTATATTATGGCGTCCAGTTTTTATTTGGGGAGAAAGCCGGAGTACCTGGAGAAAATTCCGACCTGTTCTTATTATTAATGACAGCTATAAAATGTCATTTTAAATATAAAAATTGTAGGTGTTTTTTGTTCTATTTATAAATTCCAGACTACCTTCACAAATATTACGTTTGGGTTTGGATTTTCCTGTCCAGATTCCTAGTTGTCTGACAGAGGTGACTTTATATTAATGTTGAATAATTTAGAGATTTATTTTTTATTTTCTATTACAGTCAAGACCAAATTACAATCTGAAAAGGACTGGTATGTCACCAGCAGCAACACCAACTGGTATATCTGGGAACCAGTCCCATCACTGGCAATCATCACAGAACTACTACCATGGGGCATTACGCTATCCACAGCTCAATCCAGCAGCTTATGGCAGCTATGCTCAAGTTCAGGTCTGACCTTGAATTTATTATTATTGAAATATATCAATAATGTGAAATTTACTTGTTTAACCTGTTAAATATTTCATTATTAGTCTTTTTCCACTTAAGTTTTTCTCTAAAAATCAACAACATTGTTCTTAACCCCTTGGTACAATGTTTTTCTTCAGTTATAAAAATGGGGCCTTAGTATACTTAGAAATTGGCAATTAAACTATTTCCAGACGGTGTATTGATATATTTTGGTATTGGTGAAAGAAATGTAGTTTTTTCAGGTGCGTATTTGTTTTAGAGTTATGCCTCTTCAAACACAAATAACAGCAACATCACAGATATATGCAAGGGGAGAAGTCAGAGTATAGCAAATGTATTATTTACTAGTATTATATGACATTTTGAACCTCTGAAAATTGTCCAAGGTTTCTACCACATAATTATGATGATGTTTTAGCATTTTTTGAAAATGCAGATAAATCCTGCACCTTCAGGGATTGTTCCCACATCAATATATTATTCTGCAACAATCTAAATTGCTAAAATTCCTAACCCCTAACACAGAGGGGCCAGGGAGAGACAATTGTTAAAACAGGACATTGTATAGCACTTGGATAAATTGTTCTTTGGGGTAATAAAAAAAGAGCCCCAGTGTAATATAATTAGGCCCCCCAGTGTAATAAAATTGGTCCCCAGTGTAATTAAAATAGGGCCCCTGTGTAATAAAAATAGGGCCCAGTGTAATAAAAATAGGGCCCAGTGTAATAAAAATAGGGTCCAGTGTAATAAAAATAGGGCCCAGTGTAATAAAAATAGGGCCCAGTGTAATAAAAATAGGGCCCAGTGTAATAAAAATAGGGCCCAGTGTAATAAAAATAGGGTCCAGTGTAATAAAAATAGGGCCCAGTGTAATAAAAATAGGGCCCAGTGTAATAAAAATAGGGGCTAGTGTAATAAAACCTTTTTAGGTATAAATTGTTTTGCACTAATTTCTCAATTATGAGGATGACAGTGAATAAAAAGTGTTGTTTGGGAAAAATTTAGAATACGAAAATAGGAATTACCTAAATACTATTTATAGAATTGTTTAATAACATTTATCTTTTAAGTTTCTTTTGAATTATGCCAATTTTTGTGCTCATGTTTACCAAATAAAACATGCTATAAATGGCTTATGGTGTTAAATTTGGCGGGATTATAATTTGGGATGTCTTTTAACTTTTTATTGTCTATTTGGTCAAACGTTAAGCAAATGAATATGATAAATGTTCTAAATATATCAGAGATGCATTGTGAACACTTAGGTTTAAACAGCCATTTGTGTTATTGCAAAAAAAAATTAATGATGTGAATTGCTAAATTGAGAATTTGCTCAAAGTTCAGAAAATGTTTGATTGCGGTAAAATTTGAGAAGAAATTAATTTGTCTTAACAGAGTAATATTTTTTATATTTATTCTTTATGATGTTTGGCTCAGACTACTTTGACAACAAGGCATCGAATCCCACTGTTGCAATATATACAGGTACAATTTGTTCCAAGAAGTTAGAATGAAAACATGCAATTTATCTAACAAGCAATATCAAGATAATGGCTGGGAATAATCAGAGGTGTCAGAAGGGTATGGTATTGAGTATGTTTGGAGCAGGTGTCAGAAGGGTAAGGTATTGAGTATGTCTTGAGCGTGTCTAAGAATGGATTATTGTTGTTGAGAAAACTGAGGGATAAACTATCTTGTCTTGTAGAAACTTTATTTATCATTTGTTTTGTAATGTAATCAAAACAATATGATGATTTAAAAAAATTTAAATAGAGTTGCCTCCCTTTAACCATCACATTACCATGGTATTTTTTGAAAATCATATTGACAATAGAATGTCCTACCTTTTATCAACTGTAAGAAAAAAAACTTTGGTCAAAATTTCTAAAAATGTAACTTGATATTTAATTTATAATTTATGATAATACTATCTGTGATGGCAGACAGATGCAATGTACAGGTTGTTTATACATGTAAATATATAGTGGTTTATGGGGTGGAAAATTGACTTTCATTTTTTATTGGCATCAGGTGATTTGGGAAATAATTTTCATCACCACAGGTGAAAACTTGCTGCGATCCATCAGCTAATTGAATTGCTTAACATAAGTCTAACATAATTCATTTTTCGCTATACCCCTGTTGTTAATTCTAAAAAAAAATAACTAAATTTTATTTGAAATCTGATAGTAATGGAATGTTTTCCAGTTCATTTTCTGTCATACGTAATTGCGCAAATGATTTTCCACTAGCTAGTATCACCTATTATATACATTTAAATAGAACTGCTTGAGTTTCATTTTAATATATTCATGAATAACAATTCACAAGTTTTATGTGAGGAAATTTAATATGATGTATATTTGATATACAGTCTTAATGTCTGTTTCTAATCATGAAAGCTACATTTTGAATATTACAGGTCACTGATAGTTAAGCAGGGAACAATATATTTTTCAGCATTCCAATGTTACTCTAAAATTTAAGGATCAATTTACTAATTTTTAGCTTTGAAGTCATCTCTGGTATGAACATTTTAAATTTTATATTGGGATTGTCATTTTCTGGTGCAATATATTTAAAAAAAAAGAAAATACAGAATTCCATAGCAGTCATCTACTAAATTCAATTACAAGCAAAAGATGAACACCATTCGATAATTCAATCATAGGTGGTCTCTACAACCACCAGTTAGCTACTGGTGGCAATGTCCTTGATCAGTATATCAGTAGCCTTCTCTACAACCACCAGTTAGCCATTGGTGGCATTGTCCTTGATCAGTATATCAGTAGCCTTCTCTACAACCACCAGTTAGCCATTGGTGGCAATGTCCTTGATCGGTATATCAGTAGTCCTTCTATACAACCACCAGTTAGCCATGGGTGGCAATATCCTTGATCAGTATATCAGTAGTCCTTCTATACAACCACCAGTTAGCCATGGGTGGCAATATCCTTGATCAGTATATCAGTAGTCCTTCTATACAACCACCAGTTAGCCATTGGTGGCATTGTCCTTGATCAGTATATCAGTAGCCTGCTCTACAACCACCAGTTAGCCATTGGTGGCAATGTCCTTGATCGGTATATCAGTAGTCCTTCTATACAACCACCAGTTAGCCATGGGTGGCAATATCCTTGATCAGTATATTAGTAGCCTTCTCTACAACCACCAGTTAGCCATGGGTGGCAATGTCCTTGATCAGTATATCAGTAGCCTTCTCTACAACCACCAGTTAGCCATGGGTGGCAATGTCCTTGATCAGTATATCAGTAGCCTTCTCTACAACCACCAGTTAGCCACAGGTGGCAATGTCCTTGATCAGTATATCAGTAGCCTTCTCTACAACCACCAGTTAGCCATTGGTGGCAATGTCCTTGATCAGTATATCAGTAGCCTGCTCTACAACCACCAGTTAGCCATTGGTGGCAATGTCCTTGATCGGTATATCAGTAGTCCTTCTATACAACCACCAGTTAGCCATTGGTGGCAATGTCCTTGATCGGTATATCAGTAGCCTTCTCTACAACCACCAGTTAGCCATTGGTGGCAATGTCCTTGATCAGTATATCAGTAGCCTTCTCTACAACCACCAGTTAGCCATTGGTGGCAATGTCCTTGATCAGTATATCAGTAGCCTTCTCTACAACCACCAGTTAGCCATTGGTGGCAATATCCTTGATCAGTATATCAGTAGCCTTCTCTACAACCACCAGTTAGCCATGGGTGGCAATGTCCTTGATCAGTATATCAGTAGCCTTCTCTACAACCACCAGTTAGCCATTGGTGGCAATGTCCTTGATCAGTATATCAGTAGTCCTTCTATACAACCACCAGTTAGCCATTGGTGGCAATGTCCTTGATCGGTATATCATTAGCCTTCTCTACAACCACCAGTTAGCCATTGGTGGCAATGTCCTTGATCGGTATATCATTAGCCTTCTCTACAACCACCAGTTAGCCATTGGTGGCAATGTCCTTGATCGGTATATCAGTAGTCCTTCTATACAACCACCAGTTAGCCATGGGTGGCAATATCCTTGATCAGTATATCAGTAGTCCTTCTATACAACCACCAGTTAGCCATTGGTGGCAATATCCTTGATCAGTATATTAGTAGCCTGCTCTACAACCACCAGTTAGCCATGGGTGGCAATGTCCTTGATCAGTATATCAGTAGCCTGCTCTACAACCACCAGTTAGCCATGGGTGGCAATGTCCTTGATCAGTATATCAGTAGCCTTCTCTACAACCACCAGTTAGCCATGGGTGGCAATGTCCTTGATCGGTATATCAGTAGCCTTCTCTACAACCACCAGTTAGCCATTGGTGGCATTGTCCTTAATCGGTATATCATTAGGCCTTCTATAACATCATCAGTTAGCCATGGGTGGCAATGTCCTTGATTAGTATATCAGTAGCCTTCTCTACAACCACCAGTTAGAAATGGGTGGCAATGTCCTTGATCAGTATATCAGTAGCCTTCTCTACAACCACCAGTTAGAAATGGGTGGCAATGTCCTTGATCAGAATATCAGTAACCTTCTCTACAACTATGCTAGTCCCATTAAAGTTTATCTGTCTATCTGAAATGGTACTTCCAGTTTCTTATATTTATTGTTGGCTTTCTGCCAAAATAATAGATCAGACTCTGAAACACCTGTCAATGGCTGCTATGTGCAACTTGACTTATGCATGCAAAAATGTTTGTTTGTGGTTTTAAGCAGATATTATGGCATCCAGTTTACAACAATTGGAAGCAGACATTCTATTTACATGTGTTACACATCAGTCCTTTTGAGTACATGTACATGTGTTTCACAGAAGTCATCTTACATTTGTTTTAAATGTGTTGCACATTATTTTTTTTACATATGTTTCAGGAGTCACTTTATGGTGTTGCTCATTACTGGTAATCTCCTTTACATGTATTTCAGCACAGTCATTTGCATGTGTTCCCCAGATGCCATTCTACATGTGTTTTAGAGTTGTCAGCTTGTGGGTACATGTGTTATGTGGTAGGCTTTTTACTTGTGTTTCACAGTTGTCAATTTATGGGTACATGGGTTATGCACTAGTCTTGTTACATGTGTTATGTGCTGGTCTTGTTACATGTGTTATTCATTGGTCTTGTTACATGTGTTATTCGTTGGTCTTGTTACATGTGTTATTCATTGGTCATGTTACATGTGTTGTGTGTTGGTCTTGTTACACGTGTTGTGTGTTGGTCTTGTTACATGTGTTGTGTGTTGGTCTTGTTACATGTGTTGTGTGTTGGTCTTGTTACACGTGTTGTGTGTTGGTCTTGTTACATGTGTTGTGTGTTGGTCTTGTAACATGTGTTGTGGGTTGGTCTTGTTACACGTGTTGTGTGTTGGTCTTGTTACATGTGTTGTGCGTTGGTCTTGTTACATGTGTTGTACGTTGGTCTTGTTACATGTGTTGTGCGTTGGTCTTGTTACATGTGTTGTACGTTGGTCTTGTTACATGTGTTGTGCGTTGGTCTTGTTACATGTGTTGTGCGTTGGTCTTGTTACATGTGTTGTGCGTTGGTCTTGTTACATGTGTTGTGCGTTGGTCTTGTTACATGTGTTGTACGTTGGTCTTGTTACATGTGTTGTGCGTTGGTCTTGTTACATGTGTTATGTGTGGGTCTTGTTACCTGTGTTTTAGCTCGTCCTTTAACATGTGTTTTACATTAGTCACATTACATATGTTTTACATTTATATATAAGTCCTGTCAGTTGTAGCTGGTGTTTTATTTATATAACATACACATACGGTTTTTCCTTGGGTTTTTCGTCTCATGGACATCACTTTATTTTGGCAGAATAGCTGTAGCATTAAAATGGCTTATTTCGTTTGCTGACATGCTTTTATTACAGGGGTGGAACTGTATTAAGATTTTCGGTGTAATATTGAGATGATATAGAAGAGAATAAATTGGTAGATTTTTATCAACTAGAGGGAAGTTCCACTTGTAATTTTGAAATTAGGCAGTACTTAGATCTTTTGTAGTTCTTATTTCAAAGTGAGAAATGATGTAATTTAAACTAAAAATAGATTTTTTTACTCAAGATTGCATTTGTAGTAAGTGTTAGGGTTTGTTAAAAATATGGTGAGTTAAAAAAAAATATCTGATTAATAGACTTATTGAATTGACCAAAATATTCTTATAATTATTTCTGTGAAGTTTTCCATCTGTCCAAGTATGAATTTAATTGGTTTGCAAATTAGAAAGAATGGCAAGCTTGGATAGAAATTGGACTCCCTGTCAACTGAACTTTGAACCTGAAAGAAAATTAATAGTTGTCAAACTGTGCAAGATAAATAAAGAACTTAGAAGTGTTACATTGAGCAGTTGTTGACGTGAAGTCAAGTAAATTGCACTGGATTTTGTTTTGTTCGATTCACACTTTTTAATAGAAATTTATTGTTGAAATAAAATGGTTAAAATTAGGTTTGAAGGTGTTAATTGAGATGTGTACTGGTGTAAATTGTATTATGTTTTAACATCCTGTGGATGGTGAGATTTGGTCTGGTTACCGATTGACAGAAAATTTGATTACTGGTAACAGGTCACAGAAATGAAAAATTGCTGTAAAGTCTAGGCCATAATAAGAGAATGCTAGATTCTCATTCAACTTTCCTTAGAATTTGGGCGATTGTTTTCATTTTATTCTTTACTTTTCTCACCACCTGCCATTTGTCGCCTGCCGTCAGTTGCCCAGCATACATCCATTCATTTGTATGTCTTTCTTTTGTTGACTTTTTCAAAAATATTCTTCTCTGAAACCACTTAGCCTTTTTTTAACATGGCCATAATCATCCTTAAGTTACCTAGCTTGTTTCAAATTTGTACCAATTAAAGGTGTTGATCAACAGACAAAAATGACCACTGTTACTAAAAATAGAACATATGGGATCAACACATGTTCTTGGTCAATATCTCCTGTAACCTAATTATATAAAAACTACAACAGCTAGGGTGAAACTGTAATTTGCAACAATGATCAGCTAAACTAGTCCTACAATTCACTTTATTGGTCTGAAATTGTCAGATCACTCCTTATAGGAGTTTTTGCCATTTAATAACAATTTTTGGACAAATTTGTAGTTTTGGTCCTATAACTGAAATGTCATAACTAGAATAAAACTGGACCAAATTACATATCTTGAAGAAAACCTTTCCCTCCTCCCCACTGTGTATTTAAACTTTCAAGGCACAGACATGCATATCAGATTGAACAACGTAGTTATTTTTCTTAAATTTCATTTTGGCTTTTTATATTTCAAAAATATTTACAATGATCGAGTGATAGTGATCAAGGTACTCAGTCATTCTTCATTGTCATGGTATAATAGAAAATTGCCCAATACCTCTCAGCCTCTTCTTAATTCACCAATGTGAGCCTCTTGTTTGTATAAAGGTCTTGAAACACAATTTTACAATTTTCTCAAGAGAATAATTTATAAAATAAAATATTATTTTTACTGATAATTATGTTTGTTTTTTGTTTGTTTGATGGTTTTTAACGCCACTTTCAGCAATTTTTCAGCTATATCATGGCGTCCAGTTTTTATTGGGGGAGGAAGCCGGAGTACCCCGAGATACCCGAGTACACCCTGCCGGCAGTGAGAATCGAACCCGCAATCTTAGTGTTGACAGACCATGTGATCAATAGTAGACGAACTACCTTAACCACTCGGCCACCTAGGCCCCGCCTGGTAATTATGAGACATATATAAATTTTACTTTTCTTGTTTGTATATATCCTCATATTTTTGTATGAGATAAAGATTTAGTCTGTAACATGTGACTTTTAAATAATTATTTATTGTTTATTTAAAAGTTGTTTATGTCCTGAACATAGCTGAAATATTGCATGCTGGACATTAAATAACAATCAATCAATCAAACAATCAATTTATTGAAGTTGTTAAATAGTTGAAACTAGTAAGCCTTCAATGTGAACCAGTCATGTGGAACCAGTTCATGACAGATGTTGTATGGAATATCTGCTCCCCTTTTCTGTGGGGAGTTTGTTCTTGACTTGTTTTATTAAAAAAAAGAGATGCTCTTAGATTGCAAACTGCTTCATTAATTATTGTCATGGTTACATGATTAAGATTGGAACTCCCAATATGCTGCCATTATACAGTCATGAAGATCGAAGGTTGAGTTTAACATGATTCAAACTCCATTGCTGTTTATTTGAAAATTATTAAATTGTGTTGTAATAAAATAAACCTATAAAAATCAGTGTATTGATTTTTAGGCAAAAGATTTATATTTGCTGATTTTATTTTTCACATTACTTAAAAGTTTACTTTTGCAATAAAAATAGTTTGCTTATCTGGGGTCACAGCCCCTAGTGCAAATATTAAAATTGCCAATGTCAAATAATTATTAACCCAATACCACCAGACTGTGGTCCAGTCAGACTAGACATAATCATTAAAGAATATTTAATTAATATTACAACATAATTGGTTTTGTTAGCTGTTCTATCGAGTGTAAAGCAAACTTGTTTAAAAAATCAATTGACCAGAGGCAGTAGCTTTACAATCTGCGGAAACAGGAAATATGCTCTTCTTGATGTGCTAATTGTCGACCTTTGTTGACGTTGATATTAAATTGGCGAATCAATCTAGGATCAATTCAGTAGTCATTTGAATGTTTTATCAAATGTATTTTTATGTGCATTGTTGTTAAATCTTAATTATCGCCAATCTTAGTGATAAATCTGCAGGATATTTATACTGGAAAACTGTGCAAAAACTAAGATGCATGTATTGCACTAGTTGTAGCAGTATGAACTGTTGGCTGGATCTGCAGAGCACCACCAGTTTTCTTGGCTAATTTAGGTTATTCTTTTTTACTCACCTTATTATTGCAATTTACCCAAAATAGTCCCCAAAGCAGATCATTTCTTAATTTTTTAAGTATCTTTTGCAAATAATCTTATTCATCTTTTGCTTCTGTTAGTTAGTTCTCCTTTTTTAGAATCAAAAGTTTATTTCCCAGGAATAGGGTATAAAAAAAAATAATTTTTTGGATTACATCCCTACTTTCTGTGGGGAAAATAGGGCTGTGATTATTAACCTCTTTCAGGCCCAGTTTGTCCTATACCACATTGTTGCCAAGTATGTTTTAGCAACATAGGCCACCGATCTCCACCTGGCTCAGTTTTGCGCTGTATCCACCAGTTGTAGCCAAGTGTATTCTTGCAACACAGGCTGACTGTTGACCTCTATCTGCCTCAGTTTTGTGCTGCATCTTCCTGATGTTGCTAATTGTATCAGCATCATATCCTTCTGACTATTGTCTCTGTCTGACTTCCAGTTTTTGCGACGTTGTTCAGTTTTGTGCTGTATCCTCCAGTTATTGCCATCTGTAACCTAGCAACAAAACTGGCTTACTTAACCATCATCTTTTGTATCCTCTATTGCCTTGCCAAATTTATCTTAGCGACAAAACTGGCTTACTTAACCTTCATATGTTGTATCCTCTACTGTCTTGCCAAATATATCTTAGTAACAAAATTGGTTGTCCTCCAGTTGTTGCCATCTGTAACCTAGCAGCAAAACTGGCTTACTTAACCTTCATCTGTTGTGTCCTCCAGTTGTTGCCATCTGTAACCTAGCAACAAAACTGGCTTACTTAACCTTCATCTGTTGTAACCTCCAGTTATTGCCATCTGTAACCTAGCAACAAAACTAGCTTACTTAACCTTCATCTGTCCTCCAGTTGTTGCCATCTGTAACCAAGCAACAAAACTGGCTTACTTAACCTTCATCTGTTGTGTCCTCCAGTTGTTGCCATCTGTAACCTAGCAACAAAACTGGCTTACTTAACCTTCATCTGTTGTATCCTCCAGTAATTGCCATCTGTAACCTAGCAACAAAACTAGCTTACTTAACCTTCATCTGTTTGTCCTCCAGTTGTTGCCAAATATATTATAGCAACAAAACTGTCTTACTTAACCTTCCTCTGTTGTATCCTCTTCTGTCTTGCCAAATATATCTTAGCAACAAAACTGGTTTACTTAACCTTCATCTGTTGTATCCTCTTCTGTCTTGCCAAATATATCTCAGCAACAAAATTGGTATACTTAACCTTCATCTGTTGTATCCTCTACTGTCTTGCCATATATATCTTAGCAACAAAACTGGCTTACTTAACCTTCATCTGTTGTATCCTCTACTGTCTTGCCAATTATATCTAAGCAACAAAACTAGCTTACTTAACCTTCATCTGTTGTATCCTCTACTGTCTTGCCAAATATATCTAAGC
Organism: Limnoperna fortunei; assembly: GCA_944474755.1. Taxonomy (NCBI): domain Eukaryota; kingdom Metazoa; phylum Mollusca; class Bivalvia; order Mytilida; family Modiolidae; genus Limnoperna; species Limnoperna fortunei. Next base: position 44,132,628 of record OX104119.1, read on the forward strand.
AACAAAACTGGCTTACTTAACCTTCATCTGTTGTATCCTCTACTGTCTTGCCAAATATATCTAAGCAACAAAACTGGCTTACTTAACCTTCATCTGTTGTATCCTCTACTGTCTTGCCAAATATATCTAAGCAACAAAACTGGCTTACTTAACCTTCATCTGTTGTATCCTCTAGTGTCTTGCCAAATATATCTAAGCAACAAAACTGGCTTACTTAACCTTTATCTGTTGTATCCTCCAGTTAATGCCAAATATATCTTAGCAACACAATTGGCTTACTTAACCTTCATCTGTTGTATCCTCTACTGTCTTGCCAAATATATCTTAGCAACAAAACTGGCTTACTTAACCTTCATCTGTTGTATCCTCTACTGTCTTGCCAAATATATCTAAGCAACAAAACTGGCTTACTTAACCTTTATCTGTTGTATCCTCCAGTTAATGCCAAATATATCTTAGCAACAAAATTGGCTTACTTAACCTTCATCTGTTGTATCCTCTTCTGTCTTGCCAAATATATCTAAGCAACAAAACTAGCTTACTTCACCTTCATCTGTTGTATCCTCTACTGTCTTGCCAAATATATCCCAGCAACAAAATTGGTTTACTTAACCTTCATCTGTTGTATCCTCTACTGTCTTGCCAAATATATCTTAGCAACAAAACTGGCTTACTTAACCTTCATCTGTTTTATCCTCCAGTTGTTGCCAAATTATCTTAGCAACAAAACTGGCTTACTTAACCTTCATCTGTTGTATCCTCTTCTGTCTTGCCAAATATATCTCAGCAGCAAAATTGGTTTACTTAACCTTCATCTGTTGTATCCTCTACTGTCTTGCCAAATATATCTTAGCAACAAAACTGGCTTACTTAACCTTCATCTGTTGTATCCTCTACTGTCTTGCCAATTATATCTAAGCAACAAAACTAGCTTACTTAACCTTCATCTGTTGTATCCTCCAGTTGTTGCCAAATTATCTTAGCAACAAAACTGGCTTACTTAACCTTCATCTGTTGTATCCTCTACTGTCTTGCCAAATATATCTTAGCAACAAAACTGGCTTACTTAACCTTTATCTGTTGTATCCTCCAGTTAATGCCAAATATATCTTAGCAACAAAACTGGCTTACTTAACCTTCATCTGTTGTATCCTCTACTGTCTTGCCAAATAAATCTTAGCAACAAAACTAGCTTACTTAACCTTCATCTGTTGTATCCTCTACTGTCTTGCCAAATATATCTTAGCAACAAAACTGGCTTACTTAACCTTCATCTGTTGTATCCTCCAGTTGTTGCCAAATTATCTTAGCAACAAAACTGGCTTACTTAACCTTCATCTGTTGTATCCTCTACTGTCTTTCCAAATATATCTTAGCAACAAAACTGGCTTACTTAACCTTTATCTGTTGTATCCTCCAGTTAATGCCAAATATATCTTAGCAACAAAATTGGCTTACTTAACCTTCATCTGTTGTATCCTCTACTGTCTTTCCAAATATATCTAAGCAACATAACTGGCTTACTTAACCTTCATCTGTTGTATCCTCCAGTTGTTGCCAAATTTATCTTAGCAACAAAACTCGCTTACTTAACCTTACCTGTAATTTGTTGTATCCAGTTGTATCAGCGCAGGTTTCTGACTTCATTCATTGTATATTCCAATTGTTGCCAAATTTATCATAGCAACAAAGGCTGTATTCTGTTGTATCCTCAAGTTGTTGCCAAGTGTATCATAACAAACAGGCTTCTGTGGTACTTATAACCCACCTAGTCTGTCCCATTTGTGTACTAAATGCATACTGCGTAATAATTTTTGGTCAGTTGTTAGACAAGTAATTTTTACTTCCAAAAGAGGAAGAATACACATGTAATAAAATTGTTTTGGTATGGCCTAATTAGAAAATCTGACAGGAAACAGATAACTGCTTTTTTAATGGCCTTAAAATGAGTATGCCAGTGTAAAAAAAAAAAGAATTATGACTATGTTCTGGTATTGTAAAAGCCAAAACTTTAACATTTTAATTCTGTTATTTTTTTTTATTTAACGTTGGGTATAATTCACTCAAGGTGGTAGAAAAAAAGCCCATGTTTACAACAAAGACAGGAAATCATTTAATTTTAAAACAAGAATAGTATTTTATCTAAGTATTTCATCAAAGTAGAATGACCTATGTTTAATCAATAATTAGTGTTAAACCAGGACACCCCTATCTCTGACATAGGTAACCGTATACCTGTCGGTATTTCATACTTTGATAAACAGCTGCAGTATGTTCAATTTTATTCATAAATCTTTTCTGGAAGTATTTTTTGCTTTTTGAATATGACTGCTACCGTATCAAGTATACGTGCACCCGGATTTTTTATGACAAATTCCCCAGCGGGTGTCCAATACCTGGGACGCAGAACCACTGCCACACCTTTGCATAACTTCACGCCATTGTCCCAGGTAAGTTTTGTTATTGTAAAGATGAGATATAATGCGGCTTAAATGGAGTATGAATTATGTTCTGGTATTGTATTCGTTTATATACCGAATATTTTTACAGCGTGTCAACGAGATTGAAGTGTCTACATTTAATTGGGTAATTAAATCTCGGATGTCAGGTGGAAAGGAAAAGTTTAAAAAATATATTTTCAGATGAAATTTATTCATTGTGACAGTTTCTTTTGTTACTTCATGGTGTGTCTGTATTGTTGGGATCCATTTCAGATTTACAAAGAACAGATTTTTTAAAGAGCAATCAATTACTAGTGATATGTAGTCCAAAAATGTTTTGATAAGAATTTTTATGAGGGCAAGGCAAAGACTTGCACATGTAATGACAGTTAAGATAAAAGTTTGTGGAAACATATTATTTTGTTAGATTTTGAAAAAGAGTTAAGGCTCATTGTAGCCGCTACAAAAGGCTAAATTTTCCGCCCCTACCCAAAACTCCATACTTTTCCAGTGGCAGTCAAAATTGTATTCCCTGTGACCCATCCCTCCCTCATTTTCCGTTGATTTATTGTTTGTTAACTTGTTCACGTCCTGAATATAGCTGAAATACTGCTCGCTGGACATAAAGAAGACATCCAATCAATCAATCAATATTTTGTTAGAAAAGTAATTTTTTAAAAAGGGGTGGGTTGGTGGGTGGGTGTTGTCCACGAGTACCTAGGAGGGGGTAGGGGTCCTGTCCACAAGTACCTGTGATGACAATCTCTCACTTAATGCTGCTGGTTTCTACCCCCTTTCCATGAACTACAAACCAGTCTGTGTTTTTTATGTAAGTTTTGCATTTAATATACTACCACCATAAATAAGCCTGATTCAAAAGGTGGTAATAATTGAGTACAATCAGCTCAGTCAATGCACTCTATTATTGATCCAGGAAGCTGGAGGTCATGCAGTTATCTGGATCCTGGACAATTAACTGGTACCCTTTTATTCATCAAGTTGTGCAGTGTGACAACTCTTTTCATGTCATCCTGCAAATTTGCACCTGAGGTTATAAGTACCTTTGCTTTTTTGTTTTTGTTAATCACAAAACTTACTTCAGATTATAACGGCAGTAAAATTCGGCCTAAGGTTATAAGTAACTTTGAGTGAGACATTGACTGTAGTAGCATTCAAAAACAATGAAAGAATGAAGAAAATTTGTTGTTATTGTAAAAGAAATGAAAAAAAAAATTATAAAATTATACATATCATTGAAAGGATTGCAATAATACACACATTTTTTAAAAGCTTTTATAGTTTAGTTTTCAAAAAATCAAAAGACAAAAGGGGGCGGATTTGATAAATAAACACCCACACTTGTGGTTGTAAACAAAATCTGTGGTTTTTTGGTTAGATTTGAATGTTATTATGCTTCCCACCTATTACTTGGAATTTGTTGAAATCTGCTTCTGCCATGATGGACTGGCTTGACAGGTGGCAGTCTTGAATGACAGGCAGCTCAAGATGCTATCTAGTTAGATTCCACCAGCCCAGCGCAACTTGTGGTCAGTCCTAATATACCTATATATAACTTTCAGTTTGTGAAACTAGAATATAAATGCCATTGATTTAAAATAATAGGTTCTCAATGTCCCCTGTTGTTCCTCAGCCTCATATACATGTTCAGATTTTATAGTTTAATGAAAATGGCAGTAAGCACAATTCAACAATTTTAAGAACGTAAATGCAGTCTATTAGTGTTTATAATACCATGAAATCATGATCCTTAATTGTTGCCTGTATTGCAATTAAATGTTTTCCATGAAATTAAGCGTAACAAGATGTCGGTTATTAAATGGGTCAATAATAATCGAATGTCAATTTCAAGAAATATGCAGTAGACAGAAATTGATAGAAATTGAAATGCAACAGACAGAAATTGAAATGTTTAACACCTGGCACAGAGCTAATCCAAATCCTTCTTATTACAGTGGATTCCATTTACAGTGATGTTTGTTCCCATTCCATAATGATCCTCAACTGAATTTGTTGATATAAAGAATTCATATACAGTGCAGATCACACATCTGTTTAAAATCTAATGACATTATAATAATTATTTTTGTTGTAATATAAAGAAGGTTTACTGTGCTAATTGTGTATTGCTAAAAATGAACTTGAAATAAATATAAAATGGACATTTTTTTTGTAGAGTGATACATGGTGATATTAATTATATGTAATGAGCATTTGAAAGTATTTTGTTGTTTTTAAATGAAAACAATTTTTTTTGTGTTGCTTTTTTATATATCATTTTAAAGACATCATCAAATGCTGAAATATAAGAAGAGATTTCAGTTTAAGGACGTCTCGTCATTAACTTGGAGCATTCTTAATCAACAGCTGAATTTGTTAGGTTTCTCACTGTATCAGTTATGATTTCATTCATACCAAAAACCTTGGAAACGAACAGTTCCTATTTAATTCCCCCCCTTTTCCCCGTATAAGCAATGAAGGGCTGTAATGTAATACACTTGTGAGATTGGATCGCTTTACTTTTCTATCTCTGACTTGGCATGTATTATCTCATTAAAAAATAGAATGGAAAGGTAATTTTAGATCTCGTATACCATTGCTGTCTGTATGGAAATCGTAAATGTATATTTTATGGTTCGATGGCCATCTTTAAGATTTAATCTTTAATTAACCTGTTTCTTTGATGATAATATTTAGGCCTACTTGTATTGCATGTACTTTTCAAAATATTGACAGGTATTATATTTAGTATTCTTTAAGGAAAGCAATAAAGTGGAGAATTTTCTGTATTTTTGCAGAGTTATTTCCCTTCATATAAACACAGTAAAGATTCTGAATTTGTCTTGAGACAAAATTTTCTTTAAATACCACAGTAAGATTATACATGTACATGTTTTATAGTAAAAAAAAATGTTCAGAAATGATGAATGAAAGAATTTTAATAGATTGTTTAAAATTGTCTGTAACTAACAACTTTATACTTGCCTATAATTCCCTGCAGATGTGCTCTTTTCACCAAGATTAAATCACCTAAGTTACAGAATTTTTTATAAACCTGTCTTTAACCCTTACAAACTTATTTTAAACAAACAGATCATATATTTTCAAACCCCCTCCCCCTTCTGTCCCTTTTAAACCCTGCTCACAGGGCGACCTTTTACCTTTTTGTTTCTTGTTACCCTTCCCATCCAGATATTAATTGCAGTTGTATATTTTTGAACTTTTGATATTTTCATCAGTGGTGCTATGATAATGTATGTCATTTCCCAGATCAACACAAACTCTATATTTGCTATGGGGGATTGTTGTAACAGCTGTGTAGTTTATGAATGGAAGATGATTTAAGCAGATATTTTGTCATGGGAAATGTATTGATATGTTCAGTCCGTTATAACTGAAATGAATAGATCTTTATACAGAGTAAAGATGAAGCTCACTTCTGTAAATTATTTTGTCCAGCTATATATGCAAAGAATTACCATCTGTATGAATACTCATACATTCAAATGCATGCCAAGGCTTCTGATTGGTGTATTAGAAACAGAAATTCAACACCAATATAAAAGGTTACCTTTTTCCGTCCAAAAACAGCATGTTTTAGCTTAATTTCTAGGCACTTGCTTCAGTAAACAAATTTTTTTTAAATTAATAATATATAATATATATTCACCTTTCTAAAGACAACAAAAGTTGAATAAAAGTCCAAAGTTTCACAAGAATGAAATATTTGAAGAATTTATGGGATGTAACCAAAAAATGCTAGACGGAAACCACCGTGTTCATATTCTTTAGAAATAACACCTCTGTACATGGACCATGTCTATAAATAGCCATAAGTATTTGGTCCCAAATGTGATAAATTAGAGAGGTCTCACTGTATGGCGCACAATTTATTATTAAGGTACGTGCCATAATTGAAGTCACCGTTTTATTTTGTTTTTTCAACAGAGAAGTACAGCTTTATGAAGTCAATGTATTGCTAATTAAAGATACTGATTAAATATATTGTTTGGCTCTTGAGTCAATGTTAACAGTTTCGAGCAAAAATGAGTAAGTTGCTAATAGTATCAATTAAATATTAAACAATTATACTCCCAATTCGAAGAATAGGGGGGGTATACAGGTTTGCCCCTTTCTGTCCTTCTGTCCGTCCGCAACATTACTTTCGTAACAGTTTTCTCAGCAAGTACTTATCACAACCACTTGCAATTTTGTATGTGACCTTACCATCTGGTCCTATATTGCGAGTACTGATTTCAGGTCTGTCTCATATCTACTTCCTGTTTGCCCACTTAGTAAATTTTTTTAAAATTAGTGGTCAATGGATGAAAATTTTTGCAACTGTTTTCTCAGCCACTTATCACTACTTATCACAACCACTTGAAATTTTATATTTGACCTAACCATGGTGCCATATTGCGAGTACCGATTTCAGATCTGTCGCATATCTACTTCCTGTTTACAGACTTAGTCAATTCAATGATGTGAATAGCGGGGGTATACTGATTGAGCAGTAGCTCACAGGTTACTAGTTAAATAAGTATTAAATAGTATTTCTGATGTTCGCCGAACATTACAGAGGTCTGCTCCATTGAAAAACAAAGGACATCTGGGACACAAAATATGATCACGTGGTCAGTTGTTATCCAGATACCTTAAATTGTATTGTTTGATTTTTTTAATAATCAATTGCCTCTCTGAAATTGTATAAGAAATAGAGGTTATATGGAGACAAAATGGACGACAAAAAAAAAAAAAAACAAAACAAAAGAGAAACTGAAAACACAAAAAGGTGTAAAGCTACAGGAAACTTTTGGTAAACATTTATTCGGGCTAATTTTAGCTTTCAAGCTTTTTATGTTTTTATGTCACAAAATCGAAAGTTTAGCTTTTCGGTCAGTTAGTTCGTTTGTTTGTTCACATGTTCTACCTCTGGTTTACCCGATTGAAGCTTTTGATTTCACATCTTCATAAAACTTGATAAACAGTGACAACCCACTGACAAAATTCTGTCACGCTTGAATGAACTTAGACATGGGTGGGTGTTTATCAATATCTGCCAAGAAGGACATCAGTGTGGCAGACACATTTTCTTGTAATTATATTTAGGTGTCTTGTTGTCCTCTTTGTTGACCCTGTATGATATTTCTTGCTAGCACATATTTGTAGAATTTGCTGTTTATAATAGTTGCAAGTTTTGCAATGTATATTGAGGCTAATTATGATAAGGCTTTCCTATTATAAATCTTTTTAAACACAACTCTCCTATGAGGAGCCTCATTTTAATTACTTTCTAGGTTCAGCTTCAATACTGAAATGATATGACATGAGTCTTTATAAATCTGTCAGTTACTTGCTAACTGGGGGTCACTGACACAATGCAGCTAATGGTCATTTTGAAGGTCAGCAGAGGCTATCCAGTGTATTTATACAATATTGGTGGTCATCTAGGGATACTGATTGGTCATCAGGTCATTTTCAGGGCAACAGAGGAGGTTAGATTAATTCTTTGTGATGGAGGTCTATTCAACCCTTATTGACTTTATCAGTTGTTGGTCTAAAAATAAAATCACCTATTTTTAAATTTATGTAAAGTAATTCCTCTAAACTAGAACAAAGAGTCCCAATATCCAGGGGGAATGTATAACTTCTCCTTTGTTGGTTTGCTTATTTGTTTGAATCGGTTTTACCACCACTTAGAGCCATTTTCAGCTTTATCATGGCATCTAGTTTTCAGAGTGGGGCGGAGTGCCTTTAGTGAAAAACCTGGCAATCCTTGTCGATTACAGTCTAGCACGCCCTTTCTGCATAGAGAGATTAAAACTCTAAACCTCAGTGTGGACAGGCATGTGATCATTAGTAAATGACTAATTCAGTTTTGGTAATAATGTAGTTGAGGTAAACATAGGATGAAAAAATTATTAATTTGTTTCTTTTTTAGATTGCAGTTTAAGATAAACAAACCAATATTAAGTTGATAAAGGTGATACAGGTGTTCCGCAGGAGAGATCACATCCTTCTTCAATGTTGACACCTCTCATGTTACTAATGGTCAAAATTAGTGTGAGGTCACAATCGAGTGAGGGGCTTCAATGACCGATTGGTTAAGGTAGTTCATCACATGGTCTGTCAACACTTAAGTTGTGGGTTTGAGTCTCACTGCGGGCACAGTGTTTTGAACTCCAATCTTAATTGACAAGGATTGCCAGCTTCCTCAACAAACAGACAAACAAACAATCAAGTGAAGAGATCAGTAAATTAGCAAAAAATATATGTAACCCCAAAATTATCAAATCATCATGACAGCTATAAAAATTATGCAGGGACTCAATTTAATTGTTGACATTCTGGATTCTAGCCTCATCTGTTTGTGAAAATAAAGGCCAGATATGTTGTGGATTAAAACATAAAGTGTTTGATGTTACCTTCTTCAGCTTACTTATTTTCCAAGTTAGAAAACAAAAAATACGAATATGAGGGTATATAAAATATACATATATGTTTTAATTGACTTTCCTGTGTTCCGTATTACCTCTGATTCCTTCAAAGTGACCAAACCCATGTATATTTGTCAGACCCCGGTGGTGTTTGTGCCTTGTTTTTTTAATCTTTATAAATTTTCATGAACTCTTGTCACTTTAAACATTATTGGGACAAATGCTTTACAATTTATTTTAGTCACAGCTATATTTTCTTGCATTGAAATCATGTGTGGTGAGAAAAATGAATATAACACTATTAAACGTTCACTAAACCTGGAAATCGGAAACACCCGTCAGTAGGATTCCTGTGGTTCAAATTTAATAGAAAAGTTTCTTAAAGAATGGAAACCTTACCTGTTGTGTCAAAATACTACATTCTATATGTCTGATCAAATATTAGATATGGTTTATAAAAACTGCATCGATAAAGACAATTAATCATAACTTATACAAGACAACTTTATTAGTAAGCTAGCACTAATGTCAACAACCTGATGTCAGATTTGACAGTCTTGAACTACCTTAATTCTGGTTCAACAAATATTTGATTCTGAAAATGCTGATTGACTGATTGATCTGAATTAAGAAAGCTTAATGCCGGTTTTATGTCAGTCCTCCTGAAACATGTCTGACTACAGGTGCTGCCCGACAGGCAAATATTTTTGAGATTTAGGAGATAACTTAATTGTATTTGAAGATTTGCTGGCATCAGTTGGTGATTTAATGGTCGAAAATAGAATTTACTGGTGACGCATTAAAGCGGCGCCAGTAAACGGATATTTCCAACCATCAAATCAACAAATTGATGCCAGCAAATCTTCAAATACATTATGGTTATCTCCATTTTGGCCGAATTTTACCGGCGTTGTAATCCAAAGTTAGTTTTGTGATTTGTCGAATTAACGGCATAATTCAGTCCTATTGCTTGTAATGTAGGAAATAAAAAATTCTAATTTCGGTCTATTTATAAAAATTTCAAACATAATATTCATCTTCTTTACATTATTAAAGTTTTAGACATTGCGAAACTAACGAGAAACAACCTTTATTGAAGAAATTTCTTTTTTCGTCTTTGAATTAAGATGCACGAGGAAAATTCTATGTTGATCATTTTTCCATATATGGATAATGTGACCCAATTTTATTATATACGTACTAATTTGCATACTATAACAACCATTCCGTAGTAAGAATCCAGTTATTTACATATGTATTACCCATGATGCTATTCAGTTTCAGGTTTCTCAATGTTTTTCATGTAGGAAACGTAATCAAAAAGAGACACGAATGTCAATTAATACACAATGCACAGCTGATTATTAAAAACGGCAATAACTATCATCACGTATCATTAATGATCCATTTTAAACACAAAACCAATTAAAAAATGGTGACATTGTCGAAAGATATCAAGATCAATCACGTCTGATTGTATATGAAACTTCTTTTGGACATCCAAGTCCAGGGAGTGATTCACTCCCTCTCTGCTACATTACGAGTAATGGGACTTAATTCATACCCTTGCCAAAAAAAAAAAAGAAAAAAAAAGCAAGGGAACGATTATTTGTTCTATCTCCATTCTAATGCTATGGCAATAAAAAAAGTAAATTAACTGATTAAAATGTGAATTTTTTATTTTACGGAAATAACATCTCCGCTTGCGTTAACTTCTGACAGCATCAATCATAGAATTGATGCCATGAAGTTATTCACGTTGTCCAATCAGAATTTACATTACATCATTAGAATTTAAGTTGTCCTTCCATATTTCAGCATCAAAATGATCTAAAAAAAATTGCATTAGAGTCTGGCAAAAAATGCATTTGTCAGATACTTTTTTTATATTCATGGCTTAGATATTTGTCTGCTATTTCCATCCCATATCCTGTTTTGTTAGAGGCCTCGGTGGCGGAGTTCTTAAGGTAGCTCGACTGCTATTGATCTCGTGATCTATCAACCAAAGATCAGGGTTTTTCTCCGTGTACTCTGGCTTCCTCTCCACCATGATATAGCTGTAAAGTTGTTTAAAGTGGCATCAAACACCAAACAAACAAAACCTGTTTAGTTTGTCATGGCCTCTTTATAGTTTTATATTCCCTTATGTAACCACTTGACTATTTGAAACAATGGTGCAGCAATTGGTTCCTGAAATACTTCAAATGACCAGTCCCGATTTATTTTTCCAATATCTGTCTCAAATTTGAAGTTTTGACTCTTTAGAGACTTGTTTAACACATGGTTTTATAATCATTGAGATGGAAGTAAGCTGCCATGAGCACCTAAATACAATTGAGTTTTAAGTGTATCCAAATCTTATTCTGTGCATTTATAGTCTTAACTGGGATTTATCATAACTAGTTGATGAACAAATTTTTGTTGATAATTTCACACCAACCTATCAATTGATCTAATTGGTTTATTTGATGAAATGGATCAGGTGTTGATGTGCTGGTCTTAAATAAAACTATTGGGTATTCCATAAAGTAATAGCTACTAGTATATAATAAAGCTGACCGAATGACACTATTGTAACTGTATTGTCCCTCAGATTCGAGATTTTCTTAAAAATAAGATACACAGCTTCAGAATGGCTGACTGTCAATTATCCCAGGCAGTATTGCTGCACCGCGGTTGACTGTTAGTAGTCCCCAGTCATGTCCAACTGACAGCAATCCTGCACCATGGTTGACTGTTGACTGACAATATTCCACAGACTGACAGTAGTCTTGCATCATGGCTGACTAACAGTAGTCTTGCATCATGGCTGACTAACAGTAGTCTTGCATCATGGCTGACTAACAGTAGTCTTGCATCATGGCTGACTAACAGTAGTCCTGCATCATGGCTGACTGACAGTAGTCCTGCACCATGGCTGACTAACAGTAGCCCTGCACCATGGCTGACTAACAGTAGTCTTGCATCATGGCTGACTAACAGTAGTCCTGCACCATGGCTGACTAACAGTAGTCCTAAACAGTAGTCCTGCACCATGGCAGACTAACAGTAGTCCTGCATCATGGTAGATGGACAGTAGTCCTGCACCATGGCTGACTGACAGTAGTCCTGCACCATAGCTGACTAACAGTAGTCCTGCACCATGGCTGACTAACAGTAGTCCTGCACCATGGCAGACTAACAGTAGTCCTGCACCATGGCTGACTAACAGTAGTCCTGCACCATGGCTGACTAACAGTAGTCCTGCACCATGGCTGACTAACAGTAGTCCTGCACCATGGCTGACTAACAGTAGTCCTGCACCATGGCTGACTAACAGTAGTCCTGCACCATGGCAGACTAACAGTAGTCCTGCACCATGGCTGACTAACAGTAGTCCTGCACCATGGCTGACTAACAGTAGTCTTGCATCATGGCTGACTAACAGTAGTCCTGCACCATGGCTGACTAACAGTAGTCCTGCACCATGGCAGACTAACAGTAGTCCTGCACCATGGCTGACTAACAGTAGTCCTGCACCATGGCTGACTAACAGTAGTCCTGCACCATGGCTGACTAACAGTAGTCCTGCACCATGGCTGACTAACAGTAGTCATGTATCATGGTAGATGGACAGTAGTCCTGCACCATGACTGACTAACAGTAGTCCTGCATCATGGCTGACTAACAGTAGTCATGTATCATGGTAGATGGACAGTAGTCCTGCACCATGGCTGACTAACAGTAGTCCTGCATCATGGTAGATGGACAGTAGTCCTGCACCATGGCTGACTAACAGTAGTCCTGCACCATGGCTGACTAACAGTAGTCATGTATCATGGTAGATGGACAGTAGTCCTGCACCATGGCTGACTAACAGTAGTCCTGCATCATGGCTGACTAACAGTAGTCCTGCACCATGGCTGACTAACAGTAGTCCTGCACCATGGCTGACTAACAGTAGTCTTGCATCATGGTAGATGGACAGTAGTCCTGCACCATGGCTGACTAACAGTAGTCCTGCACCATGGCTGACTAACAGTAGTCCTGCATCATGGTAGATGGACAGTAGTCCTGCACCATGGCTGACTAACAGTAGTCCTGCACCATGGCTGACTAACAGTAGTCCTGCATCATGGTAGATGGACAGTAGTCTTGCACCATGGCTGACTAACAGTAGTCCTGCACCATGGCTGACTAACAGTAGTCCTGCACCATGGCTGACTAACAGTAGTCCTGCACCATGGCTGACTAACAGTAGTCCTGCACCATGGCTGACTAACAGTAGTCCTGCACCATGGCTGACTAACAGTAGTCCTGCACCATGGCTGACTAACAGTAGTCTTGCACCATGGCTGACTAACAGTAGTCCTGCACCATGGCTGACTAACAGTAGTCTTGCATCATGGTAGATGGACAGTAGTCCTGCACCATGACTGACTAACAGTAGTCCTGCACCATGTCTTGTACCGTGATTGAGAGTTATACTACAGTTTGGCTAAAAATATTCCTGAACCACAACTGACATTTATTCTAAGGAAGTAAACATTACATGTACAGCCTTATCAGAAGTTAAATACAACCAGTGATAATTTACAGGAAAAATACCTCCATTTCCTGTTTACAACATTTATGAGGAATCGAAAAATTGATAAATAAATGTATCATGTGCTTGGCTTATCTTAGTCTATCTGTTCTGTATCTGTATTACCAGTACTAGAATGTTCTCTGTGTGGGGAGCATGATAAATTGTGTCTTTGATGATATCAATAAATAGATATTAATAAATCTATAATTACTTGTAGACAGGTTAATTTAAGATTGATTGCTATTTATCGTTGCTATTCCATTATTGGAATTGGATGATGACGAGCAATCTAATTGGATTGTTACAAATTGTGTTTAGCAAACTTAATTGATAATTACAGAGAATAATTCTTATATTTTTAACACTGTTCATCTGATACATGTACTAGTTTTAAAGACAATGAGGAATTGTATAGTCTTAAAACATGTATTATTGAACAGTGTTAGAAATTGGAATTCTTGGTAGGCTGTGTTCAGTGAAAAAAGAATTCATTGTAGCATGGACCAAGATGACATTGGACAATTCTAACTTTTCTATCCTTTAAAAATGCCTTGGTCTATAGTCAGTAGCTCACTTTTTTCTGCTAATGAAAATGGTATGCCATACAGAGCTTGAAGGTGATGTTATTCCATGATTCAACATTTCCTCCATTAGGATTAAAATATTTTACAGTAATACTTCAGAACCAGAGGAGCCATATTAAATCATCACAACATCAAAGCTAGTGTTTGAAGAATGACCAGCTCAATTGTCCACTTTCATGTTATCCCTTAGGTGGTCTTATACAAGGGAGATAACTATACACATATTATGTCAAGTCTCCTGCAGCTTCAGTGCTCTCTATTGTATATTTAAATACCATTTATAATGAGATGAATTTAAGCCTGATTACTGTGACACAACGTATTAGACAGAATTATGTACTTCTAAATTAAAAAAAACAAGATTTATGTATTTAAAGGTTGATATGCACTTCGTCCATATTAAGAAATGAGTAGGAAAGAATTATAATTGTTTATATATTAATGGCACTCTAAGGGTATGGATGTACTCTAGTTAATACCAACAAATAACATTAAGAGTACACATGCTAGTAAATTACCTCAATAGTATACTTTTTGTATCAGTATTGAAGTTATTTAGCATGATGTCTACAGATTCAGTCCTTGTCATCAATCAGATTCAGTGTGTTGTCTGAACCACAATGTGTATGTAACTATTCCCAACCATGAGTTATGGGCCTTGGTTTTTTTAGTTGTTTGTTTTTCATTAATTTTAAGTGATTTGTTGTTCTGTCTTATATTGATTAATTAAATTGAGAGATTGGTGGTTGATTTTCTTCCTTTTTAGATAAACAGAGTAAGAAAACAAAGCAAAGATTTGTTTGTTTGAATTTTTATGCTATTTCAGTTTTGTCATGACATTCAAAACCTCGGACCTTCAACAGGAAAAGCAAAGATGTGAAACTTGTAAGGGCATTTAAGGTGTTGTTATATTAAAACAATTTAAGGTGGGATTTAGATTCGGATTGCTGTCAGAATATGGATAATGCCAACATTTCTGATGTGGTTTGATAGACCAGAACATGGTGGAATTCCGTGGTCATTGACCTTTGCTTTCCTAAGACTTCTGCTGACTCCTCTATAATTTGTTTGTTGACTTATATTGCTTAGTACAGAAAAATTTTCCACACTGGACATCAAACATCGATCAAATATCTATTGTTGTTTAACGTCATCTATCAATCCAAATACCGATATTTCTGAAATTGCCATATCTGTCTCCGAATTGTAACTCATCCTCGAGGAGAAAAAAGTTGTTTGAAAATTATATTCAATTGGTTTTAGCTTTTAATTTGTAATAGCATTAAAAATAGCACGCTACTGTCACAAATTTAATCTCTAAAGAATTTTCCAAAGAGGTGTGAGATTTAAAAACAACTTTCTTTTCAATTTATTTTGGTGGCAAACTGTTCAATTTAATATCACAAAACAGACTGGGTTCATTTGTATGCCTGTAACAGTTGGCAGTTACACATTTCTAATTTAAAATTGAATTTAATGTTTTCGGTGAACACAAAAAGTTGTTGTAAGTCACAAGTTAATGACGACACTTTTTAAGGAGTTGTTATATTTTCAGGGTGTGCATAAATTTTAACCATTAGAGCCACAAAATTATGGGTTCAGCGCTTTCTGTATGTAATTGTGACACTAATAACATTCTGTTTTGGACATTGACATTTTTAGGCTATTAGCGAGTTGGTCATTCTGTGGTGTGTACTCAGACACATTATTTAAACATTTAATACAATGTCATCCAAGATACCAAGGTTAATAGAATTTAATATCGCACATCTGCATTGTTTATAAAAAGATCTGTTTTCTTGCGTCTAGTAATGTTAGCCAGTTTGGGTGTAATATATTCCAGTTCATCACATTATGCAGCAGCGTATAATGCTTGGTAGAAAGTATTATATTAGCATTCTGATATCACAGACCTTTGAATTTAATATTGACCTGTAATCCCCAAAAATTTATGCTGCTGAAACTTGATAACAGTTCAATTATTACATTAAATTAAAAGAATTACATTGCACAATTTGTGAAAGGAAAACATTATCGAACAACATCTGAAAATACAAACTTGTTATGAAATAACACCTTACAGAACACTTTTTTTAGAAGAGATATTGTATCAAATTGAGATGTTGTGATATAATTTTTGTTGGTATAAATGGTGTTTAATGCCACTTTCAGCCATTTTTTTAGCTTTATCATGGCTTTCAGATTTTACTAGAGGAGGAAAAGGGGGAGTAACCAGAAAACAGTAGGAAAACTGGCTAGTCTTAGCAATTAAGATTGGAGTGAAGCCGACCCTGGCCGTATTGAGACTCCAACTATCAACCGTAGTGTTCGCAGACTAACTGCCTTAACCACTCAGCCGCGAAGGCCACTGTTGTGGTAGACCATATATTTGAAAGACTGCTTTTTATTTTGTATTTTGGTTTTTTGTGAAATCCTGTAAGGTTGTGTTTTAAGTACATAAAAGTTACTTATCTTAAGAAAACAAGTAATTCTACAGTGTGGGAACTATTACTATCAACTGTCAACCATTTTAATGTTCCAAATGATATACTAATGTTGACCGATAATGTATTTTTGGCCAGATTTCACAGAGTGAAAATCTGAGTTATAGTATGGTAAATGTCTGGCGGCGTGCGGGCGGGGGGAAAATTTTTGTAAAGTTTTCTCAGCAACTACTAATCATATTCTCTTGAAATTTGCTATGCCAGCATCAGCATGGCCTCCCATAACCCGGGATTCGATTTCAGGTCTGTTGCTCACCTACTTCCTGTTTAACGAAATCCAGTCATTTCTGTCTTTGATTTTTTACATTTTGTTCATGTAAGATTGTCACTTCACATAAACTGTTTCAAAAGCTTAATTTTAAAACAATTTCAAGAATGTCAGACATTATATAATGGGATTCAACGTAGGATACCATCAAAAAAGATTCCATGCTATATTTAAATATATATCAGACTATGTATGATCTCTTTTTTTGCTGTATTGATCTTGTGGCTGAAAATTAACTTGTTCTGTCAACACTGCTTTGTGTAAGAACATAAAATTGAGTTTCTCTAACTGGGTATTAATTACTGTATTGTGAAGGGTTTGTGATTACATTTGTTACTGCAGTCACGCATGTAAATTTCCTGCGACACTACAGGAAGTGCCGTCAACTTTGGTAAAATTTTATCATAGATATAGTTTAGACATTTCCTGTATCAGAAATGTTGTCTTAGTTTAAGACAAATATAGAAAACTGTAAATAAATTCAGTCATCATGTATTGCTAAGAAAAATATCAAATGAAACTGACCGAAATACAAGAGCCGCAAGTCAACTTACCAGTATACAACATCCTTTTCTTGGGGGAATATTTATATTTTTCCATTCAGTACATAGTACATGTATGTATAGTCAGTTGTGGTATGTGCCAGTAGTGATTGGTCTGTCTGTCCTGTAAAACAACTGCCCTAGGGGCCTCAGTGGCCGAGTGGTCAAGGTTGTAAGTTATCTACTATTGATCATGTGGTCTGTTGACACAATATAACCACCATTTAGGAGATAACTGTATTGAGTTTACTGATGATGCATAAGGGGAGCCAGTAAATGGATATTTCCAACCTTCAAATCACCAATAGGTCCTGGCAAATCTTCAAATACATTAGGATTATCTCCATTCTAATGCTATGGCAATACAGTAGCTTAATTTACTGATTAAAATGGGAATTTTTATTTACCGGAAACAATGTCTGGGCTTGGGTTAACTTTAGACAGCATCATTCTTGGAATTGATGCCATGAAATTACTAACGTTGTCCAATCAGAATGTTACATCAAGAATTACATTAGAATAAGAATTATTGTTTCCTGTTGTTGTAAACTTTTAAATTGATCAAAGCCAAAATAGGCCTCATGAACTTTTCCATCATGGCTATCATGTTTAAGTAAATGATACATAAGCTACCACAAGCAATACAAGCTCACATATGTCTCAAAATTATTAACAATTTGTGAAACAAGATCTTTAAGAATGGGTAAAGGGTTGGATGGTCATGATTCATGGAAAAATAACTGAACATCACATTTTACAGAAAATAAAAAATCGCTGTTTTATACTCATTACTATTCATATTGAATGAGGCTCTAAACAAGAACAACCTGATGCATCAATGAAGAACAATAAATAATGGTTAGTGAAGCTATCTTCTGCTGAAACCACATTACAAAGCGACTGGAAACTGCAATGGAAATGTTCAATAATTGTAAAGAAATGCATCGTTGTGTTATCGTTCCAACGACAACAATAATTCCTTTCTATAACCACTAAAAGTCACGTTAAAAGAAACAAATGTATTGATCTATGTTTTCTGAAGATTGATCTCCGTTCATTACAACCTTTATCTTTTTAAAAGATATTTGTTTAAAATCATTGACAATTGTTCATTGTATCAAACCTGTCAATCTGACACGCCAACCTTCTTTATAATGCTGCATTATCATTGGCGATACCTCCGTATCTGATATCGGGGACTTTACACAGTTCCATGTATATAGCAGGGTCAAACTAAACCGTTATCATCTTGTACGCTGTGTTTTAAATGTTTTATTACTGCTAAGCATAATTTAATGATGGCTGCAGTGTTCGACAGATAATGGGGAGTTATGGGATATTAATGCTGTTTGGAGACCAAATTATGACAATTATTTAGAGTAAAAAGAAAATATAGATAATGCATATTTAAAGGAAATGCACACATGGGTCTCCTTAATATGGGCATGCAGATCAGCGTTAGATTGTATTGGTGAAAGGTTAAGAGTTGCTGTATACAGACATGAAGGAATTGTCGTGGTATTCAATTGTATTTACCTACTGTTGTATGATACATTAATCTACACAGGACATCTGTTTTTTTATAGATTATGCATTAGCAACCAACCCCATTTTCTTACTGTTAGTTGGGCTAGGATTGCTTGTTTTGCTAGCATTTCTTTTGTTCCTACATAGCTGTCTGTTGTTCTCTTCAACAGAGGGTGTGTGGGGGGGGGGAGGTTGAGGGATGGGCCAATCCCTTAGATGTTAGGCAATTTAAAATCAGGGATGGGCCAATCCCCATATTAGGCAATTTAAAAAATAAACAATTTTGTGCAATTTCTCTGTAGCATATCAATACTGTTTTTTTGTAAAAGGAGGTACTAATTATTTATAAGATCATACATATACTGAGGAAAAGTGTGAATTTTGAAGCCGAGAATTTTGGCCATACGATGAATAAAATACTATTTTCAATCTATATTTAATTTAAACAAATCTGTTACTTTCTTTCCGTTTACCAATAGAAAATGTGCTTTTGCAGCATATCCAATACAGCTACTATTTTTCAAAATAGACAGTAGGTGTCTATAATATGCAGGGAGTGTGGCACTTGTTAAACATGGCATCATCAATTATCTGTAGCTAGGCTCAGTAATTCCTTCCTTGTTTATATACTGATGTGTGCATGTGTGACTATGGTTTAGTACCACCAGTTTGCCGAATCCCAACATGCCCATTCCCAGATTGCCGCATCCAATTTGCCGACTCCTAATTTGCAGATTCCCAGTTTGCCGATTTACTGATATTTGACCATTCAAGAACAATCTACAAGTATATACATGAATCATTGTAGGTTTATGTATTCGTTATCCGTAATATTCATGGGAAAGATGTAAAATTGGTTAGTAAAGTTTTGTCACTTTCTTGCAATTCTTTTTGAAAATTAGTTTTTCTCATTCAATAATTAATATCTTTTCGTATTAATTCAAAACAAATAACCTCCCAAGCTGATAATATATAATTGTGAAAGATTAATAAAATTTTTGTGATTAATTGCTTAATTTTTTCCTAAGCATCCATAATTGTCGGTAAAGTTCAGTGAATTTAATTCACTTGATTGAAAATTTTTGGCTTCTCAGATAACGTCCCAAGCTGATAATTTATAAGTAACAATTTTAAATTCTTTTTATTTCACTTTTTATGTCAATTAATTTAATGGAATTATTTAATCAATATAATTAATTTACATAACTTTCTTAAACACAAATAACTCAATTAAATTCTTGTATACACCCTGTTGCTTGTTCTTAATTGGTCGAATAATAGGTAATCGGCAAACTGGGAATCAGCAAATTGGATGCGGCAATCTGGGAATCGGCAAACTGGAATGCACCCGTCACTGTTATTTACTTATGTTAAATTGGAATCATTTTTAGTTGAAATTTTTATCAAAATTTTGATGCACATCTAACTGTTGTGGGATCCCTTGGATTAGTTCTGCCCCACCACACTGTTTTTTGTATGCGATGCCCCTGTGTTTGTTCTTATGCTGTTTGTTTTTCATTGAATTTTCCTGATTTTTTTTTTTGTCTTTAAGTGATCAAACAGTGAAATTTGTTTAGTTTTTGTCACCCATATAATTGTCTATAATTTGAAGTAGTATTTATAAGCTTCAATTTCAATACTTCAATTAAAAAGTGATTTTCATCTTCGATTCTCTTTGTACTAATGATTAATTACATGATAAATGGAGAATTAATTAAACAAGATTTATAAATGACTCTATAAGATATATAATCTCTGTGTAAAGATAGTGATCTTTAATAGTTTTCCTACATAATCAAGTGTTTTATTGTGGCTGGTATTATATAATACAATATAAACATGATAATTCTCATGTCTGTAATGACACTTGGGGCTACCACAAGGGGTGACATAAAATGTGACACCTATACAAATCAGTAATTTAATTAATGATGAGTAATATTTATTAATATATGACAATACAATAATGAGTAATTAAGAATACTTAAAAATTAAAAAAATTGAATGTTATTTTTTGTAAAACGTTATTACAAGAAAACCTTTGTCACCTTATGTCACAGATAACTGTGGACACTTTTTGGAATTACAGCCCAAACAGTGACCCCTGTATTTTATATACTTTCTTGAGGAATTTATTTGCATTATAATGGTAAGTGCACCAGAATTAACATAATTTAAATGAAATGCAATTGTACTTGAAATATCAGCTGTAAACTACTATGATAATTTATGCAATGGGATAATGCATATATTAAGAGCTGAAATAGACATATTTACATATCCCCAGGTGGTGTAATGGACAGGTATATAATGTGGTTGATTACAAAAAGTATTGTAGAAATACCCCATGCCATGTGTGACAATGCTGTTACACTTTGTATAAAGAATTGTAATTGTTAGTGTGTTGAAAACAGAAGATGAATTTCACTTCTTTTTCTGTTGTAATATATATAATAATATTACAGCTTCAATTACCCTTTAAAAATAATATTCATAATAAATTTTCTAGCATTTAAGATGGTTGGGGACAAATGTTTACTAAACATATTTTGTAGAGGATTTTCTTAAAACTTAAAAAGTAATCACAATAAAGATTAAAAAAAAAATTGTTTTTAAAGCTTATTTCTCAGGGGTTGAGCACACAAATTACTGGAAAAAAAGAAGAGAGAATAAAAAATAAAAAGACGAAGATAGTTTATTGATAACATTTTATCCAATGAAATGGTTGTTACTAATGGACAACTAAAGACAATATTTTGATGACTTTTTTTGTTTCTGCCCTATCATTGCAAAAATTTGAAGATTGTTTGAAGTCATTTGGTTCAAGGTGAGTAAATACAGGCTCCTGGGAGCCTCTAGCTTTTTCAACATTCCAAAAGTCATTTTTTCCTGAGTACAAAAAGCATGTTGAAATTGGAAAAACAGCATACCAATAATTTATTATAAATGGCCTAACATGCTTTTATGTGTTATTTGTTATAAATGAAAAGTATTATGTACTGGCATATTTACGCTTAATGTGACCCATGTCATCTGATTGGAGATTGATTTCTCTGTACCAATAAATGTTTATTTAAACTTTTGAAAGTAGCCATACTGGTCCATTTAACATTGAAATAATAGACAATTATATTGCTTTTCTGTCTTTGTCAATTGGAAATTTAAATTGACAATTTGTCTTGTCCCCTTGGGGGGGAAAGTACCGATTTGTTTTAAGATATATCCACGGTAAAGGGCACATATCAATAACAAACCCCAGCTTAGGGGTGAGGGAGATTTTTAAAAGAAATAGTTTCTAATGTTCTGTCTTCATAAATTTATTGAAACCATCAAAATCTGCCATTTTTCTGTTAATGTTACAAAAAAAGTCATATGCATCTTAATGCAAGCAAAAAAAAAAATTTTTTATTAATATTAGTTGCAAGTGCTAGTGTTTGACTTAGTCAATGTTAACAGTTAAAAATGTTTGTTACTCAAATAGCATATCTGATGTTTTGCCAAACACTACTTATGTCTGCTCCATTAAAAAACAGTGGACATTCAGGACACCAGATATGGTCACTGATGGTCAATTGTGGTCCATATACCTTAAAAGGTCACATTCGTTGGTGGATATAATTGGAACATCTGGAGCATACTACCCTCAAAATTTACTGTGATGACTTTTATATATATCATATCCTGTGATATTTAAAGTATTTATAATAAAATTTTGCACTAGTATTACAACTTTAAAGGTACATTTAAGAAACAACAAGAGGTCTTCATTTAAATTAAGTTATGCTTGAAATGGAACGATGTGGTACTACGCTGTAGGAATTAGTAATCCCAAAACAGGCTCTCTATAAACTGCACTGCTTGGTTTCAAACTTTTGAAAAATTCTGTTATGAAGTTATGTTTATACTATGGTATGAGTTTTAGTAAATGAAACAGTTCTTGTTTCATTTACTGGCTTTTTTGTTTGGAAGACAAGAAAGTGTTTTTATTTGGTCTAAACAAGATACTTTAAACAATTCATTTGGACTTTGAAAAAATGTCTATTCAAGATGCAGTTATATAAAGAGGACATACTTTCTCGTGATATAGCCTGTGTGATCTTAGGTTATTTCTCATGAGATAACCTGTGTGATCTTAGGTACTGTCTTATGAGATAGCCTGTGTGATCTTAGGGACTGTCTTATGAGATAACCTGTGTGATCTTAGGTACTGTCTTATGAGATAGCTGTGTGATCTTAGGTACTTTCTCATGAGATAGCCTGTGTGACCTTAGGTTATTTCTCATGAGATAACCTGTGTGATCTTAGGTACTGTCTTATGAGATAGCCTGTGTGATCTTAGGGACTGTCTTATGAGATAACCTGTGTGATCTTAGGTACTGTCTTATGAGATAGCTGTGTGATCTTAGGTACTTTCTCATGAGATAGCCTGTGTGACCTTAGGTACTGTCTTATGAGGTAGCTGTGTGATCTTAGGTACTTTCTCATGAGATAGCCTGTGTGATCTTAAGTACTGTCTTATGAGATAGCTGTGTGATCTTAGGTACTTTCTCATGAGATAGCCTGTGTGATCTTAGGTACTGTCTTCTGAGATAGCTGTGTGATCTTAGGTACTTTCTCATGAGATTAAGCCTGTGTGATCTTAGGTACTTTCTTATGAGATAGCCTGTGTGATCTTCCACTCATGGTAGAAATATTTGTCTTTTCACCTGTACACGTGCAAATAGATATGACATTTTTATCACTTGTGGAAGATCCCTAAAATGTATGTAAGAACCTATTATTCTTCAATTTAGAATGTACACTTATAACAAAATTAAATGAGATCATTGTATTTTTATTGATTTTAGCCTTCCCATCCATGTAATTTTAAAAAGAACAATTTAAATGCCCAATAGATAGATTTAAATGGCCAATTGATAGAATTTGGCCACTGGCAATATTTAGTCTTTAAACATACTGGACATCTTCAATTAAGAAAGAATTCATGCTTAAGTTCACACACTGTTTTTCTTATAAAATGTGACCACAAAGAAAATAAATCTGGCATAACTACTAGGATAACAAAAAAAAAGCATTTAGAGAATTTCTAGTTACATATTTAAATATTCTAAATTGTAGATTAAAACATGGAAATTGTTTAAAAATTGTTAAAACACAAATTTTTTTCTGGTATATTAATATCCTTGAAATATGAGCAGAAGTTTTAAAATTGTAAGATTTTTTTACGAGCTACGCTTACAAAGCTGATCCTCTCGAATTCCTCAGCATTTAAATATAACAAAACACTCCCGGTCATGAATGGCAAAAAATCATGGATCGGTGATTAACCGACAAAATAGAAACATCGTCAAATTCATTGATGAATGAATATAAATAGTCTATCTACCCAATTCAAATAATACAGTATTTATCTACAAGTAAATAGTTATAGGTGATATCATAACTCGTTTCCTCGAGCCTCCACACTTATCAGCTGTCCTACCGAATTCTTGGATACTAAAGGTGTCTTTGACGTTGGTCATTTTGGTGGCTGCAGAGAGAAAGGGGTCTTGAGAAATTTTTGTTTGACGAATCTTAGAAAATCAACAATGTTTTTAGATCAGAGACAACCTGGAGTTATTTATTATGTAAGACAGGTATGTGATTTGAATGTTTATATATTTTAACAAGTTGTATGTTTACTTATTGATTAATGTTTGGGAAGATAATGGATGGATTAAACAGTTACATCTGCCCTCACCTAATCAGTTTGTTTAGGATAATTGGGTAATTTTTGTTACTTTTGATATAAAATTTTTGACAACTTTCTGCTTGTATCAATTGAAGGAATTAGATTTAATTATAAACTATAATGTACTGTTTGAAAAAAAAATCACATTGTTTTTTTTAATATCATATCCAACTAAAACATCACTTCTTCGCACTTAAAAAAAATTAAACATTCTGCTGATTGTTTTAACTTGTGAATTACATGAGCTGAAGTTTTAAGGGATCATCTAGTGCCCCTTATTGTATGATGGAGCTCGTATGGCCATTCAGGGTATGCAGTGATACCTGTATTTTGGACAATATTTATACATGTAGTGCCCCTTATTGTATGATGGAGCTCGTATGGCCATTGAGGGTATGAAGTGATACCTGTATTTTTGACAAGGTTTGTCTGTCGTCTCTTGTGAGAGGACTATGCCTAACATTGGAACTTGTATGAAGACTACACCTGACACCTGTATCCCACCATGTTAGAGGACTACACCGATGACACCTGTATCCCACCATGTAAGAGGCCTACACCTGACACCTGAATCCCACCATGTAAGAGGCCTACACCTGACACCTGTATCCCACCATGTTAGAGGACTACACCTGACATCTGTATCCCACCATGTTAGAGGACTACACCTTACACCTGTATCCCACCATGTTAGAGGACTACACCTGACACCTGTATCCCACCATGTTAGAGGACTACACCTGCTGACACCTGTATCCCACCTTGTTAGAGGACTACACCTGACACCTGTATCCCACCATGACTACACCTGACACCTGTATCCCACTATGTTAGAGGACTACACCTGACACCTGTATCCCACTATGTTAGAGGACTACACCTGACACCTGTATCCCACCATGTTAGAGGACTACACCGATGACACCTGTATACTACCATGAGGAAGGACAACCCCAATGACACCTGTAACCCACTATGAGGTTGGACAACCCCAATGAAACCTGTATGATGTCACGAGGAAGACAACACCAGTGTCTCCCATTATTACGAAGGACAACACCAATGAAACCTGCCACCAAGGGGGAGGACAACACAATGACACCTGCCACCAGGAGGGAGGACAACACAATGGCACCTGCCACAGGAGGGAGGACAGCACAATGACACCTGCAACCAAGAGGGAGGACAACACCAATGACACCTGCCACCAAGAAGAAGGACAACACCAATGATGATTGCCACCAAAAGGAAGGACAACACCGATGACTCCAAGAGGAAGGACAACACTGATGACTGCTGCCACCAAGAGGAAGGACAACACAGATGACTCCTGTATCTTATTATGAGGGAGCTAGGACAACACCAATGACACCTGTATCGTGTCATGAGGAAGACAAAACCAGTGACACCTGTCTACCATTATTAGGAAGGAAAACACCAATGACACCTGCCACCAACAGGGAGAACAACACCGATGACTCCTGTATTGTATTATGAGGGAGCTAGGACAACACCAATGACACCTGCCACCAACAGGGAGAACAACACAGATGACTCCTGTATTGTATTATGAGGGAGCTAGGACAACACCAATGACACCTGCCACCAACAGGGAGAACAACACCGATGACCCCTGTATTGTATTATGAGGGAGCTAGGACAACACCAATGACACCTGCCACCAACAGGGAGAACAACACCGATGACTCCTGTATTGTATTATGAGGGAGCTAGGACAACTCGACGATATACAGGTAGTTGTACCTACACATGTAATGTATATGTATCTCATCTGAATACAATGTAGTTAAGGCAAAATTCCTATTAATTTTGTTATCATTTAATCTTTTGGGATCACTTTTTCTCTTCTTTATTTTTCTACTTAGTATAAATGATACTTAGAAGCTCCCTTACCAAAATTGTGTTAATGACGATGGCTACTGTTATTGCAAATGGAAAATTCTTTATTTTTCTGGCTTTGTTACATGTTTTAGCAAGACTAGCTCAAATTTGAACTGTAGTTGAATAGAATTAGTTCAACAAATATTTTGGTTTGGTTGTGCTATAAAAAATAATACTTTTGCAAAGTTAAAATTGTTTTGTTGCAATTAGTTCATGCAACAAATGACAAGCTGCAGGGATCTTGTGCTTTATATTGAAAGTAACCTTTTCACACATATTTAACCATCATATTTTAATGCACACTGCTCAGTAAGGCCACTGTCCTAACAGATGTTGTCCTAAAAAAACCTCTCTCTGAGTTGTACCCACAAATGTTTTTTTATCGATCAATGTTTTTGTTAAAATTGTTCTAGTCAGCCATGTATAAAATTTCTGGAAACTGATATTTCGTATAAAAATGTAATTATCTGACACTTGAGTTGAGTTTTGGTCGTATGGTTTGTGACTTTTACTTCTAAAGTATCTTTTATATCTTCAAGCGAGCGTGAATTTATTAGAATTGAATGGTTAGGAATTAAATTTAGGTTAACGTATGCCATTATGTAAATTTACTTTTTTAAGTATTGGTGGTCTTATATTTCAGGGTTTATATATATACAGCCATTACTAAAATTTCAAATATGCATGTAGAATTTTTATGATTTCTTGTAGGAGTTTGCTGAAAGATTAATAAAATTTAGTACACTTTCATAAATATTTCAGTATTAACATGGCCACCTGTTTATTAGTCATTGAAGTGAGTTAAAATCTTTTTGCACAAGTGTCAAATATGACTACCATACCGCTTTAGCAGTTAACTGTTTTACAAGATCTTGAGAAATTTTCCATAGAAATTAACTTTAATTTGATGGCCCTACCGTTAATAAATTCCAAACTCCCAACATTTATTAGTCCCCTTCAGCTATTTGACTCTACCCATTCTCTTGTCACACATGTTTTCCCGACTTTCTAGAAAAAAAATTTGCCGGAAGGTGACTTAGTATTGCCATAGCTATACTTTCTGAATTTGCTGAAAACAGTTGGATGAATGATGATTATTGGTTCATGCAGATACCAGATATACAGATATACAGAGGAGATAAACCTAAACCACAAACAGGGGAGATAAACCAAACCCAAACTTCACACACAGGGGAGATAAACCAAACCCAAACTTCACATACAGGGGAGATAAACCAAACCCAAACCTCACAAACAGGGGAGATAAAACCAAACCCAAACTTCACATACAGGGGAGATAAACCCAACCCAAACCTCACAAACAGGGGAGTTAAACCAAACCCAAACTTCACATACAGGGGAGATAAACCCAACCCAAACCTCACAAAAAGGGGGCGATAAACAAAAACCAAACCTCACAAACAGGGGAGATAAACCAAACCAACCCTAACAATTCATTTAATCATTACAAGAACTCCCTTTAACCAAAAATTAACAAAGACATTCACGGACATGTCAAATCAACAAACAATACAGAACAATTAGAAGCGATCCATTTTATGCTATGCATCATTGCACTATTTACATGTTTTAGAGCACACATACATCACTTAGTTGATAGACTATTTGGACTTCTTGGCCAACTAAACCCATCTTGTTTCCATGGTAACTGTAAGTCAACAGTTCAACATCCTGCAACGAAATGCCTCATATATAGTACAGAGTGGTGATGCTATGGCTCTTTAGTACTTTGTATGAGCTGTATATCAGTGTAATCATAGTTCTTGCCCCAATCATTTGTTGAATATTTCATATATTCGTTTCTGTCTGAAATGTCGTCTGCCATCAAAAGGGTGTCTTTCCTTTGTCTTTTGTTTAATGTTTTGTGTGTCCCTTCATATCTTTAAAACGTCTTCTGCCATTAAAAATGTATCTTTCAGGTAGTGCTGTATAAAATTCTTTTCTCAAAATAATAAGTACTTTTACTGTATACAAGGCAGTAGACTAAGCTATTATTAAAAATAATATATATTTTATCTTAAAACTTGCATGGATCATTGATTATACAGACATTAATAGGTCCTTAAACTGGCTTAGAAACATTGATGTTTTGCTTAGACTTAATAAGGGGAGCATTTAGTCATCGATTTGCACTTGACAGGGATTCAAAAATCAATGTTACGGGATTTATTATTCATGCAAAGACATAGTTCCTTATTGTAAAACCCTTTGATGAACTCGATTTCATGTCTTCAAAACTAGGCTGTTTTCCAGTCAGTTCTAGTTCGAAAACAAAGTTAATAATTCATGTTGAAATTAGTTATTGAAAGAAGAAGATAAATTATAATAAAGCTTTTATGAAACATTTTCATAGTTAAGAGCCAAATATAATCACATTTGGTGATTTATTTATTTGGACTAAAGGAATTTCTTATTTATGAAATAATTTTAATTTTTCATGGCATTTAATTTTGAGGGAATGTGACCACATAGAAACTGGGTTAAATATACATGCACATTCATCCAGCATGACGGACATGTATTTCATACTGTTGCTTTAATTAGCTGTGTAGAATACCCCTGGATGCAGTGTATGCACCCAAAGTTACAAAAAATAGACAAAAATATACATGTGAAAAAGTACTAGTATAAAAGTTTGTGTTAGTATATAAAAGTATGGTTTCAATATTTTGCTATTTAAATTCTCATTTTCTTTTGAAATGTTTTTCCATATTCACAAAAATTGAAAAAAGTTCATTGCAATGAATGTATCATGGGTGATGAGGTTAACCCTAGTTCACCTGTATACTCAGAGAACACTGAATGTCATTTTCAAAATAATTCGTAAATTATATGTAGACAAATATTTTTGACAAATTATTAATTATATGTATGAATTAATTGTTTGTTGATGACTTTTGGTGACATAAAATATACTTACCCTGTGGCCATTTTGTGTGGCAGGTGTATAATGTACTGTTGTAAATAAGTAAATCGTGTGTACATTACTTATGACATCAACATCAAATCATGAAGATAATTATTTATTTATGAAAACCATTTGCAATGTCAGATTGGTACAAGGAGGATACATTCTTTCCAAAAAATCAAAATTTATTCAAGTTGCATGTGCACATGGTTTTGACAGCCATTTCTTGACTAATATCTTAAGACTTGTACTTGCTTAATGCCTGGTACAGTTTTGCATCACACAGGGACCACCGATTGTCGATTGTCGTATCTTGGGGGGGGGGGGGAGAGGGGGGGTTTTATAAACTTATAAACATTGTGTTTGGTGATTGATAGTTTGTTGTCCCATCTGTTTTTCAAGATCTGACTAAATTAGTTGTGCAGTTATTTCATATAAAATTCAATTTTTAATTTAAGTGCAAGTTTAAATCAGATGCATTGCCTGCATCTATCTATTTGTTATGTTCCTATCTGACCATTACTCTTGAACAAAAGTGCACAAATAAAGAAAATATCTACAGAAATTATGACAATGTGTTGGTTTATATGAAAATCACTTTGATCATCTAAAATCAGAAGTACCTTGATGGTTAGATATTAAAAGCAAGCAGCCATTAGTCTGCAAATTTAATAAAGTTCAAGGTTTTGAGAAACATATCATTCTATAGTAAAATGCAGTTGTTACTTATGACTACTTATACATGGTGTAAACTCTTATTTATTGGATTACATGTAGGCGTAGTACTGGGCAGACCTCCTCCAGGCCACATGTTCTAGATGACCTATATTTTGATGGACAATTTATTTGGTCCTTGGTGATATCTGTCACATCTATAAATGACTGCTGTGGAACATCAGTTTGTAGTTACTTGTGAAAAGAAGAATAAATATACACATATGACTCTTTTTTTAATAGAATTCAAGAAAAGGTATCTTTCCTCTTTTTGCTCCAAGAATTCTCCAAATACATCCTCCATCAAATATCCCTTTTTTCATCCTGCAATTTAAATTTACTTTTATAAGAAGTGATAAAGTATTCCCACAGGCCAGCTCAAAGGCAGGTTTCAACTCTATTTTCAGAAGATAGCCTTTCTTTAAACAAATATATGGATTTTCTTGGGGTTGAATGTTTGTTGTTTCAAGTACTGGTTTGATAAGTAAAGATTTATAGATCTTGTATAATAGATTTATGATTTAAATGTGAATGAACATTTTTTGATTAAGAAAAATTATTGTATCTTTTTAATAAAATAATTCGTGACGGTTTCATTTTCATTTTCTGGTGAAATTTTGTCAAATGAAACTGCATTATTGTAAATGAACACAATTAATGTGTTACACTAATGACTTTACACATGATACTTTTGTAGCGTAAAAACACATATAATAGATGTGAAATTTTGAATGTACTTTTTTCACCTGTAATGAATAATATTACACAATCTGAGTATTATTTTCATCTACATGATGGAGATTCGAAAAATGTTGGCATTAAACTTTCACCTGCAATAAAAATGCAATCGTTTTTATCATCTGAAAATCTGGGGTTTAATCTACTCAGGGTTTTAATGGCCAGTCAACATGTTGTCATCTCATATATATCTGTCAGAAGAGTTACCTGTTGTTCAGGTAAACATTCCGTAGACTACTCAAGCGTGGAGCAGAGGTATACTTGGGCCTTTTAATAGAAAGATAACTCTCGAACATATATTTATTCATATTTACAAACATCTGCATCAATTTCACATCTCAGACCGGACATGCTATATTTGGATTCACCGTACCACCTCATTCCTTTGTCTTCTATGACACAATCAATGGTAAGTCATATTTTAATATAATTTTGTATAAAACCTAGATTTTTTGCACTAGATATGTCTGAAAACAATTTGGGAAGCTGACACCTATCTGCTCAGTCGAGCATACATTTATAAAATTGTGAAAACATTGCATGTTTAATTAAAAATTGTCTAATTTTCTATGTTTTCCATCTTCAGTTTCTCTTAATTTCTAGTGATTTATCATTAACCATCAAAGGGAATTCTTAAGTGAAGTCAATAACGATTTTTTATTGATACCTCATTTTACCTTGCATTGAATTTCATTCAACTTTAAGTGAAAGAGACCTTGATGGACACCTGTTGCAAATTCTTACAAGTATTCCTTTAATTCTGTTTGTTTTCGATTGTAACTTTGATCAATTTGTAGCAAACTGATTTATTTTATCATTGTGTGCATGAAGTGTAGAAAAAAACTTATGTTTATTGAGTTAAAACTAATTATAGTACATGCGAAAATGAAGGTAGTTCATGCATTGTTACCTGGATGAGTGAATTATATTGAAAACATTTTTAAAAAAGCAGACGGTCAATAAAGTTAATTTTTACACCCTGTTTGCAAATTTGGAAAATTTTTGTTTCATGTTTACATTTGAGTGTATGGGTGGGGTAGGGATTGTAAAGTATAGGGACTGCAGTTTTGTACATGATGCAGATGACAGAATTGAATAATAACTTCAACAACATACTTCATTTGTTTATATAAATGTAAAAAGTAAATAAATTGCATAAATAATACAGCAGAACTCCAGCAAACAAAACTGAATAATAAAATACTTGCTGCATAACCAAAACTTGTTCATTGACCTACTTCAGTTACACAATCTTTAAATTCCGACAACCAATGATAGGAACAATGAAAACTCTGATTTGTCTAGAAAATGACCAGGGGCTAGACAGCACTGGGACACTTTATTTGGATAATAGATAAAATCTATGGGGCTTATCTCGGTACAATTAACAGGTCTTTAAAAACTGTGTGAAAAGAATCTTAAATTGGTAGATAGAATAAAAGAGCAAATCTTATGGTCATAATGGCACCTGCTGAGATAGGTGTTGAGAAATTTGTTTTCTTACAAACCTGAAATCAGTAAATTAGTAGGTTTTTTGTATACATTGTAACAGAAATATGTTGGGAGCTTTTTATCAGTGTTTAATTTGTAATATGATCTCGGTGTATCACTTACCAAATATTTACGGTATTCTAAAGAAAGTTTCTTACTATAGAATTATAAAAAATGAAATTGAGTTTTCTTAAACTGAATACCTAACTTTCAAGTTCTAATAAAAGATGACAGACATTTTCAATATCATAAGTGGCATGATTTAAGATTGTATTGCCTATCAAATCCGGAGAAATATGAAATCAGTATATAAGATGGTCTATAAGTTTTTTATCATAATGGCTTATATTCTACTTCCTAATTATAAATGGTTCTGCTTCTTATTACAAGATTAACAAGTGTTCCTCTTTATTCCCCTTCCTGATACAAACTAGATTTGATTACTTTTTCTAACCTTAAAATTTCATATTCTTCTTTGACACAGCCTCTGTTGTCGTTCCCCATTAAGTTCCTATAAAGGCTGGTATTTTGCCCCCTCTAACCTCCCCCTCCCCCCAAACTTATCATCATGGGTAGGTTGTACTTTCTTCTCTCATCATGAGAACTAAATTCCTTATCAGCAGAGAATTGTGACATTATTTAACATGTTCCTTGAGGTCATAAAACAGATAGGTCAATATTACTTGTAACTGGTTTCCTTTGGGACTGTATCCCTTATGACAAAAGTCAACAAATTTATTTACCCAATGATTAACGATAATTATTTTATTTGATTGAACTTTGATAACAATATTTACACCACATTGATAGGAGCTGCTGATAACTGACTTTATGAATAACTTTCTGGCTTGACTATCTGTTTAACAAGATTGGATTATAAAACTTTGTGGAACCATTTTATGGTACATATAAATATATACATATATTATTGAGGTAGGATACTCTTTAGCTTTAAATGCACTTTTCAAAAGAGTTCATAAAGACATAGATAGAACTCTTTAATTAAAAAAAACGACACAAACAAAAAAATAAAAATAAAATTTGGTCAGAAGGTTTGATTTCACATTTCAATTTATTTAAAGAGTTTTCTGAGGTTTATTTCCAGTTAATTGTATTGTACTGATTTTAATATTTTTCTGTAGAACATAAACATTGCAGTTTTCGTGCAATATGACTTCTACACCTTGATGTCAAGGTCATGTTCGAATTTTGTTCTGTTAAGCTTGTAATACAATACAAGGGCTATTGTATGATTATTTTTCAAGCTTGTGCAATATAAAATTCTCTCTAAACAACTTATATAATCTAACTGAGGACAGGGTGTACTCGACTCCAAACTTAATTGACAAGGATTGCCAGATTTCCTTCTGAAGATCCGGGGTTTTCTCAGTGAACATTCAAACTGGACGCCATGATACAGCTGAACAATTGCTGAAGGTGGCATCAACAAAAAAGCTAAATAATGGTCATTTAAGTCCACTGAGGTGATGGCTTTGGACAAATACCTGTCTCTCTGTTTCTCTGTTTAAGTCCACTGAGGGGAGGGTTTTTGGACAAATACAAGTCTCTCTGTTTTAGTTCACTGAGGGGAGGGTTTTAAATAAAAAAGTTAGATTATTTTATTAGAAAATAATTGTCATTTAAACTTACTTAAGTGCATTTGTTTAATTCAAATCCTATGTTATTGTCAAGATATTTGGTATTTAAATTTCTTCCCAAAATTCCTGCACGATCCTGGCATTTGTCAGGATCCAGAGCCTTATCGAAATGGGCAGAAAATATGTTGCAGTTTTAAGTACAGGCTCCAGAATACAACAAAAGGTTTATTGTATGAGATAAAAGTAAAAGTACCAACTCATGAGGAATTTGATCAAATTTGAAGAGAGACATCGTTGACATGGATGAATTGTGTTACGAGATACATGTATAGCCTGTTATTTCTATTGATAATGGCAAGAGAAATCTTAATATTTTGACATCAGCAGGATATTTTTAACATTCTGAATCATAATCTAAAATTTAAGTAAGATTTATGTTCAGTTTATGTTGTTGCTAATGCCTTTATTTATATGTTTGTAGGTATTTCATTTCATGCACTTTTAAGGGGATACATAAGGGGAGTGTTGCTGAGCTCAGAATGTGTTACTTCTGCTCTTGCACCTCCACTTGGTACAGAATTGTTGCTCATTTAATGGAAATCTGGGGATAAAGATATCAAGATATTGATAGTTTACCTTTTACCTAACTTGATTTGTATAATCCGCTGTTGGAACAAAACCCAGTTTTACTATGACCAGTATTGTTAGGCTATACCATTATCCTGGTAAGTGCCAAAGACAGTAGCATTCCGCTTACAAAGATAAAGCCAGAAATGAAAAAAGTCAGATTTTACTCTTAGTCAATCTAAAGCGACAGTAACAAAAAAAGGGCAGAAAGTGAAAAATTTAATTTTAGTTAGATTTACTGTGGGTGGAACTGCAGAACAAAAAAACAGATCCTAAGGAGTCCTTTTAAGGATGACTTTTTAATTATGTGTAGAAAATTATTTAAAAAACTAAACTATCAGTGACATAATAGGAAACATTAAGAAAGTCGTAAGATTGATGGGGAATTTCAATGCAATTTCTTTTTAATTTAAAATGTCAGAGTAAAATTAAAGCCTACAGGGACACACTCTGCATAGAGATTGTCAAGTTGGAACACATGTTTATATTTTATATTTATTTTTAAACATGAACAGAATGGTTGGACATGATCTGCTATTTTTTTTTAATGATTTTCTTAAAAATTCTATAACTGAGTAGTTTTTACTCGAAGGGGTCGTCCATAATTGTCAACCATTTTCATAAGCGTGCAACAGTTTTCCTACCGCAGGTCAGGGGATTTCTCCGGGTACTCCGGCTTCCTCCCCCAATAAAAACTGGACGCCATGATATAGCTGAAAAATTGCTGAAAGTGGCATTAAACACCATCAAACAAACAACAAACAAACATAAGCGTGCAAACCACACATTGAGGGAGGGGGTTAAAAATGTCAACATTTTTGCGTGCACTTTTTTTTATCTTGAGAAATTTTCGTTTCCCTGGAGTTTGGTTTTTATTTAAATTTAATGGTTGATGTTTACACTTTTTGATGGGGGGTGGGGGTCTCAAAAAGTGTGCTTTTTGCACACTAGTGAAAATGGTTGACAATTATGGACGACCCCTAAACTGTTATTGAAAATAATGGTTTTTATTCATTTTCCGAACACAAATAACTACTTCTAGGGAAGTTGGGGATATATAGATTTTCTGTTTTGTTTTTTATCATTCATTAGATTTTCTATCTGTCTGTCCCACCACAGTTTTAACTTGAACTTTTTTTAATAACTTTACATCTTCATGAAACTTGATACATATGCTGTCTGAAGTTACAATACATAATAAAAATTCTTAAGTGTTTTTGAAGACTAGATGGTCTTTTCAAGTGGTATATTGTTTTACAATGTGTAGGGTTATGCCAAATATGTCATGCTTGAGTTAATTTAGAAAAAAGATGGTTGTTTAACCAATATGTGCCAAGCAAAACATCAGTGTCGACAAGACACATTTGTTTCTTATTTTCTTAACGATTCCATAACAGTTACTTTTCTTCTCTATTCTTTTTAAGGATAATGGTTATTCA
This sequence comes from Limnoperna fortunei, assembly GCA_944474755.1. Classification (NCBI taxonomy): domain Eukaryota; kingdom Metazoa; phylum Mollusca; class Bivalvia; order Mytilida; family Modiolidae; genus Limnoperna; species Limnoperna fortunei. The sequence continues at coordinate 44,168,685 of OX104119.1, forward strand.
TTTTCCAAATACAAATTAGCACAAATCTTTTTTTTTATATTCTTTTAAAAAATAAGTTTATATTTATTCAGAAAGTCCCTTTTAATTATTCTCCCCAAGGGTTATGATAATGAATTGATATGAAATAGGTTTGTAGAAATACTCATATAGACAATTAATTCTTTAAATACACTTCGACCACCAAAAGCAAATTTGAAATAGTTCTTACTTTGCTGTTCAAATATTAAAAAAATTACTTTTTAATGACTTAATAAAAGTGGTAAACAGTTATATACATCTCATATTCCAGCTCTTGTCAAAGAAGTGTCCCTATATAAGGTGTTAATTTGTTTATTATAACAATAAAAAAAGTTCTACCATGTCAAAGAACGTTAATGAAAATGACACCAAATCATTGAAAGCTCTCTTAAGTTATAATATATAATTGACAAGGATTGCCTGTTTTCCTACGGAAAGTTGGGGGTTTTCTCTGGGTACTCGGGCTTACTCCCCAAATAAAAACTGGATACCACGATATAGCTGAAAAATTGCTGAAACTGGCATTAAACACCATTCAAACAAGCAATCAAGCAGTCTTGTTAAAAGAGGGAATGGAATATTACAGGTTATAGAAAATCTCTGTTGCCTTCATTTTGTACATTTCATGTCAAATTGAAAACTATATTGCAAGAAACAAAACAACTCCCCATCAAACAACTCCCATCAGACAAGGTCTATTGATAGAAAAAAAAACAAGACAGTTTCAAATGTATCTGAGTTCCAGTCAATAGTTTTCTTTGTAGGGAGATAGTTGCCATTATTACCCTGCAGACAGAGATGTAAACGACAGTACTGTTATACAGTAACAGCTTGATTCTATCTGTTCCAGAAATCTACGGGAATATTTGTTACAGATATTGATACAGTATTTCTTTTGTTAAACTGCATGTTTCAGATTGATGAAGATGGCAACTATCGTCTTACAAAAATTATTTTCTTTTGTTTGTTGTTTATTCACAGACTGGTGGGTTTAAAGGTTGAAACAATGACACATTTATTAAAAATATTCAATTTTGTATACTGTTGCCTTGCAGGTCGTCAGTTTAGAAAGATATAAATGTGAAATACTAATAAAGCATCTTTTGTCTTCTTAACCTCCTTTTCACAATTGCATAGTTTGTTATTTTGCTGTGGTGGTTACAGTTAGTCTGTTGTTTATCTTGTTTCCATGGATACCCAGTTTAGTAGCAGTAGACAGTAATTATGATTTGTATACAGGAGACAAGAGGTTTATTTGAAATTTGGTATGCATGTTTCATAAAATAAAAAAGAAAGACATTTAACTTATAAAATAGTCTCTTAAGATTGTATCTGATTACACACACACCTGAAGCTTTGTACAATTTATTGGAAAGGATTTAACTCTGGTTCAAAAGTAGTTTTTTTTTAAATTATTACCTGAATAGTCTATTAGCTCTAAGTGCTAAGAAATGTTTTCATGGTTGGCAAAATTTGTTTGCAAGTTATTTTTTCTCAGGGTTCAAAGATTCACAGATTGCATGGAATATGGTAATGAACCTGACATAGGTAGAAAAATGTACTTATACAGGGCAACAGTTAAAATAAGGGGGCAACCATTTTGGTGATAACAAAGTTTTATAGTAGAAAAGCAGCTATTGTTGTAAAATGCCAGTTTTTCTTATACATGTGTGGAACGTTTAGTCCAGTAATTTGGGCAAAAGATTTGTTTGGATTTTGACTGACAGTTTCTTTTTAACATTACAGATTGTTGGCAAAGAAGACCAGGTAGGACCCTTTATTTTTTATAATTAGCACCTGCACAGGCTATTGTTGATTTGTTGATTGTTTATTTACATTTTGATGCTTGAACCTGTTTTTGAAGATGATAGACTAATATATCTGTACTTGTAGTGCCAGAATACTTGATCAACTATCATGCTCTTTCTATCTCGAAGTACCAAAATGCTCAATCTACGTTTTGTTTCTAGATCTTTCTAATGATGTATCTTTTGGCAATGCATTCACTTTCATTCAGCTGTGTTGGTCAAACACATACTCCCAATTGTACCAAATGTATGGGCTCCTTTTATACAAGACTGCTATTGCTCATAACCTCTTCCTAACACACATGTTTGTAATGTTAATTAAACTCTGGCCTTGACCTTTTGCCCTATAGATAACATTTATTTACAGACTTCACTCCAGTCTTGTCTTAAAGAAGCACTAAGAGTAGTAGTTTTAATCATTTAGTTTGTTAGTGTCTCCTGGAGCACAAAATAAACAGTCAAACCTGTTCAACAACCTGTCTTATATAGCCATTACTTTGAGCTCCCTCTGTTATTAATTATTTTATACAGCCATTAGGTTGAGCTCCCTCTGTTATTAATTATTTTATTCAGAAGCTGTATTAAAAGTCCTGTTTAAAGAAAACCCTTTTTCCCTCTTTATTGAGAGGTCTCCCAACAGAGGTTTGGTTGTATGTATGGTGGGCATAGGATTTTACTCTAGTATTTGGCTCCTATTCTAGTTTTTTTCTTCATAATAATTTTGTTTTCTATGTTTCATGTTCAGATCATGTACCTATTGATTTTTCTAGAAGTTAAATGCAGTAAAACTTAATGAACTTAACAATTTAAATGAATGCTATTGTAAGATGTATTGTTTTTTGTTTTGGTTGCCAATTTACTTCCCTGTTGGGAACAATCTAAGACAGTTGGATGATTTTAACTCTGCTATGTGATGCTGCTGATAGAACAAATAGATTTATTGTTGTCAAACTCTAGGTATGAAGTATGTTACAGAATTAAATCCACAGAAACTATTAGGTGCAGCAGCTGTGGTATAGCGCGCTTCAGGCCCACGAATGCTGCCTTTTCTAACTGTATGACAGATTTAATGACAATCTGCGTATAATGTAATTTCTTGTTTGATGAATAATGAATAATTAAATGGTTTTACTGCATAATCAATCGGATATAGTTTGAATTTCAAGGCAGATCATTTACAAATAATCATGTTAAATTATTACACACACATAGAAAACAAAGCTGAATTCATCTATAGCTTGTTAATTAAAAATAACAAACGACTGTTTCAGCAATGTTGGTACATGCAGTAAAATCATGTTCATTGATCAGGAATACTGTGAACAAATTTTGATTAGTTTATGTCGGGAATTTCAGATGTTTTTTTTGTAGTTGTTGTATTTTGGTATAAGCGTTAAGAATGTTGAAGGAAATCTTGAAATTGTAATGCAAATTCTCTTCCCTGGAAGCATACTTTAACTAAAAATATAAGTTGTCTCCCTTGAATTAAATATAAATTTATTTATTTGAAAATTGTAATTTTAAATTGTCTCCTTTAAAGATCTAAACCTTGTAAACCAATATAATTACACAAATGTTTGTTTTTGTTGAAATATTTTTTTTATTAGAGTAACTTAATTTATCAAGTTGATTGATTGATTGTTGTTTTACATCCAGAAAGTAATATTTCAGCTATATTCAGGACATAAATATTATAATAATTTGATTATTTATAGAATATCCTTCCCTTAATATAGTTTATCACAAAATCAGACCATTTAAATATGGCAGACGACAGAAGAAATCCTGTGTATTCCTATGTGTAAAGGTTATACCTCGGTCTAGCTAGTAAAAATGACCATTTGTGCATTGTAACCTGAAACATATTAAATGAATATACTATATAAGCTTTTGGTTTCCAGTCCGGTTTTATTTGTCTCCCAAGAGGAAAATATCAAATTGCGTCAATTTCTGGCAGCATGGAGTTTGTTTTCTTTTCAGCCTTCAATTAGATATAATGAGTTGATCTTTCTCTGGAAAATTGTAGAGTCTTAAAAACGAAATGTAGATTTAATTGATGTATTATAAATCATGGCAGACTGTTTTTGGTATGTAAATCAATATTTCTTTGTGGTCATAAAAATAAATTTAAAAAAAAATGAATGGTTTACTGGTCCTATTATTAGTAGTGACAGTTATTTAAAATTAGAAGGAATGAATTCAGAAATAACTATATTTTTTTTACGTTAAAAAAATGTCTTTGAGATAAGATGGAAAAAAGGGAAACAAATTCCAAAAAGTGAAGAACACATTTTTAAATGTTTACATCTGTAAGTAATGTAAACTAATAAATGGGTTTAGTCAAGCGTTATTTCTTATTATTTAATGTTTGTTTGTTTGTTTGAATGGTGTTTTAAAACCACTTTTACCAATTTTTCAGCTATATCATGGCGTCCAGATTTTATTGGGGGAGGAAGTTGGAGTACCTGGAGAGAACCCCCAACCTGCAGTAGGAAAACTGGCAATCCTTGTCAATTAAGATTGGAGTCGAGTACACCCTGCCTGCAGTGAGAACCCGCAATCTCAGTGTTGACAGACCATGTGATCAATAGTAGACAAACTACCTTAACCACTCGGCCACGGAGGACCCTATTATTTAATGAAAGATATTTTAGCAGAAAAAATTTCTTGTTATCTCGTTTGAAAATTGATATTGAAAACAAAACCCAAGAAAGCTTAAAGAAGTATTAAAGTCTGTGTGGGTGACAACAACTTCACCAAATTAAAAAATGGTTGCTCACCAACTGTTTTGTTTGAATATTTTACATTATTCTTTAGTTTAATATTGCAGTCAAGGTGACGAACCACAGGTCACACAGATTTCCCGTGACTTTTATCTTTCCTAGACAAAGTAGGGGTCAGATTTGTCCAGGGTTGGACTATTATCAAGATCAATCGTTAACCTGTAATAAATTAATCTACATATAAAATTCTTAAGATGTTTTCTCTTTGCTATCTCTAGTGAAAGTATTATTTACATGTAATGGACGTAAGTAAATGTTTATATATCCCCGTTCAACAATAGGCCACGGCCATGGAAGGCTGTTGAGTACAAATGTCAATATTTGCACGCTTTTATTTCACTGATAACTAAAAACAGGGAATGGATTGAGCTGGACACAGTTGGATTACAATTTTTTGTTTGTATATGTATCGGCAGGACATATTTGAGAAGTAATATTAAAATTGTCAAACAATTTAAATGGAGTTTGCTTTTAACTTAGTACACAGCTTGGTACAGAAATTGAAATTTACTGAACTCTGTATTGGCCATTTGTTTATATTGTAAAACTTGCATAAATAAAGAACCCCAAGAGACAAACTTAAATGAATCCTTTACAGAACTTCAAGTTTGAAAAATGAAATCTGTCAGTATGATTTATGATGGTACGATTTATGATCAGCATATATAGTTGATGAAAACTCTACAATTTAAAAGACCTCATTAAATTCCTAAATGTATAGATTTTTACATATAATAAAATGTGAATCTATAAACTTTCATATAATAAGAAATTTTATCGCTTGAAATGATTATATATTCTTTTTATTGTGCATAGAAAGTTGATCGTTATTTTGAGAGCAAAATATATTTTATCCTTTTCATGCAAATCAAATGGGTGTTTTCGCTTCATGGAGCCTTTCGGACTTTCAAATTCGGTGAAATGTGACAGAGTTCTGTAATTTTGCATTGATATTGACATAAATATTTTTATGCCCTTTTAAATAATGCATTTTTGTGCTCAGACATGTAAAATTACACTTGACAAGTTCATATATGGAATAATTTGTAGGGGTAGATAAACTTCATAAAATGGCAAACAATTTAATTAATTCAATAACCACAATTTTCTCTTCATTCATTAAATATTAAACTGGTTTTAAGTTTTTCAAGTCTTAAATTACTGTGAGAAATTACTTGGGGTGGGGTGGGGTGATTTGCTTACATAGAAAACAAGTTGCCTAATTTTGCAAGAAATAAACATGTTTTCAGGTACTTGTGTTGGAATTAAAGTAACCAGTAAACAATTAAAGGAACCAGTAAACAAAACAATATACAAGGACATTGAAGACAGCTAACGAATGTTTAGTTAATTATCTCTGATTACTTATTACTTATGCTGTAGGTTGACATTGGAGTCATTAGGCAACAACCAATACAATAAATACCAGTGATCAGAGTTTCAGATATTATGTAGTACATGTAACTGATTAATTACCTGGGTTTTAAAGCCAAGTTTCTTGAGTTCTGAGATGAGTAAAAAATCCCCAAATTTTTTTCAAATGGGAACCTAAGTGGTGAAATGCTATTTATAGTTAATATTGTAGAGGCAGTCGTGAAATAAATATTTGAGTAGTTAATTATCATAATACTTATATAAGGACATTTTTGTAACCTGTAATCATTTAATTAGTTTGCTTTCCCTGTAATCCTCAGGTTTTTTTCCCCAATATCATAATTCATGCAGATGCTATCTATCATTATGTTTAATAATTGGATATAATAGCCAAAAAATAATTGAAAATGCATTGCTCGTAGATTATTTTAATAACGGACATCTGATTAGAGGCTTAAGCAAACTAGAAAGGAAACCATATGGACATCTCCTAAGATAATTACAGACTTAAGTACTATGAACAGAGGAAATGTAAAATCCCTTTACCAGAAATCCTGGTCGTTATTCGCCTGACCAAATCTATTATTTGGATGGCAGTTGTTTATTTATTACATTATCATCTTTTACATCCTTTTACTTGGAGAACGATTTTTTTTTCATTCTCGTGACAGTTATTTACCCCTTTTTGATTGCCGTAGAGTATTTCAATGATGCAATTTGTGTGGACTAACATTGCTGACTTGCAACAGGTAGGGAGAATTTATTACATTTTGTATTTTATAAACAGAATTAAAGAGTTGTTATGGCTCTTTCATAGTTGTAATTTTATTCCTGTATTACCAATACAATTGATATGCAAATAGGCCTGGCTAATTTGAATAAAACACCAATTGGATTGATTTAATGCATACTCTCTGTGGTATTGGGACTTGATTTGATTTACTAATCGAATGTGGAAAATAGACAAAAAGCTCGGGGAGGGCAAAATTAATTGATTTATAATAGGAAATGCAGTTCTGCTTGTTTAAGTCCAAAAGAGTTGCTGTTAACTCTACACAGGTGATTGTTTCCAAGCTCTTTTTATATTTCCTTTAAGTTATCCATATAGATTTTACCAATTATTTTCATATATGTATATTTCTTTCATTTAATCAATTATCAGAAAGCATATTTCTTTCTTGTTTGTTTGTTTTACTGGTGTAAAATAAATTGGGTTTTTTTTTTGTTTGGCCTAATTGGAAACTTTACCAAATGTAACACCATTACTTACATGTAGCCTGATTTATAAAGCTGATATCTTAGGTGAACCTAATTAGAAATTGATAGTTAATGGTTAATTAGTTATTTTTTGCTTATTCACTAATGGAATCTTTGACTGATCTTAGATAAGTCAAAGGTCATTTCACCAAAGGTGGAGGGGGCATTAAGCAGGTAAGGGTCAGACAGAATAATATGAGTTCCGGGAAACTTTTCATGCTGTTGCTCAAATGTCATTAGTCAGTGCCTTTGCTATGTGCACTTTGTACTTGGTGGAGTCTTGGGACAAGTTATATGTTAGATTTGTCAAAACACAAATTATGTGTCGCTACAGTAAACTATAGATCTTAGGATAAATAAAAATATTTTTTATTATAAAAAAAGATTTTTTAAAGACTTTACTATCCCATATCCTAATTCTCAATAATAAATAAATATTATTCAAAGAAAAGCAGCTGTCCACTTATAAACTGGTCTGTGTTATAATAGACAGGTACTGTAAGGAAATCAGGTTTGTTGATGTCTATTTCTATTGGGTATAAATAGATTAGTGGTTAATTACCAACAGTTGTGAGGAAATAGAATACTGAAATAGTCTGGGATTGTAATTAAAGCTTAATTAACCAGAAAATGATTGTTTTGTTTAGGCCTTAAAACAAGTGGGAAGACTTCTGATAATATTTGCATCATTAGTTGATAAAATGCTTATTTTGGTTAAAAAGTGTGGTTGGCAAATGGACAACAAGGATTGGAAGAATCTATATACATAGAAAAGGGGGAAGGTGTAAATACAGCTTTGTTGTGTCTTGTCTGTTTTGGTTTTTTTCCATCATTGTAGATAATTATTGTTTGTATGAATGGGTTAACACATGGTTTCTTGGATGATAATTTTAGATATGTCCTGTTAAATTTGAATTAATTAGTGAAAACTTTGACCTATTTCTAGCTTTGTCTTGGTACATTATGCTGTTTAAGCATAGAAGCATTCAATGGTTTCCCCTGGATAACAACTGGGTCAATGTTTTCACCCATAACACTTATATACCACTAGACAGAGACAGTGGACAGAGATGCTGCTAGTTGTAAGATTTTGTCTACACTAGCAAACACAATGACTAGACTTTGTTATATTGGAATCTATTTTCCTGACAAATATTACATATCTGTTTTGCATGAAAAAAATTGCAGTGGAGTTGTGATTATTCAAAGGAGAGCAATATTTTCAAGACAAACGAATTGGCCAACAATGACAAAACTTATGATCAAAAGAGATTTGACATTTATTATAATGAAATTTTATTTGAATTTAGCATAAAATACTGAAAAGAAAATGTTTCTCATATTGCCATATGCAACCATGAATAATTCTAATCTTAATTAATGTAAAACCATTGTGTTGATGTGTGTATCAGTCACAGACATTTTTGTAGCAGAAAAGATAATCCATATCTTTATTAAATTAACACTTTCTTTTTTCCTTAATGAGTCATTGACTGCAGAAAATTACAGCCATTTTCACGCAACTATCTCATTAAGTAAGATTGTCTGAACAAAGGAAATATACCTTTGGCTAGATTTTGACAAAAATTAATAGATATTCACTTGGATCAAACAGGGCCCCTAGAAGGCAGAACACCGTCCTTTTATGGTTGGATTTGCACAAAAGCACATTGAGATGTTATTTACTTGTTAGCTTCAAGGGAAGGTGATATTTATAACACATTTTGTGAATAATTTGATTAGACAAAAGATGAAACGACTTTGATTCATCGACTTTGATTCATCGGTAAATAAGATGGCTGTTGCATTTTATTTTAGTTGTTTTAACAGGTTTTATCAGTATGTCATGTGGGAGAGATTTTAAAAAATTTCTTCATAGTACTTTGAAGAGTTCAATATTTATTTTATACATGCTTCCAAAATTATAAAAGGTTCTATATATGTTCATGGGAAAGACTGTGTGATCTTCCATATGTAATAGAAATTTTTTGCTTTATGCTGAGATCAACCAGCGAAAAGACAAACACATGGTGGAGCTCAGCATAATGAGCGAAAAGGCATAAATTTCTATCAAAAACCCATGATATAAACTAGTTCTTACTTAAACCAAAAACTTTCACCTCATTATATTACTGTAACAACGTTCTTTATCCATGTACTTTGATTGGATAACGCAACAAGTACAGATGTGTGTGAGCTAATCTTTACCAGAAATCAGCCATTTACGGAAGAAATTGATGTCTTATTGAGGCAAAAAATTTATAATTATCATTACAATGGCCAGGGAAGGAAGGGCCACCAGGACTGCAGGATATTATTCGGGAGTGGTTAGGTGGAAGGACAGGCAGGATGATAGTAGTTGAAAGTGATTTGGAGAGAAGCCAAGCCGGGCAGGACTGGATTATAGTAGTTGGCAGGGGTTTGGAGGAAAGACGGGCCGGACTGGACGATAGTAGTTGGGAGTGGTTTGGAGGAAAGATATGCAGGGTTGGATAGTAGTTAGAATGTATAGTTAAAGTTTCTAGAAAAGCTAGCAACATCAAAACATAGATAAAGAAAATACAAGACGAGACAGAACAAAAGCATTGTGTTGTAGAACTCATAAACGTAATACACAAAACTACAAGTTGTTTTATGGAATATAAATACAAATAATTTCCATGTGAAAAAATAAAGAGTTCCATCCTTGATAAGTCTTAAGTTTCTAAGAAATAATTATCCGAGCAAATTAAGACTTTTTAATCATCTTCTTATTAAATGGGGTCAATTAGGACATCCCTGTTACTGATCACTTGAGAATCCTTTGAAGATATAACAAATTAATTTCCATGGCTTACAATGATATCTATTGATCTCATAAAACTTGTTGTCCTACATCATCTAATTTTTATTTCCAATTAGCAAATAACATTTTGTGTTTTTTCAAGCAAGTTTGATCAATAAATAGTCAATAGGAAGACAATGTCAATTTCATTATCATTATCATGGAAATTTATTGATAGTATAATTAACAATTATTTTAAGAGTAATTTTCGATCAGGAGATCATATTTCCATATTGTGTTCACCCTGTTCAAATTTCCATTGTGAAGTTCATTCTTCTCTGTCAATGCTTATAATGAATTATTGTCATTATGCTTTTCAGTGAACAAATTTAAAAAAATTATTTAAAAAGTTCACTATACAGTTGAATGATAAGCATTCAAATAATCTGATAAATAAAATTGAAAGGAACGGGTTAATATTAATGGATATTCGTGTTCTTAATTTTGTAATGAATTCACATTAGATCAATAATATTTCATAACTGATATTTGCATAAATGCATTTCCTTTATAAGTGAACACTAACCATTTACTGTCTGATATTGTAGATTTTTTTACTTTTAAACTAAGAGTTTAAATGTTAAAATCAGACAAACTGATTCGTTTCATTTTTACTCTAGAAAGTAATAACAATTGCAGAAATAAATAGGTCGTTAAAAAGCGTTAGATATGTCCAGAAAATCCAATATTATGATAAATGCCAAGAAAATATTATTAATTTAAGACAACAGTTGTTTTACCTAATAAAAGCTGAAGCTAATGTGACATATTATCAGCAAAGCAAGTTTTTATCCACGATCGAAGGCACATTATCCAACCGATTTAATTGGCTGACGAGTAATTAAATTAAAACAGCACGGTCTCATTAAATCAAAGGTAATAAAAACATATGATGAAAGAATAAAGAATCGTTGATTTGAGGATTTTAAAGGAATCAATAATTTGACCCTGTTATCACCTAGCCATGCTTGATGAGATATTTCTCCCGTAGATGGCCAATCATTTTTCCCAATAGTTTGAGTAATTAGCAGTGTAAGTCCACTTCTTTCAATATATATCTCATTGTTGACCATCTTATACAAATGCTGTGAAGAATTTTGATTGGAAAGAGAGATTGAACATAAACGACCTGTCCACTTCATTGTTATAACAAGACAGCGTGACGGAGGATTTTCTATTCTCACTTTTGGCTCGAGGGATAAAAACATTTTAGGATTAAAGTTTGTTGATGCGTACAGTGATTCATCATGCGGATCAAAAGCCTAGAATGAACCAAACTCAAAGTTGATAAAAATCTTATACGAATTAAATGACAGTGAAACGGTCCACGAATCTGCTCACCTTTTAAATGGAAACTAACCAGATAGAATGTCGAAAAGGACAGCGATTATTACCTTGCTGAATCAGAACTAGAGATTATAATTTTGTGTTTGTTCAAACTACTGGATATTTTTAAACATACACTCAAACATTTTGCTAGGCTTGTTATGGACAGTTAAAATTCTAACACGAGGAAAACAAACTACTGACATTTATGGAAGTTGAGTGAGATGGAAGTGAGAGTTTTAAGAATTTTGAACGACGCAAATCAAGCTAATCGGTTTCACCCTTATTCCCAGGTATGTTGATTTTATTTTCAACTTTCATCTTTGATTTAGGTCATACTTTGATAGACAGGTGTGTCACAGGTGAGAAAGGAGGGAAGTGCTATTCCTACATGTGCTTTGAAATAAAGATAAAGGGTGGTGTATGTTTTTTAAAGTGTTCTTAATGATCTTAGGAACTTTAGTATGCAGAGTAGAATTTAGCTTTAAAAATCATAGAAAATTTGGGATTTTGCCTTTATAAGAACAATTTTCGTAACAAAATACAACATGGAGTCTCCATATTTTTCAACATGTGTTTGTTTCAGATTTCCATGTAAATAACTTCAAATATTTATAATGTTAGATAATTTTAATATTGAATCTTTGAAGAATTTCAAATCTAAAAATAGCATGGGGTGCAATGTTACTTGAATTTTATTTTTTCACTTGTTTACTTGATTTAAGTTCAGATTTAAATGCTACTGTTAAAGGTTAAGTTGACAACAAGGTGAAAAGGCTGATACATAATACACATTCAAATAAAAACAATTATTATTCTAAACCAGTTTCACCTGTCATGAAATTAATGAGCCATACCTGGGGCACAAGATTTTATCAAAAAAACTACAAGCATTGTTTAATTAATACTCCTTAATTTAGCTGGGTCAATTTAAAGTCATCTCTGTTGATTTCTTTTCAGATATGTGTAGGTAAACATTAGTCTCCCATCTTTAAAAGTCCACATATTTAAAATTTGTTTGCATTTATAAAATAGTTAGTTTTTCTTCAAACAAATCATAAAGTAATTTTTTTATCTTGAATTGTGTAAAGATTACACAAGATTTAAAACATAAATAAATATTTAGACTCATGCTGATAGCATCAACACCTTACAGAACAAAAATTCCCCACCTTGTCAGATCATTGTTGTATGACCCCAGGGAGCAAAAGACCATTTATTTTAATACTACAGTCAGAAAAATCCTTTTGATAATATCTGTATCCCCAAGGGATCTAGGTAGTCTTAAATACAGAAAGAATTATTTAATACATGCAAATGATTTCACCCTTTTTGATTGTTTGTTTCTAAATAATGATAATTGATTTGTGCAAGAAATGCATAAGGTTGTACTAATTAGGTCATTTAATTAATTAATTTGTTACTAATTCTGCCGAAGCTTTGAATATTTTATATGATGGCAATTTTTATGCTAGGATCAAGTTTGGGGGTTTTAATTTCATAATAATGTCAAGTTAACATTATCTTAAGTTTTCACTCTCTTCTTTTCATAAAATACTATGGACATACCTGTAGTTTGAAAGGGCTTTAGATATACCTTGATATAGATAAGAAGGTTCCACATTTTGGGGGGATTTTATTTATTTTGGGGATATTATTTATTAACTGTAACATTTAATTGTTTAAAACAAGATTTCTAAGTCTTAATAATTATATATTTTTTCGGTTTGTTTCAAAATTTTGTTTAGGATGAACTTAATTTGAAATGCTGTAAATTTTTATTGCCAGAGTTTCTTCTCTTTGACATCACTTTCGAAACTTTTACTGTAGTAAACTTAAGACCAGCTACATGTTAGTTCTACATTTAAAAAAAAGATAAAAAAATGCCTAAACTGCCTATAAATTTGTAAGGTTTGATATTTTTTGGACATTTTTGCATCTTGCACTTGTTTTATTACCAACAGATAACAAGATAACAAGAGAGATAAGATTCAGCGAGAGTTGATGTCTTCAATATGAAATTGTGTTTGTTATATACAAAGGCTATAGAAACATAATGGCTTTATGTAGCACTTAAGAATGCACGTTTATCTAAGTATACTGTTGTATTTTCTTTACCTTTGTAATATACATACATATACTTCAAACATTTTAAACCAAATATAATCATACATATGTAATCTTTTTTTTTAATTTTATAGTAGTACTTTTACTTGAAACTTTTTATTATAACAAATTCTCTGTATATCAAGATTTTTTTTTGCTTTTCAATACACTGTTACTTCCAGTGATATTGGGAATCACTTGGGTTTCTTAACTTATGTGTTTCCAGGACTAGATTAAAATATTTGTAGAATTTGAAAATGAAATGTTAATAACATTTGATTCTTGTCACAATTGAATGATAAAGTTTATCATGGAAGCATTAGAAAGACAGATGTGATCCAAGTGGTTCCCCTCCAAGTTCAAAATGTACACAGTATAATAGCAGAAACTATAATCTCTTCACAGATTCCCACAAAACTTGCCATGAACATACAGGCAGTCCAGAAACACGAAAATCAGGTAACAGTTGGATAAAATAAAAAACGCTTTAAATATTCTGACATTTGCAGGGATCGTAGAATCTTCTTTGAAATAGTTGTGCTTTTATCATTGCTGATGAAAGCTTCTAGATAGATGATTATTTGTTGTAACAGTTTTACAGCTTAAGCAATCTGAAGTCATGTATAGACGTGTTGGATTCAGTATAAGACTACATCGTTGTAGACACTTTTAGAATTCTCAGCGGGTTTGTGAGATTTAAAAAAAAAATTATCATAGAAATGGACATTCACAGTACGGATCAAAGTTTTTATTCATGGTTGTTCAGATATTTTGTTTGGCTTTTAAGAAATGTTGTCTATTTGCATTTTAAAAACATTTTGTTCAAAATTACTAAATAAATCACAATATTTTCTTTGATGAACCAGTGTGATTTATCTGTTTGTAAGAATCACTCTCTACAAAAGTAGGTACCATTCATGTCATGTAAATTTATTTAATGTACTAAATTTGTGACATTTTTGTGAAACCCCTGGGGAACCTCATTTCATATGACATGCACTGCCATGGTCAGAACTTGCAATCTTCAAGTTAGCTGTTTGTTTCTTTTGAAAACAATTATAATGATAAACATAACACTATTAGAAATTTGAAATGCATAAAACAAAAAGAAAAGTATACATGATATCTAACAAAGAGTTGTTTTTAATTTTTTCTATTACTGAACATTGCTGTAAGTGTTTGCAAGCATGATAACACATAATTATAGCTAGCTAGGAGATTTGAAATGTCTGTTTCATTGTCTATTTCCATCAAGTTTAGTCTGGTAAATCAGCAAGAAATTGATTACAATCTAAAGCATATTTAAGAAAAGTCATGGGGGAAGAAATAGCTTCAGGTCTTTTGTTAACTAATGCTGTATCTTTATTTGTCAAATTACATTTGTTTCTTCTTTAAACAAAAACCGTCTACTTGACTGAATACACAGTATGATGGGTTGTACATTTCTATTTGAGATGTTGACTGTTGTCAAGTCAAACCACTCCAATTACGCCAGCCATTGTTGTAATCTATATGGAGATATGTTTCATCTGGAAATGTTTTATCTGTTCCGAGATCCCTTGGGACTGGAAGTCAAATAAACTGATAAATAGACTTAAAATGTCCTGTTAGTTGTTGCACAGGCTGCATTTTACATTTTGGCATTATACAAACAAGCACATTAAAACTACCCAGCCATGACAATTGTAATTAAAACAAATTTTTAATAAACTGTTTTATAATAATAATGCAATTGAAATGGAAGAAATGTATATGGAAACCTTATGACTGTTATTGAAAAATGAATGCTCTATCTTGATCAATCCAATGGAAATTTGCTTCCCTAGAGAAAAGACCTTGAAATATTGCTTATTTGTATGTTTGTCCTGTTTCTTTGTTTTTGTTTTCTTTAAACAGTTTTCGTATCTATAGCAACATCTGAATACACATCACGGTTGTACATGTACATGTACTAGATAGGTATTAGGTGTTCAGTGGTGTATTTGGAATTTAGGGACTCTGGAGCCATTCATCTCTTAAACTGCCAGGGCCCACCTGATTTACAACTGCCAGGGTCCACCTGATTTACAACTGCTAGGGCCCCCCTGATTTACAACTGCCAGGGCCCCCCTGATTTACAACTGCCAGTGCCCACCTGAATTAAATGCAATTATGTTATTGTGTACTGACAGTTCTCCCCCAAGACCAAAGTCTAATTTTTACCAATTGCCACCATTTTTATCAATTTAAATGACAAAATTCTAATATAGCACAGTTACATTTAAAGGCAGAGAATTTTTGCCAAGATGTTAACGAACAAGGACTAGAAATCTATCCTGCTGGTAATAAAAAAGGATTATAAAACCCGTTTTCATAATACTTGTTACAACCTGTGTTTGGAGACACTTAAAATAAACTAGGCAATCATCCCAGGATTAAATCCCCAATTTATACATTAATTAAGTCTGTGAATGGCCACTTTACTGGACAGTAACATGAGTGTTCAAACAGTGGGTGACTCAATTTATTGGACATGTATTATATATATATATATATACATACATCTATAAAATGGTCTAAATTGAAGACATTTTCTGCCATTTAAATCAATTAATATATTTCATTTGTTTTTTCCTGCAAAAAGAAGCAGTTAAACGTTTTCATTAAGGTCATTTGAGATATTGAATTTGAGAACTTGTATGCTTAACTACCAGTATGCAAGATGACACAGAATCAAGATAAAATCGTGTATAAACTTTATATTACAGACACTATCTACTTAAATACTGCTAAGTTCCCCCTTATACATTATTCACAACAACCCTCTAACTGTATAAAATAAACCATTCAATCCATCTCCGTGTCGACAAGTGACAGCCATATTTGTCATGTCCTTTGGCGGGGAAGACAAAGTCACACCCTAATTAATTTACAGCAAATATTCACGTCTGCAGTAATGCCATTAGTTCCTTCATGATGGACCGAACTACATGTCGGCAGACATGTTTTTTTGGCAGACATATTTGATCTACAGCATTTTTCATGTACATGTAGTTACATTGATTTATATATTGTTTACAATCCGAGAAGATTATCAATTTATGTTCCAAAAATCAAGTTTTAAGTATATAAGATGCATCCTTCCATGCAGTTAAATGAAATTTATTGTGTATAATGTATACCTCAGTTTACATATAGTCATTCAAAAGTATTATGTAATATATGGTTTCTAAGGGCCTTTTTCAAAAGGATATATCGCTGACATATTGGTTATTGGACATTTAAGTAACTTCTGGTGAATTTATGAAGAGTTTTATCCAGGGGGATAGCTTTGTTTTAACTGAAATAAAAAGCACAAGTGGTTACAGATACACGGCTCCATGTGATTAAATTTTCAAACAATTTAAAGAACTGTATATGTGCAACTTTGGAAGAGGGGTAAAACACAAGAAAAATAAACAACAGAATTCACCTTAAAGATTTAAAGAGACTTAATATACTGATAATTTATATTTAAATTTAATACACTTTAAATGTAAACACAATTTTCAGTTTAAATTTAAACGAGGATTTGTAAAATCTTGCACCAGCATGTTTGCCGTAATAAAGTTTTTATATACATTGATGACTTCTTCGTAACTTCCTCACCAGGGACATCTTAACAAAAGAATTCATTAAAATACAAATTTCAAGACATCATTTTAACTTCATCGTATATCTACTGTATTGAAAAGCAGTCGATTGGAACGTTTTCCAACTGTTTTAAATTCACAGTTTTTGGACTGGAATGATAAATGTTATCAATAATTCTAAGCAAGAACTTGTAAAAACTTTCAAAAGAACAAATATTTTGCATTTATATTAAATTTGAATGTGTGAATCATCACAGTATATGATGTCGACTCTGTTTACATGTGGGTTGGTTCGATAAGATAAAGATTGACTTGTATAGATAAATATTAAACATGTTTCAGTAAAAGTATAATATAGTAAACATATATTACACATCATGTTTAATACTCCCTCTGGAGGGAAATTTATTCATTATCCTCTTGTTGGGCAAAATGTCATTTATTGAAAATATGTCCACTGGACTGAATATAATATGATGACTGATCACATGCAGTGTGTATATATACAAGATTTAGGGGTGTATAATAAAGAAAGTTTATACATAAGAGAATTTTTACACCAAAAAAAAAACCCATTTATTATAAATTTTCCCTACCACTTACACTTGAACACTTAATGTTTGCTAAACACTATTACAATACAAATAGCTAATCATTACAATAAACAAAATTTTTTTTATTCAAAACTTTTAAGAATTGAAAATAACCCTCTATTGTTTTTTTTTATTGTAATGTTTTAATTGATACAAAAATCAATAACAATTTTGTAATCACTACAATAAACAGAATTTTTTTTATTCAAAACTAATAGTCCTCTGTTACGCAATTGATACAAAATGAACTGAAATTGTTTTGGCAACTCCTAGGCAACCAGAAGTCTTGTATGATTTTATATTGTTTGTTTCTCATGGTTTACAATCTATTATAATCACGAAATACTCTAATTTTAATTAAAAATACTCTTTGAAGACTCGGGTGCTGCATTATTGCTTGTTATATCTAAGATAATGTTCTAATACTATTGTAAATTTAATGTGTTTATTCCCAGATACATTTCAAACATGTTTTATATCTGCAGATTTAATATCAATTTCGTAAACTTTGAGATTCGATTAAATTTTCATCAAAGTTTATCTTTATGTGTTTGCTAAGCCCTAGTTTCCTCCTGTCAGGACTACGTTTGTAGATCTCATAAGTCTGTCCTCCTGTTTTCAAGTAATCCCTACTCGGGTTAAATATTAAAATCTTGACATATGTCCTGGTTGTTAAGAGGAGCATTAAATGACAACCCTGTTTGATATACCGGTACTATTAAAATGTACACATATAAAAAAAGAAATAGTATATATGATATAGTTCAACAAGATAAAACACAAAGAACGTTACTGATGTCAGTATATTGCACTGTTCACTGTTTATGCTTCATGTTTAGAATTATGTAGAAGTATTTTGAAAATTTTACTCCTTTACTAGCATTTCAACAAGTTTGCCTGATCTTCAAATAATGAAGAAACATCCTGAATAAGCTGAAATATTGCTTGCTGGATATTAAACAACAATCTGTCAATCAATCAATCAAAAAATGAAGGTAATAACAAAATACTGAACACCAAGGAAACTGTCAAGACAATCCACAAATAAGTCGAAGAAACTGGAAAAATTTAGAACCAACAACCAAAAATATAGCAACTACAGCAATGGTCCTGACTTGGTACAGGCATTTCAAAAGAAATGGTGGTTAAACCAGGTTTTATGTGATGCTAAACCTCTGGCTTCCATTACTGTAGTATATAAGTTGGTTTGTTGATGAAAATAGATGAGTATCATATTCCACTAGGGGGGCTCGGTGGCCGAGTGGTCAAGGTAGTTCGTCTACTATAAATCACGTGGTCTGTCAACACTGAGATTGCGGGTTCGATTCTCACTGCAGGCAGGGTGTACTCGACTCTAATCTTAATTGACAAGGATTGCCAGTTTTCCTACCGCAGGTCGGGGGTTTTCTCCAGGTACTCCGGCTTCCTCTCCCAATAAAAACTGGCTGATATAGCTGAAAAATTGCTGAAAGTGGCGTTAAAACACCATCAAACAAACAAACAAACATATTCCACTAGTCACTAAATTATTGTCTTAAATTTTAACATTATTTTGGTTGTTGCCCTTCTAATGAATGACTGCTTATAGTAGAACTTTCTTGAATTCATCACTGCAAAATATAGAGTGCTACTTTGTCATCTGGTTTATAATAAATCAACCCAACTGTGTTTTTATTGTTTACTCCAATATTTATTTTTGATATCTGAATTGCACAATCAGCATGGCACAGATTTTAATGCTTAGCTGAAGTCTTCAAGCAAGCTGAGAGTAATATTGAACAATAAGTTGTCGTTACCAATTTGTTGTTATTTCAACCATGAAACTTGAAGATAATTGGAAAAAATCATATTCTGTTGTGTAAAACAAAAACGACCACAGAAATCAATTAGGTTTAAGAATTTGGTTGTTTGACTATAGATTTTAATATTGAAATATGAATTAAATTATCCTTTTTCGGTTATAGGAAGTCGGGTATTGAAAATTCATGATTTAACTAGCGTATAAAGCCACATTATTTTCATACATTCCAAATCAATTTGTTTTCATTTGTGGAAAATTGATATTTGAATTAGAAAGTTAAACATGGGTAAACAGGTTTGATTGCTGGTATCATATGTTAAGTGATTTTTATTAATGGTTATAGAACACTAAATAAATGAAACTAGGTTTTAGTACAAAGGGTAAAATTTAGATAGCTCATTGCTGGCAGAAAGGGAAATTGTAAAATTATACAGTCAAAAAGATGGGAGATTAATCATTGAACAGTGTTTCAATATGATATTCAACTTAAATTTTATTGTATTATGTACCAGGGGTGTTAGTTATTGGTGGAGACGAGGGATGGGGGTGGCCATAGACAAGAAATATGAAGGAAACAGCTATATATGCTAGTTTTGTGGTTTTTAGTTACCCCTAACACGCAAGTACCATCCCAGTGGAATCCACTGGTATTCCAGCAGTTTTAAAAGAGTATTTCACAAGGTTTATGTTTACCTGTCTTCCAAATTTTTGTGGTCTCTTTTCAGTTTATAGTGAAAATCAAACAGTCTGATTCATAAATGTGTTTTAAGCTGTATAACCTATTTGAACTTTTAAGAAGTCATCTTGTATTAAACAACCAATCTGTTGTCTTGGTGAAGTGATGTGTATACTGTAATATATAGTGTAATAAATACTAAAAAGTTAGAATTTAACCCTAAAGTTTAAATAAAATATATTTAAATTATTGAAATAATTCCAAACTTTTACAGATTTAAAAAAGTCATTGGTGTGAAATTGCACCTATGATTATTGGATTAACCTCAGTCATATGACCTGAAATTCAATTGCATGAAATATGATGTGTTTTTATCAACTTTTTAAATAAATGCAAGACTGTAATTTTAACACACCAAGATAAAGTTACATTGACTTATTGGTTTATTTTAAAGATTGTACTTTAAACTTTTTAAATTTTAAATATGTTGTATTTTTAGTAGCAATTGTAACTATTTGGCAGCCACACCTTGTTGATTAATACAAAAAAGGGGGAGTGGGTGGTAAACACCAAAAAACTCATTATTTTCTCTGCAGGAAAGAAAGAGATTCTTTATTTTCAGAGCTTTCAAATGTTAATCAAACAATTGCAATACTGCATGACATAAGTCTAAAGTAGAAGCTACCTTAAAGGCCAGATGGAGGCTGGCGTCTGCAATAATTGAGCATTGTGGAAACTTATAATCAGCTAGCTAAGTCAGTATTTTTGAGCTGAAAATTTAAGTTTTTCATTTGATTTTAATTTGCAAAATTTAATACTAAACGATACTTAAGTGTAACAAAACTAATCAGATTTCAGGATGTTTGTTAATAAAGTAATTTTATATAGGATGTTTTTATTCTAAAGATTATAAGAGCAGTTTATCCCTTATTAACGTGTCTTAGGATGTAATCATTTTGAATCTGTATTTCCCATCGTTATTTTATCCGATTTCCTGTATTTCCTGATCATCTTGTTCCATGACTTCTAGTAGGAAATCAAGTACTATGTACAGGATGTTCAGAATGACCTTAGCCAAATTGCGTAAATAAACATCATTTTTGTACTACTATTACAATAAACCCTAAAACTAATAGCATTAACTTCATATATCAGCTTATAATGATAAATGAGTTATTTTTGGTTATGATTTCCATAATTTACGACTTTGCCTTAAATTATATTAATTGGTATTATCCCCAGGGTATCTTTCCAGTATTCAGCCATCAAATATTGAAATTTTGTGTTGTCTTTTTTTTAATGTATTAGCTGAAATCTCTTGAGATCAACAAGATGTGCATGGTTTACATACAACTTGTAACAATAAATATCAAAGTTTTGTTTTAAATCATTTACAATCTTGACTTGCATTTTGATAGGAATCAAAATTATTATTTATGATATAAAACTACATCTTGAGAAACAGCTGGGTTCTTAAAATCTCTTAAAATATTGAAACATGATCAGAATGGTAGAAATCCCTTTATTCAACAGCTGTTTGGTTCGGTTTATGATGAGAAAAACATTTAAATTGTCTGTATTGTATTCTGGATTGATTTTTCTTCTGTTTGCCTAATCCCACTTAGGGATTTGGGGACAAAAGCTATTAAATCAATAATCCAGTGTACAATAAAAACTATTACAGTCACATGATCAATGAAATGTACAACTTAATCACATGACTTTGTAGTACTCTAGATATAGGAAGATATCAATTAGCTGTCAGTCATACAGAGAGCACATGTTTCCCTGAGCCGGCACATTCAAAGTGCTCCCTGTTATTATAGAGGCAGCTGTGTTTGGGACAGGCGCAAACTTACCAAGTAGCTGTGTGACCTAGAAAAAGTTGTGTGTATGTGTTTTCACTGATAAAGTTTGAATTCTGTTGTGTTTAGTACTTAAAAGCAAGCAAGGGATTAACTTCACATTTTGGATTTGTTTTACAGATAATGGTATGTAAGAAAGAATGTTTAAACATAATATAAAAAAATAAATTAAATTGTTTTTAGTGGTATTAAAAACTTTGCATAAGAAATAGTAATTATTTGTATCAACAAAAAAAAGTTTTAATCAAATCCGAGTTGTTTCAGAGTAATAGAAAATTGGAAAATTACAACATCAGTAAATTGAGAAAATCAAATCAAGAAAACATGTTATAAATTTGCTTATTGCATGTAATAAAGCTACAATAGATTGCACAAACTGGTTTATTAGGAAAATGCTAGATCCCATAAGAGCATTCCTATTCGTTTTATTCAAAAAATTCCTTCCTGCGAAGAAATGATGTTTTTGCTTGCATTATTGATGAATTAACTTGTTGTTAATGCAGTAATGAAAAACACAAGTTAAATCACTAAACACATCCATAAAACCTGAAACTTAATCAACGCAATAGGCATTCACACTATTGTCGAACATTGCAGAAATTGTTTGTTTGAAGTTAGAAAGACTGGGAAATGGAGCAAGATCTTTTATTAGATTTCAAAAGGAACTGTTTGTGTCATGCAATATACTTTTCTTAGGTTTTATTATAGTTATGCAACTGTTTGGTATCAACAGTGCTTCATTGTCAAGTATCCACAGGGGAGCCAAATCTGTAGATGTATTTATCATGTATTTTTTCTAGACAAAGAAATGGGTCAATTATTTAATCACACTTCATGTACATTTTATCAGAAACAACAACAAATTGTATTGATACCCCACTTACCAATTTTATCTTTTGTTTACTATAAGCAAGATAAAGAAAACAGAATTTGAAAGGGGGATGGGGTTGTATTGTGGTGTTTTCCCTCCATTTTTATGTGTGTACATAACATAATATTATCATGTTTGACCTCCCTGTCATAAAGGTTTTCTACATGTAAACATGTTTGACAGCAGTTTGATTGATTTACAGTAGGAAATGTACTATATAATATTATATATGTACTAATTGAAATGGCAAAGTGTCGATATAAAGAATATGTGGTGTATGTCATGCCATGTTTAGCTCCAGACAAAAAATGGGGTCAGAACATGAGACATATATATTACTGCAGTTATAAAAGTCCATAAATAAGGAAGCAAAATAAGAAAGAATTCAATAGGTTATTTTTAATAGTATCTTTTCTCTTCCTAGTTAAAAATATCAGCTATGAAGACCGGTTTTAAATTAAAGTTTGGTGCCTTTTTTATTCACAATGGAATATTATTTAACCCTTTCGTTTTGAAGAAAAAGTTTGAAACAGGTCAATGTTTTGGAAGGCCTGTTTATTCCTATACCTTGTAAAAATAAACCTTAATTGACTACATGATAAACCAAAATTTGTTTTTGTCACAAAATTCCTCAGATTTCTCGTGGGTAATGAGACTTGATTTTGATTGATGTTCATCATATTTCCCAAACAATCATTTATAAATAATGGTGATTATAATTAAAGTGTAAAACTTTAGACATTGATAAATGGGGATAAACTGGGAAAAAAAAAACTTTATCAACGGCTTGTCTCATTTTGATTTAGTTTTCATAAATTTATAATTACTTGTTGAAATCCCTTTTTTTTTATTTTGACAAAACAAAGAACTGTTTTTGTGCAGACAACTACCCTTATAGCTATTGGTAATCGTTTACTGCGAATTTTTGTGACTTAATACTCGGAACTTGTTTTGCTATATTCCAACTTACAATTCCTCTGTTTTCATTCAAATGTAAAATTTTATTTTATGTGTTTTGTTCAACAATGCATTATCTTAACTATTTGTATGAAATGATGACATCCTGTTTGACTTATATGTATAATGTCTACATACATACATCTTGTTTAAGGTTTTTGATACCATTAGTGTGTCATTGTATTTATTCAGGAGAAATTTTACACTTGTAATGGACGATTTCCTTCTTTATCATATTTTAAAAGTAGATTGCACTTGACAAGTATCAAAATCTGGTCATTAACAAGGGCGTGATTAAGAAATTTGCATAATTTTGCAGCTATATGTAACATTGATAAAATAAATGTTTGTTGGACCATGCAGGGGTCAAAGGTTATTGACTGACTCTTAATTTCACTACATGACCCTAAATTATAAGG
The DNA here is from genome assembly GCA_944474755.1 of Limnoperna fortunei. Classification (NCBI taxonomy): domain Eukaryota; kingdom Metazoa; phylum Mollusca; class Bivalvia; order Mytilida; family Modiolidae; genus Limnoperna; species Limnoperna fortunei. The sequence goes on from OX104119.1 coordinate 44,192,974, forward strand.
TCATGGAAAACCCTTATGGAGCCTTGCATAAGTTTCCACAATTTTCCCACTTATTCATCTCTTGGCCACATTATCCTCCCTATCATCCAGACCCTCATTCTTATCAGTTAATTAAGATATTTCCCTGTTTTCACAAAAAAAAAAATCTTTGTGTAATTTTTAGGATGATTCATAAAACTTAAGTTGTGATGGAATTTGACCTTGACTTCCAACTCCAGTAACACAGGAAAAAGCTAATAGGAATATTCCTTTGAGGTCTGTTGTTTGCAGATTAAATATTAACCTCCTATGGAAAGGTCATCTAATTTCTTCTAATGAAATTTGTGAAAACTTTGTCCCTAAATCTTAGGGTATGCTCGCCTGAATATAGCTGAAATATTGCTGCTCGGGCGTTAAACACCATTAATCAATCAATCAATCAATCTTAGGGTATGCCAGGATAAAATAAACAGAAATTTTCCAGTATTTGAAAAGCAACAGATTATTTTTGCAACACAATATGATCTGTTAGTAACATGAAAATTAATATCTTGCACCATAGCTATCCTGTAGGTGTACCTAAATCAAAGACAATTTAAAGCTGTTTTTAGACCAATAAATGATTCTCATATGAAAAGGGAAAGGTACACACATTTGTGTTGAATCATCCATGTTTTAACACCTGTTCAATGTTATTTTGCCTTGTTTTCTCACAACTTTCAAGTTGCCTACAATTACATAATCTTTTATTGTTAGTTGGATGTAAAACAGAGCTGTACTGTGACGCTTTGTGTAACATTGTATAGACTCCTATCTTAACATTCCAGAGCATTATACTTAACACGTTTTGTTTCTCAATCAAATTAAAATATAAGTCTTATTGTTGAGTTGGGTTGAGGGTGTCGGAATGTTAGACCTTTATAATTGGTCAACTTCACACCAGCTAATCTTGGGACTTGTAGGTCTTGAAAGAACCTAGTAACATATACTTTACATAGGAAGTATTCTGGCCTTGATAATATGTGTACATAAATATTCCATTTGGCAAATGAGAAACATAAAAGAGATTTGGTTTGACAAAAATCGTAATGTCTTTAAGTCCTGAGGCAAAGGTCTTATACCTAAAATATGAACGCATTATGAAGTATTGCGCATTTGTGGAATGAATCACAAGGATGATTAGACGCTAAATAGGATGATAATGACAAGTGGTCCTTATGTACGGAAATGAGGTAGTCAGGACTGAATAACATGTTGCTGCGAAAACACAGAAAAATTTTACATGTAGTTTTCATTGACTTTATGCATCAATCCATGTCCCTTGACCTTTTGTCTCTGTAGTAAATTTACCAGGGATTTTTTTAATAGATAAGTCAAGGCCTTCTTTTACCTTTTTCTTGTGTTTTACTTGGGTTTAGGGTAATCCCACATTGGAAGTGTGAATTTTTAATGGGGAGAATACAAAAATAAAATATAAGAAACCTGACAATTTAGACTAAGCTATCATTTTGTTAAATACAGTTTATATCTATATCCTTGTTTGAAGCGATACAAGCATCAGAGTTCTATCTGTGTAAATATTCCTTGTTACTTGAAACAGACAAAAACTGAAAAAAAACATGTTTTATCACTAACCATCACAAAAAAACCCTATTGACTCCTGGTGTTATCTTGACCACTGCAGGTGCAACAAGTTATTTTTTCCTGATAGTGGTGTCATGTGACTGACAGATAACAGGTTGAACTTTGTAATGTCTACAGGTGGCATTTTTGCTCCCAGTAAGGAATTTTTTTTACAGTCTTTAGCAGTGTTGTGTTGCTGAGTCCTGCTCCGTAGCATGGTTTTGACATGCCCCTAACTGGTTCCCCTTGACCACTGTAAACTTGTCATTGTGACAGTTTTGTGGACAGTTCATTTGTGTTTAACATGAAACATTGTTGGATTTTTTGTCTTTGTATTATGCTAACATTCATGGGAAAATGTTAAATTTGATATTTCTGGGAAACCTTTTGTGTTTAAGTTTATCATGACTACAGTACTTGGTATCAGAGGTGAAATTACATATCTTCATAGAACATTGTTATGATCTGTTCCCAATTAAAATTTGATCACTGTTACAACAAGTGTACTATATGACATATTTGTAATATACAAGGGAAGACAATGTATAACTTGCTTATTTTAAAAATAACATTATAGTTCTAAAAATGCCCAAAGAAAAATGTTTTAAGAATTGCATCATAAAGGGTATAGAGTTATCTCCCTTTGTAACCTTCATTTTAAGGACAAACTAGGTCTGCATCCAATGAAAATGTCCATCATCCTCACCTCAATGCTATTGTAATAGAACATTGGCAGATGGTCATTTAATAAGGTTGATGTGGATTCACAGCAGTGGTTTAATGGCTGCCCTTAGAAATAAAGTTGAAAGGTCAACAACCAGCAGAAGTTTAACATTTGGTGACATTGTAAACTGAAATTTTGATACATTAAAATTAGATTTGTGTACTGTTATTAACAAACACGGTCTGTTGATTAAAACAATTAGAAAATTCTTAATTTATTTTTATTTAGACGTTTTTATTAGTTGTACCAATCATTGTCATCACTTTTGTAACAAAATATTGAGTTTTCTTTGAAAGCTTTTGCTTTGTACCTGAGCCTGTAATTTTTCGTAGCCTCTGGGACTTTACTCTCAACTCCTATTATATGACATTTAAGGGGTAACGGTGGTCATTATCAAAGACAGGTACTTAATCATGATCATTTCTTATGGCTGTTCTGAGCAGACGCCACAAAAGCCGATTCTTTTATTACCACCGTTTGTTTCTATTTCAGCTGTGTTTGTTTGACTACCGATATTAAATGCAAATTGTAGAGTTGTAATGATTTTTTAAATAAAGCAATGGTGAAATAGTATCTATTTCTATCAATCGTTAAACAAGGAGTCAGTATTCTATAATCAAAATGGATAATTTGTTTCTGTAACGATTACAAAAGACATGCAGAGGCAGTGCAGCAATCTATTTCCTATAGATGTAAATAAAGTTAGTAACTCCAGTCATCAGTATTATTGAGTCGTCAGTATTATTGTATCAGACAAAAGTCCTTTGTGTGAAGTGTTGCTGATGTTGGTTGTAATCATATCATGTGAAGGTAGCCATGTTCTGCTTGATTTCTTGTGAAAGAAATTGTCATATATACAAGACATCTAAACCTTTTTGTTCTATATATAGGTTACTATTGGGGTTTGTATGCCAAACTTTTGGAAACGAGTAAAACAAAATATGTTTGAAAATGTTCTGAAAAGGAAATTTTGGTCAGTCAGGTTCGTAAAAAATTAAATTGAACTTGCTTATTACATTCAACTTCCAAACTCAGGTAATGTTGAGGTCAAATATTTATGCATCCAGTGAGGGTCACTGGTATCCAGTTTAAATATATTTATCTTGAGCATGCCCCAAATGTCAACTACAGTAGGAAGATTCTGCTTAAGGGTCTTGTTCTTCATCCAAATTATTGTATCTAATGTTGGAGTTTTGCTTATTCTGTTAAGTGATTGAATAGGTTATAAACTTATCAAATTATATACACCCTTGTAAAGTAAAGAACATTGGGTCAGGGACTTCATAAACACTGCTGACACGATCCCATACTTTATACAGTGGGAAGTTTTGGAGGGAAACATTGCAGAGTTGTTGGTTTACACAGATTAACTAGCTTGTTTGTTGTACAGATCATATACTTCTACAGTATGTATACATTTGTGGTGCCATTTACCTCAAGAGTGATGCAGTGGTCTTAATAGATAAGATTTTAAAGAATTTTTTATTGATTTAACTAACAAATAAGATCTAAGTCAATTACAAATGTGGTATCTGTTTTGAAAGATAGCAGAACCATTTGTAACAACCATTACTGTCTATGTGTTAGATGTAGATTGATGGTCTACTGACTATGTACGTCCAGGTTTCGTGTTATTTAGTTTTTTGTTGGCTATATACTTTTATATAACTTCAAAATATATTTAAAATTATATTTTTACAATATATATGTGCTTAAATTTGGAGTTTTGTATTAGCCTGAACACTACCCTTGCCTATTATGTTTTTTTCTCCTCATAACTTTCCAGCAAGACTTCCTGTTGTGATAATATGCTAAATTTTGTGTAAGCGCATTAAATTAAGACACAATTATATGCACAACAGGCTTGTGCAGACAGTATTTGTATGGAAAGTGTATGTACTCAGAGTAATGGCCTTGAAAAAGTCATGTTGATATTCTGTTCTATAACGTGTCATTTCCAAAATAACATCTCAGTGAAATTACTATCTTCATAAAGACAAACATCATGAGTACTTACCCTGTTTCATTATTTACCTAAGTACCTATTAACTAATTCATTAACAGAGTGGGAGACTTCATAGCATGTAAGGATTGCTTTGTACTTTGGTTTTGTAGCTAATGTATTCTATAGCCAAATGTTTGAACTGCAATGTCAAAAGATATAATTTTGCTTTGGCAACAAGTTTTTTCATGTCATAACTGTGATGAAAAACCATCTTTTTCTTATTTTTACTATTTTAGTTCCATAATGCTTAATAGCTTGAGTAGCTGCTATCCAGTCTCGTTGTTATTAGCAAACCACATGTCTGCTTGGTGTTTTGGCCTTTTTGGGGGAAAAGGAAGAGTTTCAGTTATTCCCAGGCTTTACTATGGTTAACAGAAATCCATTTAAATATAAAGGTTCAATATTTAACGCCTTACATTAAACTGTTAAAACCTGATATAATCAAATTTTAGAATTTGATATAATGAACTTAGCTTAATTGTCTCATATGAAGGTTCTACGGAAGGAAAGGAAAATAGAATGCGTAATTTGTTAGGGAAGATGTAGAGGGCACTAATGAAAGCATATAACTACAATATTGCTGTTATTACATGCATTATAGGGAAAAAGGGTGTCTGCACGGTCATTAATCAGTTTATATGCAAGCATTGAGGAAACAATTAGTGGATGTTTACCTTGGAATGTGTCTTACAACATTACCCTTTTGGAAGGTAAAACGCTGACAAGATAGAGTGTAATGTAATTTATAACTGCCTTCGACAGACAGTGTTTTATCATTATTATAACATCATGTACGTATCAAAAACTAATATGTTGCATCAACAGCATAGAGGAGGGAAAATAGTACGAACTTTATGATTAGGTTCAGATTGTGCATAGCTAGGGGGAAATTTATCACAGAAGTTCTATAGGTATGTCATTAATTAGTTTCATGTTTTTAAATTAACAGTGCATATTATAACAAATGTAACTAAATAATAATACATGTGTTTTAACCAATATTTTGTTTATATTCAGGTTTTTGCAATCTGATTTTTTAGGCCTTTTTTATATGGCCATTAACCAAATGCGTAAAGGAGCTCAATTACCAAGTACTTAATAAAATATAATTAAACCTAATTATATCCATATTTACATATTATTACTCTTCTGACCTGACAATGGTTATTATTTTGATCAAATTGTAACCTACATGATTTGATTTTACCCCAGAATTCTCAATCTGATAAGTTTGGCATGTTTGCTGATGACAGACATTTTTTTGGAGATAGTCCATTGATGAATCTACCACAGCACAATAACTAATGATAGTTGTAAAATGTTATGTTACATCTTCATCCCAGCCTTTCATCTTCATAATTATCTTCAAAGATATTATATATAGATATATGCTAAATGGGAGTAGGCACGAGGTGCTGCAAGAAGAATTATTTTGATCACACATTTTGTTTATAAAAAAACCAAGAATAAATTACAGGTATTTAATCAGTGGGATAGGTGCTGGTACGGTTTAAATTCCTCATTTTCTTCAATTTTATTTTGTGTCAACCCTGATATAAACTTGAGGAACTTCGAATTAAGTTGAATGGACACACCCTCTAATTGGCATGCTGTCATCATTTTTCTTAACAATATGTTTAGTGTAAAACAGAAGTAATGTTTATAAGTCAATATATTTGATTTTTTATTAGAAAAATAAACAAAACCTACAAGATATATAAAATGTTTTAAAAGTTATGACACCAAGTGGGATTTAAACATCTACTACCTATAATTAAGGACGTTGATTTCATGTCATTTTTGTGTGGGCATGTCTATTTCACTAGCAGGTATAATATGTCACATTTCACCTGTTAGGGGCATATATCTCTATCCTAGCTAGTGTAAAAGATCATACCTGTGTAATACATACCAAACATTTTAGGAGTTCATGGTTGTTGTTCAGTGAAGTTATTACTCGTTCAGTTTTAAAGTAAGTTCTTGAAAATTTAATAAATTAAGAATTTTTTTTTTAATTTTAAGTTTTGCTGTTTTTTTTTGTTTGATATTGAGTTTATTCAGTAACATATTAATTTTACTTAAAATGTCATTTGCAAGCGAGGTAAAGTTTTAAAAGAAGGATTGTGTATTATACTTATTAGATTAAATTACCTTGGACTGTCTGATAAGTATATTCTTTCAATTAAAAATAAATTATTTGGAGTGCCTCTCACCCATTTTGCTTTGAAAAGGTTTTAAATTTCAAAATTAAAAACAGCGTTTTACTGGAATTGAAAGCAGTAAAAGTTCAAATTGAGCCTTAATTGACATATTTATACCTCAATAACCCGTTCTGATCAAATTTAAACCATTTTCACTTAGAGTTTATCTGTAGTAATATCGGTCATGTTTAAATAGCCCTTGTTTGGCCATTGAAAATGTCACCAACAAAATTTCAATAGATTTCAAAATATTGACTTAATTTCAAGTGATTAAATTAATCAAAAGTTTATAGTAAGCAAGTTAGAACTCCTTCAGCCATCTAAATAACTTGTTTACATTGTTTGTCTGAAAAAATTCTCATTATTGTGATTAAAGATTTCTTAGAAGTAGAAACAAAATTACATATTTTTCTGTATCTCTGTTTTAAGACAAGGGTGGGACAATATCAGTTTAGTGTAATCTTGAAAAATGCATCTCTCTGATTGTTTATAGTAAATTCCATCAAATGACCATCCATAATTCACAGAGAGATTAAAACTTTTCTTGGGATAACAGACGCCTTAAGTGATACATAACCAGACCTAGTCAGACATTTTTATGTTGTCTTAAAATTCTATTTACATTCACTGTTATGAAATTTTATAGTTTAATGTCTTCTTGGGGAGGCCATTTATGGATCTTCATTGTTGACACTATTTATATAGTGGGTATGTAGGTTTGACATAAAGGGATAGTTTTATGGCTGTGTATCTATGATCAGACATTTTCTTCTTGTTGTCGTAGGAATGTTATTACGCCAGATTTTCGAAGGTCTCAACTTGACTTAAATGGTATTTATGCCAATATCTTAGTATTCACAAAGTAAGTCATAAGTCGCAACGATACAAAATGGAACGGGTTGTAAATATGCACAAACTTTCTAAAGAGGTGACCTTTCTATCATAAAATCTCATTCCAATTGTAATAAATTATTTTATCTATATCTATTTATGCAAAGAATATTGCCGAATATTGCTTTCAAATATTTCAAACTGACAATTTGAATGCCCGGAGATAAATAACACTTCTATGTGTATGAAAGGCAAAATGGTTTATCGAAAGCTAATCCATTAATGGTAGAAAATCGCAGAGTAAATATTAAAAAGTTTGTCCTCCTGCATAGAAATTTAATAACTGTGATTTGTAAATCATGTCTGTTGAATGACAAGATTGAAATTGATATAAGCATTGTAGCTATATGCTGGTAGCGGCCCTTAATCTGACTGATCAGGGTATTCCAGTAGGCTTACAACTCAACAAGTGCACATTGTTGTATTGGTTTTTAATAGTAATCCTTTAGTTTTAAACATGTGTATGCATACAACAGGTTTATCATTGCATTATTTACTGCTGGATTTCAAAGTAGAATAATTTGAATTCTTTGTAAACAGTGAATTAGTTGGGGATAGGATATTTTGACCTTCTGCGGAAAAAAAATCTTGACATATCTAGTCGACACCTTACATTTTCTAAATGAAAGGGAGCTCTACACATCAGTCTTCCATGGAACTTCTGGCAAAAATGGTTCTTGAATATTATCTTAAACAATGACAAGATTGTTTCTCAATTTTTAACATATAAACTTCGTTCATGAGAGCGCCATCTATCCTGAAGTTTTTGTAAGTACATGTAATTGTTTAAAAACAAACTTGATTAATAAATGAGCTACTATATATAAGCTGGCTTCAAGCCATGTGTTTTACTATGGAAGAGAACCTTCAATATACTGCTATAAATTTTATGGCCATCATTTGAATTTTAAGTAGTCCTAATAAAAGGATAATTAGAAACTTGGATGTAGGCATTAAAGTTCTGCTGTAAAACATGGATTCACATTGCTGAAAGTTTGGTGCAAAAATGTCTTTAAGCATGGTAGATTTGTTATTTTAAAACTAGAATTGCAACTGTGTAAGACATCTTTTATCAATACATTTTTCCTTTAACATGGCCAATCTATATTGAAAGACCATCAATTGTAGATTGCATTAAATTTGCAAAATAACAGACCTTTTTTATCTTTATTTCTGAAGATTTGCAAGCCTTAGCCATTAGCAATTATCTGTGAGCTGTTTAGATCATTAAAGAGATCAGTTTTTCAGGAGAGGTTAATGCTTTTAACAGTTTTTGAACAGGAAAATTGTTTTTAGAATGTTGTAATGTAGAAATCGTTCATTTTTTACTTTGATATGCTGGTTCTCCTGAACATGTCTAATTTGGGTAATACATTTGTACATTCTAATGTTAAGTTCAGATGCACTGTTGTTTAAGTTTTTTGTTTTGGGGAAACGTACAAAATGCACAAAAAAATGTAAACACTTATAATTCTGTAACGGTCATTTTATATGATCAGAAAATAGGATAATACCAAATAAAACTCCTTAAGAAAAGTTTTTCCATTTAAAAAAAATAATTTATATTGACTGTTGCCTTTGCCTCGGAACTCTTTGAGAAATTGAGATAGTGTTCTGTTTGAATATTTTGTACTCTAATGAGAACCGGTACTCCCACAACCGCTTATAATAAAATTGACCATAAATACATTAACTTGTTAGATTTCTTGCAACATAAATGTCTTAATTGTCAATTAATAATCATGTCATAAGTCGGTTAATATTATTTATGACCGACATTAAGTCAAGCTTTACAAAAAAAAAAAACCAACACTGAACAACAATTTTCTACTAATTAGTACCAAAGTTCAAAATATTTAACTTCATGCATGTTGTTGAAATGAAAATAAAACTAAGGAGTGCCAACTGTTATTTTCGCAAGTGGTTATAAATATTGCATTTGTTAAGAATTTTTCATCATTTCAATAATTTTTCTATAGTACACTTGTTTTAATTACAAAACATCCTGTTATAGAGTATTCATTCAGTACTAAATTTGCTTCAACCGATGACAAAAAAATCTATTTAGTACCAACGGACATGTATGTATGAAAGTTTGACATTTCTATAAATTTTACCTACAGGGGTTATTGGTGGTTTTAATTGTTAGTCACAATCTAAATGTTGATCAACGTTGAATAAAGTGCGATGTAATTTGAGAAGAATGTCCCCACTTTTATAATGTCAATAACAGGGTAAAAACACAATTTACCATTCAACTGAGTAATAATAATGAGATTGTATAGAGACGTTTTGAGAAACACCAGTTCATTGTCGTCGGATCGAACTATTGATTCATGAGATTTTCATTTTAATGTATCGTTGTAGAGAAGAAATAATAACCTCTCCTTAAAATCGTGTCCTTCACAAATCATCGCTCAATTAAACGAGACAAATCTCATGTACCTGTTGTTGTATTTGAGTAATTATGGAATTTTGATCAATTTTCCACCAAATTATAAATGGAATTTGTTTTCTCAATGACTTACAAAATAATCTTATTTACTGGCCTGCACTGCCTTATTGGGGTTTCTTTGTGGTGTTTAGTGAGATTAATCAGTTAATCATTGTGATCATGAATCAACGACCCTATTACGGTCCACTAGTCCATGGAAAGTTGTAATTAAATATACAATCATTGTAATAGTGGTCGTAGTAGATTGAGGTTGTAGTTTTTACTTGTTGAATGGGAGTTGAATGGGATTTCTTGTGCATATGTTGATGTGACATACTTGTTGTACATTTCTTGACAGGTGTGATTGGTTGATAAAATATTTTTGGAATTATTTATACAAATTTTTACTTACATTAACTTACCTGTTTCGTGGGAGTGGCATAATTTTACTGGAGTTACAAGGACTTCAAAACGTAGTGTCATAATTAACTTGTTTCTACGACTTTAAAAAGTAAGTTCTTCTTATTATTTTCATTTGCGTATTAAAATATTTTCAACAAAAAAAAATTACATACAGGTTTGTTAGCATGTTTTGTTAGATGGAAAAAATGTCTTAAATAATAGGGCAATATAACCCCTGTATGTTCACATTTTGATATCTGACATAAATGTGAGAATATTTGGTATTGATATGTAACCAAATTAAAAGACAGCAAAGACAATGATTTAATAATGACAATGTTCCGTTTTTTGTAACTATGATTTCCCATCTAAGTCCCTAAATTTTCTGCATATTTTTATTTCGGTGAAATTGTAAATCTTTGTTATCAGTTTATGGACATGGGATTCAAACAACAGAAATATTTAGGTCAGGGGGATTATTTTACATAGCCTAAGAAGCCATAAAGTGGCTTACTATATCTGTTTGTTCTAGAGGACTGTCCTATGTGATTATTTTTTGATAGTAATGGTCAAATCATTATATACTGTTAGATATTGTTTGTTGTTTGCTGTGGGCTTTTTGACTCCTATCAGATAGAAATTTTGCTCTTGAAATTAAATATTAGTTTGACGTATATTTTGGCACTTTAAGATCATTTAAGGTCATAAAATTGGTACACTGATTTTCTATATAATAAGTCAATATTGGGATGCGTTTATGTCAAACATGAATTTCATAGAAAGGGGGAAGTTACCTACCGGTATTACATGCGAAGTAAGTGTAGCAACTATCAACTCTTAAGCAAAACCTCGTTGTAAACTTTCAGACCTTAAGTTAACTACTTACATTTCTTTTGATTGTAAATTATAAGATTATATTCCGTAATAAATTTACAATTTGGCAATTTATAGCAAGTATTTATTTCACATATATGTAGCAATATACAGCAGTCATATTGTTGCAGTCGAAAAGGGGCCAAGGGGGGTCGGGGATGGGTATGGATATAATATTTGATTAACAATATAGATCAGCAACATACATATGTACAATAATTCATTATATTCCCCTCCTATCTGAGCAAGGTTGTCCATGTAGAATGTTAAAAACTCCCCCAGGTCAAATATATTCACCACCTTCACTGTAGCAGAGAATAATCCCCACTTTTTTTTTATATTCCCCAGATCCTTGAAACCCAAGCTAATACTATTGACATTATAAGCAATTGTTTCTATCTATATTCGCCATCTGTATTATACAGCTATTGATGAACCATTGTGTTATTATCCTGTCAAACTTTGACGAGATATTAAACTGTCGGCAGTCATCATGTCCACTGTTAAAACAAATTCTCTACATTTTTCCCGATAATTGCACTGTTAATATGAAGTGGGTCAATTGAAGTATTCGGATGCTTTCAGGGTTTTATTCTTCATAAGGTATGCTATTTGTTTTATGTTGAACCGTCTGCTGCTGTTCTTGGCTTTGTGACTATAACTTGATGTATGGTGAATATTTTGAATGTTTTTTTGAGCATGTCAGAAAAATCTTTTGTTATATTTGGCTACATTTCATTTAGGTCTTTTTTAGAGAAGGGTGGGTTGTGTTATTTTTTTTTGTTTTAAGATTTCAATAAATGTATTATATGCAACATGTACTTAAAATATCTTTTGAAAATATCATCATGTTTTCTAACTAAAAGTCAAGTGACATCACAGTTCTCATAGCAGAGGAATGTGGGGTGTGTTGCAAGTCTAAACAGCTTTTTGTATATCATGCATGGATTTTGGTGAACTACTTTCAAAAACAATTAAAAAACAAACAAGCCATTGTTGTAGTACATTACAGCTCCATATAATCATTAATTACAAGATGTAATAATTTAGGGTAATTATTTTCCATGCCAGTGTAATCTTACGATGAAAGAACTTGTTATTAGAGTGGTATTGATACAACAACAAACCCTCCCTGTTCTTTATAAATGATTATCTAAAAAGCAATCTCATCAAATGGAGTGAATTGTATAATGTATTTTCTCAATTAGAAAGATATCCTATTTTTAAAGTGAAACAACATGCCTAAAGGCAAATTTAAATAACTTTTGGCAGTGACAAATGGCTGGTTTTAGAAAATACCATCAATTCGTCTTTTCTTATGTAAAATTTGATGTTTGCTATATTTTTAGGAGATGTTGTGATAATTTCGGTGAAAGGTTTTGGAATTGTTGCTTTTGATTAAATTTTGTATTGAATATGCAAATTCATGCACAGAGAACTATTTAATAGTAAATCGTATGTTTAATGACATTACTCCTATCATGAATTACGATTTTCTGCTCCTTGCCTGGGTTAATATTAGAATATTATATTAGTTGCAGCACTTGATGGCAATTTGGATAATAGAATACTTTAATTGTATGAATCCTTTTGAGAGGGGTTGTGATGGAGAATTATTCAGGGGAAAAAAATAGAAATTGCCTGTGAGAAAAAATATTTCAATGGAAACTGAATTGAAAGAGCACTTATGAACAAATTACTAATAATTTCTTATTTTAGCCAATCACAGTAGGGCAGAAACAGTAGATTGGTTCTTATTAATAAAATGCTTATGTTCTTGTAGAAATTAAGTTTTTAAAAAAAATCTTGAATCTTTTTTTCTAAAATGGCCCAGCTTTTCAGTGTTCTGCATCTTGCTGTTTGTCTCCATTATTACATTTTGGGGTCATAAGGAGCCTTCCGCAACATCAGAACTAATCCATTACATTTACTTCAGCATTTAGAGGTTTATAAATTTCTGAAATAAAGTTAAACTTGAAGTTAATAAGATTTATTACATGGCTGTGATATAAAGTGATCAATTTACACTTAGAACTCAAGTGATAATGCAAAGATGTGCAGAACTGTCCAATACAGTTACAGAAAACCTCATATTCTAGTTACTACTGGAATATAATCTAATCTGGTTCACTCATTTAACAAGTTTAGTAATGAAAATTGTGAATTAAAATCTAGTAGACAGTTCTAATTGGCAAAAAAACCCACCCATTTTAAGATGTGATTTTGTGTTGAAATATATATCAATGGCAGACTGTCAATGTGAATGGCAGAATATTTGGGTTGGAAGGTAAAACTTAGGAAGTGCAACCACTTGACTTAAATCTTTAAACATTGAATTTTAATCCTTTAATCTGCTTTTACTCAACACCTTTACAGTTAACAGACATTAAAACATGAGGCATTAAGACAGCTTAGAAATAAGGACAAGTTCCAATTGTGTTGTTGACTTATTAACATTCCTTCAAAAACAATTATTTCTAATCAAGTCTGTCAATATAGCAAAAAAGTCTGTGATTGTAGAAGTCTTGTAACCAAGTAGCTTTATCATAGGAGATGGAAATTGTGCTCAGGTTTTATCTTTAATTCATGTTGTCTCTTTGGTTAGATCTTGGAGCTTTATCTTTATGGTATATCTTTGATTTTTGTGCCAGAAATTAGCAGACATGTTGTTATTCGTGTTGTATTTTGTGTTTTCAGACATACACACCACGCAGCATGCCTGCGGCAAGTCCAAACACAACCAGTAGCCAGTCCAGCACGCACAGTGGTAGTAATGACCTCAGTAAAACAAACCTGTATATACGGGGACTCAACCCTAATACCACAGATAAAGATTTAGTTAACTTATGCCAACCGTAAGTATATTGATGTTTGGTTCATTGATAAAAGTTGTCTTAAAAAGATATCTGTGTTATATATATTCTATAAATCTCTCTGTTTTATTCTGAAAATATCAGGTTCTGTCCAGTATTTAAAAATGTTGAATCTTGTCCAAAATGGAACATCTGCTGTGAAGGATGTCTGTATAAATTTTACCACAGCCCTAAATTAAGACTACTGAATGAATACAGTAATAGTTTGGAGTTTTGGTGGCCGAGGTAGTTATCTATCAACTATTGATCACAATTCTGTCAACACTGGGGTTTGCGAGTACATGCCCACAATCTCAGGTATCCTTAACTCCAGTCATATTTGACAAGGATTGCCAGGTACTCGGCCTTCCTTCTCCAATAAAAACTGGATGCCATGATATTCCTTAAAAGTTGCTTACAGTGCCATAAAGCATCATTCTGTAAACTACAAACAGCAATCAAGTTACCATAAAATACCTGCAAAATCACTGAATTTGTGAACTTTTATTGAATTTCTCTTCTATAATATGTAATACTTATAGTATTTTGAACTGAAAGATTTGGGATGTATTGTGAAAAGATCATTGTTTCACTGTAAATTCTCCAGTTATTCATGTTTTTCTTTTCATCTATAAACTGGCAAATACATAAGGTACCAGTAAAAACACTGCATTCATTTCATTTGTTAAATATAGTTCATGTATACTTAATTACATAAAGGTACATTTCACCATCATTTTGAACATTTATGCCCCATCCTCACTGTTTATGTGAGTTTCACAGTAACTGTGTGATCTTAGTTTTCATTGCCTTTAAGATTCAAACCACAAATATTTCATATTTTTATAATAATATATAATACAATTTACACATTTCATGTGCTCTCTCTACATTTCATGTTCACATTTATCATGCATATTATACCATTATATTGAACATAATTCATCGTCATTATCTTATGCTCTATTTATCACGAGTTGATTTCAGCTAGCTAAGGACTACATGTATCACTCCAGTGTTCAATTTCAGTTAAAATGGTTAACAAATGTATTTATCATACAGTTACTTGTAACAGTTTCTCTATTGTGCATCTCTTCATGTCTGGCAAAATCTTTTTTTTTACAGGTTTAGATAAAAATGTTATTAGTTTAAAAATTCTCTTGTCAAAAATGAAATATGTTTCAGCTATTGACTCATTATTTCAGTATCATTATTCGGTCTATTGTTAACAGCTGTGGTCTTCCTGAAGGCTTTAATTCATGAAATCAACAAAAACTTTATATATCCATTTGGTCTTCTATATTTCTTCTGCAATTGTATCATTATAAAAAAAAACCATGATGTTTTTCAATTCATCATATTTCTTTCCTGTTTTTACTATTCAATCTTTTGTCAAGTCTAGATTTTCTTGACTTCAATTAAGAATTGCCTGCCTTATCTTTTAGTGAAATGAATCTGAAAGTTGTCATATTACTTCCACAAATTATGTCTAAAAAGAAAACAAAACATTTTACACACGTGCTACGGAAGCCCATGATGGATCTTCCTCTCTTAATGTGAGAGTTCTTACAATTATTAAGGAATCGAGTAAGCTCCACAACACATTGACAAATGTGTGCAACGTGTTGACATTTTAAAAGCATTTGTTGGTACTAGTAGGAAACAAAGACCTTTTCTATGTTTTCTTCATCCATTACTGTATTGACATATTGATTTTATATGAAGGGCTACGTTTGGTTCAGAAACAAAGTTTATTAAATAAAATGTGAAAACCGCCAGAGAATAAAAATAAGGAAAGGACTTTATACTATTAGTATATATACTGGAGTGTCCGATTATTCTAATGTATATCAAGGGAAATAAAGAAACCCAAAGAAAAGTGCAGTATTTTGATTGTTGTAACTGTTTTCTGGTAGTCAAGGACAGATTCCCCCCCCCCCCCCCCCACCCCTGTATTATGAGAAATTTTGTATTGTGGACGATCTTTATCCTGATTACCTGTCCAAATAAAATGTTTCACATTAAGTTCAAGTTAGTAGCTCTGTATAATTTTGTATTTGGATTATTTTTTTCTAGGACCAGCATTTCAGAGATATACAATTTTTATATGGCTTTTCTACATATAATTGTCATAATTCTGAGTCTCCTGTGAGAAATGAAAAATTATATCTATTCATTATAATGCAATATGTACATCTAAAAAGGCTATTATTGCTGATAAAATGATATAGATGACTCACTAATGGAACTTGTCTGTTTTAGTCAATACACAACATCTGATCGGTATGACAGGGGGTTTCCTAAAATGGGCAGATAACTTATAAAGTATTATGCTTAAAAAATTGCTTACTAAGTGTTCTGCGAAATAGGGGGAGATCACTATTGAACTGTACAAGATCAAATTGTGGAAATGTATTTGAAAGAAAAACTTGAATTTTCCTGAAATATGTTTCTTCTCTGGCAGTCACCACTATATGCTATTGAACAAGAAGTTCAAAGATCAGTGTTGTATTAACACCCTCATTTCATTAAATCCTTTAATCATTTTTTTTTATCAAGATGATATCATTCTTTGAGAAGCAATAGGTGAATTAGGATGTGGAGGAAGGCAACATTGCTCACCCCAGGACTTATGATCTGGCCCTGATAAACAAGATAGAACAGTTTTAACTGTCATTCAAAATCCTCCATCAAAATATGATTTTATTCAATGATAAAAGTTGGTATCTGTTTAAATAGAGGAAGTCATCATTTTTCATGCAGGATCATAAAAATCTGCTTCCTGTAATACTCTGTTGAAACTCATTAACTTTGTGCAGTCATTGAGGCCTTTCCATTGGGGTTTATATTGGTTGAATATTATTACAACATTTTTAGGCTTCATAGATTAGTTGAGTTAAGAGATAAATAAATGACCCCTAAAGAATTTTTTAAATTTTATTGATACATCTTCCGGGACATCCCACCTTACATAAACTGAAGATCATGTTTGGAACTTTTGATCTCTGCCACAAGAGTACCTATAACAATATACATCTACATTGGTATGCACACAGTCAGATTTCTTAATATCAAAGTAAACATAATATAAACCCACCAGCACACCATACTTATGACAGAAACTTTGATGTTTTAAGAGAATCTCTCAAAATAAATAATTTTAAGTCTTGTGAAGTTTTTTGATATTGGATGTAACTTTTAAGTAAACACCATATCTTGACTTTCTAGGATGGATTATGGTGAGGTTAAAAAGTCAGTATAACAATCATAGCTTATTTATAGGTTAACAGTAGTGTTTGGTATTTTCCTCTTTAAGAGCATTTTTAAGAAGTTTATTTATAAAAAAAATTGAATTTTGGAATAAATAAAACACAAAATAGGAAAAAAGGGGGGTTTTTACCTTATAATCTAATGAAATTTAATTATTGTACCCAATTTAACATTGCATGAACTCTTAAAATTGATTTTTAGAGCGTTCAAATATTAGGCAATCATTTTTTTAATACATTAGCCATTTAACAGCAGGACCAAGTCCATTAACAGTCAAATGGCTTTGTTGCTGTTCAGAATTCCATATGATTTTCTGCATGTAAATGTTTTCATTGCTGTTTAATTGCAATTAAAGACACAGAAAATTGGATTTTAAAGAGCTAAATGTTTCTCTTACAAAAGATTTTAAGTTAGTTTTAATGAAGTGCGATAGTTGATTTTGGATTTACATGTTCTTCAATGTATAGCTTCTTACAGCTCTTGTTTTGTGTATTAACAAAGTATCAAAGGCTGTCCTACTTTGCAGTTTTTAATAGGATAGACATGGATTTTCTAATTTGAAATTTGCGTGTATATGTCTCAGTTTAAGTCATTGCACAATTTAAAAAATCTAAGCAACAGTGATTTGTTGACACAAGAGGGAGGCATTTTATTCTGTCTAACTATGTGGTGTTTATTAAAAAGCTTACAAGGAGCTGGCTTTATTAGAAAATCAAATATTTGATAAGTATTTTTCAACAAGTTGAATCTAATTTCTATCATACACACTTCACAGGCCTTACAATTAAGTGTAAAGGCATTATTGAATGAACCTTTAAATGCTCGTGTTGATTTTGGGTGCCGTGGTGGTAAGGCTAACTTACCACTCTACAATAACCTAAAGAGAAAAAATGTGAAACTTGGCATACAAAATCTAATGAATTGAATATTAAATCCTTTATAGTATAAGGACTCGTAAGCAGAATTCTCATAACTGTCTTTGTAAACAGAAGAGACTCAGAATTTGTTGAATCGATTGTGTGTTTTATTAAGTATATTTAGTTGCAGAAATGATTAAAAGAAGTGCATTTCTCCTGCACAAGGTTCAATATTGTGTCTAGACATCAACATTCGGATCAGTTGTAAGATGGAGAGGAGATGTCCATTTCTTTTCAAAAGTCGATTAATAGAGAAGAAAATGGCCTGAGTCAGTGATTGACAGTTCCAATATATTTTAAAAGTTTTAATAGTTGCTGTCAAAATAGAATTTTAAAATTAAATTATTCCAATTTTAAATCTGTCAGTAAAGATGATTATTTGGATAAAATATTTTGTCTACAGACATAGGTCCAGATCAGCATAGTTTGGTTTTAATTTCTATCCATTATGTAATTGTCTTTGGTTATATAACTTAAAAGCTTTATTTCCTTACACTGTCCATTTGAATTCTTTGACAAAGCTATTAGACCCATTGATTTCTTGGTGTAAACAGTTTTGACCGCCAGTGAATCTGGAGTTTAAGAGGTTTTGTAGTTTATTGGCTTATATTGATCTGTTGTAAACAGTTGAGCTATTATTTAGAAAGGTGGAACAAATTATTACTTTTCTCTAATTGTTTGGACATCATTTCTTATAAACTTACACCTGTCAGGCATTTATGTTTATTTAATCCCAAATATTCTTTCCATTGGAATGGAGGCTCTGCAAGATCAAACTAGATTCTGATAGACAACTCCTTGTTAATTGTAATTTGCAGCAAATATTTTGTTACTTATAAATCAACAGATAAAGGAGAAGGGAGCTGCCTTGTTGCAGAGATAGATTAAAAAAAAACTGAAGCTCATATTCTGATCAGACCAAAAACATTGTATGACCAAATAATCCTTTCATCCCCATAAACAGCAAAATATAAATACAAATACAATAATTGATACAACAGTGAGGTTGAGTCTACCATTTAGCAGGGTCTGGTCTAAACTCCAACCTTAAATAACATCCTGCAGAAGATTGTAGGTTTTTCGCAGGGTGCTCTGGTTCCCCCCTCCCTCGTTTCACAAATAACTTTGTGAAATTGATTTAACTGAAAAATTGCCGACAGTGGTAATTAACCTTATCAAAATAAGAAGTCTACAGTGGATACTGTGATATTATTCTTTTCTTTAAAATATTGGGTTTCGATTCATTAATATACAAATAACATACAGGAACAGTAAAGAGATCTCTATCAGATTAACCCTCTCGTGGTGCCCCTCTATAGAGACATGTGCAAATCTCTGATAGTGATTCTAAGATCTTAATTAGATTATGGTTTAACTACAGCTTGTTGATATTACCAAGGATATAGATACAAATTATATACTGTGTCAACAAATTATTTATTAACTTAAGATTGAGATTTGTTTTAAATGGTACTGGAATTTTATCAGCAGCTTGTACTTGATCAAGAGGTTGTGGTTTGAAGCAATGATCAATATACAGGTCATTAATTGTCAAATATATTTTATAAATTTTGCTTTTTGTTAAAGGTTATAAAGACCTGATCTGAATTCAACACATTTATAATTTTGTTAAAAACATGTTTTAGGATGATTCATCATGTTTTGTACACAAAATGATTTTGCTGTGTGATTTTGGATGAAATTTATGTCTCATTCAACATTACATTTTATAATTTTACTTCATGCTTGTTCATTTTGATTTTCCATCGTTAGAACCATCT
Source organism: Limnoperna fortunei (assembly GCA_944474755.1). Lineage (NCBI taxonomy): Eukaryota > Metazoa > Mollusca > Bivalvia > Mytilida > Modiolidae > Limnoperna > Limnoperna fortunei. The sequence continues at coordinate 44,212,926 of OX104119.1, forward strand.
GCCATTGTTTCATTTAAAAGGATTGTTTCAGACCTTTAAATATGAAGAAATCGTGCAAGTAAATTCAGCACTGTACATTTTTTATTCAGTCAAGCTGAGTGATTAAAAGCTTGTATCCATTACTTTTCAAACGTAGCTATTTCAATGATTACATTTATGTGTTGTGTCTAAATACATCTTAAATTTTTTACTCTGAAGTTTAAAGTCAGTAATTGAAGTTTTAGACAGATATAAGGATTCCAGAGTATTTACAAAGCCAACACCCACATATTTTTGGCTAAAGATTTATTATTATCAAGGTCTGTTTTGTTTAAACCTTGTTAATTAATAGGAATGAGCATTAAGGAGATTATCTCCCTTTTATATACAAGAAATAAAATAGCAACAAGATTAGGTAAAATCTTATGTAATAAAGATAACATTTTCTGATTGTTTTCTTTGTTGTTATTTTTCAAATCAAGCTTGTTATGATAACATCTCAATATCAACCAACAAATAACCAATTGTTCAAGTAAGTTTAAATATTTTTACACAACTAATCTGTTCTCAAATTTGAACTAGGTGTACCTTGGGGCATCTGTATTGATAAAAATTCTAAATGATTGAAAACGTGATTGTCACCACAGTTGAAAACAGACCTTTAATACACATCTTTAGAGACATCTAGAAATGTATTTTTGTATCACCATTATCAGAGGAATCCTACATTGATCTTTCATAATAGATAAAATTTTGAAATATTTTTTGACACAAAGATTATATCATTTTAATGTATTTTGTGGTCATCAATTTACAATACTGTTGGAATGATTGAGCTATAAGGAAAGTTTCTATTTTTTAAAAGACGATTTTGGTGCTGATTACAGCAATTAATATGTTTTAGACAGACAAGTAATATATCTAAATCTAACAAAAGTATATAGGAATCTTATAATGCCCAGTAAAAGTAAAATGGTTAATTATGAGAAATTTTCTCAATTCACACTTATGTTTTTTTATATATTTAAATCCGATCTAACTGGCCTGCTCTGGTCATTTCTAGTAGTTTATTCTTGCAATGATATAGACTGAACATGGCTGGTTTCCTGTTCAACTAAAAACACCCTGACTCATTATGACTCGGAAAGTAAAGGAGTGATACATCAACATCTTTTTCGTCACTGGAGCAAAATTTAATTCTGTACTTTTCTTCATAGTTTTCATACCACCAAATTTTTATAACACCAAACATCATCTTGGATTCAACAATGAATTTTCCTGTCATAAATAAGGCCATAAAAGAATTGATTTGAAAGTGATTAATGTTATAAATTTTACCTTTATGCACAGTTATTGCATGTGTAAAGTGCATTTCTTCTGGAATAATATGCCTGCTGCCATTTTTGGTCCAGGCATTAATTACTTTATAATCAAAATAAAAGCATTCTGTGACGAAAATCGTGTTAATTATAGTAATTATTGGTAGCGTGATTAGGGATTTCATTTGGTAATTACTAGATTTTGCTTGCTTTAAAGGTTGATGTATAGATTTTCCTATTAATTCATCTCAGACAGGTTTCTTGGACATCGAATCTGGTGAACATTTGTTAATTTCTTGTGCAAACATAGTATTATTCAAAGATTACTTTAAATGGCACGCTTTCCATATGTTGTTGCTGCTTTTGGCATTGATAATAATATTGCTTATGATGGGTCAAGGTTGTGACCCGTAAAAATAAAGACTTCAGTGATGGTCTGCATTGTAAATAAAATATAACTTAGTTTAACTGAATTTTTCATTCACAGACTTAAACTCTAGCAAAAAAAAATCATTTATTAGCATTCAATTAACTAAATAACTTCATCTTCTGAAAAAAATCATCTCATACTAATTTCTAATAAATCGCAAAAGTTTATTTTAGTTTACTGCAAATTTTTTTCTTTTTTTTTTCTTGCAGATATGGCAAAATAATATCAACAAAGTCCATATTAGATGAAAATACAAAAAAATGCAAAGGTGAGCAGCTCATATATATATATATTAGCTATATGATCAGATATTTCTTCTCATTGCAGATATGGCCAAATTATTTCCACAAAGGCAATTTTAGACCTAGGTACAAGTAAATGCAAAGGTGAGATTCCGATTCCACGGTCCTAATTGGGATGTTGAGAGGTTTTTTTCCTTATTTTATAATACAAAATGCTTGACAATGCACTATAATCAGGTAGTTAAATGTTTGCAAAAATTTTAAAGATTAAAACAACAAAGGCAATATATGAATCTTTGGAAATGTTGAATCTTCTTTTTATTCAGCCATTTGCCCTCTGGTGATATAGTACTATCCTCTAACTACCAGCCACAAGTCATAACTCAACAGAATCAACAGATAACAAATGTTCCCTTCAATAAGACATTTTACCAGCTTATTGCTTGTATATTTTGATACTACGAATGACTCGTTTAATTTATGGGATCAGCATTTTCCAAGTAACTTGAACTGTCCTCTGTGTTAAACCTCTCCAATAATACTGAGCTGATATTTTTCTTAGAACTGAAAGATCTAATTGAGTATTTTAAGTGCAAGTCATGTGAAATTGATGCAACAAGGGTATGCAGGAAGTCATTTTCAGTGTAATAGCTTGTGGTTATATTCAGTGTTGTTATATTTACAGGTTATGGTTTTGTTGATTTTGAATCTCCTCAGGCAGCCGAGGTGGCAGTTCAGGCATTACAAGCCCAGGGTATCCAAGCACAAATGGCCAAGGTAAGTTAAACAGCAGAGGTGGCAGTTCAGGCATTATAGCCCAGGATATCCAAGCACAAATAGCTAAGGTAAGTTAAACAGCAGAAGTGGCAGTTTAAGCATAAGCTTTTGGTATTCAAGCACAAATGACCATGGTGGCAGTTCAGGCAATGCAAGCCCAGGGTATTCAAGCATAAATTGCCAGGATGTCATTTAAGGCATTATATGCCATGGATATCCAAGCACAAATGACCACGGTAGGTAGCTGAGGTGGCAGTACAGGCACACCCTCCAAAGTCAAGGGTTCCGAGTCTGTGTTCGCTCTACCGAAACAGAACCCCTGACTTGGATGATGGTACAGGCACTACAAGCCCAACGTATTCAATCACTGATGGCAAACACATAATAAGCTGCCTTCAGTAGATAAAGTTTGATTCTGTAACTTCATCGTATTTGTAAATGGGTGAAGGCTTGCAATTTTGTAGTAGTATAAGCCTACACTGGCCATCGTTTCAGATTTCCATAAATATTGTTGATTGTTACTTATTCTAATAATTTATGTAAAAAGAGGTAAATGTAAACTAATCACTGTCACGTGACTCCTTTCCTGTCTGCTTTAAACACATTCGTCTAGCTTTATGCAAATTGACTTTAATCTTTAATGATGGAGTTCTGTTCAAATGTTGTTGCACTAAATTTGTACAAAATTTTCATTTCACATGACAATTTGCAATTTCTTTGTCAAGTATTTTGAGTAATTGCACTAAAACATGAAATAGATTTCTGAAGTATTCAATATAGATGAAATGAGCAACAGATCAATTACAAAAATACTGATCCGTCAAATTCAATTTGTTCAGCATTTTATTCTGGACATCATGACTGGTAGTCTCTTGAACATCACAGATTTCACAGATCAATTCAAACTGCATTTTCTAATTGTCAATACACTGGAATAGGGTTTTCGATTGAATGGAAATTAAATAACAACGTGTCGCGATACAATGCACCAGATAATATTATCTGTGGTCTGTAATACAGAAAAAATATTGAATCATGGAGTCAATTGGTTTTGTATAGGAAAATCCATTTATCTGTAAATTGTGTTTTATGCCAATGTTTTGGTGTATATTACAATTACATAAAGCTGAAGAGAAGTTGTAGATTTTTAAACTGGAATGATTAGTCTTGTCTAGAGAGGGCAAATTTAAATTATTTGGAAGAGATTATCAATAAGCTTGTGTTGTGAAAACCTTCCAGAAATTAACTTTAAATTAGTTGTCTTTTAACTCAAGATTATGTTAAATTCTATTCATCTTGTTTCCACTGCCTACAATTAATTTTTTTAATTTAAATTATATAATCTAAAAATAAAATTTAATAACATTCTGATCATTATCAACCTATTTTGCAATAGAAATTCTACTGTCATTTTCCACTTTGACAATTTAGAAGTAAATAAAATTCCATGCCAGATTTGTTGTTGTCTGTAATTGGGATATTTTCTGCTGGTATAATTTCCTATTATTTTGATCCACATTTTCATATTCATTTTGCCTTAAGCATCAATCAGTCAAGGTCCCCAGGTTTTCTGTTGTAAAGCATAATCTTTGTGGCGTTTGACCCCATCTATTTCTCCACAATGTAAAAAAACCTCACACTTAAAAGTAAAATCCCAAGATAATTCTGGAACATATTTCTGCAATAACGACAAACAATTATGTCTTTTAGAAAGAATCAATAGCTAACAAACTATAATTTCCAGCTATCTACGACAGTTAAGAGGATGAAAGCAAAAATATGTTTTCTTAGAATTAAATAACAGATAGTATTACAATTCTAATATTGGCAATTCAGAATAATAAAGTATCCCTTACAGCATTTCCCAGTTGGGGGAATATCATTTTATTGATGTTGTTTATATTTGTAATACTCATTTTGCCTTTAAACAATAGGTTTATTTGTTTACTTTGAGCATGAAAAGTAAATATAAATAAAATTGAAATATTTTAATTTAGTTCAAAAAGTGTCATGTTTTATATATGAACTACTAAAAGAACTTCAATAATTATATTATGATTGGAGGAAAATCAGTGAGTTGTAGAAGTGCATTCATTGGATTATAACCAGTTATGATTTTCAATATTGCTAACAATACACCAAATATATTTAAGAATGCAATTAATTAAGGAAACTTTAAATGTTTTCTCCAAACTGTACACATAATCAAATGTGTTCCATAATGTTTCAATGGTTCATTGCTAAAATTAAAGTGATTTTTCACATGCTTTTAAGAATGCTCAATGTAGGGCAAACCAGGTATGTCATATTTCATGCATGCCTTTAAGGTCATTGATAAATCATAGATTCTTTAAGATATATTTTGGTGGCTCTATTCATAAAGTGACACATAGATCTACAGTACAAAACCTCCTTTAAGGATCAGATTTCTTATTTTGCTATCCCACTGTTACATATAAAGAAGTGTTTCTTTTCACGTTTAATCCGCTTTTTACAAAACTCTTAGCAGCATGTCAGTGTCGTAAGAATTCTGTAAAAGGGTTTGATCAAGTGAGAAAAATTGTATTTAGGAGAGTGCTTTACCAGTAATGAAGTTCAATCAAAAGGTTCAATATAGTGCAGCTGTTTTAGGTAGCAGGAGTCATAATGAATTACTCAATAAATACTGTATGAAAGATGTCCTGAAAGGCACTGCTTAGCCACTATTGGTAAAAGAAAAAGTACATAAAACATTAAGCTTAAGAATCCAGCACACCTATTTGAATTCTAGCTGAATTAAAATTAAATAAAATTATATAAAAATATTAAATGAACCTCGTATTACAATTGATGTGGGGTTCATTACTTTTTAATTTGAAAAATAATTTTGACAATGATAACTTTTAATTTCACTGCTGTACCATAGTGGTTTGTTGTGTTAATTTTCATTAAAAAATATGTAGTCTACTGCATTTTAAAAAAAGACAAGAAACAGACAAAAAACTATACATACATCTTTCTTTTATTCACTGTGTATTTATTGCCAGTACATATTTCATATTGTTTGGTTTACTTAATATGAATTTCTAGCTAGCAGCAATAAATATCTCAAGAATTCAAAAGAAAATATATATTGTGGTTAAGAAACATAATCATTACTGGGCAAACAAACTGCCAAAGGAAGACACACATGGTAGAAAAAGACACTTTAAAGCTTTGAGTATTGCTTTGAAAGTATTAAAATTGTAAAAAGCTGAATCTTTATTGTTTCAGAAACAGAAGCATACAAAAATAATCTTTAAATAAATTTTATTTAATGCAAAAATGGAACATTTTCAAGCATTTGGTAGTTCTTTTTAAAATGATATTTTGCACCTGAGAAGATTCTCAAAGGTAATTTAATTGGCATTCAAGTGTCATCTATCTAAGATGCATGACTGAACACATACCTTTATGATAATGAAAGTATCTTATTTACAATAAAAACTGATGATGGGTAAAATGAGAAGTCACTGAAGTACGAAGCATGAAAATATTTGATCAAATTCTTTTAAGTAAGTAGACCAAGTGTCATGTTTCAACAGATACCAAAAAGTTGTCTCCAAATTTTTGCTTGTACGTGGAATGCTTGTTTTGTGGTTTTTGGCAGTAGGCGTTTTTCTGCACACTTGATGAAAGTAACTACGTAATGCCGTAATATTTTGTCAAAATTTTTGTTAACAATTAACATGTTAAAGAGACAAAACATAATAAAAAAGTATTTATTATTTGGGTTTGAAAAATTAACACTGTTACATGTAATTGTTTACTCTTTAGTCATGATGTTTGTACTGAAAAAAATATTTATTGTAAACAACAGTTATTACTATCAGTAGGCTTCCAGCAGACAGGAAACTGGTTTCCTGTTGTGATAAGGATGACTGGTTGCTGTATTAATCATTGACCTTCAGTTTTATTGAAGCATTGTTGCATTGAGTATTTTTTTAGAATTGTTAAATTGCAAAAAAATATCTATTTTGGGTTTCCATTTTTATCCATTTTTGAGGTCTGTTATATGCTTTGCATTTTAACTTATAAGGGATTTCATTCCATAAACTGTCCTGATAACAAACATTTGTTATTGAGAACTGTGTTTTAGGACATTTGTACCATATTTCAATTTTCAGTCTTATATGCTCTGTTGCACATTTTATTAACATGTAATGTCAATTTACAATTTATTTGGATAGTTGAAATTTGAAGTCACTTCAGGGTATACGGTTGTTGACCCATAACAACTGGAAAATTGCCAGACAAAATCAATTAAACCCGTCATAAGTTTATGATAAAGTAAAATATGTTTTATGTATATGATATGAATAATATGTTTGTTTTTAAACATTTTTAATGCACATGTGATATGGTCTATTTTTGTGTTAATCTTCCGAAATTGAGTTCTAAATATGGAATCTTCATCATTGTCTCAATAAGATTTGAAGATTAGATATTTTTTAATCATATTTTGATAGTTGTGTCACTTGTCTGGTCTGTGTTTGTTCAAGGTACCCCTGAACCCCAAATTTTCTTATTTCTTGTTTGTAAAATTACAGTAAGAGCTGATGAATCTCAAAAGGAGGGGAATTTACTCGGATACACTGGCTTCTCCCCTCCCACTTCCCTTAAAAAAATTGACGTTATATTGCTGAATAAGTGCTAAAGTACATAACAGACTTGTTTTTCTAGTGACAATTTTAAACATTTATGTACAGCACAGAACACAGTGACAAAATATGCATAACATGAACATTTGTCTTAATTTGTCAAATTGTACAACATTTGTACTTTATCATTTAGTAGGTTCTTGAAAGATACACATTTCAGGCCATAGGGGAAAGGATAAAAATTATATGTTTTACTTATATTTAAAATGATACTGTAACCATGAAATATGGAATTCTTTTGCAGAGTTATGTAATAATTTGTGTAGATAAATAAATCTAGAATGTGTCCTCTGTTAAACTTGTAAAATGAGGACTGCAAGCACCTGCTGCCTTCATATTTAACAAGTGGTCTTAACTGGTATTTAATGGTAAAAATCACTTCTTATTCAATATCATGTTAATTATATCCTTCATTATTCAAGCCTTGTAGCGTCATATTCTGACACCTAAAAAGGGGATATGCCATCGGCAAAATTGATTTGTAATTGTATGGCTTGCATGTTTTGGCTTATTGGAAGTTTTGTATTATTTAATAAAATGTGACAAGAAATAAATTGTTTGCCATTCAAAATGAGATGTAAAATATCCCGTACCATTAAGTACAAGAGGAACCTGTTTGGTTATGTAAATTGGTAATGCTGTTTGCTTGATTTATCGTTAAATATGCTGTGTTGCTAATTTTTCCAGCCATAAAGAAAAATAATTAGGGGTCAATTTTCATTTTATTGATTATATGACAAAATAGCAATGACATTTTATTGGAAATATAAGACAAGCAGAAATTTGTGTGCAAGTTTCAATTTGCATCAAAATCTATATGACTTAATAAAACAATTCTTACAATTACAAACATTGATAATAGATTGGTTCAGTTTATTTTCATTAAATTTTGTCAAGTTATAATGAGGATTGCTATTCATCATGCTCAAGAAGAGCTATTGTAAATATTACCATGTCTGTCTGTCTGTAAACAAAAATATCATGACATAATGAAAGCAACATTTTGGAGCTTTGTCTACAGCCTACTATTCACAAAAAACTTTAAAATGTGTATATTTATTTTCAGCAACAAGAACAAGATCCAACAAATTTATACATTGCCAATTTGCCAATACAGTATACCGAGACACATTTAGAAAATATGTTCAAAGACTATGGAACTGTTATATCTACTCGTATTCTAAGGAACCCTGATGGAGTTAGTAAAGGAGTTGGGTTTGCACGCATGGAATCAAAAGAAAAATGTGAACAAATAGTACAAGTTTTCAATGGAAAACTTATTCCAGGTATGTATCAGAGAGCTAAAGTTAAAGATAAACCTTTAAAGCAATTGACAAAAAGCTCTTAATTATGGAGAATTTTTCCCACATTGCACTTACTTTCAGATAATTTGCTCTTTCATTTGTTTTGTGTTTTTTTTTTCATGAAAGGAAACATTGCTTTATACTTCTTATAACTCCATCTTTACTTCACTAGAAGTTATGTCATAGTATGCCAAATGGTTATTTATGCTGCTGTGACCTTATGTGGCCTTTTCTGCACATGGGTTACAAAAGTAAAGGTCAATTAAATATCTGGTTGTATCTGATACTTCATTGGACCCTTACTTGACATGATATAATACTGAATTTTATCACTATGAAAAACAAATGAGTTTGTTTTTAACAAATGAATCTAAATTGCTTTTGAACTTTTTAGAAAAAATACATTATTAATATAATTATTATATCCAATTTTACTGCCAAGCAGACCATCAAACTTTCTTTATCAACAATTTTATCTTTTAATTACAAACTTCATAGATCTTCATTTTAATTTACCAGAAGAATAACAAGGCAGAGTCAAATATCACCACCTTAATACATAGATTGACAAGGCTGATATCATAGCTGGGAAGTATATTCCAATATATCAGTCTTCTGTTCCAATGATCGGTGTTAATAACTTGATAGGTCTTGTGATCAACAGATAAGTCCATTTAAGGCTAATATTGGTTTTGCTTTTCTTTTTGAAGATTTTTATTTTAAAATGAACCTTGTTTCAAAATCTTTTTTTTTTACCTTTAACATTGCATAGCAATGGAAAAAAGTTTCCATCATGCAGTTTCAAATATATGTTTAATTTCAATTCTTCTTACGCAACTGTATCTTAAAGAACTGTCCAAATAAACAGAATAATAATTAGTCATATGCTTAGGTAATAAATCGTGTCGTCTCCAGATCACTTGTTTTAGATTAAAAAATAATACCTGTATAATATTATTCCTCATAATTAGCATTCATAGCAGCAATGTGAGAAATTCGGTCAAGCGATAACTTATTTGAATATCAAAGGTGTAACAACAAGCCCAAGTTGACAAACAATCCATCGTGAATGAGGTATGTCAACAAAATCCCTTGGCATTTAAAAAATGTATTCATTACAAAACTTATATGCCTCACAGCTGCTTATATACTGTGACAAAAATTTTGTAGGACTTTTTTTTTACAGCTTAGAAAGCTGTAACAAAAATTATCTTTTAACTCAACAAAATTTTATTATTTGCATTAAAGGTTGTAAATATGTGTAGACAAATGTATAAATTACTCACCACTAAAATTAGATTTAGTATTAAGATGCAACACCCAACTGTTTTTCTAAATTACTTTGGTCTTCATGGTGTCATAGAAGAAAATATGTGAGAGGAGATATTAACCTATTAAAATGTAGATGAGATATTTAATGAAGGTCGTTATTTATGAGGAAGATATGAACCTGCTATACATCAAGTCATACCATGATATATTGTATCATAGCTTGGTAACTCAAAAACATAACATCATGTATCATGTTCAAAAAGTTACCATAGAAACAAACAAATACTGGTTACAAAAATACAAAAAGGACAAAAATAATGTAAAAAATTAGGATTTCATAAGAATTGCATAACTTTTTTGAATATTTCTGTGAACAAATCAAAAGATTTTAAATTGAAATAATTTCCAAGGTGTAAGCATATAGTAAGAAATATTTCACGTTGTTTGTATAGGTACACGAGTTACCATTGACCTTGTTATTACAAAGATCATTAATTTCATTTTAGAGTAAAAGGAGAAATTGTTCTTCCTGTGTTCAATTTTAGGTTTCTTGTACTAATTGAACATCCTGTTCAGTTGGCATGTGTGTATACTTCGGTTTGTAAAATTTCAACTCCATGATGGTTTTGACAGTATATGGTTAAATTTATAAATAAAACTGTCAGTCAAGTTTTACTTCAGAATAAATTTTACATTCTTTTCGGCATGGGGCTGTGTACAACAAACTTGTTTACATCTAGAACTACTGTTTAAGAGAGTGAGTGGCCTCACAAACTATTTATGTATATATCTTTTGTTTTCAGGCTGTACTGAACCTTTAATAGTCAAATTTGCTGATGGGGGTAACAAGAAAAAGACCCCCCAAGCTTTGACGATTCCAACCAAGATTTGGACTGATGCAACTAGAGATGTATGTACACAGTTGGTCAAAGGGAGATAACTTTAGTTTTTATTTGTAATGCAAAGTTAAATTAAAAGAATACACACAAAGTTAAAAAAAACCCAACCTTTATTTAATTGAAATAAATAAAGGAAATAAATAATGTAAACATAGTTGTAAACAGAAAATAAATAGAAATAAAATTAATTACTTCCATTTTTTATTACAGTTATTAATTCCAACACATTATGCTGACCAAGCAAGTGTTCTTGCTCAACAAAATGGGTAAGTCGATCCTGGACAAATTTGGTGGAGGTATTGTGACATCTTCAAAATATAAGTTGCTTCTATAAAATGTCTTAAAAATTGCATGATATCCATATAAATCTTCAGTCTTTTTGTCGATAAATTCTGAAAAGACTTTGAACTATGGTCTTAAACTAGTAATGCTCATTTTTTAAAAAGCAAATTTAGATACTAGTTTAGCACTTTTTGAAACATTTTACTCCAACTGCAAGTATTTAAAGGGATCTTTTACTACTTAAATTATAATATTAGGTAATAATGAAAACTACTACAAAGTATTTATCTTAAAGCAGTTTAACTGGCTTTCTATTGCCTAATTGGAACTAGTGTATTGATTAAACTAACTTTTTTTCAGACTTGCAGCACAGCAGTTAATGAGTCAAGGCCTTCTTCCTAGATACTCCATGGCAACCACACCCCAAACCACATACCAAGTTCAGTCAGCTGCTGGTTGGATGCATCCAAGCGGCTACATCGTTCAACCCCCAATGGCCCATGTAAGCCCATTTTCTTATTATAGTGGCCAGGCTGGTTTGATTGATCCGTCTAATTAATATGAACAATTTATGAAGATTTCATGAACAAATGATGATTTTTTTTTATGCAACATGAAAGAATGGATGGATTTGTGTTTTTTTGTGTTTGATGCAAGGAATTTATGTGAAATCAAAAAGTTATTTTACATCATTCAAAACAAATATCATGATTTGATTGTAACAAATTCCTTAGATCAATATTTAAGCTAAAAAGAAAGATTTTATAAGCAAATAAAAAGGAAATGAAAACTTAGGTTAAAATCCAGTCTGCAAATAGAAACTATTAAATACTAAAACCAATTTTATTAGGATTTATTTAAAATCCTAGGTATGTGAAATTTTATTGAATATTGAATCCTTTAATTTATTTGCATGAGTTTAAAGGCAGTGAAGACAGAGATATATATTTCACACGACTCTTGGCATCAATAACATTAGTTGAATGTAGTTTGTTGGGCAGAATTTCTCATCAACTGTACATTTTTAGATAAAGTTAGAATTACCATTTTCAGTCATTTTCTTTTTTAACAAATTGTTTTATTTTTTAATTTTTGTGTAGGATAGTAGTTTTAGTCAAATGGCCATCTATAGAAAACCATGTACTGTAAATATATATTGAGTGACGCAATAATTTTTTGTAACTGAAATTGAACTGGCTTATATAATACTTATTTTGTTGGCATGGATCACATGACCTTTATATTTTTACCTTATTCTTTAATTATTAAAAAGATAATCTATATATATAAGTATACAAGAAAAGAGATATGATTAATGAATACCCGGAGGATGAGAGAAAAAAATATGTTGTTACAAAATGTGCCAAATAAAACAGCATCTGTATGAATACTTTACAGAGCAGAAATAAATTGAATGGTCACAAAATATACCTGATCTCTTTGATGTAATAAAACATATTTCTTACAAGTAACAACCTATAATATGATGCCTTGTATTTGTAACCCTGCTGCTCCACTTAAGGTAGCAATAACCTTTTATATACAGCCATTTTACTGTTCTAATATTCAGCAGTAGACTGTATGACTGTCGTCTTGTACAAATTGAGCAATAAACATTGTCGCAGCCAATTTCAGTTGACTGTTTTTTAATTTTTTTTAATATTGGTTGTGTTGAAGCTTATTTAACTTTCTCCTCTATATTTTATGATAAAATTTCATTTTTTTATATTTTTATTTTATTTGGAATGAAATTTCTGAGGGGGGGGGGGTTGTGAGTATTACAGAAAACTTTGTCAACTGTTTTGGATGTAATATGGCTAACCAGATGAAAAAAAGATATGTCCAGAATCATTTGCCTAAAGACAACCTTTGGAATTGAGCTGTCCTTTTTGTGCTTGCTAAGTATTGCCTCCTTTTAACTTTAATAAAGTTTTTCCTATTTGGCCTTCTCCACTATTTTTGTTAAACATTTTACATTTAAAACTTATTTGCTTCAGTTTTTAGCCTGTTTAACATTTCTTTCATCTTCTTCATTTTGTATTTTTTTTCCTTTTTAAGATAATTATATTTATAGCATGAAAAATAATAATAATTTTGTATGAACAAAACAAAATTGGTTTTTAATGTATTCATTCAGTTATAAAGTAATGAGGAAGATGGATAAGTTCAGTTAAATTTTTTTGCTTTAGCATTGTCATTTGAGAGTTTTTTGTTCTAGACCTAATGCTAGCATCTTGGCTAATCTTCTGAAGAATTACTAACCAACAGAAAAAAATGCTAGCATACTGAGGTCTGATTCTGATTTCAGATTGTTCCAACATCAACGATGTATACAGGATCCCCATGTATTGAGTCCATGCTTCCCTCTCTATCTGCTCAAATGGGACAGCTACATATTTCCCAGGGCTCGGTAGGCCAACGATCGTCTTGGGCAATGCTTTATAACACATAGTAGTTTACAATCACCTCAAACTTAGAATTTGTGTTGTCCGCTTTTTTATGCTGCAAGTTGAAATTTGTTCTACATGGTTTTTTTTTTTTTGTTGGTATAAATTTGTATTTATATAAAATAACATTTAAAAAATATATCTGAAAAAAAAATATGTTAAGATGTGATCATTTTTTTTTTTAAACTTGATTGTTTACTTCTACTTGCAGTTTCTCTACATTTGCTTTCAAATATCTGTTTTGTATGTTTATGTTATTGTGAAAGTGTAGAGTTTCATATCAGTAAGAGTGCTTGGAATGTTGAGCAAAGTTTTAAATCAAAATCTTGAATGCCAAAATGTTTTTTCTTGCTTGTAATAAACAAAGTCATCAGACGCATGTCTTTTTATTAAATAATAAAATTTAAGCATGCTTGTTTCTTAAAAAAAAATGTGGTATGCACATCCAGTTAGTTTCAGTTACAAATTAGGTCAAGTTTTGACAAAACACATTCAGTTCAGAAATAGATTTTTTTTAAATCTTGTGTCTAACATCTGAATGATCAAGATCTATGCAAATGTAAATAGTTGTAAATATTGCATGTTTGTTTATATGGTTTGTTGGATTAGAAAATTCACAAAATATTCTAAAAATTTGGTCATTTAAATTTTTTGGGTATTTTCGTAACACATACTTTAAAAACAATGAGATAAACTATAGAAGACATACTGTTAAACCAAAAATTCTTCTGAACAGAAATTTCTTTAACTAGTCAGGCTATCTACTAAAGTTATATTTAATGATTTCTATTTCTACTATAAATAAATATATATATTTGTGTTAGTTACTTTTGTTTTAAAATATATATAAATTTGAAAAAGGTACTTGACATAAATATATTAAGTTTGAGTATCTTTAAAGTTATATTTTAACATTTTTTTTTCATCAAAGTGAAAAATACTCAGGATTTTTTTTAACTTTATATCTTTAACATGTTTTTTTTAAACATGTATAAACTATTAAATTGTTTAAGTGTTGGCTTAGATAATTATAATCTTGTTGCTGTTAAAAAAATGCATTGTAGAAAATATTATGCTACCGGAATTTATAATTTTGTGTTAAAAGAATTATTCAACCTTGCCCCTATATATTAATAAATTAGTAAAATGTGCCGAGTACAGTAGGCCAGTGATGTTTGTTTTTTTTTGTATCGTAAAAATCCTCACCAAAAGTGCTACCTCTGAACGAGATCAGTTTTGTGATCTTTCTGATATTAATAAAGTTCTATAAACATCTGTAATCACAGTCTTAAACATATAACAATATATATCCACTTCTATCAAAGTCTAACCTGTAGTTACATACAATGGTAGCAATAATAAACCAAGCATTTAAACAAGTGGTGCTAAGTACAAATATTCATCTTGTGTTACTTTGTACAGCCATAGACCATTCCCTACTAACAAATAGTATACAATCAGGGTAATCTACATATAAATGTACAAATTCTTTTAAAATGTCTGCCAAATTTCCACTTAACTTGTTGTCATTTTCCATTTATAAACTTATTTTATTTTTAAAAGTATTTAGTGTTCTTTTCAAACAGATTTTTCTTTCAAGACATGCACGAGACAAAATATGTACTTCTAAAGTAGGGATTAAATTATGGTGTTTCAAAGTAATACACAAATGAAAAAGGTGATCTACTTATAGATAGTATACATGCATAAACTGTATAGATATTTATTCGGTGAAAATTTATTTTATTATTTAAGAAAGTATATTCAGTTAGCAGAGCAAGACTTGTCTCTTTAAATTGATAGAAAATCCAATTTTGTAAACATATGATGTTTGACCAGATTTAGTTATTTATCTCATCATTATGTTTTCAAATATATATATATATATATATATATAAATGTTTCTAAATGCTTTAAACTTGACACCAGTGACCTTTCAACTTTGATGTCAAATGTATCTACAAGTGTTTCAGTTTTATTTGTTTTGTTTCAGTTTTTTTGTGTGGTCTTTCTTTCTTTATCTACTGATATTTTTTTTCAGGTTTTTTTCTTATTTATTTACATTTTCTGTATCAACAAACATTTGTAAATAGATGAATTTGCAAAATTGTAAATCCAAAGTTGTTCTCTTTATGTTTGTTTATTTACCCAAACAGGTCTTATGCAGTCTTCTGCTATGATCATTTATTTCTTGTTAAAAAGAAAAAAAAACTATATTTGAACAGAGCAATTAGTTATCCACTGTTTTCTAAATGAAATAAAAAGTTGTTTTCTTTAATTTTAAATAGAACCTGGACTGCATTTGACCATGTAGGGCTAATTCATGTTTAAATTCATTGGTGATGGTGTGTGTAAATAGTTCCTCCATAAAGGCAATGGTGTTATCTTTGGACTATTTTTAAACCAAAACAATTATCTCAATGCCTTTTAACTATACATGTGATTTTACATAGAATACCATACTGTGTAAAAAAATTGCCATGAAATTTAAGCTCAGCTCAATGTTTGGCATTGTAAAAAGGAGAACAGATTATAGAAACTTTTCTGGACACAAAATTAGACATACTGATGGAGGTTTTATTAATAGTGTAAGGTGGCCAATATTACAATCCATGACAAAATATACTAATACCTGTTATAGAACACATTCTAAAAGTAAACCAAATACTGGTATCCAGTATACCAGTCTGGTCCAGACAACAGTACACCAGATATTGGTGCCGTGTATACCAGTCTGGTCCAGACAGCAGTACACCAAATACTGATGCCCAGTATACCAGTCTGGTCCAGATGACAAAAGATGATACATCCCAAACATAGTACCATTACCTTAAAGGAAGTAGTTTTAGATCAAATGTTCATTAAATCACTTAAGGATCATATTTTATTTTTATTTTTTATTTTGAATGCTTTATTATTTTACTAGACCAATGAATTTTTCACTTATTTTTACAATGAAGATTGTTTATTTTTACAAATGTATACTGCAATGAGATTTGAGTATTTGCAGTTTTCATGTTGCAGTGAAGTCAGTTTAATCTGAATTTTGAGACATGCTTTGATAGTTTGGATATCAGTTAGTTTTAGCCTCTATTCAGACATTTTTTTCTATGAACATGCCCACATGCCTATTGAAACATTTCAGTTTCATAGTGTTGTATTCAATAATGCAATAAAGATTTCCTAGAAACAAATTCTTATTAGGCCAGACTTCACTGTAATTGTTGACATAACTGCTAACAAATGACATTGTTGGCATATTGAATTCATTGAAAATAAAGTCATTTGTCCAAAAAAGTTCGAGTTATTTGTTGATTAGTTACACTCTATAGGAAACCAAATTAAAACTCTATACACATGCTGACTTCTAAGAGAGTGCTTTTGGGTTTGATGTTAAGATGTCACTGATATATATAAATTAAAGTACATAGAATTCATTGGTATGGACTTTAAATTAAATGAGAACATTCTATCCTATGGGAAAACTTTTCGTAGAATTAAATATAGAGTTTTCAACCCTTCATACCTGTGTCCCTTATATCTCTTGCATTTCTATGGAATAAAACAAAACAAAAACAAACAAACAAGAAAAAAACAAGAAAGGTTGAAGACATCACAACAAAAACATAGATTGCTACAGAAAGATTGGCTTGGCAGAAGTTTATGGATAGAACAGACTGATGCAAGGACAAGAATCTTGGTATTGGCTTAGCTGAAGTTTATGGATAAAAGACATGCAGATATAAGAATTATGGAACATTTTGGTCATTCTCAAGCCACACCTACTCAGTCCTTGGTAAATAACGATTGGTGTTGGTTTTATTCCATATATCTACATATATCAGTTGAACAATGTACTCTCTGCTTTGTAAAATATATCCATTGCAGTAATGTATATACTGATGTTTTTTATTTATGTTTGTAAGCATGGATTGAGCTTTTATTTGCACTGCTTTTAGTAGATTCTTATTTAATAAAACTATACCAAAAATATTTTATTGAAATCATCTCATAGAATTTACTATTTAACATGTACAAATTATCTCTGATTATATTCGGCTTGTATAATAACATATTTTGGTGGATTTTAGAATTAACCAGCAAATGAAAGCTACTTCCTCTATAAAAATATATATACCACTAGATGTAAATATCCATAGCTATGATGTTGATTTCAAGCCTTGTGTGTATCACAGTATTTATATATACCACTAATGCTTATCCCAGCACTGAAAATCAGTTATTGTACACGATTTGTATTTTGTATACAATACACATTTTATATATTGTACCTCTGTTAGTTTTGTGTCAGATTGTAAGATAATGTATTGTACATAAAAAATATTCTGGATGTAACAAAAACTATCTGTAGTTAACTCTTGTTATTGTTGACAACAGAGATTGGTCTGTTTTGTAATTTTTGGTTATTGTTTTATCAAAAATTATTTTGTTAGTACAAAGAAGCAGTTTGACACAAAATTTGAAAATGTGTGCATTTCACAATTGAAAATCTAAATGTTTATACAAGATCTATTTTGATTCTCTGTTGATTTGTGGAATGTACTGTATTTTCTGCTATAAATAGTTTTATAACATTTTCCTGTGTTAACAGTGTATTATAATCAATACCACAAACTTGAAGAAGATGCTAGTTAATGTCTGAAGCGTCTATTTTCCAGCTGAAACATTACTTTTTTAGTTTTCAAGTTCTTACTTTTTTAAAAGATCATTACCTGCTGATTCTGCATCTTCTTCAAGAACACATATCCTTAGACAGAACTATTATTGGTGTCTATAATCAGTACTAGCAGTGCTTTGATTTTATAAATTGAAACAGAAATGTTCAAATAACCACATTCAAAACTAGCTTGGATTTTATTTTCAAAGTGCTGAGAGTACTGTTAGGATTAGATTTTGTAACCATATATATAATCCAGTGTCTTTCTTTGTATTATAATGAATTATATTGAATCACATAGTATGGTATGGCACTCAAAGCATGTAAAGTTGATTTTTATATTGTAAAAGTTTGAGGTGGTTTCTGTTTTTTTTTATCTGTTGACTGTTGTCTTTTGCTACCATATGTGAAGCAGGCATGAAATAATACTATGCAACTTGCAAGTAGCAGAAATTGATTAAAAATATTATAAAAAAATCAGTTTACTGGGCAAATAATAATAATAAAATTTGTATACAAGCAAATATTTCAGTACTTCCAAGTTAAAAGAATAATAGGATATTATAGAAAAGAAAATTTGATACTAATTATTATATTTAAAGGTTTTGTTTGTATGTTTCCATAATAATTTTACCTCTTTTTGTTGCAGTATCTTGCTGGGAATGCAGCATATCTCCCATATGCCACACAAGCATCTGCTGGTACCATTTTACAACAACTTCCAATTGACGTGAGTGCACTCAAGGTCTCTGATCTGTTTTATTCCACAGTTTTGTCTATAAATAAATTGTAATATTGATTTGCATCTTATATTATAGAAAACAAAAATGTATTTGGTGAGAATTTTGTCAATAAACTTAGCGGAAGTCTTCACATACAAGTTGAACATTGAAGAAAATGAATTTCAACTGTCAGTTAGTGACTGTTTAACTGAGCTTCAATTGGTTATAAAAAATGTGTTACCTCAAACAGACTTGTTATTTCTGATTATTTCATATCTTTTTGCATTGGATAAACAAGGTCAGCTGGTATTCATTAATCTGCAGTAATTTAACATGAGGGCATCACATCAAGATTATGCCCTCTTCAATAATAAGCAATACCAACTGTTTATTTTTAATTTGTATAAATGAATATGCACATGTGCAATGCAAATGAAGAAAACAAAATGTCATATTTTAGAAAATGACCTGTGTGTGTAGCCTGCAAAATATCCAAGAATGATATATCATGAGATCTGCATTCAAATCGTACAGGAAAAATTTTAAACATATAGTTTCTTAATTCTTCAATGTTGTAAACGCTAAAGAGCAGGAAATTGATAATAAATATCATAAAATATGTTTATATGGATGAATGTTTTCACATTACAATAAATTTACAGGAGCATGGTTTGACAGAGGAGGCCTTACAGCAACATTATCAAGTTTTCACAACCACACCTTCCACGTAAGTCTTTATATTTATACACCTATGACATTACATCCATACCTTTCACACATCAATGAAACCATGTCAGCCATCTTAAAATCAAGATTTGATTCTTTATATACAGCAAATGTGTGCATGCAGATTTTAGCATCATTACCAATAATAAACTTGCAACCAGTAGTTTGCTTCATATGTAAAATCAGAATGAAGACATCCGTGAATGCAGTTAATATTTTTGTTTTACATCATCAAAGATTCTAGAATAAGCTACTAAAAATCAAAAATACACAAAATAAAATCAATTGGTAAGCATAATGTGTGATTGTTTTCTCCCCTTGGCAATAGTTGTACAACAAACCTAATTGATCTTTTACATAAGAACTTTAATTAATTATTTATTTTTTACAGATTCTCATAATGAACCAAAGTGCCACTAAAACCAAAAAGAACAACAAACAACAGCAATTTTTACAAGTACAGCAATGACTTAATGGCTTTCTATTGTGTTGTAATGTTACACATCCTATTCACAAACGCTACCTCATGAAAATGTCATCCTGTTTAAAAATCCTTTCAATTTTTTTATATTGCAGCTACTCAAAAACATTTAGTAGGTTTACAAGTAGTTTTGTTTTACAATTGTTATTGCCAGAAGTTAATGTGGTTTTACAAGTATGCACATAAACCTTCGGGTTAAGTAACTGCATTGAAGCTTACTTTACTAATTGTTGAAACTTTTGGTTCTCAGACATAGCCAGCTTTTCATATGCTCATGTACACGCAAGTTTTAACAAAAATTCCAAAATTTTAACCAATATAACGTTTAAATTTTTTTTATATTATTTTGAAAGTAAGCATGCCAATTTTACTTGTAGCCCAGACATTTAAAAGACTTAGTGAATTTTACAAATATTACAAATAATTAGTTAAATTTTGTTGGACTATTCAGGTATTTCTAGTTAAAATTTCTTAGTTTAAGTTGTAAATATGTTGCCAATAGATTTTTAAAGTATACTAAATTTTTACAGATGTAACATTGCTTATATAAATAGGATTAATTACACTAGGTTAACTGTTAAATTAATTATTTTTTTTGGACCAATGACTAACTGTATATCAATATCCTTGTTTCATCTTTTTCATACATAGGTAAAATGTGCCGTTTCATTATGAGTCATCTAGAATTTATGGTGAACTTGTTCTAAAAATAGAAAAAATTGATAAACAAGTACAAAATCAAAATTTGAACGATTCAATTGTGTCTTTAATTCAGGGCTTCCATGCAAATATCAAAGTACAAAAAGTTTAAGTTTCTTCTACTTACAATACAAGAATTAAAATTTATTTCGTGTATTTTACTAATATTGAGCATAATACCAAAGATCTGGTGAGTTTTCCGGTATAAACTTAATATTTTATTTTCAGTCTAATGGTACTTAACAGTATTCGATGCATTTGTCAAATCAAAAGTTTTCTCATTTTATGCATAAAAGTGATGGGTCTCAAATGATAAAAAAATATAAATGTAAAATACATAAAATGTATTTCAAATTAAAGGAAAAATTGTGAAATATTTTATTTGTATATTTTAAGCTCAATTTTAATATTATGGGCATTTAAAGTGATAAAAGAATAGATATACTTATTTATTTAGTTAGAACACACAAATATTTAAATTTCAAGTTGACGCTCTTGAAAATTGTATAAAATACTTTTTATTTTATGAAAAATATATATGAAAATACCTTTAAGTTAAAATTATATTTCAAAACCCTGCACCTTCAGTTGCAAAATGCAACAAAAAATTAGCGAGTCAAATGGTGTGAAATATTATTCAGTGGATGCACAAGGTGCATATAGTAAAAGCAGTTGTATATAAAATCTGCTAATCATATTTGGGAGAATGGATTTTGTAAATAGTAAATTTTAGTCATCTTTTTTAATGAGTCAATTTTTACCATTTTGTTTTTTATTTTTCGCTTTTTTGTAATTTAATTTTATGTTAAATGATATTGTTTTGATGTTACAGAGTTTACTGAATACAAATGTTGAATTTTTTAATTTGCATATTAAGGTCAATATCAATTCATTGTGAAATTGAATGTGTTAGATTTGTCAGATTTATTGGTGTCAATAACAACTTAGACCTTGGACATTACAAAGAATAGCAAGTCTAAAATTATAAACTGTTTTTAAGTTTTTGTACTTAATATGTTGCCTAATCCATTTCGGCATCAGACTGACAAGCAGGCAAAGCTATGGTCCAAGTAAATAGCCTCAAAATCAGCTAAAATATTATTGAACGCAAATTTTATTTTTGGTCATAGCCTTAGATTTTGTGTGTAAGCAAATTGTTGCAGAAAACGTTTAACAATGTGTTATGCACATGTAGAATTTTATGTGAGAAAAGGGTCAAGGCTAGTTATTACACCATTGTCATGTTTATGGAAAAAATTTGCAAATATTTACAATACTTGTGGAAGGTAGCATGATGATTTTTTTTCATATTTGTTTTTTGTTCCATGATACAGATGTTTACAGTTGATTGTTACATGTTAAGAATGAGATGTTGTGTCCATAAACATTCAAATGGGAACAATTTTATTTGCGAAATAGTAATGCATTTAACTTAAAAAATAAAATAAAAACGGAGCAAAAGTTTGTATGGCATTTGCAAATAGGACACAAGTTGTTTGGCCGAAAAAAGTTCATACAAGAGCAAATGTTTTGTACAAAGAATTTCACATGAATAATACAACATCAGACAGTCATCTGTAACACGCTGTATCAGGTTGATCTTTTGCTGTAAAGAAACTAGTGCTTAGAACATTGTCATGATTCATGTAGTATGTAGATTATTGTTGCATTGATGCAGGTCATATTTGTTTTGTTTACAATTTTTTGTCATTTTAATAATGTTGATTCACCATTTTTATTCTGCGAAGTTTTTTGTATGTAGAAATTGAGTTTCAAAAAGCTACACTATGCATATGCAAAAAAAATTGTCTTGCCCATTTACGTGGTCTTGCTTAAATTTAAACCGTATTTCATTGTATTGAAATGCTAAAGTTAAAACATTTAAACTAGTAAAACTAGAGAAAAAGAATGGTGAACTACTTATGATCAGATGATATTTTTATGGTACTGTTTGAGGAGTTTTTAAATACTTTGTTAAGCGGTAGATCAGATAAATTTTTACTGTTTCATCTTTATGTGTATTGTTTATGTCTATATGATTTACCTCATGTAAATTTTGTAGATTAAGATTTCTCAGAAATTAGAGATTAAAAGAAAGTTAATTTTTAAATGATTTTAAGAAGAAGAATTATTAAATAAAATTTTCTGAATACCTCAGTTATACAAATCATGTGATGCTTGGTTTACATAGAAAATCTTGTCTTGAGCTTTGTTTTACATCGTAAAGGTTTCCAATTATAGTTTAATCTACAAAAATACTTCATTTATGGATATTTAAAGCCAGTAAAATTAAATTATACTCTTATAAATTGTTATATTAAAGAGTCTATTTATACAATAGTTTCCAAAGAGCTTATGTACAAAACAGTTTAGGTTACACTTGGTAGAAAGAAACATACAGTGGCCAAATAAGAAACTAGAGAGAAATAATTTTACATGGTTTATCTACAACTATTTCATCAAGAAAATCAAAGGTATCCAGTTTGTATATCATATTTGTTTTAATTATCCAACTTATTGCAAATGCTTTTTGATCATATTCGGTTTAATCTGGTTTTATGAAGCTTAGTCATCTTGTTTAATTAGAGGTCACTGTGTGGCTTCGGTTTTTAAAGCAGACTGTAATTTTTGTACAGCGATTCATAAATGTATTGTATGAACAAGTTGTTTGCATGCAAATGAATTCCAGTTTCCACGTCTGCCTTTTTTGTCATGTTTTTATCGTCCGAGATTGTTCATATGCAAATATTTTAGTGAGAATATTCATGATTTTTATTGGAAATGTACAAAAGTCATCTTTTTTACAATGCTTAGTTTAGTTCATTTTGTACATAAATATTGTTCATTGTTATAAGATCTAAGAAAGGAAAACATAGAGAAAACAAATAAATACCCTTTTTGAGAATCTATGCCAGTGTGTACTGTAAAACATATTTGAAAACTTCCCAATAATTGCAAAATGTGGCAATGAAATTTGACAAAAATTCCACTCTGATCTGAACTAATATAAGGTAAAGGATTCTTTGGCCTTGATAAAAGTGCCCAATTTCATACTCAGCAAGTTGCACTGAAATCCTTGTTGAAATCATAAAATGTAATTGTGAGGTCAGGTCAAAGTTCAAGAGCAGTGGAACAGTTATAAAAAATCTGTCAAAAAATGTTAGAATAACACTGATACTCTATGTTTTCTTTTCACTACATTGTTAACATGAGATGCTGGAGACCAAGATTCATTTTTAGTTGCTTGTTTGATTTATGAAAGATTTTTTAAATCATCTGGAAAATTCATCATTATTGAATAAATGACTTCATCTGACATGTTTTATGATCATTTAGTTTTCCCACAGAACACTTATGTAGCTAGCATTTTATTTGGGCATCACATCTCCCAGAAGTATGTTTTAATTTTCCCACAAAACACTTGTGTACTAGTGTTTTATTTGGGACATTACATCTCCCAGAAGTATGATTTAGGTTTCCCACAGATCACTTATGTGTACTAGTGTTTTATTCGGGACATTTAATCTCCCAGAAGGAAGATTTAGCATTCGGTTTAGTTTTGCACACAAAGCATAATAAAGATAAATTAAAGAACTTTGCAAATTGACTAATCGTACAGTAAACAAGTGGGGACACAGAAATGTCTCGCCTCCATTCTGCATCAGTAGTAAAAAAATCACTTTATTAGCAACAATATAAATAGCATTATATTGTCATATAAAATATATTATGCATAGTTACAGAGAACCTGACCTAGTTCAAAACTTTGAACAGTCCCTGAACCATGAAATTGAGGTCGATGTAAGGTGACACCTACCAAACGGTTATATACCTTTCACCAGCAACTTATAGACCAAATATTGTCATCCTACCATGCATGGTTACTGAAGAACTGACTTCAATACCTCCAATGTAGTCACTAGACAGAATTTGAGGTCAAGGTCAGGTGACAAGTGAATGACAGGCACATTCTCATCATAGCTATAATTGATTGGACCGAATTTGGTTGACCTATGGCTTAAGCTTACAAAGATGGAAAACCAAATGTCGTGTTAATATGCACCTGCCATTTGAAACCTATATGTCTAGCCTCTGCGACTTTCAACACAGGCTAGACAAAACTCTTTGAAAGCACATACAAGCCCTACAAGACAGTATTTCAGCAAAATAAATGGAGAAATCAAGAGAATAAAACAGGGTATTAACCCTTATCATGCGGGTCCCGGACCAGTCCGGGATTGATAGTCGAGTCGCTGTGGCTGCGCCCGGACTAAATCAGGATTGGGATTTCCCCCTTTCTAAAAGATATTTATCTCTAAAGCAATCAGTTGTGGGCTTATAAAAAGTTATTTTGTTGTTATGGAAATATCTTTATTTACGTTTCTCACAGTTAATTTGATTGGTTCATTGGCTATCTCGCATGGTTTAAACGAGAATGCCTGTGTTTCAAAATGTTAAGGTGCAATATTAAAAAAATTATGTCTACAAAGTCATCTAGCAAAAGGTTTTGAAAAATAAAATGTGTGAACATTAAAAAAAACTTAACAAATAGCACCCAAGCAATATCACTTCTAAAAAATCAGCTCACCTGACTAGACTTACAGGTTTCACAATGAGTAAGAATTGTACATCACATGATATAATATTGAGTTGTTTGTTGAAAATTAATTCAAGAAATATACAAATGAAACCCATTTCTCTTATGATGGAACAAAAAGAGCATTTTGCAATAACAGTAATATTCAAGATGTAATTCCAGGCTATAACAGTATAACAAGGCATAATGTTAAAAAAAAAAATTAGAATGTAAACATTCAAATAAAAAACATAATAACCAAAATTGTTCAAACATAACATTGTTCATACATGGATATTCATGATGAATGTTTTTTCACTTCCTGGAAGTGAATGTGACAACATACATTTTTCATATCTCTCATTCATGTCACATGATTGCCCACTGTGTACTGTATTTTTCACGTCACACGAGAAATAGATAAATAAGGAAAATAAAAAAACCCAAATGTAAATATAATTCCTGATGAAGGAAATTTACTGGATATACATGTAGTTCCCATATCAAAACTTATAAGCAATACATTGAACATTGGATGGCTGTAATAACCTTAGCTATATTTAATGCAAGGTTTTACAAATGTTTGTTCTATTCTCATTTTTTTCATTACTGACAAAAGATCCCTCCTGTATGTTTTGTGTCAACCTGCAAAGAATAGATCATATTGCTGACTATCCACTTGCTCACATAAGAGAGAGGCTAGTGCTAAGTTTAATCTCCTCCCGTAAACCAAAGACATTCAAATTGATATGTGCTGTTTATCTGCTCTTTTGGATTTATGCCCTGGATAATTTGATGATATATGTGTTAAAAAGGTTTTATTTTAAGACTACAACAAAATATTTTGTAAAGAATGAAATTTTTCAGAAAATCACTCTTTAGAAATGGTTGATAAGGACTGTTCTGTTTACCAAGCACTTGATACCACCATGCAATGAAAATGTAACAATAAGGGGATCTACATTCCATCCATCCCTTACACTTGGCAACCATCCAGGTACTAAATAACTGTCTTTTTCCAACCCGTTTGTTTTTTTTGTTTGAATGATGTTGGAACACCATTTTCAGCAAATTTTTCAGCGATATCATGGCGTCCAGTTTTTAATGGGGGAGAAAGCTAGAGTTCCCAGACCTGCGGTAGGAAAACTGGCAATCCTTGTCAATTAAGATTGGAGTCGAGTACACCCTGCCTGAAGTGAGAATTGAACCTGCAATCTCGGCGTTGACAGACCATGTGATTAATAACTACCTTGACCACTAGGCCACAGAGACCCCTTTTTCAACCCTCTCTGTCTTCTAACTTCCTGAGCATGTCAAACAGTTTTAAGATAAAGAATTTATCCTATCAAAATTGTGTTCTTAATAAAAATGTACTCATACTCAAATGCTGAAACAAATAATTGGTCCCTTTTACCACATATATCTAAGAACCATAAAGATAAGAAAAATCTGTTTATACACTATCATAGGTCATTAAATGAGAAATTTGTTGTAATGTTTGACAAATAGTAAACTTTTAAAGTTCAAAACAACAAATTCATTTAACTGTACCAAGAGCTCATTCAATGTGTAATCCAATGAAAAAAAATACAATGAAAAATAAAATATTACAACTGTTTTGTGATGGTTTTTTTATTATTTGAATGTAGTTTAATGCTATTTTCAGCAATTTTTCAGCTATATCATGGCGTCCAGTTTTTATTTCGGAAGAAAGCTGCAGTAACTGAAGAAAACCCCCAACCTGAAATATTACAATTGTAAAACACGCATTTAACCCAAATGCTGTCAAAGATATAAAACACCGGTAGGAGGGCAAGAAGAGAAAATCTCAGACACCCAAGTGAAAAGATTTCTGGTCTGAAACCAGGCTCTGCTGAGTTAGAGACCCAAATAAATCTTTCATGCAGTTATCCAAGTTTTTGAGTCCAATGGTTGTTTAGTTGTCTACCCTGAAAGTTATCTCCAGTGTACATTTTTTGTGAACTGTGTTTGTTTTGATGTGTAGTACAACATGTATTAGATTGTGGCATAAAATTGGTCGTTGAACCCAGATATGTTGTTTTCATGTTAATAAAAGCAAATATTTTATGATTTTTATTGCTGAACCAACAGTCGACATCACACTACATTTTTATGGGAAAAGGAGCGTGAAATTCTTATCTCTGAACCTTAAGTTGAGACAAAGGTATAACAACCTGATAAAACTAGGTACCATGCTGTCTCATTAGAGAGAAATGAAAAATCTCGTTGACACTTCTGACAGCTCATTAAATGAGGAAACAAAATCCGACCAGAGACTCTTGAGAGCCTGTATCGCTCACCTGATTTTATAGGCAATGAAGATGGCATTTTCCTGAATATTGTAGACGAGCACTAAAATTAAACTTAGTCCTGTAATTTTCAATAACCTTTCAGGTGGACCATCCAAACAATATTGCTAGTAAGTTGTGTTTCCATTGGTTAACCGATTTTAGAGAAGAAGACTTAAAAAAGATTTGCCCATAGAGTCCTATGTTAAACTAAGTCCTGCGGTGGCGGCCATTTTGAAATTCCAATTGGCAATAAAAAACATAAACTTTACAGAAGACCATACAAACAATATTTTGCCAGTAAGTTTTGTTTCGATTAGTAAGTCAATTTCAGAGAAGCCGTTTTATACTTTTTCCCATAGGGTCCTATGTTAAACTAAATCCTGTGATGGTGGCCATTTGGATTTTCCAATTGGCATAAAAAACATAATCTTTAAAGATGACCATCCAAACAATATTGCCAGTAAGTTTTGTTTCCATTGGTTACTCTGTTTCAGAGAAGAAGCCTTTTAAAACTTTTTCCCATTAGGTCCTATGTTAAACTAATCCTGCAGTGGCAGCCATTTTGAAATTCAAATTGGCAATAGGAAACATACAAACAAAAAGAAGACCATCCAAACAATATTGCCAGTAAGTTTTGTTTCCATTGGTTAATTGGTTTCAGAGAAGAAGCCTTTTAAAACTTTTTCCCATAGGGTCCTATGTTTAACCAAGTCCTGGGGTGATGGCCATTTTGATTTTCCAATTGGAATAGAACACATAAAGTTTATAAAGGATCATCCAAACAATATTCAGGTGTTTACCCCTTTTCAGTACTCCCAGTAATCCTAATTATTTTTGTCAGTAATTTGGCACATTTATCAGTAATCTGAAACTTTGCACATAAAATGTCTATGTCTGAACTTAGAACAACATTCAAAGAGTTTCTGGCCAGTCTTTTACTATAAAACATCTTTCTGATGAATATTTTATTGATCAAACATTAATAAAAAAAACAAAAAAACAAGTTAATTGTAATACCTTTAGCTGCATATGTTCAAACAAAATCCAAATCACTTTGGTGTTTGTTTACACCAAAAATATCATACCAAACGTCCAACTGACAAAAATTAAAAACTAAAATTGTTACATTAGCGGAAATGCTTAATTCCGTGTGCATTTATGTGATGCATATTTTTAGACCCAAATTCGGAATGATTCTGGCAAATCCGGGATGGTAAACACCTCTGAGTATTGCTAGTAAGTTTTGCTTTGATTGGTTAACCGTTTTCCGAGAAGACACCATTTTAAACAGCCATAGTAGTTTTCCAATCCAAATAAAAATTACAAACTTTGTAAAGGTCCATCCAAAGAACATTATGGCAAAGTTTGGTTTCAATTGGCCAAATGGTTAAAGATTAAAATGTAAATAGTTAACAGACACCACAAAGTGATAATAATAGCTCACCTGACCCTTTGGGTCAGGTGAGTTAATAAAACTATTAAGTAACTAAAAACATGTATGGAAAATATTTTGAAAAAGATTTTAGTCCCTGAGGTACATGTACATCTGTTTATACAATCAAGTTCAAAGTATCAGTAAAAAATAACTATTAAGTGACATACTACCACCACTTTTCATAGAAAATAGATTTTTTGTTTAATCCTAATTTTACTAATATATTTTTAATATCTGCTATCATTGGTGAAGGTCCACATATATATGTCTTGGTATGGTCTTTATTCAACCATTTAAATGTTTCTTTAATATCCTCTTCATTTATTCTTCCTGCTGCAAATGGTAAACAAAATAATAGATACATAACATAAATAGTTATGAGATGAGCACCTAAGCAAAAGTAAGTGAAATGACTTTCAAAAACCAACGCAGATATTGAGGTTGCTGTAAAACATAAATATTTCAGATAGTTTTTTGTATATTTTTCTGTTTTTCTAAAGCAGTTCAAGTTGCCTCAATTGCATCAGGTCGTACTGATCTGCACTGACTTCCAAAACTTGATTAAATAAGTAATACCAATTAAAATAGCAAAAGCATTTGCGTATTTAACAATTTTGAAAACGTTTCTACGTCTTGCAAACAGATTACACACCATTTGGTCATTTTCATGATATGTCTAATAACCGAAACCGAACAATGAGGAAAAAATCAGAGTACGCCATTAATGAAAAATCATAACCGATTGGTAAACAAACACATTTAAATTGGTTTTAAAATTAAAGTTCTTGAAAATATATTGTATTTCAATCATTGTCTCTATATAAGGTGCAACTGAAAGAATAAAGTTAACTGTCTCATAAAGCAGTTTGTTTCAGCATGCAGCTGTGTGCTGAACAGAAGCTTTATGTTTGTGTTTAATAAAATTTCATTTAATTTACATTCTTCGGACATTTTGTCCGGATAAACATGGCATGTTCATGACAAACTAATATGATGTTTATGTCTACATCTAGTTGATCTGTTTTTTTTTTTTTTGCAAATACCTTTTATGGCTACTTGTAGACAGCAAATAGTTGCTATATCTGGTGCTTTTTTCAATGATTAATGGTAAACGTATGTGCACTTGATGCTATTGCTTACCATGAATAATGATGAAAACAAACTTATTCTGAGTGGGTTATGACTTAAAAAGCTAGAAAAATCATCCTGAAAAACCACAATTATTAACAATTTGATGTAAATAAAAGAAAAAAATTATATAATGAAGATGAAATTAAGTATTTTTAAATGGTTTCCCTTATTTTTTTATTACAAGGCCTCAATTCTCCCTGTTTAATTGCCAAGGAGGAGTGACTCTACTTTTTGAGTGTTGTCTTTATTTTCCTTTTCAATCTATAAAAATGATGAAAAATATGGTTCTGACAAATACTCGGTAGGACTGACCAAAAATTGTCACTCCTACTGTCTGGCAGACCTCTGAGCATTTTTTTGCAACTCTGATATGATGGAGGGGTATTTCCTTTGTTTTATCTCTATCAGTAATTCCATCACGGTATGTTTAATATTTTTATTGTGTTTGTTTTCCTTTCGCATTTAGATATTATTAGTATCCAGTTTAGTAGTCTGGTCTGGGATTTTCTCTGGGTGCTTCGGCTCCCCCCCCCCCCCCCCCCAATAAAAACTGGGCACCTTTCAAACAAAAATGTTAAATGAACCACGAATATCCCACATGTTAGACAAGTCTCTTAGCAACAAGCACTTTTTACAAAAGTTTAGCTATGACAACTGAACTAAGCAGACACCGTCAGTACAAATTTACCAGTACACATATCTGAGATCAGAACACATGTAAGGACTATTTCACACAAAAGGTTATACTAGGTAGTTTTTTGCAATGCATAAAATTGATGGACTCTTAGTATAAGTAAGTGAATCAGTACTTTTATAAGCGAGCATCGCAGATCCGAGCTAAATGGTAACATGGTTGTGTGTAAAGAAAGTCATGTGATCCATATGAAGTAATAAACAAACAGATTCCAGATGGTAGCTGAGCTATCCCCAGAAAATAATGGAGACGACCACTTTTAATTTAAAAGACTAAAAATAAATTTGACATCAATAAAATTTTAGAGTTTATTTTTTAAATAACAACTATAAAATGTGTGATGCCTCCATTAATGCTGTTCATATCTATATTCATATTATTTCAGGAAGGAATTTTTTCAGCTACCAAGACAGTTGTGCAAACATAGCTACACTTGCTTTTATAAGCCTTAACACAGTAGTATATGCAATAATCATGATGTGAGGTCGTTTGAAGGAGAAGAAACATTGAAGATCTATGCATGCCTACACATATTTTAAGCGCCTATTACAGAAGTAGAAAGTACCAACCAGGAATCAAACCTGTCATATGCATTCCAAGAAAGCATGCTTATCATTATGTCATGTCAGTATTATATTAGACAACTACATGTATCATGATTTCAAGTCTTAATAAGAATGAAATTAAGTATTACCCATGCCATCAGTAATTAATATAAAAGATCTTTGTAATCAAATATATTCTTAAAACTATATGAATAAATTTCAAATTTTAATGAGGGACAATTTAGCTAGAATGTAATAAGAAATACAATAAACTGTAACTCTTAAGATACAGGTCTGAGATAAATAGAATCAAGCTAGACATAAAAAAGTTGAATTTGATTGTTCAATTTGGAATTTGATGGTTTAACACCAGAATCAATAGCATGAGTGCAATAAAAAAGGGAACATATTTGATACAAATATAGTGTTGTGTACATGTCAATATGAGGTTTAATGGAATGAAGAAAGCAATTTAGACTGTTTACCTCTGCACGTATAAATGAAACTTAACAGTTGTCCTTTAAACATATTTTAACACATAAAGTGCTTTTGAATCAACAGCATCACTATTCAAGCAATTTCAAGTGATATGGTTAACACAACTGACTCTATATCATGTAAACAGTTGTAGCAACACAATATTGCATACAATGCATATTTATGTAGTTTTTTGCTCATAAGGGTTTTGTCGGTTCTGTGGGGTATTGATCGGCGTATGTTTAAAAGGTTTACATGTTTTTATAGGGTATATTAAATGAGATCATTTTGCCCATTTCAACACTGCTACATAGATCTTTGTGACTGATTTAAGCCAACAGACCTCATTGTTTTTTTCCTTACTGTTACTTGTTTCTCATAATAATTATGATTTGTCATTCCATCTTTGAGATGTGAATTAGGATTTTACTTGTGAGATTTGTGTGTGTTCATCACTATTTTTTCAAATAGTTTTCACAATGATGAACCCCCCAAAAACACAAAAAAATAATGAAGTCTAAAATGGATATACTATACTTAAGATCTTGTCACGTGACTCCCATAGATACTGGTACCTAAAAAAATCACTCACTAACTTGATCATACTGGTTAAGAGAGGTAAGATTTATAATATCTCTTGATAAAAGTGGGTTACAGGAACTATCAATACCTTTACATCCAAAATTTGATTTTACTTTTGTTACATGAAACTGACATCTCAGTTGACTGTTCTTTGTTGCCATATCTTCTATATCACTCTGAAAAAGAATACAATATTACTTTACATTTGCATATACATATTCGTTCTTTCAACAAGTCAAATTGCTTTCTATGTCAAAGCACAAGAATTTTTTTTAACCTCAGTTTAAGTTTTACTGTAAGCACACAACCCTTAAAATGTAAATATTAATTTGTTTTCTCTGCAAGTTCAAAAACTTGACACAATTTATATCATTTTTATTTATTGGATACTAATTTTTGTGGATTTTATGGGACAACTATACCACAAACTTCCATAAAGACTAATATAGATAAACAAAAGTCAAAGAGTACAGTTTAAAACAAGTACTACTGTGAGCTATTGCTTCCTGATGATACACGGATCTATAAATGTAGCAACATCTGAAATTAAGTCCCTCAATATAGCATGAAGATGCATGAACATACAAAGCTATTCTCAAACTTTCAGTACTGTGTCATTTATCATTACTCAGGAAAATGTGACAGAAATGGTTACGGATATACATCCACACTGAAGCCCACACATACTAACACAGACTGAAAACAGTATCCCCCTGTCCCCTATCCAGAGTGGGGGTATAATGACAAAATTGCAACAGTGCAAAACATACAACAAACTAACCCTTTTGGTGATGTTAATTACAAAAACTAAATTATTAATGTTTACAATTCAAACCATTTATTTTTGCCCTCTTAATATATTGTAAAGATATTCATTGAATAAAGAAAACTGACTCCCAGTGTGTGTTAGTTTGTTTGGGAGTTTTTCAGCTATGGGATTCAGTTTTGACTGGAGGAGAAAACCTGAGTACCTGGTAAAAAAATGTGACTTGACCAGAAAACTGTTAATCCTAAACAATTAAGATTAAAGTCAAGCACACCTACATAAAACACATAAAATTTCAGACATTGTGGCATATTGATTCAAGACAAAGCAAACAAGTGCGGACTGTGGGCTAATGCTCACTAGTGACACCCCGGCTTTCACAAATATGACTTTCATTAAGTATTTGGTAAACATGGTACTATAGGATAAAGCAAAATCTAAAATATCAGGCTTCTGCATTCTACAATTGCTTTGAAAACTGCGACAGAAATTGTTGTTACGGTCAGATGAAGGGACAAACAAATGTAAAACAGTATAACCCTCCTATTCTTCGAAGCTGAGGTATAATTAAGCATTAATTTAATTACAGTTTGAAATTTTGTTATCTTGAAAAGGTCATTGAAATCTAAGAAACTATTGTAGCTATGTACGCACAAATAAAAGTGAATTCACAGTACCTTAAAAATTAACTCATCTTCTGTAACTGCACTATATAACAACTGAACTTTTTCTGCAACAGAGTTGTTTCCCTTAGACTGATCACTGACATGAGAAAATATACTATGTAGAGGGTTTATACCAATGCCTCCAGCTATTAACAGGAGATCATGAGGGGGCTCTGACGGGCCAGGATCATAGAAGACATCTCCTCCCGATCTAACCATTAACACTGTTCCTTCCTTACACTGCAACAGAAATGCACAATGTCAGTTATTTTATCTATTTATGTTAAATTGATATTTATCAGTTGAAGTTTGAAGATCAGATATTGTTTCTACTATTGAAACATCACTGATATATTAATGAGTAATGTAATAAAACTTAACTTTGAATTTTTTTCCAAAGTCACCTTCTACAGTTTATAGGTTTAGTAAAACATGCAACAATAATTCTCCAAGGTTGTATATATTTACCTCATAAATATAAATATTCAAAACAATTTTAACATTTCCTGCTGAAGATTATCATCATGACAAACGAAATCTTTTTTTCCATTCTGATGAACACAAAACTCTTATAATTAACTTTTCAAGGTTACATGCACTGTACGTTTTCATGAAGAATCCATTTTATTATAATAAATCATCATCATCATCCTTTAGTACATCCCTCTAAAAGAGTATAATCGCACTTTGATGTTACATGCATTATAATTACTTTTGTATGAACCCAGTCAGCTGGTGGATGTTTGCTATATTTTACTGCTAAATCTAATGTTCCTTCTTTCTGTAACTGTTCTGGTGTGGAGCACATAGAAAATCCACCTACTGTACTAATCTGTGGAATAGCCATATCTATCCTGCAAAATAGCCAGATCTAAATCGGACTTGATTATACAATGAAAGTTTACAAGCGAAAAATAGTGGTCACAGTGGCAAAGTGGTTAATGTAGTTAGTAATCTACTATTGATCACATGCCTGTCAATACTAGGATTGCTGGTATCCATTTGAACCTTTTTTTTGTCCTATGGAATGATATACAATTGGTAAAATATGAAAAAAAACTAGATCAAAATATAGAGCCCATAAACACAGCTGTCTGCCAGACAATACTGACAATAAGAACAACAGACTCATAGTCATACCACAACACAAATGAAAAAGTGATGCATTCGTATAAAAATACAAAATATTTCTCTAACAAATAAAAGCAAAATTGACTTATATACTCTATAAAACAGAATCTGCAAAACATGCTTCAAATAGTTCAAAACTGTACACACGTGTGGAATAAAAAAAAACGTTTGAGGACTAAGAAGTAATTTTCATTTGTGATAAAATAAAACATAAAAAAGTATTAAAAAATTAAAGTCAAGCGATTCTGAAGTTATCAGTTATTAATTAGTAAAATAAAGTAAAAATGTAGATAAAAAATTATACCATCAATTATACATAATATGACATAAGACTCCAAAATAAAAAGAATGAATTTTTATAGCATGTATGTACAAACACTTTAATAGTTTTTATTACATTGATAGAATTTTGCATGTTTTTGGTTGGTCTATAAACTACTTTCAGGTCATGTTAAATCACAACAGTACTAAAATTGCATCAAAATATGGGTATTTTTATCCATTTTTTATCCATTGCTCAGTTTTTTTTTTCAAAGTCAGACTATGAGCGGTCAAGCAGAATCCAATATTAACTTGTTAAACACCCGCTTATAGTGTACAATAAGGAAATAGGCAATCCTTGTTAATTAAGGATTGAAGTCTAGAACATCCTGCCAGCAGTAAGACTCAAACCCAAAACCTCATTGTTGACAGGCAAGTGATCAACAGCAGATGACTACCTTAACCATTCCGCCTGAACCGAGCCACTATTCAAATTAAGGAAGCTAGATAAAATCATGATACATTTTTCAATTACGGTTATTGCTATTCGATTGCACTGCCGTAGCAAGCAGTACCGCCTGTACTGTTCTGACCTTACTACTTTTAATTGCAGATACGGAAAATCGAACCAGTTTTTTATTTTTAAATTGAAACAAAAAATGATATAATTTAATTAGATACAAACTTTTATTTGTGAAATGTTCAACATAAATCTAATTTTTTTCAATAACTAAATTAATGACACAAAACAAAAGCAGTACTATAAAACTTATGATATGCTTTAAAAAACATTTGTTTCATGCCTGTTTTCACCTGGTCAGGTATAAAAATTGAGGTTTTTAGTCATTCACTTTCAGTGCCAGGAAACTCCCAGGCCACAGTCTGTGCAATAAGAATTTATGAGTAAAGGCCATTTGGGCCTACAACATGAAGGAACTTACAGGCCCAAAGACAGATTTGAAGGCTCAAAAAATTTATTGTGAAATTTGATAAAAAGGAAATAAAGTTATAATTCATTTATTTTTATTAAAAACAGTGTCCAGCATGAAAATACACAAATTTATATAAAGAAAACATCGACTGAATGGTCAATTAATAAAAATGGTTTATCGATTGCACAACACAACTCGGGCGTTTTTCATGTTAAAGTTATTAGGTCCGAGTGAGTTATTATAAATAACACGCCACTCGGGCGTTCTTTCTGTTGATGTTTAGAGGCCCGAATCGGGTTTTACATGCCTCAGGCGTTGGGCGTGTCGCTTATTTCGCACACTGAGGCCAGAGTGCTGGATTTCACAGCATTGAACCCAGACCCTCTCTGGTAAAGGCCACCTTACTCTGCTGGTCACATTTCCGACAGTACCACTATTTTTCTGGGTGCTAGGCCTTTGAATTGTACATTTAAACAAATTGATTGTTTTTGGTTTTTTTATCCTACAACCTCCATATAAATCTATACTGTATTAGTTGATATACAAACAATAACCAAATCTTACTTCTTTGCATTTAAACACATACCACTGTCCAGCTTTAAAAGTAAACTTTGGATCATGGATCTTTAGCTTTAGTCTTTTAACTGTTTTTGACTCTTCTTTGATTGCAACAACAGTTGCCGTAGTGTATAGCTAAAAATATATTAATGTCAATAACAGTTTTAAAAACTGTACATGCTGTAATTTCTATAAAACATCAAAAACTAAAGAATGGTGAGAATACACGCCTTTTATACGATTTAATGCACTATTTAGAGGAAAATGATAAAGGTGGGCTGTTGTTGATGATTGACTTTGAAAAAGCCTTCGACTCTATTGAATGGTGTTTTTTAAAGAAAGCTCTTCAAAGCTTCAACTTTGGCCCATCAATAAACAAATGGTTTGAATCTTTTTACAATGAAGCTTCAAGTTGTGTAATAAACAATGGTTATTTATCTGATTTTTTTAAACTAGAAAGAGGTTGTAGACAAGGTGATCCTTTGTCACCTTATTTATTTATTATTGGTGTCGAACTGTTGTCTAAAAAAATTAAATCAAATCCCAACATAAAAGGAGTATTAGAGGATAATTCTGATTCATTGATTTGTCAGTATGCTGATGATACCTTTCTTATGCTGGATGGAAGTGAAAATTCACTTAGAGCTTCTATTGACTGTTTTGACCATTTCAGTTCACTTTCTGGACTGAAGATGAACTTATCCAAAACACGGGCAGTTTGGGTGGGTGATATGAAATATTCTGACATGATACTCTGTCAAGACAAGAAATTACATTGGTCTTCATCAAATTTCAGATTGTTGGGAATTGATTTTTGTTTAAACTTAGATGATATGATTGAACTAAATTTTTCTAAGAAATGTAAAGAGGTTAATGGTGTTTTAAGGAGTTGGCAGCACAGAAAGCTCACTTTACTTGGTAAAATCACAGCTGTCAAGTCATTAGCACTACCAAAGTTAATTCACTTATTAACTGCTTTACCTAATCTAAGTGAGCAGAGGATGAGTGAATTGACTACTTCGTTTTATAATTTTATCTGGAATGGTAAACCAGATAGAATTAAACGCAATACCCTCATCGGTGACATCCAAAGTGGAGGATTGCGTATGATTCATATGAAGTCATTCAATATTTATTTGAAACTTAGTTGGATTCGAAGATTTCTAAAAAATGTAAGTGGTAGTTGGCAAAAAATCTTGTTAAATTCATTGTCTCCCTATGGTAAGGAGCGATGCATTTTTCTTGATAGGGACAAGTTGAAAGAAATCGCCCCAAAACTTCAGAATAAGTTTTGGAGAGATGTCTTTAGTAGTCTATGTGAAGCAAAGCCAATTAAAAAGTTTACTGTTGAAAAAATCTCTGGAATAGATATACTGAGTTTTTCACCAGTAAGTGATATACCTTATTATGCCACTTGGAAATCAAAGGGAGTGCAATATGTAAGTGACGTCTTCAATGTGCAGACACATGATTTTTTTACTTTTGCACAAATACAACCGAGGCTTGAATCTGCCAACTTCTTGAAATACTATAGCCTTCTGGCAAACATACCTAAAGATTTGAAAAATATTTTAAGGAATAATAGGAATATGAACTATACTATTGACAAAATAGATGTTTTTATAGAAAATCTATTGAACCATAGTAAACCAAAGTTTGTATATAGTGAGTTGGTAAAAAGAGTAGTTGAACTACCATTACCAAAGTTTTTAAAATGGGAACAAGAATTAGATGCTGAAATTACAGATTGGTCAAAGTTTTTCACCATCTGTAAAAAGTCTTGTAAAGATGTATATTTATATAATTTTCAGTACAAATTCTTACATAGAATTATTCCAACTAATAGTTTTTTGTATAAAATTAAATTTAAGGATTCAAAACTTTGTACTTTTTGTAAAACTGAAGAGGAAACCATTGAACACCTATTTTATGATTGTAATATTACACATCAATTATGGGAAACATTTGTTGACAAGATTAAAGTTTATTTCACAGATATTGTATTAGAAAAAAAAAGTATTTTTCTTGGATTCACTAATGAATCCTTGCTACTGAATTTATTATTTATTATTGTGAAGAAATACATATATAAATGTAAACTAAATGAGACAATACCAAACATTTACGAAGTTCAACACAGAATTGAACAATACAAGTCACTTGAATATTTAAAAGCTGGCAAAAATGGCACCTAGTAAAATATGAGAGATTCTGGACTCCTCTCAGAGAAATTTTTCAGTAATTTTATAAAAAAAATTGATAAATATACTGATTTATTTTATTTTTGTCTGAGTTAAAATAACACTTTATTTGTTGTTTGGCAAACTGAATCTTTATATGTATATAACAGATATATGTATGAATGAGGGCATGAGAGAGATGTGTCTTGTAATCTTATGATTGAACATTTTATACATTGTTAAAATATATAATAATATACAAAATGATTGTCAGTGATTTTAAATGAAAGTTTATATCCCTATGTACCATTGTCAGGTGGTGCAGTCTAGGGTATTGTAAAAGCCTGACTTCATAAACAAATAAAAAAAAAAAAAAAAAAAAAAAAAAAAAAAAACTAAATATTAGTGAGATGTTATCCATCTCTATGGGCAACGCAAACTCTGGGGTCAAGGTCAAAGGTCATCAACCATGGTATGCAACACATTGCTAACTAAGTGGCGAGGCCCTAATTAAGCATGCCAAGGAGTGACAGTTAAGGAAATGAAGATAAATGATTAATGATATAAAGATACATGAAATTCCTGCCATTCAGACATTAGGGCCCTGCCACTTGACTTAATGGCAGATGCCATATCCTGATCAGTCTGTCTGTCCGTCCAAACTATAACTTTTTTATCTTTTGAGGTAGGCAGTTGATATTTGTTATGTGGGTAGATAATATCTAAGCGATGTGTCATATACCATGGTTGATGACCTTTGGCCTCAATCGCAAGGCCGGCAGGGCATCTACCGGTAGTTCATTCTGAATTTAGTCAGGCATTTACAAAAATGTGTCTAACCAAGCAAGTTTTTGTCAAGAACTTATTCAATTTAAACCAGACAACTTTGAAACTTTTTTTGACCTAAAACAATTTGCCTGTCATGCCCTGTAGTCAGGCATATTTCAGGAAGACTAAACTCTGTGATAAACTTTCAAAATAACATTTGTTTCACCAGTATCAGCTATACAACTTATCATCATTTGTTAACAAGAAATATTTAATAGCAAACTGCATAAAAGATGGCTACATTTTTAAAAAACTAAATATTTTTTTGTTTTATTTGTTATTATAACTGAATATAAACTTAAAGCTGGATTAAATTTAAATAGTAGGTTCTTTTTTTCAATATTTTTAAATTAGCAAACAAACATTGACACATTTTGGCAGATGTGACATATTTGGGGGAAAGACACATTTCTGAGTGCTACATATAGTCAAACCTCGTTGTCTCGGTACCTCTGTGGAATTTAAACCTGGTTGTCTCGAAGTAAATTTTCTCGATATCATATGTCAAAACCAACAATTCATTTGTATTGTTAATGAATCCGCAATTTTTTTATTTTAGACCTGTCAAACAGTAAGCACAATTATTGATTGGCTATTATAGTTTGAATTGGCAATTAAATAAAACGAATTGATAATCACAGCGCTGTACATGCCTAACAAGGGTTAATTGATGATCCGCTCATTACTGTCTGAATTATTTTCTGTTCAACTAAAAATGATAACTACTGAAAATTTCTTTTGATCCGATCAATGATATGTGGTTATTTTTCGTTCTTTTAAAGACATTCTGTTATTTTTGTTGACTTGTGTGTCATTTTCAATTTAAAAAAAAAAAACTATCTGTATTGTTTAATTAGTTCTTTTGAACTAAAACAGGGATCCTCGCAACGCGTCTAGATGCGTATTGTACGCGTCTTTTACAGTTCTGGATGCGCCTTTTCAACATCTAACGAGTCCCAGTACGCGTCCGTGTCAGTTGTCAGACGCGTACGAATTTCCGTCATGTCAATTCCGTCTCCAATGCGTGATTACATATCCTTACAAATGGCGATCGATATTTACCTGTCGTCCGATTCTCAGCAGGTAGCGATCACTCGGGCGGCAAATATGCTTTAATTAAGATGTTTATTAAACAACAAACGTGCAATGTTGATGGACACTCTTTATGGTTAAAGTTAAGCGTTGATAATACACTCGTTTTAAATTTTAATACATGTTCAGAACCTTGCAGTTGCACTCCTTACGATTTTTTTGAAGTAAGAATTCTTTACCGGTACAAAGATATCTTCAATATGAACATTAATTAGTTATCTTATAAACTTTAAATTTTTGTATATATCAATAAGATAATCTGCTATAGACTAGGATCTGAAAAAAAGGGGGGGGCTGGATGAGTAATGAGCTGTTTGGAAGAAATATTAATGTCAGAATCTGTATCAAGGTAAGACAAGTCTCTCTTTAATGGGCAAACATCAGCATGTTTCCAGTAATGAGTGCAGTTCAATCATACTCCAAAAGACTTCCAAACTCAGCTACTACTAATATAAAATAGCATTGGATAAACATTCTGCAAGCAATATTATATCTTTTTATAAAAAGACATTTAATGGGTCGGTCATCAAAGAAAACGGTTGTATGCAAGCACATAGCTGGACTCATCTGGGATATGTGGGACTCATGAAAATTTTTTGGGACTCACCACTTTCAAAAGTGATGAGTCCAGGACTCGCCATAAAAAAATCCTACAAGTATCACTGAGAAAGTTGATAAGTGTTTTCTTGGAATGTTTTTCCATGATTTCCTAATGAAGTTTATAAATTTGTTTACAATATTTATTCATTATTGTGGATTTATTTGAATGGATATATAGCAATAATACTTGATGTATTGCACACTACAAATACAAATGATGCCGAAGTTTAACTAATATACATGAAATAAATACCCTAAGATTTTTTAAACAACACATAATGAAAATGATGTCACACCCTTCACTCGGTTGACTCGAATTTCGTATAACTCGATATATTTTTTACGGTCCCACAAACTTCGACATATCAAGGTTTAACTGTACATGAATGTTTATTCATACTGCACTCTTATAAATATTTTTTTTCCTTACCTAGGCTATTGTATAATATTGTGTTCTAGAATACCATTAATTTTCTAGATACAGGAAACAGAAACTTTGGTGTGTTATAAAACTGCATTAACATATTTAACCCTTTCAATATAATGTTTATGAAAACGGAAAATGCTAAACCTTTTAGCTCACCTGGTTCTGTTTTTTGTATTGTTTTGTTTTTGATTTTCTACTCTTTTTTGTTCTAGCTGAAATGTTGTCAAGTTGTTCTTGTAATTTTACATTCCTTTGATATCTTCTTACCCAGTATTTTCTTTTAGCAATATTTTTTTACTCCTGAATCGGATGGTTCAACATTACTGTTAACGAGCATTGGATTTTGTTATTGATTAAAAATAATATAAGTATTTATAAGACAACTACAATACCATGTGTACTCGGATTTAAAAAATGTCCTTACAGGATTCCTCCAGCTAGCAGCTGTCCGCTCTAGATGATCCGTGTTTGTGGTCATAGATCTTAGGAATTCACTGAAAAATAGATAAAACTATAAGGAGCAGTCACACTACACCGCATAGCGTTAACGGACGCCAAAAGCAAAGAAAAAAGTTATCCGGTGATGAAAAGCATTTCCCGCTGCTGCTCTCATGATCGCTGTACGGGGCGCATAAAATGTGCAAAACGCACAATGACCGAACGATCAACCCACATATACCAGATGAACGACGTATAGTTAACGGACTTCAACGTACTAGTAACGGATTTGTACCACACAAAACAAACACGCAGCGTACACTTACGTTATATCCGCTGCATGTCGGTTAGTAGTCCGGCTGTAAATCAGGTCCACCGGGAAAGAACGGACTCGAACCGGACAAGTACAGAATAAGGAACGTACGAGGAACGAACAAAACGCATACCAGCGCATGGTTACCGTACATCTGACGGACAACTTTATCCGGTGGTGTACGTTCCAAATTTTGAACATGTTCAAAACTTTCCACCGAACGGAACGAACACCGCCGGACATCGCCGGACAAGAAGCGCAAACGACGCATGATAAACGGAAAAGAAACACATGCGAACGGACATGGACGGATTGAAAATTTTGTTATGCGTTGGACGTCCGTTAACGCTATACGGTGTAGTGTGACTGAAGCTTTAGTCATTTATGTTAACTTAAAGATTTAAAATCTAAAATACTAATGTGTACTTTTCACATTGCACTATTTTACAAATACATTAGCTTTGATGTAGAGTTTATTTGGTTATGATGGATTCACTAATATACTGCAAATTTTTGTCACAATGACATACACTACATTCTATGCAAGCACTCAAAGTCAGCAAATAGTTCTTACCGTCTTCCAATTCAGCTTATTTTGGACGATGTTATAGTATTCTTAACAGTTGTTAAAACATTTTTATGATCAGATCATTGTCTTTTTTTGACAGAAGATTAATATTTGTGAA
This sequence comes from Limnoperna fortunei, assembly GCA_944474755.1. Taxonomy (NCBI): domain Eukaryota; kingdom Metazoa; phylum Mollusca; class Bivalvia; order Mytilida; family Modiolidae; genus Limnoperna; species Limnoperna fortunei. The sequence goes on from OX104119.1 coordinate 44,256,491, forward strand.
AAATGTGTATTTCCCAGTTACACATATAAAGCATTTTGGGTAGTCTAAGAATCATCTGCCGCCAAACACTTTTTTAGATTTTGATGGGAGTTTGGGATGTCAGAGAGCTCTCTATTTAGCAAAACAGTGGATTTTGTGACACGAGTCTGAATCTGCACGTTACTTAATAAAATTTTAAATCCTTTCTAAGCCCATTTCCACCACAACCCATTTTTCCTGAATAAAATGCTAGTAAGTAGGGGTTGCGACCAAAATTAGAGTAGAAACTGAATTAAAGACAAATTTTACAATTGTTTCTGCTCATTTTGTTTTAAAACATTGTTGCATGATTCATTTATGAAGTTGTAGTCAAAATTCAGTGCAATTTCAATTTCTGTAGCCATAGGCTTTATTGATAGACTCAAAGGTCAATTTATAAGTAACAAAACAACAGAGCCTTGAAGAATTGAGGAAAAAACAATAATCAAGACCATCAAAGTCAAGAAAAGTGTTGGACGGAGAGAATTCCTCAACTATTAAAGGGTGAAAAAACTTTATGATTATCATGCTACTAGTATATATATTAATAGATATTATGGACTAAAATTTTTTGTATATCCAATAAATATTATTTATTTACCTGTTTGTAAATATAAACTTGCAAAAATTTACATGTATTACAGAGAACTTAAAACTATTTTAAATGAACTCAGTTTTTTTACTGAATGTATACTATCAGACCAGTCTTTGACATTTATATGTAATTAGCTATGCAGGCAATTCTGACATTAAAATACTATAAAATGTAATTAAAAATGTTTTCATATAAAATTTGTTTACATGTTAGTGGAGAATTGGTTGATAAAATAGGACCTGTCTAAGTTGAAGAAATTTGGGATTACAAAAAGGTATTGTAATATACGGTACTGTGTATGTGGAAGAATTTAACACATCTAAATGCATAACATGCTGATTTTCTCATTCCGGAGGAGCAAAGTGGTGTCCTAAACGCTAAAGGAAAACTGCAATCAAACATCAAACAAAAGACACTTGTAAATTTGTGTTTTAGGTCAAAATGGATTTGTACTATTGACAATAAGTATCGAAGACAAGTTAAGGCATGATCTATGTCCCTATTTCCATGGTGGCATCAGTATTCATGCAGTCATATAGCTATCTGACTGCATAGCAAGATTATTGATAACTGGTTGTTAAACATGGTCTATAAAGTATTGTTTGTTGCTTTCCTGGTTGAATATGCAAGTTTTATAGATAAGGGATGCACATGTAGTCTAGAGAGAGATTCTATAGATTCTGTTTAGTGTAAACTTTAGTAAAAAAATAAAAAGAATGGTGAAGAACAAAATAAATAATAAAAAATGTAATAAAAACAAAATCTTCAACTTTTTTCACAACCATAAAAAATCTTCAAAAGGGATGTCGATTGTCGAGCTGCAAAAGATATAATTATAATGCTTCAACCTTTTTATCTGAAATAGCTTGTTATGTCTTTTAAAAACAAACAACACGCGTGACGATAACAACACTGTGTTACAAATCATTATCTGAGAGCAGACGACTGATTTCTCAATGTACCGGAAGTTTACATTATATCGCAGACAAGAGTTTAAAATTAATTGACTTTTTGTTAGATTGTATCCACAATATTTTTTTTACAATTTTCGAGTTTTATTTATTAATATTTTTACACAATTAGTTATTATTATATTTACCTCTATACAGTTTCAAGACCTACTTCCTGTTGTGAATCGTATCTTCGTTGTGGTTGTTGACCATTGAATTTTCTGCTTGTTTCATCTCTAATAGACAACCATGGGGAAAGGTTTCAATAATTACATGACAAAGAAGTTCTTCCACCCTTCAAGCAAAGAAAATATCAAAAGGGTATGTTTGATTTTTACGACACTGTCTTTGTTAATGTTAAACAATTTTCACTTTTCTATTTTTTACTTTAGTTTTAGACTTTGTGAGCTTGGTCATCACTTGGTGTTCTAACTTCCTAAGTCTGTCATTTATCGTAATTTTTTTTCAGAAGTCTTCTTGACCATTTTTTTTTAAGTGGCCACAATCATCATTCCTTTTAGATACCTTCTTTTCTGTTTGGTGACTCAAAAGTAGCTCACTATTGAGCATTAATCTTCGAGTGGGGGGGGGGGGGGGGGTGGGGGAGTGCGCTGATGTTAATCGCGCTGAGCAGAGGAAGGGTTCAAAATTGATAGTTCTGATTTAAATTGGGATAAAGATTTTGCTGTAACACACTGATCTGCCAAAGAGTTCCAGTCTTTAATTGTTTTCGGTACAAATGAATTTTTAAAAATATCAGTGTTGCAATGTATATGATTTAAAGCTTTTGAATTTGATTTCCTTTGTTTATGTGGGTTTAGATATAAATCCAGTGGGTCAGTGGGTAGCACTACCAGGTCGTTCAAGATTTTAAAAAGTAGAGTGAGACGTAATTCTCTACGGCGTTCAGCTAGAGGCTTCCAACCTAGGCTGTTCATCATTTCGGTGACACTACTTTTATTATTATAATTGTTTTTGACTAGTCTGGCGGCCCGACGCTGCACACTTTCTAATAGAATGATATCTTTTTGAAGGTACGGGTCCCATACTGTGCATGAATATTCTAAGATCGAACGAACTAACGACGTATAGGCTGTTTCTTTAAACGATTCACTACTGTGTTTAAGATTTCTTCGAATAAAGCCTAGGATGCTATTTGCTCGATTACAGATTTTGGATATATGTGTGCTCCATTTAAGATTTAAGACCTTTTAGCGGTCTCCCTATTTACCGACAAGAAGCATTTTTTACCGACAAGAAACAATTTTTCACCGACAAAAAAAGAAAAACAAGATCATTTGATGTAATTATTATGAAAAGAAATTAAAAAAAAGATATTGAAATTTGTTGTGTAATTTTGTTGTCGTTGTTTTGTTGTACAATGTAGTATTTACCCACGACAAGAAAGTTTTATAATAAATTGTATTCATAACTATAAGTCATAATAAATTATTAAATTCTTTAAAAAATATGCTGCACTATATAATCAGGGTTCTCCACACTTTTTAGAGTAAAAGGCTGAATCACTAAAGTAGAAGGCAGGGGGTCTGGGGGAGGCTCAAGGCCCCCAGTGGGGTTAAGAGGCAGCGCCCCTATAGAGGGTCCAGGGGGGCTTCGTCCGAAAATGGTTTTAAGCTATTTTGAATGTGATTTGGACACCTCTCCTGGCATGAGCAGACAGATAAATGTTTTCACTGTTAGAGTGAATAAAAGTATAACGTAACAGCTTTACTTTATTTTAAGTCTATACATGTTATAAGACGTCGTATTCTCAGCGGAAAAAAAATCCCATGTAATTAATTTATCCAAACACCGGTGGATATCGCAGGTTATCATTATTATCATTATTTGCAACTTCGTAAAAGGTAAAAGACATATTACCATCCTTTCTTACCATCGGTTAGTTTCTGCCTTTTAGTGAAATAGTCTGTAATATTTTTATTTCCAGCTACCCGTTTATTCATTGCAGTTTTATACACCGGAAACGAATGTAAAACTATACCGGTGTTGACACAAAGAAATACCGTAAATTATATTTTGCATCGAACGCGGACCTCGCCGAGAGCACCATTACAAAAACGAACACGCTACGAGAAAAACAAACTTCAGCTGCCGATTTCTCTACATTATAAAGATTAAATTTTCATTTATAATTTTTTTAGCAATAGGTAACATAAATTTGGCAAAAAAGTAGCCGGTCAAAATACAAAAATACACGGCAATATAGCCGGCTACCGGCTTCAAAGGAAACCACTGATAATAATTGATAATCGGGTTGATTAATTGAAGGCACGTGTCGGTAATATCATTTATGGTTGTGTAATTCTTTGATTGTTTTACAATTAGTAATCACTGCCATAATTGACACACGCCTCGTGATAATTGTTTCTTTTGAAGAACCGTTAAATGCTTATCGTAAAACAACAAACTGTAATAAAAGCCAGTTGAAAACGAAATCATAACCTTTTGAAGATTTTTTATGGTGTTGTGAAAAAAGTTGAAGATTTTGTTTTTATTACATTTTTTATTATTTATTTTGTTGTTATTATTAGCGGAATCTGATAAGGAATTACAGAAAACTTTAACAAAACAACGTCATCAAAATTACACCGTAAATCACAAAAATCTATTTGTTTTAAATTTCTTTTCATAAAAATCACAACAAAAAATCTTTTTCTTTCTTGTCGGTGAAAAATTGTTTCTTGTCGGTAAAAAAAAGGCTTCTTGTCGGTAATTATACCTTCTTGTCGGTAAATAGTGGGACCCCCTTTTAGGGTTTTTACCGAGTGTGTTGATAAATGGACAAAGATAGCCACTGTTACTAAAAATGGAATATACTTGTAGTAGTCCAAGAATCCTCTGTCGTCCAACGCTTTTATCTTTGATTCAACACTTCAGATTTCCAGTTTTTAGAGTAGTAAATACAAAGATCAGATTGTGCAAGACTGAACTTTTTTTGGTAGTGTTGCTTCACAACTTTCATCTGGAACGATAATAATCGGAGGTATTGTTGAGATTGTCTCAGGAAACAGATTTATATTCTTTTGTTAAGTTCATTGTCGACGTCATTGTATATGACGTCGCCGTCGGCGTAAGTATCTTTCAGAGTAAACAATAAACGTATAGTGATAAAACATGTTTGAGTTTAATCATAGTCTCGCCATTACAGGTATCAAATGTAGTTACAATTTTACAATTTTTTATATTTAATTGTGGAAACAGTTTTGTGCAAAGATCAAATATTTTGAAAAAAAATAAAAATGTAAATTCTTTGATATAAAAAGAGATTTAGTAAAAATTAAGCTGTTTTGAAATCGTCACGAATTCCAATTTCAAATGAGGCGTTATATTTAAATTTTGCAAGACCTTTAAAATGTTATTTTGCATCGATACAGTTTTTAAATTGATACACGTGTTCTTTCAACATCAATTTAGTTGTAAGTAAATATGGCATATTTTTGGATGAGTGACATTCTTTTTTATTGGCAATATCATTATTAGAAATTTCGGCTTGTTCTGTATCAACCTTGTTATATGAAACTCTTCCAATGGCCAAAATTTCAAGCTATTCAACTTCATGGGGTATGAGTTGCCTGGATCTATTACATTACAAAAAGATTCTTATAATGTTGAACAAAATTATTTAGGATAAGGTGATACTTGACGAGGCCTATCTGTCATAAAATTTATGGTAATTTTCTACTTGATATTTTGTCAAGGTAATCCAATTGACAAACATTATAAATACTGAGATATTTCTAATTTATATCAATACTTATTGTTTATACTTAGACCCTTAGAGCGGTGAGATATTGCAAAATTTATTTCGTTTCTAAGATGTGATTTATGTTTCTGAATAAACAGACTGATATTTGATATTAGGTAAACAAAAAGTATATATGGATGTCTTTAAAAATTGAGTTTGTTTATGTTTGCTCAGGTATGGATGGCTCAACAGAAAACAGAGTTTGAGAAGAAGAAACAAGAAGAATTATTGAATCAGTACCAAAAGGAACAAGAAATGTATCAAAATAGGTAATTTATTGTAATGCGATGAGGGGTCAAATAACCCTGTCCATTTCTATATCTGTCATGTGCGCCCATCTGACCTCAGGTTTACCTTTGCATTGAAGCTTTTTTTTAATTAAGATCTCATGAAATTTGATGTACAGTTACAACATGACAACCTATAGGACTGTGTCAAATATTCACACTTGATTGAACACAGAAAAAGAGGATTTTATCAATAGATGCTAAGTTCTTTGATTTGTACAACATGATCACATGTAAAACTTGAATTATCACATGTTTTTTAATGTTTCTTTCCACCCCCCCCCCAGTTGCCTCTTTGTTACCTTATTTCTATATGTTGCTTGTTTTCATTTTATAAATTAAATGTACTATTTGTTTTCAGGGCTTTACTTGGAGATGAAAAAGCAAAGCTTGGTTTGAGTTTTATGTACGATGCACCACCAGGTCTTAAGAAAAAGGAAGATGTAAATATCAACAACATAAAAAGCACAAATTCTTAACTATAGTACCTCACCTTTGTAGACATTGAAACAGAACAGGCTCATTATAGCCACAACATAAGGCTAAATTCTTTGTCCATATTCAACTCTCCATACGTTTCTGTTATTGTATCAAATTTTCTGGGTGTTGGTCCATCCCTATTCTGTCAGCATAATTGCATTGTATCAGTTTGAACTTAGTCAGCAATCCTCTTTATGAAGTGAGGGCCTTGGTGGCCGAGTGGTTAAGGTAGTTCGTCTACTATTGATCATGTGGTCTGTCAACACTGAGATTTCGGGTAAGATTCTCACTGCAGGCAGTGTGTATTCAACTCCAATCTTAATTGGCAAGGATTGCCAGTTTTCTTACCAAAGGTGGGGGTTCTCTCCAGGTACTCCGGCTTCCTCCCCCAATAAAAACTGGACGCCATGATATAACTGGAAAATTGCTGAAAGTGGCATTATTAAACATCATTTAAACAAACAATCTTATGAAGGTCAAAGGACATCTTTGCATACCAATTATTTAAAGTAAAAAAAGTCAAAATGTACAAGTTTGATATAAAACTGGATTTGTATTAAAAACGTTATATCATGCAAGTGTTGAAGTTTTCTGATTTTACAAGCAGGTGTGTGGTCGAGGCATGTTACTGTGAGACTGCTTTAACATTAGAGTGTGATTTTAGCCATTAATACCATTTTTACAACCTAAATTATTATTAATGTTTACAGGAAAAAGAATCGGAAACAGAAGTAAAGTTTGAATGGCAGAGAAAGTACAATGCACCTAGAGAACAGTAAGTCAAGCAAGTCGATATCCTGTTCTAGGATTTTTATTTGGTAACTGAACCTTACTGGGGAATGTGTCCCCTTTAAATTAGCTGGTGCAATTCTTTTTAAAAAACTAAGGTTTCTTGTTATACGAGTACATATGGATTGATAACCGACAATATAAGTACACAAACCATAAATTTTTTTAAAGTTGTTTATCCTCTTTAAAGTAAGTATTATTTTTGTCAATTTTAGTCAATTTGGCTGTGGGCAAGAAAAAAATTAATGAATATTTTATTTTTAATTCATTACCAAATTTTATAAAAAAAACAACATAACTCATCTTGATCTTAAAACTGTTTTGCAGCAGTAGTGATAACTCTCAAATTTCAAGCGACAATACGATAATTGAATAAAAGTGAAAACCATCATACTCGACTTTTTATCTTTATTTTACAAAATATTCTATCGAATAAAATAGAATATTTTTTCAATGATGGTAAGGATAGTATGAACTTATTTTCAACAATCCAGACTTTCAAAACATACTTTCCCATGGTTGACCAGTACTAAAAAAATGGACTTCCCCAAACTGAAATATTGCTCATGATGGGCAAAAGAAGATGGGAATTCTTGAACACTGTACTGATTATGACTTAATTATTATTGGAAATAAGGTTATAGTATTTTTTTTTATGTAGAATTACTTTTGGTTAAAGTTTATGACTTTCACTTTTCACTTCCTACGTGTACATTATCCATTATTTCATGGTTGCATATTTAAACTGTTTAATTAAAGGCAGGGCTCACCACACTGGGCGAAGTGGGCGACAAAGTCGCCCTACTAGGACCTGAAGTCGCCCTAAAGTGCCTCAAAAGTGAAGTCGAAGTCGCCCTGTCATTTCCCTTAAGTTGCACGATGGTTCACATAAGATACTTGTAAATCTGGTCCAAATACTTCACCCTGACTACCAATTTATCAGTACATGTGTAATTCCAATAAAAAACGGCAAACAATATGCGTATTGAACATATTTTCAAAACGATTTATGTCTTTCAAACGTATTACGCGCCATTTGTTTATTTACCGGATGTGACTAATTACCGGAAGTAAACAACGAAGAAAAGTAATGTACAACGGCCCATAATGAAAAAGCGTAATATTTTTGATAAACAAACACTTTTAATTGGTTTCAAACTTCAGTTCTTTCAAAGAGTATTGTACTTTAACAATTTTCTTTGATAAGTTTTGAGCTTCACTTGAAAGAATAAAGATGTATATAATTATTGACATCATGATAAGTTCTGTAGATGGGTGTCCCATGAAGCAATTTGGATCAGTACAACTTTGATTAATGATAAAGGTTATGTGCTGTTTGATATTGCATACCATGAATAATAATGAGAAAGAAAGAAAAAAAAACAGAATCTAAGTGTGTTATGGTTTTAAAACACAAGAGAAATAATCCTGGAAATTGATGTAAATAATGAAAAATGTATGTAACTACTGCGAAATAAATTATTTGTACGGCCCCCTGACTTCTCCCTAGTGTCTCCTGAAGTCTCCCTATCAGGGCCTGACTTCTCCCTGTTTGGCTGCCAGGGAGAAGTCACTTCTCCCTACTTTTTTAGAGTGTGGTGACCCCTGAATTAAAGGTAATGTTTTTGAAAAAAAAAATGTTAATGCATATAAAATGTCATCAGTAATATCAAGGTTATAAAATTTGCTACATCTATTCAATATCTAATCAGTGGCTCTCAAACCCCAAAAAAGGGCCTCGGTGGCCGAATGGTTAAGGTGGTTTATCTACTATTGATCATGTGGTATGTGACTGTGAATGCAGGTTCGATTCTTACTGCAGGCAGGGTGTACTTGACTTCAATCTTAATTGACAAGGATTTCCAGTTTTTGTCTCGCCTGCGACGAAAGTCGCTGGAGGCGAGACATATGTATGGGAATCCGGCGGCGGCGGCGGCGTAAACACTTGACATCTTGCTTCATATCTTTGTAAGCCCAAGCCCTAGGTCCATCAAATTTGGTCCAGAGGTAGCTTATGATGAGTACTTGCCAGTCAGTCACCTGTCACCTGACCTTGACCTCAATTTCACGGTCCAGCGACTACGTTAAAGTTTTTGGGTTACGACAGTTCCTCTGTAACTGCGCATGGTAGGATGACAATATTTGGTGTATAGGTTGCTGATGACTAGTACATGACTGTCTGGTAGGTGTCACCTGACCTTGACCTCAATTTCACGGTCCAACGACTACGTTAAAGTTTTTGGGTTACGACAGTTCCTCTGTAACTACGCATGGTAGGATGACAATATTTGGTGTATAGGTTGCTGATGACTAGTACATGACTGTCTGGTAGGTGTCACCTGACCTTGACCTCAATTTCACGGTCCAGCGACTACGTTAAAGTTTTTGGGTTACGACAGTTCCTCTGTAACTACGCATGGTAGGATGACAATATTTGGTGTATAGGTTGCTGATGACTAGTACATGACTGTCTGGTAGGTGTCACCTGACCTTGACCTCAATTTCACGGTCCAGCGACTACGTTAAAGTTTTTGGGTTATGACAGTTCCTCTGTAACTACACATGGTAGGATGACAATATTTGGTGTATAGGTTGCTGATGACTAGTACATGACTGTCTGGTAGGTGTCACCTGACCTTGACCTCAATTTCACGGTCCAGCGACTACGTTAAAGTTTTTGGGTTATGACAGTTCCTCTGTAACTACACATGGTAGGATGACAATATTTGGTATATAGGTTGCTGATAAATAGTACATGACTGTCTGGTAGGTGCCATTTGACCTTGACCTCAATTTCACGGTCCAGTGACTACGTTAAAGTTTTTAGGTTACTGCTGTTCCCCTGTAACCAAGCATGGTAGGATGACAATATTTGGTATATAGGTTGCTGATGAATAGTAAATGATTGACTGGTAGGTGTCACCTGACCTTGACCTCAATTTAACGGTTCAGCGACTTCGTTAAAGTTTTTGTATTAGGACAGTTCCTCTGTAACTATGCATAGTATGGTGACAATAATTGGTATACAGGCCGCTGCTCATAATTAATGCTATTTACGTAATGCTTATGACGAAATTTATTTTCGTTACTGATGCGGAATTCAGGCGAGACGTTTTTCTGTGTCCACACTTGTTCTACTGCAGGTCTGGGGTTTTCTGGGTTTTCTGGGTACTCCGGCTTCCTCCCTCAATAAAAAATGGATGCCATGATATAGCTGAAAAATTGCTGAAAGTGGTATCACAAAATCTAAACAATAAAAAAGACAATCAAACCCTAAAAGTAAGTTTTGCATGTTAAAAGTAACATAAAGTTTGTTAATGGATTTTGTGAGAGCCAAAATCTGGAATTATGTTACATTTCCATAGACTTAATTATTTATAGGATAATTAATTGGGCGGAGTGAATATTCAAAATATGATCACGAGTACCGCATAACGCATCTGATTTAACGAGTTTAATCTGATGCTTTATGTGGCACGAGTGATCATATTTTGGATATTCACGATGCCCAATTGATTATCCTATTTATTATATAGATCAAAATTGTTTTCATAGAAATTTTAATGCTTAATACTAAATTTTATGAATGGCGGATGAATATCTGTATAGTACAAAACCAACTGCAACTTTGGCGGGAAAAAACCTGTGAGTGAAAATAAACGATAATTTTCACATGTGATTTACCGTGATTTCTGTCGCTCGGAAAATTCGATATTTCATCTCTATCTAATCTGGTATCTTTATGTTGTTTTCATTGATTTCAAATTATTTAATTTTTAGGTATGCAAAAAATGATGAAGAAATCCGTGACCAACCTTTTGGTATTGAGGTTCGTAATGTACGTTGCATCAAATGCAGAAAATGGGGTCATGTGAATACAGACAAAATATGTCCTCTTTTCAACACAGACCTGGCAGCTGAGCCTCCACAACGTAAGTCTGTGGTTAATTTGTTATTATCTTATTGCGAAAAATTGAAGTTAATTATTAATTATGATGCAGTAACGATTTTTACATGAAAAATTTGTTACAAGATATTTAGTGATGGCAGAATGAATGTGGGAACCTTGGTAGACAAGCTGGAAGTTTTAGCTTAGAAATTTCACACACCCATTAATCGGCTCATTTTGATATGTGGCAAAAACAAAAGCATGTTTTTACTACCAACAAATTTGATAAAATTGAAATGATTATCCAAGTCACGTTTTTTTTCAGCCTTACAAGTTTCAGCCCTAAAATTTCTCCTTCTTATTATGTTTTTTTTTATCCTCATTGTTTTAATACATTATTAGGTTTCTACAAACTTTCTCTGCGGCTGAAATTTGTCAATATACCACTAGTTTTGTATGCTTATTTGCTTTTTAGTTTTAAAAAATTTATAATGAAAACAAATTGTTACCTCTATGTAATCTGAAAAACTGTTTTTACAAAACAAACTGTAGTACATGTGAGAAAAAAATTATCATTTGTCTGTGATTATTTTTTTAACAGCATCTACTAGTGCTGCATCATTGTTGGAAGGAATGAAAGAAGATGGTTTCAAATTGAAACAAAGCATTCTGGGAAGGATGGCTGAAGATCCTACAGCAGAGCATGAGGTCATTCATTTTTTAAAACTTTTACTTAGTTTTACTTAAAATATAGATATTTTTACAATTACCGAAGTAACTGAGAGTAATAGAGACTCAAGACTTTGTGACATTCAGTTATTAATGGAATAAAAGTGAGTAGATAGTGAGAAAATCTTTCCATTTATATCTATTGCTTAAAAATAATGCCTTTTTTGCAGATTTATGTTTATTTTTTTTACATAAACTGTTTTTTTTCTTTTTCAGAAATTGTTAGAAAGTGGTGATGAAGATGACCCTGAGGTTAAATTTCTAAAATCCTTGTCTGCTAAACAAAAGAAGAAACTATTAAAGTATGTTTTGTTTGTTTTTGTTTGAATGGTGTTTTACCGCCACTTTCAGCATTTTTTCAGCTATTTCAAGGCGTCCAGTTTTTATTGGGGGAGGAAGCCGGAGTACCCGGAGAGAACCCCCGACCTGCGGTAGGAAAACTGGCAATCCTTGTCAATTAAGATTGGAGTCGAGTACACCCTGCCTGCAGTGAGAATCGAAACCGCAATCTCAGTGTTGACAGACCACGTGATCAATAGTAGACGAACTACCTTGACCACTCGGCCACCGAGGCCCCTTAAAGTATGTATTAAACTCCCAGGTGAAAACGACACATGATTTCACATTTATCTGCATGATTTGATTCAGTTCTTCATGTAGCTCTTTATAATGTATTACCATAAAAAGCCGGGTATTGTCTGCAATTAAATATTGTCTACACCCCTTTCTTGGACCAGAAAATTGCCAAAAAATTGTTGTATGCATGTACATTCTGCACGTACATGTTTTCACGAAATAATCCTAGAAGAATAAATATGAGTATGACTTGACCATGCTTTTTTAAAATTGCAATTGTATTTGTATTATGTAAATTTATTTTCTCTTGAAATACCATTAATGTATCTAGTTTTATTATATCCCCCGCAAACTTGTTTTGGGGGGTATATAGGAATCACCATGTCTGTCTGTCTGTCTGTCCATCAATGCACATCCATTGTAACTGCAACTCCTCCTAAACTCCTTGATGAAATTATATAGGAAGTACATTATATGTAGATGTGCATGAAGGATTTTTATTGACCTTGGATATCATTAAGGAGAGATAATTGGACTTGAAAGTGAAGCGGGGGGTATCACTTTGTGAGCTTGCTCACAGTCCACACTTGTTTATTTCTTGTAATTAATAAATAAAATATTAAATAATACCTTGTCATATCTTCTATTTGTATCATTGTTAAAATACATTTCAAAACCAAACCAATTTGTCAACTTCCTTTAATCATCAAAAGCAAAGAAAACAAAAAAAGATTACTTGTTCTATTTTAATCCCTCAACAAGTGCAATCAAAACAGTGATCTTTAACAACTGCAGATAAAGTAGTTGAAAAACTTTCAGTACAGCTAGAACTTTTAAGAAGTTTTTTTTGCTGATGTGTGTATATGTTAAGGTATTTTGTCATTTACATATTGCTATTTATATTGAACAAAATACAGGATATGTGGTTTGTTGATAATTCTTGCAAAGGTTGACTATTTCTTGTCACCAAGATACATTGTACCTTTGTTACAATGTATACATATTAACTGTTTTTATTAAAGTTACAAATTAGTAACACTGTAGAATTGTTTTGCTACCATTAATACAGAGTGACTTTAATCTGTCCAAGATATTGTAAACAGACTTATTTTTATTTTTGCAGTGTTCTAATTTTCGCTCTTTTCAGGGTATACTAAAAGCTGCGAAAAGTAGTACCCATGAAAATGCACAAATCTGATATCTAATGGGACTAATTATAAAAACGTGGAAGTTAAAAGAACATGTGAATTGGACAACATAACATGATCTGGCAAAATAAGTTCAAAGGAACATAAATATGCTTACTTTGGATACAAATTAAATGCTTCATCTGTCAACATATTAATTTAATTCATAGTTGGTACAACATAACATAATATAAAATGTTTAGCCTGTGTTGAAGTGTTTTTTCTGGCTTTTCCAGAAAGCTTAATCAAATACAAGAAGGAAAAGCTAAAAAATCAAAGAAAGACAAGAAACAGAAAAAGAAAAAGCAGAGGTCATCATCAGGTAAGTTTTGAACAAATAGTATAATCATGATTGTAACAGAAAAAATTGAAAATTGACAAACTGACTGTCACAAGAAAACAAAGACATTAGCAATCTGAATGTCTTAACAAAACAAAGAAAGCGAGCAGTCTGACTGTCACGACAAAACAAAAAAAATCTGCAATCTTAATGTCCAATCAAAGCAAAGAAAATTGCCAGTCAGAATGTCCCAACAACAAAAAATTGGTGATCGATAAAATCTTTTGAGGTCCTTTGTTAATCATATGGTCTGACATTTTTATTTATACTACATATTTTGTTTGTTTCAATGGAGTTTTCGACAGTTTTATCAGATTTTTAGGTAACTTGTGGCATTTGGTTTACAAAATGGAGCAAGTTTAAGTATTCCATAATAATCCAGCTTTTGAGCAGCAACCTAGCAACCCTGGTATATATATGCTTGACTTGTTGTAAGTTAAACACATAACCATAGTGTTGACTTGCCAGATATCAATAATAAAAATGACTTTGAGAGTATTTAGCTATTCTTATATCAAGCATCCTTAATGCTTCTTTGCTCTGTTGGAAATAAAAACCGAGGTAATAAATATTTAGAGATTTCAAAGAGGAAATGTATGATACATCTCAGATCATGAATGACCCATTGACCTATGGCTTCATTTACAATCAATTTACAACTGTGGTGCAACATTGCTGACTTGAATGCAACATGTTAGCACAATGAAAATTCAACTCCACATGTTTGAATAGTTAGTAACTGTAAGCAGTCAGATAAAAGCTTGCAAAACGTGTAGGTCTTCTCACCTTATTTATATTATATAACATATTTTTACATAACCTGTGTTTTTCATCAATAACTATTGGTTTATGCCGTTCCATATGAAGTAATATGGTTCTTTGCAATGGTTATCCCTGAAGACCACACACTTCCTTGACCATAGCCACAATGCATCAACACTGTCTAGTAATTTAAATCAACAAAATACATTTGCATTTCAAATAAGGACTCAAGCATTTATTGAAATGAAATTAAATACAGATATAAGAATAAAATGCATTTTTTTGAAGTTCACATTTTCATCATACATCAATGAAACTCAAAGAGATGCATTCAGTTCCTAAATAGTTGCCATCTCACTCAAATAACATACAAATTTAACTATAAATTTACAAAGCACAAATATGTCCTTCAACAGCTATATACAAATGTTTGGAAAAATTAAAAACATTAAAATTTGTTCTTTCATTTTGATAGATTCTGAAGATTACAGTTCAAAGAAAAAGAAAAAGACAACAGATTCTGGAAGTGATGATGAACCTGATAGAAAAAAGAAAAAAAGGAAAAAGAAATACAGCTCAGAATCAGATTCAGGTAAGTTTTACTGGCATTCTGCCAAATCTTAAGGGCTGATTTTACAAATGTATATGTTTATTGACAGGAAATAGTTATGGAGTGTCCATTTTACATGTTGGTCCTAAAAGGGCATCCAAAATGGCTGCAAAAAATTTTCTTGCTTCTGATTGGCTGATTAAAAATATTATTGATACTTCTGTTCAATTAATATGACCATGCTGGCTTGTAAAAGTGGAGGCATTTGTAAAAGTTATAATTCTATTCATTATCTATATATAGACCTGAATATCAAAGAGCATTTTTTTCTAATTTAACAGTTTAAATTTTGTTGGTCATTGAAAAATGGTCTTCCTAGCCAAGGTCCGAGGTTTTCTTTAGGTACCCAGGCTTTCTCCCCCAATAGAAACTGGTTGCCACAATACATTCAGGATGACATGTTACAAGTAAACAAACAATAAATTAATTCAAAGCAGGACCACAGGGCATACAATTTTGACATCAACTTTAAATGTGTAGTGTATGGTGTGTTCAGAAGGGACACACATTTAGCCATTTGTATTGGCTACAATGCACATTTTCTCACACTCATCAAACACACTTCCTGCTATGGGGCATTGACAGGCTTTTTATAATATGGCCTTTTTGGAATTCCCCATTCTCCAAGCCAGACCTTATAAAATCAGTTTTCCCTTCAGATTGGAAGTTTACCTGTCATAAACCAATGAAGAAGAGGCCTTAATAAATTAAAGTGTTGTGTACATAAACTAGCATTAATCTGTGTCAATCAGTAAACATGTACACATGATGATAGTTTAACAGTAATTTATGACATTTAAATGTGATCTTTGTCCAAGCTTATAAATTACGGATTGAAAAACAGATATGGATTATAATCAGTTTAATCAGGCATCAAAAATACCTTGACTAGCAAAACATCAACATGCAGAATTATCACTTAATGATAAAGTAAAGTTTATTAAGGACTATTGCCATAACTTTAAAGCCAAACTTTTAAAAAGAGTGCTTGATATAGGCAAATCTACTGTAGGTCACATAATTAGTAAGAAAGGCACATACTAACAACAGTTTAACATCAACCCAAACAAGCTGAGATACAATACTTACTGTGAATTGTTTCGCATCAATGACCTTGTCCCTAAATTTCACTAAACCGACCATTTATCTCTGTTTCACTGGTGACTGGTTTAGAGGGATTTCTGTGCAGTCCTTTCTGTGAAGTTTTCAGTATCATGTCTGCAGATTCATCATGTATTTTGGTTATTTAGACAAGGACATGTCAACCTGTATGTTATATAAACTTTTATTAGACAAGATATCAGAAATACTCATATATGTATTTATATAAAAATGGCTCCTTAATATGCAGGTGCCATACAAGATTTAGCTGAGAATTAGTTTTATTTTCAATTTAAGCAGCGAGTACAAATAAACTTTATATTTTCTGACACTGTACGAATATTGTTTTTATCCTGCAACCCTAAAAAACATTTTATAATACTGAAAAACTTTCACTTTTAGCCGATTTCTCAGTTAAAATTTTCGGCGCGTAATCTAGTGATAATGACGTCACAAACGTCATAAACCAGAACAGAATACTAAATGTCGTAAGACGTGAGGTCAAGGGTACCAGGAGACTTTATTCGGCACTGCCGAATAAAGCAAAAATTTATTCGGCTACCTTTATTGGACAGTAAATGTACTGATTGCAGGATAAAAGGATATTATATTGTGTGTATTATGTATCCAAAGATAACATTAGTATACATTCAGAACTAAGTTTACATGTAAAAAGGACAAGAGTTATGTTGGGGGTTTAATTTGATGTTACACATAACAGCAATAATGATTTATTTGTTACAGATCAAGATGAAAGAAAACAAAAAATGTTTTTAAAGACAAGGGATGACAGTAGAGAAAGGAGTAAGAAAACCTTTTTATAATCATTTTGTTGTATATTAAAAATTATCTCCATAAAGTTAAATATGTACATGTACTTAAATTTGGGTAGAAAGTTTTTTCTTTTTGCAACATTTTTCAATTTGTTAAAAACTCTCAGAACAAAATGTGCTTTAATGTCCTGGGGTGTGATGGATTCCATCATGTATTAACAAGAATTGCTTGGTTTCTTGCTTAATGCAAGGATTCAACAAGGAGCACAAGCTTCCTTCCTTAATAATTACTAGATGCCTAGTTGAAAGACAAAATTGCTGAAACTGGCCTTAACCCACATTCTAATCATCCAAAAATAACAAGACTACAAATTTTTTTTTGACAGAAATATCAATTATATCAACGTTTTTATAGCAAAGTTATTTGATAATTATTATATATACCACACCTTTTACCAGTTAACATATTTAAACAAATGAGACACTGTCAATTTGTATAAAAAAGTTAACTGGTAAAAGGCATGGTATATACATGTATGTTATAATTCAATCAAAAGAATTATAAATGGACGTGACATAATTGTTGTCAGATGATCACGCCCAGTCTATACCAAGTGTTGACATATTGTGGAGAGGGTTTTTTGCGTGAAAAATGAAAACTGCTTACCGCGCATGGTTCAGCTTATGCTCTTTTTGTAGATCAGTTTTAAATTTTGAAAGGGCGATTTTCTATACTAAAATTTGACCTTAAGTAGAACGGAAGTGTACTTTAGGAACAATCTATTGTTGTCTACTTGAAATCCTTTGGGTGATGTCGTTTGCAGTGAAGGCGGGAAAAGTATCACGGTTTTTCCGAATACCATTGAACGTCACGAAAGAAGACGAACATTTGTAAACATTGCAAGGTCCCTTTAAAAATGGCTGACTTATTATGTAAAATTCCAGTAGCAAAAGTCAGGGACAATTTGTAACAACTGTCTGTGTAGTTCATTTGGTATATTGAATGACTGCAAACGGTGGGGCTTACACTATGATATAACTTAAAAGTTGGTTATTATACCATAGCTAAGCCCCTCCTACTTCAATTGTATTTGAATAGGGATTATTATCAGGTGACATGAAGCCGTGGTTCAACAAGAAATTTCTTAAGTTAAATAATGATTTGTCACGACACACATATTAAGTGTGATTAATCCCTGAAAAGATCAAAGGAAAAATGCTGTATTATGTGACAATAACATATAAACACTTGTTTTGTTCATGTTTAATAGAAAGAGCCTGAAAAGGGGGGATGTGATTTAGTTACTGCTGAGTATATGTGTATTATAGAATCATTAACTATAATCTGCATGTAAAACCAGGTTAAGATTATAGACATATATAGAACATTCTAATGTTAAGCTGTAGAAGGTTTATGGGTTCATTTTTCACATGTCTGAAATTGTTTAATCAGTAGGTTGAAATGTGCAATGAATTTATTCTGGACATCCGCCCCTTATTAAACAGGATTCATACTACAATGTGATTGTTTTTAGATACTTAACATAGATGTTGATATAGAAATAAATTAAATGGCCTTGAGCTCCTAAGAAGAATATCCATAGTTTTCATAATTTACAGGGTCCTCTGTGGCCGAGTGGTCAAGGTAGTTTGTCTACTATTGATCACGTGGTCTGTCAACACTGAGATTGAGGGTTCGATTCTCACTGCAGGCAGGGTGTACTCAAGTCCAATCTTAATTGACAAGGATTGCCAGTTTTCCTACCGCAGGTCGGGGGTTCTTTCTGGGTACTCCGGCTTCCTCCCCCAATAAAAACTGGACGCCATGATATAGCTGGAAAATTGCTGAAAGTGGCGTTAAACACCATCAAACAAACAAATATAATTTACATCAAATAAGTCAAACACAAAATGTATTTCATTAAATAAAAGCATTTCTGTTTTTCAGGTTCAAGAGACAAAGGCAAAGACACTGAAAAAATAACCAGATATAAAAATTCATCTTCCAGTCCTGAGAAACGACAAGAGAGTAAATACCGTACTTCTACAGACAGGGGCAGGGATTCCTATAGGAAAATCAAGCATAATAATAAGAAAAGGAGTGCTTCTGACTCCAGCAGTGATTCAGGAAGTGAAATTGATGATACACAAAGGAGACAGGATAGGAAACATGATGCAAGAGAAAGTAGAAAAGGAGAAAAATATAGGTCCAATAGAAGTAGATCTCGCTCACTTCAAAGAAGAAGGTCTCAAGACAGTAGGTCTACATCTAGAGATAGAAACCATGTAAGACTACACAGAAGTATGTCAAGAGATAGGAAGAATAGATCATCATCTATGGAAAGGTCAAGTAATAGACATATCAGGTCACCAAGGTCAAGAAGTACGTCTAACAATAGAATGGACAATAGAAATAAAAGATCTAGGTCTAAAAACAGAAGATCTTATTCAAAAGAAAAAGACAGACATTCAAGGTCAAAATTCAGTAGTGAGTCATCAAGAAGTAGGTCAAGATCTAGAGACAGACGACAATCCGAGACAGGTAGATATAGACCTACATGTAGGTCATCTATAAATACACCTCCTGTCAAAGGTTGGTTACCAACTGCTGAAGTAACACCTGGAGTGAAGGAAAGAGTAGGAATACCTAGAAGTAAGTAAATGAGACCTGTCCTTGGATTTTGAGTTCTGTTTGATTTCAACAGTTGTTAGCTTTGCAGAGGTAAATGAATGATGGGTAATAACAGACGACAAATGATAGCAGATGTATCATCGATTCTTATGTGTTTTTGTAATGTTTAATAAAAGCTTACATTTGTGTTGATCTGTCATTATATGGTCCATCTGCTGTAGATAATGCCTGTTCTTCAAGATTGGAAAATGTTCAACGTTGATAATGAATCAATAAAAGTTTACTGCGGTTTCATTTTTATTCGTTGGATATCAATTTTTGTCTTTGTGGGCATTATCTACCTTAAGTGTTTAATTTTCCCATAGCGCTTGAACATCGTATGTTAAAAAAAGATCACAACCAACTATATTTAAGTAAACTTCAAACTTTATACCTAAGATTTAACAGCATTCCTTTTTTTTCAATAAGACAGAAAAAGACTTTCGAAAATGTATTATTCTAACAATTTTGTACAAATGTGTACTCCAAGAGTCAAGCTGTTAACTTTGGGTCGTGTTTATTTGTTTGTTTGAATGGTTTTTAATGCCGCTTTCACCAATTTTTCTGCAGTATCATGGCATCCAGCAGTACCCGGAGAAAACCCCCAACCTTTGGTAGGAAAACAAGCAATCCTTGTCAATTAAGATTGGAGTAAAGTGCACCCTGCCTGCAGTGAGACTCGAACCCCCAATCTCCATGTTGACAGACCATCTGATTAATAGTAGACAAACTACCTTTTACCTTTACCACTAGGCCAAATTTCAGCTTGTGTATTTTATGCGTAATTTTCTCCATATAGAGGATGACAACAGGTTAAAAACCTACAATAATATTTTTTAAAATTTATCATTTTAAAGTAAAATCATCATTAAAGACATAATGATAATAATTCAAACAAGTTTTTTGTCATCTATAAAGTCTGTAAAATGATTGTGAGCATCTCAAAAATTACTTCCTGTTACTATTCAAAGTGTTCGAATTTTACATAAATAACTTGCAATTAAATATAAACAATATTTTAATTTTTTTGTTCATGGTCAATAAGGTACATAATTTGTCATCACACATCGGGTAAACTTCACATGCTTCGTGTACAATTTAAGACAAAGCAAAGCAAATTGAATTGTAATGGATTTACTCGCATAATAATTTTGTGTTAAAACAACTAAAAAATGAACAATTTCACCCGAAATAGCAAATTAACATTGAGTGTACATTTGATCTTGCCATGACGATCCACAAATATATGTACACAACGATATGGATTTTTCTTCAATGCCAAAAAATAAAAATAAAACCACAGTATATCTGTGCTTATCTGCTGTTTCAATGTCGGCTATGTCTAAATCTGGGCTCTATAATGAAACCTGCATCACAAAAACAAGATACAACTGTCGTTGATTTCTTCTCGGACCATGATTTTGCAATCCATCCCACTGGTTTCGGAACATTTATTTGCTTGCAAAGCTCACTTGGCCTGATGGCAACATATATTTTATCCTAATCTTCTAGTACTGTGCTTTAAAAGCAGAAAAGCAAGAATGATTCTAAGATGCAGCAGCTGTAGTTTTGAAATCTTAATAGTCTGGGGAAAATTAATTTCCACATTGTTGAGTTTCAAATTGTGGAATGTGATGTTTCATTGGTTTGCACAAGATTCATTGTAGTTCTGTCAGTTAATATAACATTACCATTGGGTATATGATTTGTTAATTTCTTTTATTTTTCAGCTATATCATGGCAGACATATTTTTTGGGAGCCAGAGTAAGAACACCAAACCTTTAACAGAAAAACCTGCAATCATGGTCAATTAAGGTTGGAATCGAGCACACTTTGTAGGAAGTCTGGCAGAGACTTGCAGCCCTAGTGTTGACACGATTCACAGCATGATCACTTCACTGGATACAGTGTATTCTGTTGCCATGGGTTTTATGGAATATTATCCATCAGAAGTATCCTTCACTGTCTGTTGTCACTAATCTTGCATTTAGTTACACATGTGTACAGGAACAAAAATTATGCCTATCTTGCCAATCCTTGCAATCGATATGAATAATATAAATGATATATTTCAATGTTGCTGTTATTGTGCCGATTAACTACAAATTACACAATTTGATTTTGTTAAACATCATAATTACAATTTTGCCAGGCATTATTACATAAACAGAATAATATGGCAATATCCATATCATAAAATTACAAGTTTCAAATAAATCCATATCTTTCCCTACAGGACAGATCTCTATTGGAAAATACATAGGAAATCCATATCTGCCTGGGAAGGGTGATACAGCATCATATTACACTCCATGGCAATATGGCTCTACAACCAAAATCAGTGCATATCATATGAACCACATCATATTCAGTAAAATATATAAGGGGTAAACTAAACTCACATTTCCTAATTCACTTAATCACTTGAATATCAAACAACAGATCACCAAAACCTAAACAAAAAATAAAAAAGGAGTAGCTACGGCCTTGCAACAGTAACGTGTAAATTATTTGGTCATTTAAAGTTGTTTTTATTTAATGTTAATTCTAAAATTTTTTACTATTTTTAGCTTCAGTTTGGATTGTTGGTTCTTCAATTATCTACTGGGCTCACAAGAGGGCATGTCAGATGAGAAATATCAATCTTGGAATTAAAACATCAGAAGTTTGTGTAGAATGGTATGGAACAAGAGGCATGAGATGGAATGCACTGCTACCGAAACTGACAGAACTGGCTCAAACAAAACCACCACCAGATGTCCTCATTCTGTATGTTGGTTCTAACGATGTTGGCTATGTCAAGCCAAATGATTTGGTCAAAATGATTAAAATGGACACGAGTACTATCAAGGAAATGTATCCAGACACACTACTGGTTTATAATGAAATCTTATCGAGGATCAATTGGAGGGGAGCACCAAATAATGAAGATGGTGAAGAACAAAGACTAACCATTAACAAATATGTCAAACCAGTCATGGAATCAATGGGCGGGTTTGTGATTCATCATCCTGACATCAGAAATACCAACACTGTGTTGTATCGAGATGACGGCGTCCATCTTAATGACACAGGATATGATATTTTCAATAATAATGTCAGTGATGCAATAAGAACAGCCCTCCTGAGAATTAACATGTGATTGATTCAAGGAATGGGTTTTATTGTATTCAGATTGAAATATTGTTGATTTGTAAATTAAACAATTTAATACTGCAGTTTTATAATAAAAATATGTTGTTTAAAAACATAGTTGAAGTTGCTAAAAGTAAAAGAAGAATTTCAGTTTTGTCCAGGTAGGAAAATATTTATCAGAATTCTTTACTGGTTTAGGAGCAAATAACAATAATGGACAATGGTATAACTTTCTTGCCTTGAAAAAGATCTTGAATGAAGAAATTTTACGTCAGTACATTTTATACATTATAAGGTTTTAATGTCCTTGGCTAATATAGTATATCTTGTACTGACAATTGCTTTAATGGTTTTTGTCTGAACTGCAATGAATGTCACTAAAGGAAAGACATGCATGGGTATCCAGTGATGGCAGAGGTGTTAACACATCTTTATTTCTATAGCCAGCTCGTGTACTTGACAACACTATAGGAAAACAGTTACCTCATGAGAAGTCCATAATAGATTAATAGTAGGTTGAACTTGTGTTTCTCTCCTAACCATTAAGTGGTTACCAGCTGCTTTTAAAAGTTCAACAAGGCACTTTTTTTGCACAAAATTTTGGTAAACAGAATGCTTAGTATATTTACTCTGTCATTGATTTTCTACATGTTCCTTTACTGATAACAAACACGATATCAGGACAATTTTTTTTACTGTTTTGATGTTTATAAATAAACCCTAACAAGTATTGAAACCAAATGGAGATTGAAATGAACCAAATGTCAAGATTTAATCCCTGCTTCTTTTTCCTGCATGTACACACTTGTGGTATGGTTTTGTTTAAAGAAAGAACCAAATTTTTATACCAAATATTTGCCCATCAAATGTCACCTAGTGAATTGCGTTCATATTGACAAAATGCATATTCAGTGCTATATTTCCCCTCTCACAAGTTAATATGGTGAGCATTTTAATTGATGTCTCTGCTCTTATATTAATTTCAACTATGCTCACTAATTGATACTCCTTGCTTCCCAATGTCATATAATGGCTCAGTCGATGTTTTCTATTACAGTAACACCAAATATCATTCCCATCAAAATACAAAAAATCATTTGCACAATGGCACTATGTGACAAGATTGTGTGAAAGTTTCTTTGTTGTGGATAAGAGTACCCCTTTGTGTAACGGTTTAGTCCATGTTTGACATGGAAACCCCAAATATCATTCAGATCAAATGTGAAATATCAGCCCCCAAATATTAAGATCAAAATGTGAAATATCAACCCCCTTATATCATTCAGATCAAAATGTGAAATGTCGGGTGACAATGGAACATTGTGACAAAGATTGTGCGAGTTTCTTTTACATTCCATGCAGTGGTGTAGTAGGACCTGCGGATAAGAGATAGGTACTCTCAAGTATAATGGCTAATTCCATGTTTAGCTTTGGGAATATCCCATGCTTTTAAGGGAAACCCAAATATCATTCAGATCAAAATGAAAAATATCAGGTGCACAATGGTTCTATGTGACTAAGATTTTGTTACTTGAATTACATGTAGTGATGTAGGAGGAGTTGAGAGTAAAAGATGGATACCACATGTGTAATGGCAAAATCTCATGTAGCCCAAATATCATACATCTTGAATAAATCTGAAAATTTTGCTTGCTGGATGTTAAACTCCAATCAATCAATCAATCATTCTGATTAATATGTAATATATAATTTATTGCATGATGGCACTATGTGACAAAGATTCTGTTTAAGTTTTATCGAACTTCATTTAGTGGTGTAATTTGTGAATAAAGAGATGGGTACCCTTAGGTGTAAGTTTCAAGCAGGGCATAAATATCAGGCGCAAAGTTGCACTATGTAATAAAGATTCTGTCAACGTTTTATCTAAGTCCTTTTAGTGGCATAGTTGTAGCGTTGCAGATAAGAGATAGGTACCCTTATGTCAAAAAATGGCCATGTTTTGCTATGGGAAACCCTATGTTTATTTTTCAATTCAAATGTTTCCTCTGAAAGTACCTAGGCAAATGGGATTCAAACCTGAAGGACATTACCAAAACTGTTCAAAGGCTTTACAATCGAATGAGGATGACCACCTTTACCCCTAATTGGTAGTTTTCCTTTTATTTTTGCTTAATAAAAGTGTTGATGTAGTTAGCCACCTTCATGTCAACACTGAGTGCAAGTTCAAGCCCACCTTAGTACACTATGACCATACTGGAAGTGTTACCAGTGTTCAACCCACAGAGCAGATTGGCAAAGCTTTCTTGTTAAAAGTGGGAGCAGGTGTCCAGTTATAATACAAAAAGCTCGACCACATAATACATTAGTTGGTAACTTTCGGAGATTGCCAAACCCCTTGCAGGACAAAGACTCTTTGTTGTTTAGTGTGCTCATTGTAGACACTACCAAGTATAAATACTCCATACTTTTTGTTGTTGTTGTAAACATATTCTGAATATAGCTGAAATATTTCTCACCATATGATAAGCAAATGTTCCATCAAACCATCAAATGACTTGTACAGTGCATTTTAACCTTCAACAAAGATTGCTAGTTTTCCAGCCAAAGTTCAAAGGTTCTCCCACATTCTATGGTAGCTAAAAAATTTATGAAATCTGTGGGGAAATGCTCATTAAAAAGATAAGATAAAAGACAAGTGTGGACACAGAAAAATGTCTCGCCTGCATTCAGCATCAGTAACAAAAATAAATTTCGTCATAAGCATTACGTAAATAGCATTAAATATCAGCAGCTGCCTGTATACCAAATATTGTCACCATACCATGCATAGTTACAGAGGAACTGTCCTAATACAAAAACTTTAACGTAGTCGCTGGACTGTGAAATTGAGGTCAAGGTGAGGTGACTTCTACCAGACAGTCATGTACTATTTATAAGCAACTTATATAACAAATATTGTCATCCTAACATGCATGGTTACAGGGGAACAGCCGTAACATAGTCGTAACATAACCTCTTTAACATACCGGTAGTCGCTTGACCGTGAAATTGAGGTCAAGGTCAGGTGACACCTACCAGACAGTCATGTACTAGTCATCAGCAACCTATATACCAAATATTGTCATCCTACCATGCATGGTAACAGAGTAACTGCCGTAACCCAAAAACTTTAACGTAGTCACTGGACCGTGAAATTGAGGTCAAGGTCAGGTGACACCTACCAGACAGTCATGTACTAGTCATCAGCAACCTATATACCAAATATTGTCATCCTACCATGCATGGTTACAGAGGAACTGTCGTAACACAAAAACTTTAACGTAGTCGCTGGACCGTAAAATTGAGGTCAAGGTCAGGTGACACCTACCAGACAGTCATGTACTAGTCATCAGCAACCTATACACCAAATATTGTCATCCTACCATGCGTAGTTACAGAGGAACTGTCGTAACCCAAAAACTTTAACGTAGTCGCTGGACCGTGAAATTGAGGTCAAGGTCAGGTGACACCTATTAGTCATGTACTAGTCATCAGCAACCTATACACCAAATATTGTCATCCTACCATGCGTAGTTACAGAGGAACAGTCGTAACCCAAAAACTTTAACGTAGTCGCTGGACCTTGAAATTGAGGTCAAGGTCAGGTGACAGGTGACTGACTGGCAAGTACTCATCATAAGCTACCTCTGGACCAAATTTGATGGACCTAGGGCTTCTGCTTACAAATATATGAAGCAAGATGTCAAGTGTTTACGCCGCCGCCGCCGGATTCCCATACATATGTCTCGCCTCCAGCGACTTTCGTCGCAGGCGAGACAAAAAATTGTTTGCTGATTATCACTGGAAATGGTTCCATTAATATTCAATGTTTTTTCCTTCTGAGCTAGAGCATTGTGGTGTATACCAATTTAAATTTAAATTCAGTATTTGGTTAGTGTCCCTTCTTTTCATTTTGACGACAATGTCTGCTTGCTTTGATTTAGTCTGTACCAGTAACTGAACAAGCAAGGACTATTTGTATGTGTGTATTACTTTTGTATGTATTATTATTTGTCTGTTGACATCTGTATGCAATATATTTTAAACTCCATTAAAAGAGAGAGTTTTTTATTTACCAAAATATAAAATTGCAAAAGTTTAAATACACAAAATTTGTTCAAACTTTTCATATTTGCACAAACTTCTAAATTATTTGGTTATACTGGTCCCAGATATTTGTAATTACAAAATTTGTATTGACATACTTGTGCTGCAAGATAATATAAATTTAAGGCACAATACATGACTTTTTGTAATAAAATATATGGTCTGTGATTTCTATAAACAGTTCATATCATCAAACTACATCTAGGTACTGGGGTAGGTGATTAAAAATTCAAGGTAATTTGAAGCAGCTTGAAATCCTCAGATCTTAATATTTCTTATGTGATTTTGGCCTGCCAAAATTAGGCTACATATCAAATTTAACTTAGTGATGAATCTGTTTTTGTTACCTAGATGGATAGCTAAAAAATATTGGACAGAAGACCATCAAAAGTACAATTGAGGCCATATTAACTTTAAATTGAACAAGGAATTCTTAACAGATGTTTAGTGTTTTTTTGTTAAATACATCTAGTTTCTTTATTTACTTGATAAATTGTTCATTACCCCTGGAATATATGTTCATAACTCTGCATCACAGTTAAAATGTTACCTATTTTTACAACTGGTTGAAATTGCCCGATATAGAAGTGAAGCTTATAAAAATATAAACTGCAAGAGCAATTCCAATGTACAAAATGTCTTTGGCAAGAGTTATGAAGAGGTTATAATTTGATAATATAAAAAATGGAAATGTTTTTAAAACAACAAAAAATATCAAAAACAATTGTTTATAGTATTGCCTAAGCTACTGGGAACAAAAATTGTCTAAGCCCAAGGGCCATAAACCATTCCAGTTTAAGCATGAGGCAGGATTATAAAATAATGTTCAATTAATGCTGTTCAATAGTTTCTTCTGTGCTCATTATGTGCCTCTTTTAAGGGCAGTAAACTTAATGTCATGATTAATACACTAGGTTTTGGAAGGTTTGGGGTGGATAGAAACCAGAGGCTCTTAAGAGCCTGTATTGCTCGCCTGATTTTATAGGCAATGAAGATGGCATTTCCCTGAAGATAAACTAGGTCCTGTAATTTTCAATACATTTTAAAGAGGACCTTCAAAAAATATTGCTAGTAAGTTTTGTTTCCATTAGTTATTTATTTTCAGAGAAGATTTTTTTTTAAATTTTCCCATAGGTCCTATGTTAAACTAAGTCCTGTGGTGGCAGCCATTTTGAATTTCTAATTGGCATAAAAAAACATAAACTTTAGTGAGAACCATCCAAACAATATTGCTAGTCTGTTTTGTTCCATTAGTTAACCAGTTTGAGAGGAAGCCGTTTTAAACCTTTTCCCATAGGGTCCAAAGTTAAACTAAGTCCTGCTGTGGCACCAGTTCTGATTTTATTTGTATTTTGTTTTGTATGGTGTTTTAACGCCACTTTCAGCAATTTTTCAGCTATTTCATGGCGTCCAGTTTTTATTGGGGGAGGAAGCCGGAGTACCCGGAGAGAACCCCCGACCTGCGGTAGGAAAACTGGCAATCCTTGTCAATTAAGATTGGAGTCAAGCACACCCTGCCCGCAGTGAGAATCGAACCCACAATCTCAGTGTTGACAGACCACGTGATCAATAGTAGAACTACCTTGACCACTAGGCCACCGAGGCCCCAGTTCTGATTTTAAGATTGGCATAAAAAACATAAACGTTATAGAGGACCATCCAAGCATAATTGGTAGTATGTTTTGTTTCGATTGGTTAACCGGTTTCAAAAAAGAAGCCTTTTTAACCTTTTTCCCCTTGGGGTCCAATAATATATTAAGTCCTCCGGTGGTGGCCAAACCTTTTTCCCCTTGGGGTCCAATAACATACTAAGTCCTCCGGTGGTGGCCATTCATAGAGGACAATCCAAGCAATATTGCTAGCAAATTTTGTTTCCATTGGTTAACCGGTTTCAGAAAAGAAGCCTTTAAAAACTTTTTCACATAGGGTCCTATGTTAAACTGTCCTTCGGATAGGCATTAAAAACATAAACTTTATAGAGGACCATCCAAACAATATTGCTAATAAGTTTTATTTTGATGGGTTAACCGGTTTCAGCTAAGAAGCCTTTTCTTACTTTTTCCCCATAGGGTCCTATGTTAAAGTAAGACCTGCGGTAGAAGCCATATTAGTATTCCAATTCAAATAAAATACACAAACTTTGAAAGAGCCATCCAATTAACATCATGGCCAAGTTTGGTTTCAATGGGCCAAGTGGTTTAAGAAGATTAAAACGTAAAAATTTTACAGACGCAGATGACCAGGACGACGACGGAGACAAAGTGATATCAATAGCTCACATGACCCTTTGAGCTAAAAAGGATGGGGAAATTATGTATCAGAGTATAAGGAAACCCATCTTTTTAATTTTTCTAGTAAGATTAAACATTTACAAATTGAATATAAGGAATATGGTGGGCAATAAATTTTTACCATATTTTAATAGATATGCCAAAAAAACAACCTGCATGCATAAAACAACCGATCTCATTTGAAATAAAGCCTTCCATGAAACTACTAAAATACAAAAGAAATTGCACAACACACTTACATACATGATTATGCATTTTATGCTATTGATATTTTAATATGTGTTTGCATATATCTTACCTTATTTTGACATTCCACTACAGATCTAGAATCAAATCATTCTCTACATTTGTACTTTGCCTATGTTTAGTAAGGCCACACCAATTTAATTTCTTGTTCTTCGGATTTTTGTCATTTTAAAACGGGGCGAGCGAGCGAAATAATAATTTTAATATTATTATTTGGATTTTCAAAAAATCATAGGCGAACAGAAAAATTTGAGGCGAGCAATAACTTTTTTTAATTTTTATTTTTTTTAAATAAGAAAATATACTTTCATCAATGTATATATTCGCAAAATTCAGTTTCATTGTGATTTTCTTTCAGAATTGGGCATACTATGCTTACCTGAAGTTTACCAAAGCATTTAAATGAATAAATGAATTATATTTTGTAATTATGGGTTCATCATTCAATTTATGTACAATCAATTGCACCTTTTAAACAATTCAGTATTGTAGGTCATATACAACATACTACATATATGACTTTCAAAGCATTAGAGACAGATGGAAGCAAAAGAATGCATACATGTCACATCTTCATTTGCAAAAATATATTTTTTAGACCTATATTTAAAATGCACAACTGACTACACTGTACATCATTTTATTGATGAAGCTTTCTACAGGAATGAATTTTAAAATGTCATAAAATAAGTTATATCCTATTCATTGTGTTTGCTGTAATATTCCCATTTAGTGAGACTTTCCCTTTTGATTGAACAACCAAAGACAATCCAAAATTATAGATACATGGTGTCCAATGTCCAATTTTTGAGAGAAAAAATTCAAGTCCCATGCAAGCCATTAGAAAACTGAGATATATATGAAAAATGACAATAAGACAACAACCAGTTCAAACAGTTATATGCTGACTCTTAATATGCTGACTCTTAATAAAAATTACTTTAACTTTTCCACAAATAACACTGAACAACCATTACCAGTAATTTCATTTTCTTTTTTTTTTGGATATATCACAACCCTTGCAACAATGTGAACAAATTTAATAAGCATTGTAGTTTCTGTGGTCATTTTGTTTTATCTTGGTGGAGATAAACAAAAAATCGAATGTGCTTCATTACTGAGGCTAAATGTTCACCATGCTGTTGCAACCAAAAGTTTCGAAGTGTCAGTCGAATTAAGTTTTTTGGTACTGATCATGATCTGGCAATCCTGCTCCAACATCCTATCTTCTATAAATACAAATATTACTTACGAACTTTTATTTCACATTTTTTATATTTGAATGTTCCTGTAACCTCCTTTTACGTTCATGTCGGTGCTAACCTAAGGTCGAAATGTTTGATTTTGACACATATTTGAAAAAGCTGTGCCTAGCACCACCACTGAAATAAATCGCCGTGTTTGGACAACCATGCCTTCCTTTATGACAAATATCCACACTACTAAAACGGTATGATTGTTTCTTTTCCTTTTTCAAAATTTATACCAATATTTTTGTTTGTTTGTGATGCAATAAAACGGCAGGTTACATTAAGCGTTCACAAGATTACGATTTCAAAAAAGTAAAATAAAAATTCCGGATGACTTTCCCGGAGCGGGGAGCGGAAATTTTTTTTTAATATTATTTTTTCGATTTCGTTAAAATATGTGCGGTCGGGTCCGTAGAACAAGAAATTTATTTGGTGTGGCCTAAGAAAATTAAAAATGCATCTTTGGCAAATAACAAATCCCTTAAATCTTTTCATAGGAAAGTTTTCATATAACTTTTGGTAAATATCAATAAATATACCTGAAATTGAATTTACAAACTAAATTTCTAATATTTCTAAAAAGCCTGTTGTGGAATTTTTATAACAAAACAAATATACATTCATATAACAATCACACTTAATGGAACTATACAACTATTATCACAGAAAAATGTAGAAGAATCACGTAATCAAAAGACATATCATAATGTAATCCAATGTAATTCATAAAACAATGGATACACATTTCTGAAATTAATTACTTTTACAGCAAAGTTATACTACATACTAGAACAAATAAAGTTGTCAATTTGAACCAAAAAAAACCCATTCATTACAAAAATAATAAGCATCTTTTTTCTTTTTACATTAATAATTTGATAGTATTCAAGAAATACTCTGTACCCTATTCAAATTCATTACACCAATATTTGTTAAAAATGGTTTGGTTTGTTTAAATAAAATTTATTAATAAATTGCAAAAGAACAACCCTTCATAACTGCAGAAACTGACGAACTAATTCTGTTATATTTGTCACAGACATTTATAAAACACTACATTTGAATCAACCAATTTATGGCACAACACATGTATGTAATAAAATATATGTAATTGTGAAATTAATATCAACAGCTCATCATCAATCTGCATATTGACAGATGATAAAAAATTCTGGTAATTTAAGGCAGGTAATGTGCTTCCAATTATCAATTAATAAAATGCCAAACAATGTCAATATATACAAAATGTGTTGGCAATGACCTATATAAAGCTAACAATTTGATCGTATTATGTATGGAAATGTTTTTAAAAACAAAATTTCATCACCAATAAAATGCTCTAAATAAAAGCAAAATAGATAATTAAAAGATTTACCAGTAAACCATTCAAGTTTAAGCCCGAGACAGAATTAGAAATGGAATGTTATATTAAACATCTTTAATTAATGTTGTGTACTACTTGGCTCTGTTGTATGTTAATTTCTTCATTATACCAGTCAATGACAGGATAAGTCCAAAGAGGGGAGGTAAGTAAGGGATTAGAGTATTAATGGTGTAGGGGTAATTATGTCATCAGATTGTTAGGAAACCCATCTTTTTAGTTTCTGAATTTTTCAGATCAGTTTAAATATAGTAACTTTGTTCAAGACAACTGAATGTAAGCAATATAGTGGGGAAATACATTTTTATCCTATTTAAATAACTAGGCAGAAAAAAACAACGGACATGTATAAAAAATGAACCAATCTCATTGGAAATAAGCTCTGCTTCAAAATGGTAGCATGAAATTACAAAAATATACAAAAATAGGGCATCTAATGGGACATTAAATGATACCCCGCCACGATATTCATCAATAGTTAAATATATTTGTATATACTAGTATACTATACTGTATATACTATACATCCACTATATACTAGTATATAGAGACAGAAAGAATTGAGTTATCTTTCTTAGACCAGAAAATTTCATTATTGTAAAATTTTGAAAATTTACAAATGGCAAAACTTCAATAATATTTTTCGGATCATCCTGAAAATTGAACTTGACCTGTATTTTATTGTACTGAACAGCTGTGCAAAATATCATTCAAATCCTCTGAGGCGTTTTCAAGTTATCATCTGGAAACCTACGGGGGATGGACGGACAGACACCGAACGAAACTGAGGGTATAACATAATACCTCGCCACTTTGTGTGGCGGGGTATAAAAATTACACACTTGATTTTGCATTTGATAATAGAATTTTATGACTGATATATCATTAAGTGCTTATGTCATCCTGTTATAGATCGAGATTTAAAAAAATATATCTATATTTTTATTTTGCTACACTTTTTACACTTTTGTACGACATTTTTAAAATGGATCTTAAATATTGGAAAATTTTAAATCCTATAAAACTATTCACATGAAAGTTTTAAATATAATTGCTCAATAGCATTTAATATATTTTAAAATTTGACTTTAATTAACAAACTAAAATTTCATAAAATACTTAATATTTAAAAAAATGATAGGTGGAGAATGTTCCAACATACAGTTTACCAACAGAAGAGAGATCACTTATACTCATATAACACTTAACAAAACAAATGTGGCAAGAAGGTACTAAAAATAAACAACAAATTACATACATTATTACGCATTTTATAATAAAATTTTATGACATCCCTATGTAAATATGTGCTTATGTCATCTCGTTACAGATCTAGAATTAAAAAGAATATCTATATTTGTATTTCCCTACACTTTTGATATTTTATTCTTAAAATGGATCTTTAATATTGGAAAAGTTAAAATACTATAAAACTACTCATGAAAGTGTTCAAATATAATTGATCAATAGCATTCAATATATTTTAAAATTTTTAATTAAATTTACACACTAAAATTTCATAGAAAGCTTAATATTTCTAAAATGTTTGTTGGAGAATATCTCCAACATACAGATAACTAACAGAAGAAAAATAACTTATACTAATATAATTCTTAATAAAACAATTCAACTATTATCACAGAAATGTAGCAGGATCCTATGTTATTCTTTACATATATCTTACCTAAATAAGACAATTAGGTTTTCAAAAATTTTCTATGAAAGTAGACAACTTACAGTAAGGGGTGACAATACAATGGTCTACCAGTCCACAATTATGTTGTCTCATGTCTTAGCGGAAATTGATCCCGAGACAATCCAGATTTTTCAAACCATAAATTAAATTGCTTCTTGCTAGCAGGGTACATTTTAAAGAATAGGAAATAGCTATGGTCCGCTTATAGATAAAAAATCATTCTTTTTTAGGAAGACAACCCACTGTGTAAACAATTGGAATTTTCAACTAATATGGAAGCAACAATTGTGTAATATTCCAAAGTTAATTTTGTACATGATTTTCAGCTAAGTTATACTACATAGATGAACAGATGAAGTTGTGACATTAAGCAAAAAATAAACATTTTGTGCGTGTCTTTTTAAATATATCAATACACAATAATGGGTTTTGATATTGTTATACACAATACTGGTGTTTTTATATTGTTAATACTGTGTTTTTATTAACTTGAAACAGAATTCTGTGCACTGTATTCAACAAAGTTGCATTGTCTTAAGTAGTCCATCAGCTTCAATGTTTATTTTCCTATTCTTCAACATAGGTTTCTTGCTGCTGAAAAAGATGAATTAATGAAAGGAATATTAATTCTTTATCAAGACAATAATTATTTTTTATGAACACATTCTTATGTATGTATATGCAGGGTTTTCAAAAGTAGGCAGTAGGGGGCGGAATCCTACTCTCACCAAAAGCGCCGGCTACTTTAATATCCAGAAAAGTAATAAAAGTTACAAAAAATTATGTGTCGTAATTCTCCTTATCTTAATTTATCGATGCCGGTAAATATCATTAGCATTGAGGAAGTAAAACATGATGTTTATTTACGCTAAATTTAGATGAGAGATTTACCGGTCGCTGATTGGTCGTCTATAATTAGGGTTGATTGCTCGGAAGGTTTCATCAGATATGGACGTTTATAAAACGAAAAGACCTTGAGGTGTTCCGAAAAATTAATAAAACACGAGATGTTTTCATGAAACGATCAAATACAACCCTGTTTGGTTTTGGTTTTAAGAAAACCCGAAGAGATCACACGGGTACGTTTCAAAGCAACAGAAACATTGAATATGAAGTTTATTTTTATGTTACCAGTTACCAAATCTGTAAAAACCGCCTTTATCAGGCGAACCACTTCCACAACGTATGTGTCGGTCCTAATGCTTATAAAATCCTCAGTAGACTAAAAGTAATATAAGCTGACTTGCGTCGACTAATATGTCGAATAAATGAAAATATGATGTAATAAATTAAATAGAAGAACAGTTGACACTTGTTACTTGTTGTCTTTTTTATAAAGCCCGGCCCACGTGGCCCAAAATATAATTTCAGCGAGACAGAAAATGTACTACAAAGTAAAAATATGAAACTCTCTGTATTGTGTAAAATGTGAGAAAAAGATGTCCATCTGAAGGACTTGTCTTTCATGTCAACTTGGTTGAAAAGGGGGATGCACCCACAAAATATATCTATTTGGTACACTGTATCTGCCCAAATTGAAAAAAAAATAAATAAAATAATTTGCATTGAATTTGCTGCTTGCTCTATCATGTCAATAGAACAGAACAAAAAAAAAAATGTTTTGATAAACATGATAAAGAAAAGAAACCAAACAATTTTGAATTAATACACTTTAATACAACTTAATTCTCAAAATGTTGTCTACTATCTGAGTAGCTTGTCTCAAAACATCAAGCACTGAAAGAAAAAGCAACAATGAACATGTCAAAATTTGAAATCATAATAAATTGAAAATACAACCTAAACTTGGCATCTCATTTGTTGATATGAGACATACAAATTTCTAAGAAGATAGGCAAAAAGTTAAAAATTTTAAGTAAAAAAGGGTCATTTGAAAAACTAAAGTTTAGTTCCAGGAGACTGCCAGAATGCAGGATTTTGCGTTATTTACCCCAGAGCCGACCCCCGGCCGAAATAGGCCAGTGTTGCCGGCCGTCTTGTGTGGTTGCCTACTTTTTCTTTTGGAGACACCTACTCTAAAATTGGTTGAAAGCCCTGTATATGAAGTACCAGCAATAAGGTACAAAGATGAAATATGTCCACCTTCTAATAATTTAAATTAGGCAAGCCATGAATTATATTGATAGTCAGAAGTGTCAAGCTAGCATGCACATTTAACAATTACCAAAGTAACAATTAACCAGTAATGCCACAAAAAACTATAACCCCAAACATCCACATGTCTTAGGGTATTTGTTAGAATATAAGTACATGTAGCATCACAAATTAAAGAATCTTTGTGAGCATGCTCACATACCCCACTCTCCCACATATATATATAAAGTGCCATAAAATTGTGATCAGTAGTTTCATATATGTATTTTAACATTTTATAGGGGGGGGGGGGGGGGGGGAATAACTCCTACAAAAATATGATATCATAATTTTCTGTCTGCATATGGTGCCCTTCATTCCTACCATGTTTCATTAATTTCTGATCAGTAGTTACAGAGGAGTTGTGCTTACAAGAATAGGACTGACAGACAGACGGCAGGCACGACAGACCAGTCAAAAACATTATACCCTCCGTTGCCTGGGGTATAATAACTTATGAAAACAGTTGCTCCCCCATCCCCAACCTGACAGATATAAAATGTAAAACCTTTATATTCTCTTTTTAACTGTTTTTTTTCTTAGCACATTCAGTGGTATGTCTGTTACATTTCCTATTGGTAGAACCGAAATAATAAACATGATCATTTTTAGCATCAAATATAAACCTGTTTTTATTAGATGCAAGCTTTAAAACAGGGTAAAGTCAAATATATATTCTATAACATTGTGTAAATATTCACCAATTAAATACATGAACTCCTTTCTGCAGACCTTCTTGGACCATACTGGATGGGTTTCCAGAGCTCAATCAAAAGAAGTGCCCAGTTATTCCCCAGGTCTCAGATAGAGGAAGCCCTCTTGTTGGAGAGCTGTCGGGTATTAATATGGAAGTGCTGGTCACAATCCACAGTATGTGATTGGATTGTGACACACTCTTTGCATGCTAAAGACCCCTTTTATAGATGTTGATTATAGTAGGCTCTTTCGGTAGGCTTTTCCACCCCTACCAAATACCCAATCCTTTTACAGTGGCATTCAATGGCATTCGAAATTATTCCACCTGTTGTCCTATTTCTCCATTTATTTATTTTTTGTTAATTGTTCTTTTCCTGAATTAGCTGAAATACAGCTTGCTGGACTCGAAGCAAACACCCAATCAATCAATCAATCAATCAATCAATAAAGCAGACCTTCTATTAGCAAAGAAAATTCTTTTATACTTTAAAACACAAACGCTGAGCGATTTACAATCAAATAGTTAATATTTTTACTTTTAGTATAAAGGGATGATAACTCTAATTTGTATTTCAATCTATTTTTCTGTTTAATATTTCCTTTCGTTTATCGAATAGAGATTTCAGCAATGTACTTAGAATTGATATTACTTTTAAGTCTTCAGAGGACATGATCCAAATAAACTTCATATCATCTGAAAGTTTAGATAAATTCTGAAAATGGGACGCTAATTTATTTACATGAGGGGAACGTACATCCTTAAGGGATAGGCATTTTAATAAAAAATGAAGCTCTTCCTCAACTGAATTTTTACATAATTGACATATTCTATCTTCGGATTTTGTACCATTATACCTTCCTCTTTCGATTTCGAGGTCATGACTACTTGTTCTGAATTTGGATATTATTTTTCTGTTTGCAAGTTTAATTTCAAGTATGGTTCAGACTTAAGTAGTATTCTAGCTAAGGGTCCGGCAGTGGGCGGCACATCAAAAATTTAGTTTTTAGCTTTTTTGGCTTAGATGCATTTATTTTGATATAAAATCAAATTCTAACAAGATTTTACATTTGAAAAAGTGTCAGTTGCCCAGATTATTTTTGACTGGTTATATAGAGAAAAATTTGGCAGGAAAATTTCCCGGCATTTTTCACTGTACAATTCAACTAAATTTCAAATGATTATTTCTTAAAAATGCAAAATAATTCAGAACTTTAATAAATAAGAATGTTGTTATATTGGATAGTTTGCGTTTTTTTCCTTCATGTGCCATCACATGTATGCATTTTGCCTGATTCTTACGTGGACTGATACTTAAAAATATACTTGAATTTTCTATAGGTTCTTAGTTTGTTACCATAACTGGTATTATTCCCAGATGGTTTTTCTACAGCATTGATCCAAATTGTATTAGATTTTGCTTTTAGAGTATCTTTGACTTTTCTTTTGAAGTTTGATTTGAAATTTGAATGATGTTCAAACATATATTCTAGATTTAAATATTTAAATATTTGTTTTATATTACCCATCCATGATTCTTTATTTGGATGGGTTATAGCATGTGACATTTTTATTGCCTCATATAAGATAATATTTTGGGGTTCAACTTCTTTTAGAAGATGAACCCAATAGTTGACCATACTTATTATCATATAAAACAATGTGGGATGAGAACCTAGCTCTCCTCTACAAGCAATATTTGAGGTTCTGGTATTTACTCCTAAAGAGAATTTACACAATTTCCTATGGATCTTCTCTAAAACTAAATTATTTATTTCTTTTGAGATGAAATTATCAATATTTTTTTGTTTCTTCACAGGTATACAACCCCATATTTCAGAGCCATAAAGTACGATTGGTCGAATTGTATGTTATAAATATGAATTAGTTTTGGTATTTCTTGTGTAAATGTTTTCTTAATTTAAAACGAGCTTTCAATCCTTTGTTATGCAACTCTTTCTTTGCTCTTTGAAAGCTAACTGATGCTGAAAAATTGATTCCTAAATAAGTATAATTTTGTACGCACTCTAATGTTTCATTTCCCATAGATATTTTGATATTTTTTTGATGTCCTGCTTTATTAAAAACAAGTACTTTTGTCTTTTTGGTATTAACAGTTAATTTCCAGTAAGATGTAAATTTAGATAGCTTATCAACACAATTTCTATATGTACCATTTAGTCTATATGTACCAAAAACTACAAAAATATTATTCTAGTATTTTAAAAGCAAATTAACAAAACCCTGCTGTTGAAAAGGCTCCTTAGTTTAGTGTTTTGAGACCTAAATTTATAAGGGTAAGGTTCAAGATCTCACAAAGGAACTGAAGTAAATTTTCCAAAAAATCCAGGGTTCCATAACTGCTCTTATTTGACATAATTTTCAAATTTCTGATTGGCATAAAACACATTATCTTCTGTGGCTTCATAGTAGAAGACTGAGCTGCTAAAGTTTACAGACCATGCCACCACAAACCACAAACAGATGTTAATAGACATTAAGTCCTGATATCTCAAATGATCCTCAGTCAGGTGAGCTAAAAAGGAACCTCAGAGAACTGAATGATGTTTTGCACTTATTTTTGAAAGGTTTATTACTATATTGTTAGAAATTTGAATTCCTAACTAAACTTATTAATTTACAAAACAGATTTTTGGCTGCATTTAGAACCATAACTGCTGTTAGCTAACATAACAACTCAAGTGGAAAGGATTTAGGGTCTTCACCATTAGTGATCTGAAAGTGTGACCTAGAAATAGTTTTAATGTCAAATATTGTAAACAAGAAGTGGTCTTTTCTTGCAAAATCTATATGTATATTTCTTTTTTTTATTCAGGACCAAACTAGCTGTCACATTACTGAATTCATGACAGGAATAGGTCACTTCTAGCTGAAAAGATACCTAGTAAACGTATACATGTGGATTTTATAGTGGTTAATGATTTAAAAGCATTTTTAGCTTATTTTGAGTAGATCAATGTGCTTTTGTAACAATTAGCTCTATGTTAATATTCTGGGTTTATGTTGAACACTGTGTACTACTGGTTCTACCCTTGTATTACTATTATCTGAAAAGATATTAAGTCATTATTTGATTGAGTGACTTTTCGTTCATGTAGCTTATAAAATGTTTGCTCTATAACAGCAGTTCATACAAACAGTCTATGCATGGTAGGCTTAAATATCTTTAATAGTGTTAAAGGAGTTAAGAATGCGAAATGTCAAGCTGAGGCTCCCTGTGATTATCCACCTTGACTACAGGTGACCTACTGGGGTAAATAAAAAATAGAGCATTTGTGGATATTCAAAGAAAACTGTTTTGATGTTAAAACTGCTGACATAGGACAGACCTATTACAAACAATATTTAAAAAAGACTGCTGATATTAAAAGTAACATCAATTTAAATTGACCTTCTAGTTTTCAAGTTAAAGTCAAGTTTGAAGTTGTCAAAAAAATATTACTACAATACATAAATTTACCCCCAAATTTTGATTTAAAATGCTTACGTCTAAGTCCAATGTTAAGAAATGTTCCATAGTTACAGCCATTTTGAACGGATAAGCATTAAAACCTAAAATAATTACATGACCATCTGAGGTACATTTCAACCTTATCACAATTCAACCTGCCAGTTTGTCAGAATAAGATGTCTGAAATTTCAGCCAATCAAAGGCATTAACTAACAGCCCTTGCAGCCATCAAATCAGTACTGAAATCTATAAATTACAAAAGATTCGTTACTGAATGATTTGGTTTCCATGTGTGGGACATATTGTAAGAAAAAACAGGACATCTAATGGGACAATAAATGATACCCTGTTGCATTGTTATTAATATCTATGAACACATTTTAATGAATTACAAATCGGCCTAAAGGAATGCCCGAGCATGATAACAGCCATCTCAGAAGACAGTTTTTACCTTTAACTTGGACCTATAGAAATAATTTTAAATTGGCCTTATTCAAAAACTACAAATGGGATTGAGCTAAAAATTGAACTTTTATAGTACTTAACAGCTGTGCAATGTTGAACACTATCTATTGACAAGTTATCATCTGGAAAATACCGGGGCAAAGACAGATGGACAGGTGGGTGGACACTTATATCTATCTATAAGCGTATAACATAATACCCCCGCCATTTTGTGTGGCAGGGTATAAAAACTGTCATATGTTAAGCTATGGCCACTTGTGACAGCCATCATGAATTTAGGATCCTCACAAAAAACTTAATATGGCAAGCAGTTTGTTAGAGGCAGATTATTTAAATTTCAGTCAATCAGAATGCATAAATGGCCCTGGATGCAATGTTGAACCCAACAATGAACATTGGTTCGATTTGGCCAAGTGATTTTGAAGAGGATTAAAATACGAAGTTTACAGCCAACAATGTCTTTGATGACTGATGCCAAGAGATGAGAATAGCTAACATGATCTTTTGGGTCAGGTGATCTAACAAATACTGAAAAGAAATGTAAAATGAATGTCACAGATATGTTCAGGTTAGAGTTTTTTTTTATTTTCTGTTTCATAGGTTCGCCCAAACCCAATTTAGCCAAAATAGGAATACAAAGTAAACTTGTTTAATCTAATTTTATTTTTATTTTCTCAACCTACATTGCGATTCAGCCTTTGCAAAAAAAAAAAAAAAACCAGCAACAAATGGCAAACATTATTTTCCCCTGTATTCCCGAACTCTTTGTGTGCTTGTGGTTATTACAATGTAAGTTCTGTCATTCCATGTACAGTAAACCTTGAATAAAGCATGACTTTTATTAAAAATTTGAGATAAAGTCCATGAAAAGCCTTCTGTGTCTTTCAATAATTGTGAAGGCTCATAAAAATAACACAATAGGTCTTTGACTCATTTAAGGATCTTGTAATGATGGATAACATGTTTGGACAAAGATGATCTACATTGATAAAGGGCAAATAAACAATAGAATTTAACATTGGGAAACAGATGGCTTAAAATTTTCAAGAAAAAGGTATTAAGAATATTTTTTCGTGTGATCCAGCCACATGCACTTGTTTCTAGATAAAACAAGTGTGGACACAGAAAAGCGTCTCGCCTGCATTCCGCATCAGTAATGAAAATAAATTTCGTCATAAGCATTACGTAAATAGCATAAAATATCAGCAGCGGCCTGTATACAAAATATTGTCACCATACCCTGCATAGTTACAGGGGAACAGCCGTAACCCAAAAACTTAAAGGTAGTCGCTGGACCGTGAAATTGAGGTCAAGGTCAGGTGGAACCTACCAGACAGTCATGTACTATTCATCAGCAACCTATATACCAAATATTGTCATCCTACCATGCGTAGTTACAGAGGAACTATCGTAACCCAAAAACTTTAACGTAGTCTCTGGACCGTGAAATTGAGGTCAAGGTCAGGTGACACCTACCAGACAGTCATGTACTAGTCATCAGCAACCTATACACCAAATATTGTCATCCTACCATGTGTAGTTACAGAGGAACTGTCGTAACCCAAAAACTTTA
Source organism: Limnoperna fortunei (assembly GCA_944474755.1). Lineage (NCBI taxonomy): Eukaryota > Metazoa > Mollusca > Bivalvia > Mytilida > Modiolidae > Limnoperna > Limnoperna fortunei. The sequence goes on from OX104119.1 coordinate 44,298,479, forward strand.
ATGTAGTCACTGGACCGTGAAATTGAGGTCAAGGTCAGGTGACGCCTACCAGACAGTCATGTACTAGTCATCAGCAACCTATACACCAAATATTGTCATCCTACCATGCATAGTTACAGAGGAACTGTCGTAACCCAAAAACTTTAACGTAGTCGCTGGACCGTGAAAGTGAGGTCAAGGTCAGGTGACACCTACCAGACAGTCATGTAATAGTCATCAGCAACCTATACACCAAATATTGTCATCCTACCATGCGTAGTTACAGAGGAACTGTCGTAACCCAAAAACTTTAACGTAGTCGCTGGACCGTGAAAGTGAGGTCAAGGTCAGGTGACACCTACCAGACAGTCATGTACTAGTCATCAGCAACCTATACACCAAATATTGTCATCCTACCATGCGTAGTTACAGAGGAACTGTCGTAACCCAAAAACTTTAACGTAGTCGCTGGACCGTGAAATTGAGGTCAAGGTAAGGTGACACCTACCAGACAGTCATGTACTAGTCATCAGCAACCTATACACCAAATATTGTCATCCTACCATGCGTAGTTACAGAGGAACTGTCGTAACCCAAAAACTTTAACGTAGTCGCTGGACCGTGAAATTGAGGTCAAGGTCAGGTGACGCCTACCAGACAGTCATGTACTAGTCATCAGCAACCTATACACCAAATATTGTCATCCTACCATGCGTAGTTACAGAGGAACTGTCGTAACCCAAAAACTTTAACGTAGTCGCTGGACCGTGAAATTGAGGTCAAGGTCAGGTGACAGGTGACTGACTGGCAAGTACTCATCATAAGCTACCTCTGGACCAAATTTGATGGACCTAGGGCTTGGGTTTACAAAGATATGAAGCAAGATGTCAAGTGTTTACGCTGCCGCCGCCGGATTCCCATACATATGTCTCGCCTCCAGCGACTTTCGTCGCAGGCGAGACAAAAACCATACCACTCTTGATTTTATTATTAATCATATCAACTTTATAAAAACAAAGAGGACATCAGACCACCTTTTTTTATTGACGGGTCTAATTTTGCATTTTTAATTTTATATTTATTTTACCCCCTCGACCCTAAACTTTCTTAAGCTTCCCAGTTAAACAGATAATAAACCAGAGGCTCTTAAGAGCCTGTATCGCTCACCTGATTTTATAGGCAATGAAGATGGCATTTCCCTGATGTTAAACTAAGTCCTCTAATTTTCAATTAACTTTAAAGAGGACCATCCAAACAATATTGCTATAAAGTTTTGTTTCCATTGGTTAACTGGTTTTATAGAGAAGAACATTTTTTTTTTGCCCATAGGGTCCTATGTTAAACTAAGTCCTGCATTGGTGGTCATTTTGAATTACCAATTGGCAATAAAAAACATAAACTTTAAAGAAGACCATCCAAACAATATTGTCAGTTTTGTTTCCATTGGTTAATCAGTTTCAGAGAAGAAACCTTTTAAAACTTTTTCCCATAGGGTCCACTGTTAATCTGTGTAATGCTGTGGTGGCCATTTTTATTTTCCTATACCCATAAAAAAACATAAACTGCACAGAGTACCATCCAAACAATATTGCTAGTAAGTTTTGTTTCCATTGGTTAACTGGTTTTAGAGAAGCCTTTTAAAAATTTTAAAAAAGTCCTGCGATGCCAGCCATTTTGATTTTCTAAATTGGCATAAAAAACACAAACTTTATAAAGGACCATCCAAATTAATATTGGTAGTAAGTTTTGTTTCCATTGGTTAATCAGTTTCAGAGAAGACGCCTTTTTAAACTTTTTTCCCATAGGGTCCTAGGTTAAACAAAGTCCTGCTTTGGTGGCTATTTTGAATTTCCAATGTCATAAAAAACAAACTTTATAGAGGACCATCCAAACAATATTGCTAATAAGTTTTGTTTCAATTGGTTAACCCGTTTCAGAGAAGACGCCTTTTTTAACTTTTTCCCATAGGGTCCTATGTTAAACAAAGTCCTGCTTTGGTGGCTATTTTGAATTTCCAATGTCATAAAAAACAAACTTTATAGAGGACCATCCAAACAATATTGCTAATAAGTTTTGTTTCAATTGGTTAACCCGTTTCAGAAAAGAAGCCTTTTAAAACTTTTTCCCATAGGGTCCTATGTTAAACTAAGTCCTGCGGTGGTGGCCATTTCTAATTTCCAGTTGGCATAGAAAACATAAACTTTATAAAGGACCATCCAAACAATATTGCTAGTAAGTTTTGTTTTGATTGGATAAAGGGTTTCAGAGAAAAGCCCTTTTAAACTTTTTTCCCATAGGGTCCTATGTTAAACTAAGTCTTGGGGTGGTGGCCATATTGGTTTTCCAATCCAAATAAAACACACAAACTTTGTAAAGGTCCATCCAAAGAACATTATGGCCAAGTTTGGTTTCCATTGGCCAAGTGGTTTCAGAGAAGAAGATTAAAATGTAAAAAGTTTACAGACGCCGCCAACAACGGCGACAACGACAGATGCAAAGTGATGACAATAGCTCACCTGACCCTTTGCGTCAGGTGAGTCAAAAATGTCTGGCCTTAGTTTCAATCATTTATGACAGGAACCTTAACAAAAACGTTCCCAAATGTTTTTGTGTTAAACAACATTACGTAATGGCAGGAATCTTGGAATATTGATATAAACACTTCGCCCTGTAGATAACATACCTATACAGTATGACCTCAATTTGCCACGAAGTTTCTTACTAAATTGTTGAAATTTGAAATGAATTTCCATTTCTACTCATCAGAATACATGAGTGGTGGATTAAAATTTATGTTTGAAGGCTTTTTATTAAATGTGTATTAATTTATTAACTGATAATTGACCTTCTATGCAAAGATACAAACCATTTTGCTTTGATTCCTCCGAGTGCTCATCAGTGTCACTCTGAAAAATAAAAATTCAAAAAATGACATCAAATAGGTAGAGAAAAACCTAATTTAAGCTGTTAAAATTTGGGTGTAAAATTGTCTTATTTGATTCTTTCCATATATCCATATTTACGTGCAAATATTTCAAGAAAGAAAATATGAAATTGAAGTTCAAAATGTATCAGCTGTACAATGGCACTAAGTGACAAAGATTCTGTGTAAGTTTCAACAAATTCTATTTAGTAGTGTAGGAAGAGTTGAACATAAGGGAAAGTGTTATAGATGGACTGACGGATGGATGAAAAGACAGATGGGGGGAGGGGGTGCGGGGAGGGGAGTTGGGGGAGGGGGGTATAAAAATGTGAACCCAATATAGGCCTCTACATATTGCACATTGATATTGTGAAATATATGTAAGGTAAGTGCACTGAAATCAATTCAACCAAGTTACAGGTGCTATAGTAATGGAAATCATCAAATGGCATAAAAATCCATTAAAAAAGTAGAATACATATACACGGGCATTCAAGGTGTTTGATGTGTTCACCATTTCTAAATTTCAAACAAGAATGAACTGTGATATCAGAATAAAAATTTTCAGGATCCAGTTTACCAAGCTTTTGACAGAGTGAACAAGGTTTAGGATACAGTCACTGACAGTTGATCATCGTCAAATATAGTCAATGCATTTAAGCTGCTTAAATAGTACTACTGCAGGATAAAAATCTGCAACATCGATCGGGGACTGACTTTTGTGGTTCCAATGTAGCTTATTTCACTAAGAAATTGTCTAAAGAATAATTATTAAACACTTGCAATTGTATCTGAATATTTTATGAGATGATTCTTTAAATGTTTTGGGGCATCTCTAACTAATTACATAATATTGCTATTGATAAAAAAGATAAATTTATTTTCCTTAAAATTTGCTTTGTAAGCCAAAAATGTTTTGGGGCATCTCTAACTAATTACATAATATTGCTATTGATAAAAAAGATAAATTTATTTTCCTTAAAATTTGCTTTGTAAGCTAAAATCTGATTGGCAAATTCAAATGGAGCAAAACCGAGTTTATACAAAATAACCTGATTGGTCAGATGGCCTATTTTTACACTATTAAAATTCAGATAGTTCCATGACATCCTCAATTTTTATTTATAGTTAAAATTGTCAAATACTATGGCTAAAAATAAATTTAAGAAATATTTCAAACTTTTGAACAAGTTATACTCATTAACCTTGTATTGGTCCCTTTACACCATTCATAAACTGCTTCCTGGTTTAAAAGGCATAAACAGACCCCAAAATTTGAAAATATTCCTTAGGTACCTTTGGTAAATCATCCATCTCAATAGCACTGTCATCTTTACCAGCAGGTTTAAAGTGTCCATTACTGCTTGCATGTTCTACAGAACAAACACCTTTCATTAACTATACTGTACTTGTATATAAGAAACTATACTTTACTGTCTGTTATAATACATACATTACATTTCTACAGTAATAAACACCTAAATCTAATTGAAAAGGTCATCTTTGTTACATGACTAAAGTCCATAATTTTGTAAATTGTGTACATGTGTGCTAGGATACTCACAACATGTCTAAAAATGTCAGAGGTGAGTATCTCTATGAATACAAAACGTTTATGACTATTGTGATTTGTAAAATTATCATATATGCATACAGATTTCAAACAATTCCTGTCCATATTTGGAACAGGGGTTCAACATTGCAAAGGGCAATAATGTTGCCTGTACATACAGGTAAACAATCATGCAACAATGAAGAATCACAGTTTTATTTATACGACAAGATATGATAGATGGACGAGAAATTTAAGTAAATGATAGGTAAAGCAAAAGAATGATTGCCATGTTCTTGACCTTGTTATTTCCAAAAATAAATTAATAAAACAAGCATAGCCTGTATTGCTCACCTCCTTGACAGATGGCCACAACACAAAATTTGTGAACACTTGTTGTTGAAGGGATGAATTTAATATTCCATCGGAAGCAAAACTTTTCAATGGTGGTCAAATAGTATTTTTTTTGCATGGTCAGAAGAAAATAATGAAATGTATAGGACCTAAAAGACAAGTTCTGGAATATTTTTAAAAGTCTTTTTTATGTTTAAGCCAATCGGATACAAGAATTATCTGTGTCTTCCCATTAAACCAACTTTCAAGTTATATTATAAACAAGGAAAATTTTGTCAAAAATCGTCATTAAAGGACAATAACTCCTACAAGAAGCCATTACACAACTTCACACTAATAGCAACTATTGTAGACCTTAATGTGCTGAACGATTTGAATTAACAGTTTTCTATATAGCTATTCTAATTTTTTAGATATTGAGGTAAAAGGTGTGTTGACACAAATGATCTATTTTTAGTAACAGTAACGATCTTTGTCCATTGATCAACACCCTGGATACCGTAATTTGAAACAAGGAACCCTAAGGATGATTGTGACCAAATTTGAAAAAAAAATGGGCCAGTGGTTTCAGAGAAGATTTTTTTTAAAGTTTACGATGGAAGACAGACAATGGAAGCCAAATGATAGAAAAAGCTAACATGGAGCTTCAGTCCAGGTGAGCTAAAAATGTTGCTAGAAAAGTTGCTATTGAATATATTTCAAGATTGGCTGTTATGCAAACTGAATACTCCTCCTTCACATCCTTACAGGCATGCATAAACAATACAACACTCGGCATGTTAGCAATAATGCCCAAAATAAATATGGGTAATTAGGAGGAAACCATATTAACTACCTGAAAAAAATTAAAGTTAACTCTATGATGTCCAAAATCTTTGGGAACATTAAAAGAAGGATCTTACCATATTTTCGACAATTTCTAAAACACAACAATTTCTTCTTGCAAAGCACAATACCAATACATGTAGCAACAATTAAAACACAGACTCCGACACTTAACCCGATAATCACACCTATATCTACAAAGCAAAAATAAATAAATCAGTATTGTTTGTGATATAATTTTTGTTTATCACATATCATTAATAACAATTTGTAAAGTACATTCCATATACCAAATGTTTACTGGTCAAAGTGTTTATAAACTTTTTTGTTCTGTAAGTTGTTTTGTTTACACTTTGGGTCCTGCAACCATTTGTTGTTAAGGCATCCTAACTGGTCAGTTTTCAAGCTTTTTGACTTGTTACTCACAATCATCTACACTGAATTTTAATCCTTCAAAGTCTCAATGTATTCAAAGGAGTTTTTTTGTATATTTCAGACAATTAGAAAAAAAATATAAAGACTATTTCTTTTGCATTATCACTACAAAATGAGGATAACTGTCTGGACCTCACAGACATTATTCATGCCAAGATACAAAACATGTGAATTTCACTAACAAAGATTCATATATATATATATTTCTTATAAATAAGTCATTAAGTGGCTGTCTTATGAAATTTGTTTTGGTGAAATCAGGAAGCTATAAATCAATAAATAAGTTATACTATACATGTACTAAAAGTTACACCATCTTGCATCCAGTGTTTTGCTTACATTGTTTTATTATTCCATATAGAACCTTTGTAGTTTTAAAATCCAATTTAAAACAATTCTAAAAAAGATAACACGTCCATATTTTATAGTATGCCTTTGTTGTTTACAAATCCCAAATCATCCTTGGCATTTCCTACGGGAATTTTACATAGGAAGTCAGCCATTTGTGTTTCTAAAGGGACCTAGCATTGTTTTCAAAAACATCCTCTGCTTTCGTATCATTCAGTGGTATTTGGACAAACCGCAAGACTTTTCCCGCCTTAACTGCAGACAATATTACCCAAAGGATTTTGAAGAGACAACAACGGACTCTTCCAAACATACATTTCGGCTGTAATTAAGGTCAAACTTTACAATAGAAAATTGCTCTATCAAAATGAAAAATCCGCCACATTTCAAAACGCTAAATAACTGTGGAAAATAACTGGGTGAGCGGTTTCATTTGTCACGCAAAAACAATCACCAAAAATAGGGCATCTAATGGGACATTAAATGATACCCCGCCACGATATTCATCAATAGTTAAATATATTTGTATATAATAGTATACTATACGGTATATACTATACATCCACTATATACTAGTATATAGAGACAGAAAAAATGAGTTATCTTTCTTAGACCAGAAAATTTCATTATTGTCAAATTTTGAAAATTTATAAAGTGACAAAACTTCAATAATATTTTTCAGATCATCCTGAAAATTGAACTTGACCTGTATTTTATTGTACTGAACAGCTGTGCAAAATATCATTTAAATCCCTTGAGGCGTTTTCAGGTTATCATCTAGAAACCTTCGGGGCACGGACGGAAGGACGGACGGACGGACGGGCGGACGGACAGACACCGAACGAAACTGAGGGTATAACATAATACCTCACCACTTCGTGTGGCGGGGTATAAAAAACGTCAACAAGTAGTAAAGTCCAAGGCAAAAACAAGTGCAAATTTCTAATTACATGTATTATACATACATGGATGTAATATGTAAGAATTCATTAAAGTTTTGATATGGTTTGTGACCTTTTATTAAACTTATTTCCATTAAAATTTTAGAGATAAGAATCAATCAGGCTAGTTATTACATGGTTACTGTCAACTATTGTTAGATCTCACTACTCATTTCCAGGTAAAACTAAAATAAGGTATTAATGAACAGAAGGGGTTTTCATAGCTTTAAAATAGGAGCAAATTGATACATGTTTTTCAATTTTCTACAGGCATAATTAACATGATCTTTGTCAGACCATCTAGCGAATCTTCTGTTTGGATCAACTGGTTCAAAAGTTTCATACAGGAAGCTATTTAAAGATTTTTCTATAGATTTGTATTAGAAATTAATTCATACGATGACAGTCATCATGGATTTTCAAATAAACAAATAGAAAATTTTAAAAGAACCATCCAATAAACATTCACATACAACATGGCTTGAATCAACTTTGCAATTTCTGAAAAGGTAGCTTCTGAAAATTATTCCTAAGTCTGTAATGATAATAGTAGGAATTTTTATTGTCTCACTTGCATACAAATATTTGTATTGGACCATCTGATAAGTATTCCTGAGAACTTTTGTTTCCATTGATTAACAGGTTTCAGAGAAGGAGCCTTTTTAAAAAGTTTTCCATATGGTCCTGTGTTAAACTGTCCTGTGTTGGTGGCCATTTTGAATGTCTGATTCATACACAAAACCAACATAAACTTTATAGAGGACTACCCAAACAATATTGCTAGCCTGTTTTGTTTTGATTGGTTCAGAAACAAAGCCTTTCAAAACTTTCTCCAAATAAGGTCCTATGTTAAATTAAGTCCTGTGGTGGCGGCCATAATGGATTTCCAATCAGAATAAAAACACAAACTTTGTAAATTAAGGTCCATCTAATAAACATACTGACCAAGTTTGGTTTCAATTGACCAAGTGGTTTTAGAGAAGAAGATTGAAATATAATAAGTTTACAAACATCAACAATCGTTGCATACGGTTGACAATAGCCCATATGAACATTCAGATCAAGTAAGCTAAAAAGTGTTTCCACTGGTTACCCAAACTTTTTATAATAAAACAGAAGATAACAAATGATATCGAGACAAGCATTTTACTATGTATAGCCATCAAGCAAGTGACTATATATTCAGATACTTCTACCAACTAATCAGCAGGGCAATAGTCAGAACCGACAAAACAAGCTCAAAAGATTTATGGATTCTTTGTACAACTGAAGATATTTTATGTCTTCACTGAAATTTAAACTTCAACTTTCCAAAATTGTACACAGACTAGTGTACTATAATAGCTTACACCACAGACCAATCAAACTTCAACTGGACTTTTGCTAATTTCGCACAATGTAAAGTTAAATTTTTTCACATAACTCCTACAACTTTTTCAACACATTTTAATATTTTAAATTTTGCTGAAAATTTCAACAAGTTAAAATCAAAAAGATATATTTCAAAAAATTGTTTGTAAATATTTACATTTGTGAAGTACATTGGGGAGAAACAGAACAGATAGACTATAAACTTTAGGAAAAACTTTTAAAATGTCTTTAATTTACATCTTTGATGTTAGAAATTATAAACACATGATTGATTACCTGATGTTGGGGTGGCTGCTCCAATAGTTGTGTTGGTGGTTGTTTCCATATCTACAAAAGAATATTAAATGTTCAGCAAGATATAACAAAATTGACAATCAAGACAAATCAAAACAGATGAGGAATATTTGTGAAGAACTTTCCATATACCAACATGTTTATTGTTTTAGAGCTTAAACTTGTTATGTTCTTCAAGTTGTTTACAGATTGTGTCCTGCTGTCATGTGTTGTGAAGCATCCTAACATTAAATAGTCAGCAATTTGTTAGTTTTAATGCTTGTTGACTTGTTACTCATGAAGTGTACAATCATCTAAACTGGCATTATAGTATTTCAATTATCAGTTTATTTTGTGCTGTAGCTTCCAAAGTGAAGTTTTTTTTTAATTTTAGCCAATAAGAAATACGAATAAACCATTGACACCATGTCTACCAAATTACCAATCCATGGTTGGGACTCAACAAACTTCATTTTTGCCATGTTACAAAACATTTTGATTTTACTGTATGAGATATGCAAGTAATAAAGTTATCACTATAGAGCAACTGCTTCAAGTTAATTTATTACTTTAGGTTGTTTTGTAGGCTTTGAATAAAAATACATGTAGATGTAAAGCTCAGTCAGGGACCATCTTATTACATGTTTTGGGTAAAAACATCTGCCATCTTATGTAAAACCTGAGGCTGTTAAGAGTCTGTAGTGTGAACCTGATTTATATAGGCAATACACATGGCATTTGCCTGATGTTAAACTGAGTCCTGTAATTTTCAATTTTCCACAGGCAATCTTCTGTTTGGTTTCAACTGGTTCAAAAGTTTCAGATAGGAAGCCATTTTAACATCTTCCTACAGGTTTCTATTAGAAATTATTACCCAGGATGGCAGCCATCAAGGATTTTCAATTAAATAAACAAGTGTAAACTTTTAAAGAACCATACAATAAACATTTAAATACAATATGGATTGAATCAGGTGTGCCGTTATAGAAAGGATGGCATTTGAAAATTATTCCTATAGACTTTGTTATGGTAATGGTGATCATTTTTAATGTCTTATTGGCATAAAGAAATTTGTAATGTACCAGCCAATAAATATCAATAACTTTTGTTTCTATAGGTTGACTGGTTTCAGAGAAGAAACCTTTTTAAAAAAAATTTTCATATGGTCCTGTGATGTTGGCCATTTTGAATCTGATTGGCATAAAAGCATAAACTATATAGAGGACTAAACAAACGATACTGCTCGCCTGTTTTGTTTTTTATTGGTTTTAACAGTTTTGGAGAAGCCTTTTATAACTTTTTCCAACCGGATCCAATGTTCTAAGTTCTGTGGTGGGTGGTGGCAATATTGGTTTTCCAAACAGAATAAAAAACACACACTTTGTAAAGATTCATCTAATGAATGAACATCCTGACCAAGTTTTAATTGACAGTAGTTTAAGAGAAGAAGATTGATATGTAAAAAAGTTTACAGACAACAACAACCTATGCAAAGTGATGACAATAGCACACATGACCATTCGGGTCAGGTCTGCTAACAAGTGTTTCAACTAGTTGACTAACCTTTTTCTAATTATCTACAGATAACAAATGATATCGAGACCAGCAATTTTGTGTGTATAGCTATCAAGCAAGTTACTATATATTCAGATATTTCTACCAACTAAACAGCAGGTCAATAGTCAGAACAAACAAAACAAGCTCAAAAGATTTATGGATTCTTTGTACAACTGAAGATATTTTATGTCTTCACTGAAATTTAAACTTCAACTTTCCTAAATTGTACACAGACTAACCAAACTTTAGGTAGTCACTTTTGCAAATTTCGCACACTGTAAAGTTAAATTTTTTCACACAACTCCTACACTCTTTCAACACATTTTTAATTTTTTTAAATGTTGCTGTATATTTCAATAAGTTAAAATGAAGAAAAATATATTTCAAAATTTTTTGCAAATATTTGAATATTTATATTTCTAAAGAACATTATGGAGATACAGAACAAATAGACTATAAAATTTTGGAAAAACTTTTAAAATGTCTTTAATTTACATCTTTGATCTTAAAAATTATAAACACATGATTGATTACCTAATGTTGGGGTGGCTGTTCCAATAGTTGTGTTGGTGGTTGTTTCCATATCTACAAAAGAATATTAAATATTCATCAAGATATAACAAAATGGACAATCAAGACAAATCAAAACAGATGGGGAATATTTGTGAAGAACTTTCCATATACCAATATGTTTATTATTTTTAGGATTAAACTTGTTATGTTCTTCAAGTTGTGTTGTTTACAGATTGTCTCCTGCTGTCATGTGTTGTGAAGCATCCTAACATTAAATAGTCAGCAATTTGTAAGTTTTAATTGCTTGTTGACTTGTATCTCATCTAGTGTACATTTATCTAATCTGGCATTATAATATTCCAATTATCAGTTTATTTTGTGTTGTAGCTTCCAAAGAGAGGTTTTTTTAAATTTTACCCAATAAGAAATAAGAATAAACCATTGACACCATGTCTACCAAATGACCAATCCATGGAGGGGACTCAACAAACTTCATTTTTGCCATGTTACAAAACATTTTGAATTTACTGTAAGAGATATGCAAGTAATAAAGTTAGGCCAACATTTTTTTATTGTTTGTTTTATGGGATTTTTTTCAAACAAATTGAGTCGGGGGGGGGGGGAGGGGGGGGGGGGGGCGGCAAAATCAAAATAAAAATAAAAAGCCACTTTTAGTTAGAGTCGACAAAAATCACAGAATGTTGTCATTCCAAACAAGTGAAACCACACGTAAAAAGCTTTAAACAATTTTTGACAGGCAATAAAACAAACCAATGTAAAATAAATCAGGTTAATTTAGAAACATATTAGATATAAATTAAAAAGACTAGAAAAAACTTTACAATCCTCATAATTGATAGCCCCAGCTCCCCTATGTCTTGAATGGCAATGTCCATGGCTTTGCTGTTGGAAACTCCAAAAATCGTTTGTTCAAACTGCAAATATCAGGTGCACAATTCCACCATATGACAAAGGATTCTGCAATAGTTTCATCAAATCCCACTCAGTGGTGCAAGTAGTTGTGGATAAGAGATAGGTATCCCTTACATCAAAGAATGGCAAGTCAATGTTTGCTATGGGAAATCCTCAATATCATTCCAATCAAAATATAAAATATCAGGTGTACAATAGCACTATGTGACAAAGAGTCCATCAAAACTGCATCAAAATCCATTCAGTGCAACGATACAATTGAAGATGTTTCTATCATAACTTTATAAATATATTAATAAATAAGACAAAATTGCTTCTGCCCATTTCAGACATAAAAATCGCACCTGTTATATGGTTGGAATATAACTTGTATCAAATACATCTACATATATGTAAATGTCTCTCTATAAATGAAAGTGATGGCATAAGCTTCTAAAATATTCAAAACTAAAATAATTTATTTCTGTAATACTCTAGGGCTTCAGTTGCCGAGTGGTCAAGGTAGTATTCATCTACTATTGATCGAATGCCTGTCAGCACTTGTTTGAATCTTACTGCTGCCAGGGTGTGCTCAACTTCAATCTTGATTGACAATTATTAAAAGATTCCTACAATCTGGCTTTCTCCTCCTATGAAAAATTGCTGAAAGTGGCATTAAACAATTACAACACAGGAATCTGTGCAAATCGATTTACATGTGCTTTCGAATGATACTGGGTCGATTTTGTTATATCGAGTCCCACACACTATAACAAGATCGACCCAGTATTATTCAAAAGCGCATGTAAATCAATTTTTATAAACGCCCCGGATTCAAACAAAAAAAAAATTGTAAGACTGTATGAGGCAACATATATCTTTATAAGCAGAATGCATGTTTTAAATTTAAACAGTGTGTTAATAGCTTATACTAAAAGACACAATCAAATGGAGTGCTTTTCTGCTTCAATATGCGAGATTGTAACTTTTTATTATAAAAATCAGATAAAAAAATTTCCACTGTACATATTCCATACTGTGCTCGTTGTTTCCATGTACTTGACTTTTGCTTTGCTACGCAATCTGACACTTTTTGTTTTCAACAAGTGTCTTAGGGACAGACCATTTAACTTGAAAGGGGGGGTGGGGCCTTGGTTTTTTGTTTTGGTCAGAAAATTTTTATTTTTTGAAGGCGTCGCGACAGAATATTTTTTTCATTATTAGCATTATTTTATATAGCAGAAATCCTTCTTCAGAATATTTTTTTTCTTACCCTCTGCTTCCAAAATATTTTTTTCATCAAAAATCATTTTCAAAATATTTTTTTAGGAAAATATCAAGGCCCCCTTCCTTTGCAAGTTAAATGGTCGGTCCCTTACGATGTTTACAAAAGATCGCCAGATTTCGTGACGTTCTAAACCGCAAACGACATTACCCCCAAGGTTTTCAAATGGACAAATATTGCTTGCTTCAAGTTACACCCGTCCTAATTTTGGTCAAAATTTACCTCGGAAAATCGCTCTATCAAATTAAAAAACAGCATTTCAAAACGCCGAACAAATGTTAAAAATAATTGCTGATTTCAATTTGCACCTTTTGGAACATCAGATCGACCATACGCGCTAAGAGGTGTTATTTGTCATTCAAAAAAATTCTGCCGAAACACACTGACTTGATCACATCTTCCTTTGTTTTAAGGAACACATAAAATGAAGAAAAATATATCGTTTTGACTTTTGTTTAATTAGATACTTAAAGCATAAAAATGCAACATCGTCTGAAACGACGGCAATTTCGTGAGGTAAAGATACACGGAAAATTGGTACGTTTTCTGGCTTGTTACGATGGGTGGTGATCAATTTCCACTCGTGTAACGAGAAATATTAATGGTTCAGCATGAATTACCAATTATAACCAGAGGCTCTTAAGAGCCTGTATCGCTCACCTGATTTTATAGGCAATGAAGATGGCATTTCCCTGATGTTAAACTAAGTCCTGTAATTTTCAATAAACTTTAAATAGGACCATCCAAACAATATTACTAGAAAGCTTTGTTTCATTGGTTAACCGGTTGTATAGAGAAGATTTTTTTATTTGCCCATAGGGTCCTATGTTAAACTAAGTCCTGCGCCGTGGTGGCCATTTTGAATTTCCAATTGCCATAAAAAACATAAACTTTATAAAGGACCATCCAAACAATATTGCTAGTAAGTTTTTGTTTCCATTGATTAACCTGTTTCAGAGAAGAAGCCTTTAAAAACTTTTTCCCATATGGTCCTATGTTAAACTAAGTCCTGCGGTAGCGGCCATTTTGAATTTCCAATTGCCATAAAAAACATAAACTTTATAGAGGACCATCCAAACAATATTGCTAGTAAGTTTTTGTTTCCATTGATTAACCGGTTTCAGAGAAGCAGCCTTTAAAAACTTTTTCCCATAGGGTCCTATGTTAAACTAAGTCCTGCGGTAGCGGCCATTTTGAATTTCCAATTGCCATAAAAAACATAAACTTTATAGAGGACCATCCAAACAATATTGCTAGAAAGTTTTGTTTTGATTGGTTAAACGGTTTCAGAGAAGAAGCACTTTTAAACTTTTTTCTCATAGGGTCGAATGTTAAACCAAGTCCTGCGGTGGCGGCCATTTTGAATTTCCGATTGGGATAAAAAACATTAACTTTATAGAGGACCATCCAAACAATATTGCTAGTAAGTTTTGTTTCCATTGGTTGACTGGTTTCAGAAAAGAAGCCTTTCAAACTTTTTCCCATAGGGTCCTATGTTAAATTAAGTCCTGCGGTGGCAGCCATTTTGAATTTCCAATTGCCATAAAAAACACAAACTTTATAGAGGACCATCCAAACAATATTGCTAGTAAGTTTTTGTTTCCATTGATTAACCGGTTTCAGAGAAGAAGCCTTTTAAAACTTTTTCCCATAGGGTTCTATGTTAAACTAAGTCCTGCGGTGGCGGCCATTTTGAATTTCCAATTCCCATCAAAAACACAAACTTTATAGAGGACCATCCAAACAATATTGCTAGTAAGTTTTGTTTTGATTGGTTAAACGGTTTCAGAGAAGAAGCCCTTTTTAACTTTTTTCCCATAGGGTCCTATGTTAAACTAAGTCTTGAGGTGGCGGCCATATTGGTTTACCAATCAAAATAAAAAACACAAACTTTGTAAAGGTCCATCCAATGAACATTATGGCCAAGTTTGGTTTCAATTGGCCAAGTGGTTTCAGAGAAGAAGATTAAAATGTAAAAAGTTTACAGACGCCGACGACGACGACGACGACGCCGACGGACGCAAAGTGATAACAATAGCTCACATGACCCTTTGGGTCAGGTGAGCTAAAAATTAATCAAAAGGACCGGAAACAAATTGTGTCAGCTTTTACTATGGAATGTAGCGACATGGTGAGTGCAATTGATCACCGATGCCGAATAATCCATTTACTATTCTTGTGTCACAAACACCAAAATATCTTTTTCAATATATTTTTAATTAGTTAGAAATTGTTATATTTAATTTAACTACTTGTATTTTATTTACGAAACTTCTACATGCCATTCTCCCAACCTTAAAAATTTTTATAGATGGTGCCGCTCTGCTAATCTGTACAACGACAAAGCACACACTTTTGTGTTGATTTTCATTTAATTAAACACATAAAAAATAGAATGCAAAACCGTATGAAACGACGACCACACGATCGCACAAAATAATCATTAAATCACTTCAATCATAATAACGTCGTCAAATATTATTAGACTGGTGCTACTGTCAGTACGACATTTGTCGGTTCAGTGAACAGCTATCGCGAGGATTGCCAAATGTCGCGTTGATCTCCAAAACCAAAAAGTGTAACGAGTCTGTCTCTCGCGGATGAACATGGAATATTAGTTTAAATCGTAATATTAGTTATCAGTTATACAGTAAAGGAGACCTAATACTAAAGGACATGTATAGTAAAGTTGTTCAAGATAAATGTGGTGCACCTATTCATGTAATTGATAGATTCCTCCAATGTGACCTATATTTTACGAGCGTAAGGTTTTATTACACGCCAGTCGCAGTAGTTTCTATGTATTTGAGCGTTAGCAAGGGGAAAGTTTGCTACGCAACCTTCCCAATAAAATTAAAAATCGATCAGCATATTTTTATTTTTCTGAAAACTTATTTTTGAGAAAATTTATTGCTATGATCACAAAAATTTATCATTAGTGGATACACTTGCGTTCACTAATGATAAAAGTATATCATTAGTGGAGAACCATCTCGTCCACTAATGATAAAGTGTTTATTAATGATAAAATTTGTTTCATTAGTCAACAGTAAGAATATCCATTAATGATAAAAGAAAAAGTTGAAAAATATCGACAGTGTCGTCCACTAATGATACAAATACTTCTTTTTCTGAAAATTTTAAATCATGTACAATCTGAAAATTTAAGTGCAAATGGGTAAATATAGTATCGTTTATTTGTTTTGTTTTTACCTTTTATATCTCAGCTTAGTGGTAGTTAGGGTGATGATACTTTAACGTGTTTCGGGGAGGGATTAAAATCGCAAAACATATAAGCCGCAGATAGCTTTTATTTTCGACCGAGAGAGCTTACGGCTGGATCAAATTGACAATGAAACAGAATAAAATGGATGTAGCTAAAGACTCCTTTCTTATGAAATTTAAAGTTGTTTTTCAATGTTTTCACCTTTCCATTAGTACAAACAATATGTATTTCTATTTATTAACGCAAATAAAAAATTAGTTTCTTAATGTAGTTTGTAAAATAACCAGACATATAATAATGCCTATAACAAAAAGAATTATTTATTGATAACTAAGCAAATTAAATTAAAATGCAAATTATAATACATTAAAAATGTAAACATTTCTCAAGTTATAATTACATGGTTAATTATACACGTATATATGTCAAATATCACAGTTTTTCAGCTGGTGGTAGAATTTTTTTTTCAGAATACACATGTATTTTGAAGGAAAGTTAAGAATTCTTAAATATGACCTACAAACACAATGTAACATTTGTGGTCAGGGAGCTTTACTGGGTGATGATAGATTTATTACTAGTTCTATTGATCAGAGATAAGGAACTACAGATGGGTTCACCTGTACGAAAGTTATAGCCGGATTCCAGTTGGATTCCAGCTGGACAAGACCTGGATTCCTACAGGATTTTACCCAAAAACTCAAAATCCTCCTCTATTAGAGAAAGACACGTAAAGGATAAACATTCCTACTGTATTATTCCTTGTCCTGTTCTTGTATTCCTGCTACTGCAAAATGAGTGTCTTTTATATTCCTGTTCAAGACCATGACATGAATAGGATATTTTGTCTTAGATTATATCAGAACAGGAATCTTGCTCTTATGCTTATTGATGAAAAAGGATTTTTACTATAAAACACTGGATTTTAACTTACATATTTGATATGTATTATTACAGAGACTGACCATTGAATTTGCAGAAAGGGGGGGTTGACATAATGTAATTATTAACAAAAATGCAACAAAACTGTGATAAAGATTTAAAGATTATTAAAGAATTGATGATGTGATAAGCAAATACACATCAGGTACCACACAAATTGGGATATCATTACTAAATAAAACATTATTTATCTTCCCTTGCCTGAATATCTTTTTGTATTCCTCCATTGGAATAACCCTTTGGAATCCATCCAATGTTAACCTGTTCTAATAATGTTAATAATGTTCTTCTGTATATTTTCTCTTTCCATAGGGTCCTCATATCTTTTGTTTTTATGTAGCACCTGATTATCTGAGAAGCATTTTAAGGGTCAAGTCATCAAGGTCATTTAAATCCAGCTTGAATTTATTTGACTTTAAATTTATATTTTTAAATGTGTTTCATTTTTACTTAACTGATTATTTCTAAACATGTCTCTTTATCTTGATTAATTTAAGATTTGATTGTTTTACTAAGAAGCACATCTTGTATGTGTATATTATTGTAACTTGACCCACCAGTGTTATGGAACCTGTTGAAGCTGATAAAACAAATTTCATTATGAGGTTATCAAAGGGTCTATTGGAAAATAAAAGAATTGCAAAAGACCAATATTTGTGTCATATAAATTACAGTTATTAAAAACTTGTTCTTCAATGTATTAGCTTACATTTTGAACTGAACAGCTTAATTCTTATAACCTCAGAACTGTTAATCTATTTTTGACTTAATTTCAAACATCTGCAGAGGGCCCCATTTCAAAATTCAAACTTTACCGCTTATTTGCTACAAGATGGAGGAGATGTTTGGGTGCACATCTTTTAAGATGCATCACTTTGTGTGCTTTCTAAGAAAGATGTCAGAGGATAAATGAGATTTAATAAAGAAGGAGATTGTAACAAAAAAGAATTCAGTTGTCATCAACAGAGCAGATGGTAAGTATTATTAAAGTTATATATAGTGTCTGTAAACACAAGTAAATATCAATATCAATATGAATTTTTTAAATTTTATTTTGTAATGTTTTAATTGAGCAGGTTATTGTGGACTTTTGTTTTATTTTTATAATGTATATTGAGCCTTCAAAACAGTGTATCTGATATCATTTTAATTTTTTTTCAATTCTCAAAAAGACAAAAAAAAAAAAACAAAAAAACCCCAGGGAATGCTGCAAACCATCAGGCCACTTTTTTAGCTAATACAATGAAGGTTTTTTTCCTACATAGAAACCATGGATGCATCTAAAAGAAAGGGACTGATTTCTAAAACAAAAAAATTGCTAATACCAGAACTGAATCAAAACCAATTATTGAACTACTAAAGGTAAGTTCAACCTATAACATGACAATTTATACAGTGTATTTATTGAACAAGTTTTACCTATTTTCTATGTCAGTTTCACCAAATATAACATTTTAATGCTGATAAATTTAAATTTCCTTTCAACTGCTATTGATAATCTTTGTCAGGCAGAAATAAAAAAAAAAACAAATAAAAAACAACAAAATCCATTTTTAAAAAGCAGCATATGCTTTGCAAAATTAACGAGATTTATATTCTCCCTCACTACGTTCGTCAGAATATAAAATAATTCTATTCTATAGGCTGAATAAAACAAAGATCGAATGTAGGTGTGCTATTTGCCTTTATTATCACAATAATTATTAATACATTCTATTACATTTCACGTAAGAGTGAACTAAATAATTTAATTCAACACCATGATCAAATAAACGTGTCTACTCTTGAGGTTATAGCGAAAGTCGGTAAGTACATATGAAACGCACGGGTTTTAAATGTATAAGATGTCACGTGACATGAATATTCATGAACGGTCAACGAAATGAATTACATGTAACATGTAAATTGTGCTTTACCTCACTGACATGTAACTGGTAACAATATTTGTCAGCTTTTCTGGACTGGCATTATATTCAAAGCCTTAATTAAATTCCAAAGAACAATTCATTCAGGTCCATCTTAATAATGAAGTTTGTGTTTTTGCAGGTTATTCTATGTCATAGTACAGAAAAGATGGCAGTAAAGTAGTGGAATGAAGGGCCAACAGAATGTGTTCCATATACCAGAACAAAAATGAATTTTCTTTTACAAAACATAGACTAGGATTGAAAACAATGTGTCAATATGCGCAACTTAAAATAAAGACATCAATCTTTTTACTAAAATTGTGTCTGACCTAAGAAAAATATATTTTAGGCACTGATAAGAACAGCTAAGTTTATTGGTTTCAGATAAGAGACGTTTTTTTTGGGAGCCATTTAGAAAGATTTTGGGATTCCAGAATTCAAGGTGTATTAAGAGCAGGATCCCTGGTCTCCTAGAAGGATTCCTAGTCTGGGAGCAGGATTCCTGGTCCTGGAGCAGGATTCCTAGTCTGGGAGCAGGATACCTGGTCAGGGAGCAGGATTCCTGGTCAGGGAGCAGGATTCCTGGTCAGAGAGCAGGATTTTTTATTACTTAAACCAGTAGGAATCTAGTTTATAATTGAAGCAGGATTCCTGGTCTCAAGAGCAGGAATCCTGTTCTCCTCATTTAAATATTACGGTTCATTTTTCCAGTAGGATTCCATGTCTTGTGCTATAGACAGGATTATGCTATTTTCCTGCAGGAATCCATGTCTTGTCCAGTTGGAGTACAGCTGGTCGTTTTCGTACAGGCAGTCATAACCTCTATTCACGTGGAAAAAAAAAGCAGAATAGAAAATCACTATATGGACAGTTTTCTTGTCTGATTTAAGTTGACGTTGGTCCACTTATATTCTGTAAAAATGATCCTTGAAGTAGGTATAGGATAGGGTTGGTCTGCAAATCAGCATCATATTCAAACAGATTCCCTCAAAGTACTTTGAAATCACTTTTTGTGCATGTTAAAACTGGACACATCTGTAGCTTATTTCAAAGACCGTGTAAAGCAGCCAATAAAATATTTTGTAAATCTGATGACGAAGCCATTGAAAAGATTATCATGTTATGTTGCAACTTTGTGATGCCTGGTAGCAGGTAAGTACAATAAATAACTTTTACTTTGTTACTCTGATGTAAAAATTCCAAGATATATTAATTTATGATTGCATAAATTTGTGTTTTTTAAATCTATTTTAAAGTATAGAATAAATTTATTTGAAAACAAAACATTTGTTTTCCGTTTTCATAACAATTAAGATATATGAAAAAACGTTTTTTTTTAAATTTTTTAAACATCTTTCTATGTTTTATGTTTAAATAATGACCAGTGCTACATTGGCATTGTTTTGCATTTCGTTACATATAAACAGTTTTACGGTACTAAGTAATCTACTTTGAAAGTTTGGTGTTAATATATGTGTCAATTAACTCGTACAATAGAAATATGTGTCTGAAGTCGTAACTTAAATAGATCTGTGTGTTAGTTTAAACGTATTTTTTATACCCGCTTCGAAGAGGCGGGGGTATACCGTTTTACCCTTGTCCGTTCTTCCATTTGTTCGGCCGTTAGTCCATAACATAATTTCCGTCACAGTTTTCTAAGCAACTACATGACCAGAGGTCTGAAAATTTGCATATAGCTTTATCCTATAGTACCATATGGTGTATACCGATTTTAAGTCCCAGGTCATCTACTTTCTGTTTACCGAATACCTAGGTTTTTTATGCATAGTGTACATGCATGCTAAATTTCCATCACAGTTTTTTTAGCAACTACTTGGTGAAGAAGCCTGATATTTTGTATATTGCTTTATCCGTTAGAACAATATGGTGTATAACGATTTTTAATAGACTCCTAGATCATTTTCTTCCTAAATACGAATACTAAGGTTTTTACACATATAAATGACTATATACCTGCAAAATTTCCTTCACAGTTTCGACGCAGGGGTCTGATATTTTGCATATAGCTTTATCCCAATCTATCATCAGTGTTGATAGACGCTCCCTCTGGTGATAGATTGAGCTTTATCCTATAGCATCATATGGTGCTCCCATGTCATCCACTTTCTGTTTACTGAATACCTAGGTTTTTACACATTGTGACTACATACTCACAGTGTAGGAACGGAAGTGTATAGTTTTGGGGTCTACTAGTATGCAAAAATTGTGCAATGCACATGTCTATTTCGTACAGTATTTTAAATTTGTATTCAAACTTTTACAAATGACACAAAAACGACGATAGACGATTGACGTTCGCTTCAAAATTTAAGTAAACATACAAACAATGTGTTATGATTAAATTACATTTGATAGTTGATGTTAGTAAAAAGAAATTTAACTATGCACATTTGATCTTTGAAATTTTCTCTTCAAATAGTGTTAATAATCCATCCGTAAACGCATATTTTATTCAACCCCAGAAAATTGTGAAATTATAGCTATCCCTTTGAAAATCGTTTCTGCACACTTTCAAAATATATCTGTGTGAACATACACCACATTTAATAAAATTTGAACATTATTCACATAGCCTGTGTTTTAAAATTTGTACGCAGTCTATCTCTATCTTTGTACGAAGTCTATCGTTCACCCTGAAAATCGTTTCTGCACACTTTCAAAATATATGTGTGAACATACACCACATTTAATAAAATTTGAACATTATTCACATAGCCCGTGTTTTAAAATTTGTACGCAGTCTATCTCTATCTTTGTACGAAGTCTATCATTCACCCTGTACGCAGTCTATGCAGTCCGTTTATGAAGAAATACCATTATGTACATGAGCAATGTTGATAATTATTACATTTTATTGGTCATATATGATATCAGAACAAACACTTTTCGTAATTTAGTTAAATGGGATTGAACTATACCATGTATCGATAACACATTAACCAGCGATATGTGTGCTCCCATGTCATCCACTTTCTGTTTACTGAATACCTAGGTTTTTACACATTGTGACTACATACTCACAGTGTAGGAACGGAAGTGTATAGTTTTGGGGTCTACTAGTATGCAAAAATTGTGCAATGCACATGTCTATTTCGTACAGTATTTCAAATTTGTATTCAAACTTTTACAAATGACACAAAAACGACGATAGACGATTGACGTTCGCTTCAAAATTTAAGTAAACATAAAAACAATGTGTTATGATTAAATTACATTTGATAGTTGATGTTAGTAAAAAGAAACTTAACTATGCACATTTGATCTTTGAAATTTTCTCTTCAAATAGTGTTAATAATCCGTCTGTGAACGCATATTTTATTCAACCCCAGAAAATTGTGAAATTATAGCTATCCCTTTGAAAATCGTTTCTGCACACTTTCAAAATATATCTGTGTGAACATACACCACATTTAATAAAATTTGAACATTATTCACATAGCCCGTGTTTTAAAATTTGTACGCAGTCTATCTCTATCTTTGTACGAAGTCTATCATTCACCCTGAAAATCGTCTCTGCACACTTTCAAAATATATCTGTGTGAACATACACCACATTTAATAAAATTTGAACATTATTCACATAGCCCGTGTTTTAAAATTTGTACGCAGTCTATCTCTATCTTTGTACGAAGTCTATCGTTCACCCTGTACGCAGTCTATGCTGTCCGTTTATGAAGAAATACCATTATGTACATGAGCAGTGTTGATAATTAAGTTTATTGGTCATATATGATACCAGAACAAACACTTTTCGTAATTTAGTTAAATGGGATTGAACTATACCATGTATACGATAACACATTAACCAGCGATCTGTGTGCGACAGGGTTACTAGAGATCTGTGTGTAACAGTTACTAGAAATCTATGTGTGACATAGTTTCTACAGATTTAATGTAACAGAGTTACTAGAAATTTGAGTGTGAAAGAGTAATTAGATATATCTGTTTGTAACAGATTTGCCAGAAATCTGTGTGTTACAAGAGATACTTTTTGGCTTATGAAATTGAATATATAAGTTGAATAAATGTAATAACAAAATAACCGAATTGAGATGAACAATCTCATATGCCCAAGAAAAAAGGCAAAACAAGGCAAAGACACGTTCCATGGAGAAATTGAAGATTGCAATGGCCCTGACATTTTAAAAGAAAAATTGGAGTAAACCGGGTTTTATGACACAAAAACTACGTTCAATGATATACTATGACTTTCTATGGCATCAGAAACTATATGACCCATTTTCATTTTTAGCAGATTTTCTTTTGTTTTTTAGGTTAAGTATGAAACAACATAGATCTATTCGACCTGTCAGTGAAGAAAGATATTATACGTTGTTGGCTTTAGCAAGTGGCCAATTTAAAGTTCCAGTTAAAGATCGCTCTCTTGAACAACGTCGCTCAGTTCTGCAACATGCAAGAGCTTGTAATGAATATTCTGTGAAAGATGGTGTTTTGTATCGGTTGGACAAAAAAGTTTTAAAGACAAGAGACATACCTGCAGTCGTAGAAAAAACATTCAATAGTATGCAGGGATGTGGATCAAGACCTATCCAAAAAAATGTTCAAAACAAATACACAGGAATTAGTCAGCCAAGAATTATACGGGAATTACAGAAAAATAAATCTTATAGTCGACTCTACGCAAAGTTTACAAACAGAATACCAATGCGAAGCGTAAACGCAAAAAGAGTCGGAGAAAGGTGGCAAATTGATCTAATAGACATGACAACAGAACAAGTCAAGTTTGATAACAAAGTATATATTAACTGTTGTGGATGTTTTTTCCAGATACCTGATTACTAGACCTTTGAAAATGAAAGAGAGTTTAGAAGTTGCAAAGATGTTGAACGAGATTCTAACTGAGCATGGAACACCAGAAGTAATACAGTGTGACAATGGAACAGAGTTCAAAGGGCATGTAGCGACACTTTTGAAGAACCATGGGATAAGGGTTATAAAAGGTCGCCCATATCACCCCCGTCACAGGAAAAATGCGAAAGGTCACACAGATCTCTTTGGCAGAAGTTGAAATTTATGGCTTCCAAGGGACCAACCAATTGGGTACGTTGTCTACCGAACGCCACAAAGTCGTTAAATACAACAGGAAAGGAAGTACTAGCGTATAGATCGCCTTTCGAAGTCTACTTTGGAAGACACAGTTGAAGCTAAATTGAACAAGAAGGGAAAGATCAAGAACATCAGATCTAGCGTTATGGACTCTACTAAACGTTGCACAAGACGTGCAGCAAAAAACACAGGAATGCCTAAGGAATATGCAGTGGGAGAAAAGGTTTTAGTTAGATACCCATTTTCGAGATCAAGAATTCCGCGGAAAAGATGTATTTTAACAGCAAGGATTTTAGATCATAACCTTAAAACATACCAATATAAAATTCTATTAAATGATCCCGTCTGGAAAAAAATCATCAGCCTGGACTTCAGTTGAAATGTAACAAACATTCTTTAACTCAAGCAATGAAAACCAAAATTCTCGTCATTCAACAAAACGAGCATTTACACTTCATAAAGAGCGGTTTACTATTCCCATGACACACAAAGATCACATGAACAGTTTCAATAAAATGTTTGCAACCGTCATTTATGATCCACCTGGGTATGGTAGTTGTCAGTTCCAGGCAATGGCGAATCAAATGAGTAGATTTGGACTATATACAAGTCATGACAATTTAAGACAAGAAGCTGTTGCACATTTAACTAGTTATAAGGACGACTACAAAAAGTTTCTTGCCGGCGACTACGAGCGATACCTACGGTCGATGAATAAACCAGTGACATACGGAGATCACTTAACTCAGCTGGCACTGTTTCAGCACAAGGGTTAGATCATTCATTTATCTTGTCCAATGATGGAGGTTTTGACCCTGATTTGAACACGGTGACCCTTGGGTATTTTCCCGAGGGGTTGGGAGAACATTATCTGAGCCTAAAACTACATGTTGACACAGGATCGTTGAACAACACATTAATGATATAAACCACAATAATCACAGGAAAAATCGTACAGAAGAAAGCGAACCAGATGAAAACGAAACTGAGAGGGTACAGACAGATGAAAACGAAACTGAGAGGGTACAGACAGATGAAAACCAAACTGAGAGGGTACAGACAGATGAAAACCAAACTGAGAGGGTACAGACAGATGAAAACCAAACTGAGAGGGTACAGACAGATGAAAACCAAACTGAGAGGGTACAGACAGATGAAAACGAAAAGAGAGAGTACAGACGGAATTTAGCAAAACGTCACAATTCAATGCACAGAACAACTCGGAGTTTCTGCCAAGGGAGATTCAGGAAATCATCATTAAACAAACCGTAAGATATTACCCTTGTGCAAGATTTACGTTGCGGCGGGTAAACCAGTTCTTCAAAAGTGTCATTTCGAAATTGGATCCACTTAGAATACATATAAGTCCATCTATCGCCATGCAGCTACCAAACCCTTGTAGTGTTAAGCGTCTTGGAACTGTTGCTGGGTGGCAGAGCGGGTTAATGCTCGAAGTAAAAAGGATACTGAAAAACAAACAATGGAACACTGCTTGGTTAAACATAAGCATGCTGGAAGATCCTGGATGGTATGAGGTAAATGGTGTGTGGTACCGCAGTGTTCGGTACTAACTTGAAAAGTGGTCGGTACTTACTCGAACAGTTGTGGATACTAACTCGAAAAGAAATCACTCACGATTCCTTTTCCAACAAATCGACAATTGTTTATGTTTCTACTCGAACTAAGGGTTTTGTTGTAATCACTTTGTTATGTCGCTTGCAAATTGTTGCAAAGCGATATATAGGAGTCATTTTGGTACTATTCCGTCTTAAGATTTTATGCCGGTAACACAACTTATCGAGTATATTAAGACATAGGCGACAAACGTCTTTCATGGAAGACTGCCATTCTAGTCATTTAAAATATAATGTCTGATTCGATATCATTTCTTATTAAAAAGTTTTCAGCCTAAGAGACCTTTCAATTTGTTTATTTAAGTGGTATGAAACAACATTTTTGGGACTTAATGATTCACCCTGTCTCTTCTTATTATTCTTCTCTAATATTTTTTTTCTGTTTCGGAATGAACTGGTCTGAAAAAAATTGTGTTTGATACATTGACTGCCCTGAACCAAACGCACAGTACTAGATCATCATCCAAAGAATTTCGGGAAGTTTTCGGAATTATCAGAACTTTTTAAAAATACACATTGTTTAAGATTTTCTTAAATTTTTGCATTACTTCACATGATTCTAATAATGAACACTAAAGAAAATAACAAAAAAAAAACCCAAAATATCAAACGGGTATGATCTCAAATGTCACAGAAAGAAAACTAAACGAGGCAATGTATAACATAGCACAGAAATTGAAAACTGCAAGGATCGACTTGGTACAAACATTTCAAAAGCAATGGTGGATTAAATCAGGTTAGATGGCACCAAACCTTCGTATATTCCAAGCGGTTGTGTCTTATAAAAAACAAACACTCATATGTTAAAAAAAGAATAGGACATTTCAAATAATATATTTTATAAATTGTACCAACAAAATAAACATGGTTGATTGATTGATGATTGTGTTATGTCCTGTCAGTGAAACTGCAGCCATAGTTTTATTATACCAAAAAAAAACCACTTTATACATGTTACAACGTATAACAAATATTCCACACTTCTATGATTTTCATTTTCAACATATGTTTCATCCCTTTAGATGGCTGTAGAGTCCTGAGTCCTGAGCTATTAACATAAAGAGAATGATAAATTGAACATGAAATACTGATGAGAAATATAGATTGGGTGGGAAAGAAGGAACAGTAAATTATTAAGACCACTGGAAAAGGGGAAAGTTAAGTAGATGCGGAAAGTTTGGCCTAACATATGCGGTGCACTACTTTGTGGTATACAAAGGGATCTTTTACGGGCATGAAGCGTAGCACTTTCCACACACATTAGTCCACTGGTCACTTTGGTCAGCTTCCGTCGGACTTTCCGCATAAAGGACCTATCAACCTCCGCAGATGAGAGCTATCTATGGAACACACCTTGGTCGCTCTGTGGGCTTAGAAATGATAAAAGAACAATTATAAAACTTTTTTGTTAGGGAATAGTAGAGCAAAGGGTGCATATATAAAGTCCATGTTCCAAGTGCCTCTTGGATATGCAAGACAATGTTCCTAGGGCACCATAACTGTAACAATTTTGTGAATTTAAAGCTTGGAATGGATATATTCATATTAGCATATAACACTAAGCAATGACACTAGGAAAAGGCAATAACGTACTTGCTACTTAGTTTATGGTGATTCGATAAACAGGTGTTATTACAGGATAAACTTATTTCCCTTGAAATTAATTTTAACTGAAAAAGAAATAGACGATTAAGAGATGTGGAATAAGTGTACGCGACACAACCAACATAAAGAAATGGCAATTTCAAAAATCACAATGGAAAACAGCCAGCAGTCTTCAACATGACCAGAGGTCAACAATATTTGTATCATTAGTGGACGACACTGTCGATATTTTTCAACTTTTTCTTTTATCATTAATGGATATTCTTACTGTTGACTAATGATACAAATTTAATCATTAATAAACAGTTTATCATTAGTGGACGAGATGGTTCTCCACTAATGATATACTTTTATCATTAGTGAACGCAAGTGTATCCACTAATGATAAATTTTATCATTAGTGGACGTTTTATCATTAGTGGTTACTACAGTGCTGATCAAAATTGCTTCATGGGACACCCATCTACAGAACTTTTCATGATGTCAATAATTACTATACATCTGTATTCTTTCAAGTGCAGCTCATATGTTTATCAAAGAAAATTGGTAAAATACAATACACTTTGAAAGAACTGACATTTGAAACCAATTAAAAGTTGGGTTTTTTTTGTCAAACAAATTACGATTTTTTATTATGGGCTGTTGTACTTTACTTTTCTTCGTTGTTCACTTCCGGTAATTAGTCACATCCGGTAAATAAACAAATGGCGCGTAATCCAGTTGAAAGACGTAAATCCTTTGAAAAAATGTTAAATACGCATATTGTTTGCTGTTTTTATTGGAATTACACATTTACTGATAAATTGGTAGTCTGGGTGAATTATTTGGACCAGATCATATTCAAGTATCTACTGTGAACCATCGGGCGACTTTAGGGAAATAACAGGGCGACTTCGACTTCGCTTTTGAGGCGCCGTAGGGTGACTTCAGGTCCCAGTAGGCGACTTTGTCGCCCACTTCGCCCAGTGTGGTGAACCCTGAATAGTTCTCTGACAGATCGTTGGTAATTTTATTTTGCAAGGGAGGGAATTCAAGCCAAGTCAGCAACCATCACATTACATGTTTTGGGAAAAACATCTGCCATATTATGTAAAACCTGAGGCTATTAAGAGCCTGTAGCATGTGCAGTGCTCACCTGATTTATATAGACATTACACATGGCATTTGCTTGAGTCCTGTAATTTTCAATTTTAACAGGCAATATTCTGTTTGGTTTCAACTGGTTCAAAAGTTTCAGATAGGCACCCATTCAATCTAATTAAAATTATATCTTCACTTGGCTCCCCCCTTTTTGATATTGTCGCCATGAAGATCTAACAACATTCCATTACAGGTCATCTCAGATTGAACTTCCGTATTGACAAATCAAAAACTGTCTTCACCAACCTTTAATGTTAGGGAATCTTCTGTCATTGTTCGGAATCTCTCTGGCATTATTGTACCTTTTTCATAACTAAACCCAAAGTTAAGATAAAAGCTTAGGTTTGATTGGTTAATTTTTTGGGGAATACCCAAATTTTTCATTGGATAATATTTAAATTAAAAGTTCAATCTGAGATGACCTGTAATGGGATGTTGTTAGATCTTCAGAGGGACAATAACAAAAATGAGGAGCTAGTGAAAGATTTAATTTTCATTTGATTTGGGCACCCATTTTAACATCTTCCTACAGGTTTCTATTAGAAATTTATACCCAGGATGGCAGCCATAAAGGATTTTTAATCAAATAAACAAGCGTAAACTTTTAAAGAACCATCCAATAAACATTCACATACAATATGGCTTGAATTAGCTGTGCAGTTTAAGAAAGGATGGCATTTGAAAAATTATTCCTATAGACTTTGTTATGGTAATGTTGATCATTTTTAATGTCTTATTGGCATAAAAAAATTTGTAGAGGACCAGCCAATAAATATTCCAAATAACTTTTGTTTCTATTGGTTGACTGGTTTCAGAGAAGAAACCTTTTTAAACTTTTTTTTTCATAGGGTCCTGTGATGTTGGCCATTTTGAATCTGATTGGCATAAAAACATAAACTGTATAGAGGACTAAAAACATAAACTGTATAGAGGACTAAACAAACGATACTGCTCGCCTGTTTTGTTTTTTATTGGTTTTACCAATTTTAGAGAAGTAGCCTTGAAAAACTTTTTTCCAACCGGATCCTATGTTAAACTTAGTCCTGTGGTGGTGGTGGGGAAATTCGTTTTCCAAACAGAATAAAACACTCACACTTTGTAAAGGTCCATATAATTAATGAACATTCTGACCAAATTTTAATTTACAGTAGTTTAAGAGAAGAAGATTGAAATGTAAAAAGTTTACAGACAACAACCTATGCAAAGTGATGACAATAGCACACATGACCATTTGGGTCAGGTCTGCTAACAAGTGTTTCAGCTAGCTGACTAACCTTTTTCTAATTATCTACAGATAACAAATGATATCGAGACCAGTATTTTTGTGTGTATAGCTATCAAGCAAGTTACTATATATTCAGATATTTCTACTAACCAATCAGCAGGTCAATAGTCAGAACAAACAAAACAAGCTCAAAAGATTTATGGATTCTTTGTACAACTGAAGATATTTTATGTCTTCACTGAAATTTAAACTTCAACTTTCCAAAATTGTACACAGACTAGTGTACTATAATATACAAATACAGCCTTTCTCTTAGTCAATACAAGTTTATATCGACTGAGAGATTTTATGACCGAGGACGTAGTCCGAGGTTGATATATAACTCGAGGTCGAAATATATAACTTGTATTGACTAAGAGAAAGGCTGTATTTTTTATATTATTAAATGATAATTTTGCTGTATTTTAATTTGTTACATAAAAATATTAATAAATAAATATAAAAAGTATATCTCATCCTTATTTAAGGATACAAGCCTTTTTTTACTCAACACTGTCCATTGTTTTTTTATTGATACCCAGATGTCAAATACGATTGGCTGATTTCTAAACGTCACACAATTTTGGAATTTTTTGTTCTATTTTTAGTAACCGTGCAATCCGCAAAAGTCAATCCGCAATAAATCAGTCAATCCGCCAAAATACAAAATATCACGTGGTAGACTTTGGAAAAATTAAAATGCAGCAAAATTATCAAATAATAATATTAGCTTACAACAGACTAATCAAACTTCAAATTTTGCACACTGTAAAGTTAAAATTTTTCACATAACTCCTACAACTTTTTCAACACATTTTTATTTTTTTAAATTTTGCTGTTAATTTCAACAAGTTTAAAAGAAGAAAAATATATATTACCAAAATTTTTTGTAAATATTTACATTTCTGAAGACAATAGGTAGATACAGAACAAATAGACTGTAAACTTTAGGAAAAACTTTTAAAATCTCTTTAATTTACATCTTTGATCTTAGAAATTATAAACACATGATTGATTAACCTGATGTTGGGGTGGCTGCTCCAATAGTTGTGCTATTGGTTGTTTCCGTATCTACAAGAGAATATTAAATGTTCATCAAGATATAACAAAATGGACAATCAAGACAAATCAAAACAGAAGAGGAATATTTGTGAAGAACTTTCCATATACCAATATGTTTATTGTTTTAGAGCTTAAACTTGTTATGTTCTTCAATTAGTGTTGTTTACAGATTGTGTCCTGCTGTCATGTGTTGTGAAGCATCCTAACATTAAATAGTCAGCAATTTGTTAGTTTTAATGCTTGTTGACTTGTTACTCATGAAGTGTACAATCATCTAAACTGGCATTATAGTATTTCAATTATCAGTTTATTTTGTGTTGTAGCTTCCAAAGAGAGGTTTTATTTAATATTAGGGCAATAAGAAATACGAATAAACCATCTTATGTAAAACCTAAGGCTGTTAAGAGTCTGTAGTGTGAACCTGATTTATATAGGCAATACACATGGCATTTGCCTGATGTTAAACGGAGTCCTGTAATTTTCAATTTTCCACAGGCAAACTTCTGTTTGGTTTCAACTGGTTCAAAAGTTTCAGATTATCAGTTTATTTTGTGTTGTAGCTTCCAAAGAGAAGTTTTTTTTTAATTTTAGCCAATAAGAAATAAGAATAAACCATTGACACCATGTCTACCAAATGACCAATCCATGGTTGGGACTCAACAAACTTCATTTTTGCCATGTTACAAAACATTTTGATTTTACTGTATGAGATATGCAAGTAATAAAGTTATCACTATAGAGCAACTGCTTCAAGTTAATTTATTACTTTAGGTTGTTTTGTAGGCTTTGAATAAAAATACATGTAGATGTAAAGCTCAGTCAGGGACCATCTTATTACATGTTTTGGGTAAAAACATCTGCTATCTTATGTAAAACCTGAGGCTGTTAAGAGTCTGTAGTATGAACCTGATTTATATAGGCAATACACATGGCATTTTGCCTGATGTTAAACTGAGTCCTGTAATTTTCAATTTTCAACACAGACACCAAACTTAAGGTAGACGTTTGCAAATTTTGCACACTGTAAAGTTAAAATTTTTCACATAACTCCTACAACTTTTTCAACACATTTTTATTTTTTTTCATTTTGCTGTAAATTTTAACATGTTTAACAAGTTTAAATGAAGAAAAACATATATTACCAAAATTGTTTGTAAATATTTACATTTCTGAAGACAATAGGTAGATACAGAACAAATAGACTGTAAACTTTAGGAAAAACTTAAAATGTCTTTAATTTACATCTTTGATCTCAGAAATTATAAACACATGATTGAATACCTGATGTTGGGGTAGCTGCTCCAATAGTTGTGCTATTGGTTGTTTCCGTATCTACAAAAGAATATTAAATGTTCAGCAAGATATAACAAAATGGACAATCAAGACAAATCAAAACAGATGAGGAATATTTGTGAAGAACTTTCCATATACCAATATGTTTATTGTTTTAGAGCTTAAACTTGTTATGTTCTTCAATTTGTGTTGTTTACAGATTGTGTCCTGCTGTCATGTGTTGTGAAGCATCCTAACATTAAATAGTCAGCAATTTGTTAGTTTTAATGCTTGTTGACTTGTTATTCATGAAGTGTACAATCATCTAAACTGGCATTATAATATTCCAATTATTAGTTTATTTTGATTTAACTTTAAGAGATATGAAAGTTATAAAGTAACCACTTCAGGATCCTAGGTTTAACTAAGTCATGTGGAGTTGGCAATATTGGTTTTAGAATCAGAATGAATAACACACACTTTGGAAAGGTCAGTCTAATGAACATCCTGACCAAGTTTGGTTTCAATTGACAGTAGTTTTAGAGAAGAAGTTTGAAATAAGTAAAAAGTTTACAGACAACAACCAATGCAAAGTGATGACAATAGCTCACCTGACTGGGATAACAACTGTTTCAGCTAGTTGCCTAACCTTTTTCAAATTATCTGCATATAACCAATGATACCGAGACCAGCATTTTTTGTGTGTATAGCAATCAATGCTACTGGTATTAGTTAATCACACCAATGGGTACAATATTCTGTCAAACTTCGTGTAAATTTTGAAAGTTACAGGGGATCTGGGATAAAATGTTTAGGAGGAGTGGATTAGATTTAATACGTCACTACACTTTAAGTGCATAGGCCTCCACCTTCAGAGCACTTAATATGATAATTAAGTTGACAAACAATATTTTGAAGACTTAGACATTTTTTCACTGCTTATTTAATGTTAATATTAAAATAAATATATGTCACAAAAAAAACGTTACATTACAACTGCAACTTTTCAAAATTTTATTAAAACTTTTCTCCATATTTCAATATTCACATTAAATCTAGAAATATACTTTTGAAAATTTAGCATTTATCTACATTTCAGAAGTCCAAAAAGACCAGAAACCATTAGGAAAAACTTCTTATAAAATGTCTTTAATAGGTCTTATAAATGATAATCACATGCGATTACCTGAAGGTGTTGTAGGTGGGCTGGTCTGCAATGGAAGTACAAAAGAGTATTATATCCAGTTTTCAGTTAAAGATATTGCAAATAAAGCATCAAGACAAATCAGCACAAAATCAGGAATTTTGATACTCTTAATATGTTTATTGCTAAAGTTGGTTAAAATTTGTCATTCTGTATGTTTGGGTTTTGTATACAATTAATGTTGCTGCAGTTGTTTGTTGTTATTAAATGTATCTTTACTCTTAATATTCAGCAACTCTTATTGTTCATGCTGTTGAATTTTTCCTCGTGTAGTGCATGTTCAACTTGACTGGCAATATTCAAATACTCTATTTAGTTAGTAGATTAAAAGGTGACCATTTTTTGAAAATTCCGCATACTAGATATCAGTGAGATGGTATCTATCTCTGTTTGCCCCGCTGACCTTGAGGTCAAAGTAAGGTCAAAGGTCATCAACCTTGGTATGCTACACATTCCTCGATATTATCTATCCACATACCGAATTTCAATAGCCTACCTTAAAAGACAAAAAAATGCAAAAGTCTGAAATGGCCGGGTTGCGAAGCAAGTGCCTCAATAACTAGAGAATGGTTTACAATTTGTTGGAAGTAGGTTTTGGGTTTGTGTAAAAAAATGTAGGAGTTGATTGCACAAAAAAGATCCTGTCCAAAAAATGACTAAGTTCTCAAGCCTGGAAAATTTTTTAAAAAATTCAGGAACACGTCCATATTAGCCGGTGCACAACTTCAATACAATTGCAATCTTTCTGTTAAGTTTCAGAGATCTGGGTTAAAAACTGTAGGAGGAGTTGATTACACAAAATTCATACCCTATTTTCCCCTGTCTTCTGCACTTTGTGTATCTTGCAGGCTTTCAAGCTACTTTTTGCAAAAAATAAGGCCTTTTTAAGGGCTAAATTCTCAAAAAAATAAGGGCTAATTTTAGGAACTTTTAGGGGTTTTTAAACAAAAATAAAGGATAAAATGTGGCATTTTCTAAAGATTTCAGACTGAAAAATTAGATTTACTCATCATTGTGGGCACAGAACAACAAAAGTTAATTACCAATTCAGAAGACCATTTGGATGACCATCAAATAGTCTCCTGGGTGGCAAATGCATATTTCTGAAAGTATACTAAAGCTAGCTTCATTTAACTTTAATCAATTTTATGTTTATTTTTTATTCTTATTTTTGAAATTTTGAAAATTAAAAAAATTAGGATTTTAACCAAAAAAGTACTGAAAGCCTGAACCCCTCCAAAACAAGTAGTGGGTTGGACAGGATTTTAGATGGACGGATGGACAGAAAGACTATAGGGCATCCACCACATAGTGGCATGGCCCTAATTATTAGAAGAAAATTCCATGAAGACCACGTTTTAGCCCGATCAAGACAAAATGGAGAAGCATTGCACAGGATATCTCACAGATATCAATCCATACCTAGTTACAAAATGTTTGGATTTGCATAAATTCTGAATCGTCTTGATCATTATTTTTTTTTAATTAATTGAACGATGATATATTTTTAGAATTGCAAGTGCACAACTTCAATTTGTTGGCAAGTCAAGTTTCAGGGACCTGGGTTACAAACATTGGAGGATTAAATTATACAAATAAACAAGGATCATTGCCAGTTTTCCTACTGAAGGTTGGGGTTTTCTCAGGGTACTCTGGCTACCTCCCTGATAAACATTGGATGCCATGATCTAGTAAAAAAATGCAGAAATGGCATTAAACACTATTCTAACAGAAAAAACACAAATACTAGTAGGTGCCATCTTCTGAAAAAAGGGCTGAAAAATCAGAAAGTTTAAAGTCTAGAATAAACCGATCAAAATTATTTAAAAATTCCATAGTAGCATGTGCACATCTTTATTACAGGGAAATCTTTCTGAAAGGTCTCAGAGGTAACAATCTCTCAAGAACTAGTGGTAGTAGTTAATTACACAAATGGATACCATGTTCTGTCAAATTTCCTGAAAAATCTTAAAGTTCCAAGTCTAGATTCATGGAGCAAAATTTATTGAACAATTTCATAATTACCAATAAGTTTCATAAAAATCAATCTGATCAGTAGTTACAGAGGAGGTGCACTTACAAGATAGGACTGACAGACAGACGAACTGACAGATGGCCACTTCATACACATTTTACCCTCCACAACTTTGTTGCATGGTGTATAAATGACTTTAGTAATAGCTCAAACACATTATTCAATATCGGATATGTCTTAATAAATACCAAGGTTAAACAATTTACAATGTGTTCTGAATAATTAAGACACATCATTGGATCTCAAACCCAAAAATATTTAAAATCCAAAAAATTAAGATGCTGTAGAGCTTTTATAGTTAAAATTCCAAAAACATTATATGAAATCTAGTCTAATGCAATCAACACCTTGCACCTAAAAAAAAAACCTTAGAATTTAAATAATTTTGAAATTTCACCAAACGAATGTTATTCTTGTCAGCACATAAGTGTAACTACTGGGCTGATGATTAGAGACTAATTAACAGTCCACCAGCAGAGGCATCGACCCAGTGTTTGCAAATAAAATTCATCATAATGATATTGTATAGAAATCCAGTGAATTTTAATAAATATGCATTGTGTATCGTGACACTATTGTAATTTTTCCCGTTAACCTGATACATGTACATATCACAGTGTGAATATTCTCACCTCTACTCTCTGTTTGGCATATTTCAGTTATTCATTTTAGCAGTCACTAATTAATACTCTACAGACACTTACTTGAAGAAATATTGAAAATAAATGCATCGAGGCCAATCTTAAATTTATAATCTGCAGTAATGTCATCTTCTGTAATGTTACTGATGATCAGGTAATATGTTTCGCCCTTTTTAAACTGCTGTAATCTTCCTTGGGTCTTATCATAACTATCGCTCAGTGTAGCAAGAATTTCTTGAAAAGTTCCATTTCTATCAGATTTTTCCCAAAAAATATTAGAATCATTTTTTGTCTGTTCACATGGACATTGCAAACTAATCTGTCCATAAATGACCTGTCCTTTACAGGCACATTCTACAACATAAAAGTAGTTTGTTATGGTCTTGCTCTCAACTAGAAATGATGTCTGCAAAACTCAAACTAGAGGCTCCTAGTAGCATGGATCTCTCACCTGATCTCAATAATTTTTGAAGATTTTCTCTAGCTTTTGTGGTTTTTAAGATACTGAGGAAAAACGACAAAAATCAACAATTTTGACAATTTAGGGGCAATAAATCCTCTAAGGCAATTCACATAACATTACCTCATTTAAGAATCTTTTAGAGCTTTTCACGCTGAGGAGGTTCACAGATTTTCTGTATCCATTATACTTTTTGAACTATAAGATTTACTATTTTTTGCCAAGGTTTGGTAGAGGACATCCTAAAGATTATGTGTGCAATGTTTAAAGTCCTTTTTGTGGTTTTAGAGAATCAAAATTGATTAAAAAAAGTTCCAGGAGAATAACTCAGACACAGTTGATCTGACAATCTAGACCCTAAGTCATTTTTGTAGCTATAATAAACTATCAAGGGGCAACAACAGACAAGGGGTCATCTAAAAACGACTCAATGAAGAGTTTTGTAGAACTTTTGATGCTGAAGAAGGAAGTCTCTTGCTCTTCCTGTATCTGTTATACTTTTTGAACTATAAGCCAAAAACTATTTTGACCCCCTTGTTTATCTTTTAGCCATGGCTGCAATGTTGGGGGTCTTGGGCCATGGTTTGTCCAAAATTGGTACAGGACATTTTACTGATGAAGTGTACATAGTTTCAAAGCAATCCCTTAAGTAGTTTTTGAGGAAAAGCTTTTTAAAGAAAAGTTAATGATGACAACAAGGGATGGCAAGTGATGGCAGTAACTCAAATGACCCTTCGGCTCAGGTGAGCTAAAAATAATACCCTATGCCCAATTCCCTAGTACTCACTTAACAAATGAAGAATAAAAGAAACAAATTGGCTGTGAATTTTGCATGTCTTTAATCAATGTTAAATAATTGAAACAGTTATCTCCATTAAAGCAACAATATACCCCACAAATAGGTTGATATTTTTTTATTAAATCTATCAAAAATCTTAAAGTTCCAAGTCTAGATTCATGGAGCAAAATTTATTGAACAATTTCATAATTACCAATAAGTTTCATAAAAATCAATCTGATCAGTAGTTACAGAGGAGGTGCACTTACAAGATAGGACTGACAGACAGACGAACTGACAGATGGCCACTTCATACACATTTTACCCTCCACAACTTTGTTGCATGGTGTATAAATGACTTTAGTAATAGCTCAAACACATTATTCAATATCGGATATGTCTTAATAAATACCAAGGTTAAACAATTTACTATGTGTTCTGAATAATTAAGACACATCATTGGATCTCAAACCCAAAAATATTTAAAATCCAAAAAATTAAGATGCTGTAGAGCTTTTATAGTTAAAATTCCAAAAACATTATATGAAATCTAGTCTAATGCAATCAACA
Organism: Limnoperna fortunei; assembly: GCA_944474755.1. Lineage (NCBI taxonomy): Eukaryota > Metazoa > Mollusca > Bivalvia > Mytilida > Modiolidae > Limnoperna > Limnoperna fortunei. The sequence continues at coordinate 44,336,575 of OX104119.1, forward strand.
CCTTGCACCTAAAAAAAAAACCTTAGAATTTAAATAATTTTGAAATTTCACCAAACGAATGTTATTCTTGTCAGCACATAAGTGTAACTACTGGGCTGATGATTAGAGACTAATTAACAGTCCACCAGCAGAGGCATCGACCCAGTGTTTGCAAATAAAATTCATCATAATGATATTGTATAGAAATCCAGAGAATTTTAATAAATATGCATTGTGTATCGTGACACTATTGTAATTTTTCCCGTTAACCTGATACATGTACATATCACAGTGTGAATATTCTCACCTCTACTCTCTGTTTGGCATATTTCAGTTATTCATTTTAGCAGTCACTAATTAATACTCTACAGACACTTACTTGAAGAAATATTGAAAATAAATGCATCGAGGCCAATCTTAAATTTATAATCTGCAGTAATGTCATCTTCTGTAATGTTACTGATGATCAGGTAATATGTTTCGCCCTTTTTAAACTGCTGTAATCTTCCTTGGGTGTTATCATAACTATCGCTCAGTGTAGCAAGAATTTCTTGAAAAGTTCCATTTCTATCAGATTTTCCCCAAAAAATATTAGAATCATTTTTTGTCTGTTCACATGGACATTGCAAACTAATCTGTCCATAAATGACCTGTCCTTTACAGGCACATTCTACAACATAAAAGTAGTTTGTTATGGTCTTGCTCTCAACTAGAAATGATGTCTGCAAAACTCAAACTAGAGGCTCCTAGTAGCATGGATCTCTCACCTGATCTCAATAATTTTTGAAGATTTTCTCTAGCTTTTGTGGTTTTTAAGATACTGAGGAAAAACGACAAAAATCAACAATTTTGACAATTTAGGGGCAATAAATCCTCTAAGGCAATTCACATAACATTACCTCATTTAAGAATCTTTTAGAGCTTTTCACGCTGAGGAGGTTCACAGATTTTCTGTATCCATTATACTTTTTGAACTATAAGATTTACTATTTTTTGCCAAGGTTTGGTAGAGGACATCCTAAAGATTATGTGTGCAATGTTTAAAGTCCTTTTTGTGGTTTTAGAGAATCAAAATTGATTTTAAAAAGTTCCAGGAGAATAACTCAGACACAGTTGATCTGACAATCTAGACCCTAAGTCATTTTTGTAGCTATAATAAACTATCAAGGGGCAACAACAGACAAGGGGTCATCTAAAAACGACTCAATGAAGAGTTTTGTAGAACTTTTGATGCTGAAGAAGGAAGTCTCTTGCTCTTCCTGTATCTGTTATACTTTTTGAACTATAAGCCAAAAACTATTTTGACCCCCTTGTTTATCTTTTAGCCATGGCTGCAATGTTGGGGGTCTTGGGCCATGGTTTGTCCAAAATTGGTACAGGACATTTTACTGATGAAGTGTACATAGTTTCAAAGCAATCCCTTAAGTAGTTTTTGAGGAAAAGCTTTTTAAAGAAAAGTTAATGATGACAACAAGGGATGGCAAGTGATGGCAGTAACTCAAATGACCCTTCGGCTCAGGTGAGCTAAAAATAATACCCTATGCCCAATTCCCTAGTACTCACTTAACAAATGAAGAATAAAAGAAACAAATTGGCTGTGAATTTTGCATGTCTTTAATCAATGTTAAATAATTGAAACAGTTATCTCCATTAAAGCAACAATATACCCCACAAATAGGTTGATATTTTTTTATTAAAAAAACATGTCGTCATGTGTGTAAAAATAGTGGGCATAGAAAAAAAATCTGATAAGCATTTATGTTCACTTTTTTTTACAAAATAAAGAAGACGAATGTAAAAAGCGAAAACCACCACATCGTCAGACAGGTAACCAACCAATCAAATGTTCATATTTGTTACAAGCCAGGAATAAAATACACTTACCTGTTGGTTCTGCATCTACTGAGCCAAGACTCCAAAAACTAAAAAAAAGGTTAAAGTAGAAATCTCTTTCCTATTTTAGTGAACAATATTAATAACTAACAAACATATCATGTTTAAAGGCTTCTTTTTTTTTTTGGTCAACTTTTTGTTTCACATTATGTAAAACTTGTAAAAGACAAGTTAAATGTTGTGATTAACACAACTGACATTCTAGCAATACATAGAATCCGAGGAAAAGTAGGAGATGAACCACCAGTACTAATAAAGTTTATAAACTCTGATGTAAAGTCTAATGTAGTGATGAGATAAAGGCAAAACTTCCAAAGTGTCTATATAAATGAATTTAGATTTGTAGATGATGTGACAAAACATAACATGGCTCTTATTACTAGACTGAATTACAGTAAATTGTTCCATAGTGTTACAGGGTTCGACAATAACGGCTGTCTAATCCCCCTGGACAGGTTAAAGTCTGGTTAACTTCAGACAGGTAAAACCTATCTTGTACCTGTTCGATCGTACAAGTAAAAAGTTTGAAACAATTCGACAAGTAAAAAGTTTGAAACAATCTTAGAGGCTTGTAATTTAAAAATCATAGTCCTGATTGCCTTGTTCATATTTAAAGGGGATTTTGAAGTTTCCCTATAATAGATCGCCTTTTAATTTTATAGCCATTTGGATCAGAAATAGTTGTATTTCTGTCATCCCGTTATATTTATCATGTTGACGTGCTATTTGTAAGCTGGTTCCGGCACGATATTTACATTGTACATAAAGCGTAGTATTATAGCTCCAGTAAAAACCAGTAAAAAACAAACACGAAATTACAACAATCTCTGGAGTCTGTTACGGAGATTGCAAATACGATTATGATTACTGCAAAGATTTAAACATAAAAAATTTGTATTTTGGAAGTCACTTTAAAAAAATCATTTAAATCTGTTTAAATGTAATAGTGCATTTTTCTATTGAATACGTAATATACATGTATGTTACACAATGATGACATTTTCTACTTCTAGTTCTTCATTTTATAATTCAATGAACTTGTGTACATATGTATAAATCAGCAGGATCTGATTGTATTGGTCCAAAGTTACTCAAACTAAGTGCACCATTTATTGTGTCTTCTTTAACTTATATATTCAATAAAATGATTGAAAAGGGTATTTTTCCTGATATTTTAAAAAATGCAAAAGTATCACCAATATTTAAATCAGGAGATAAAGATTTAACTTCAAACTATAGGCCAATTTCAGTTCTCCCCACTTTCACAAAACTAATTGAACACCATGTTCAAAAAAATTTCTACAGTTATTTGTCAAATCTAAATTTACTTCATCCAGCACAATCAGGATTTAGACCAAATCATTCATGCCAAACCGCTCTAACTAATATTATTGATCATTTTCTTGAACAAATGAATGAAGGGAACATAAACATTGCAATCCTTCTGGACCTAAGAAAAGCTTTTGATGTAGTTGACCATGATATATTATGCAAAAAATTAAAGATATATGGATGTAATACAAAAACAGTTGAATTTTTCAGGTCATATTTGAACAATCGAACACAACAAGTCCAAATAGGAAATATTAAATCTGATCCAATGAAAATCAAGTATGGTGTCCCCCAAGGTTCAATACTTGGACCTCTTCTCTTTATATTATATATTAATGATTTTCCCCTTCATGTTAAACATTCCCTTACTGATCTATATGCGGATGACTCAACAATTCATTTATCTGGTAAAAATGTAGATGTTCTGCAACCCAAAATTCAAGAAGACATACTTGAAATTGAAAAATGGTGTCAAGAAAATAAAATGTTTATAAATTGTAGTAAAACAAAGTGTATGGTTATTGGAACTAAGCAAAAGCTTGTTACACAAAATAAAAATTTCAATCTCTGTCTTAAATCAACACCATTGGAGATTTCAAATTGTGAAAAAATTCTAGGAATTAAAATTGACTCTAATCTACACTGGACTGAACAAGTTGACAGTGTTTGTTCAAAAATTTCAAGTCGAATCTATTTGTTGTCAAAGATTAAAAGGTATCTAACTCTTGATTCAATGAAACTGTTTTATAATGGTTATATTTTGCCTTTAATTGACTATTGTATCACTATTTGGGGAAATTGTAGTGCAGTAAACTTGAATCGTATTGCAAAACTCCAAAAAAGAGTTGTTAGACTTATTTTAGATGCTGACTTTTTAGCCCCATCTGCTCCTCTTTTCAAAAAATTAGAATTTTTGACAGTTGAAAATAGAATTCTGTATAAATGTATTTTAGTTCATAAATGCATTAATAATGAAGCCCCACAATATCTTACAAGAAAGATAAATTACATCTCTAATGAAAATCCTTATCAATTACGAAATGCAACAAATGGAGATTTGTGTATTTCAAAACCAACTAGACAAAGTCGATCTAGCGATCGCTGATACCCCCGCTTTTGTGAAAATTTCTAACGTTTTTCGTGGACTGAGACATTGAAATTTGATGGATTTCCCCCAAAATCAAAAGGCTTTTTACCAACCTGATATATAACAATATCCCAAAGTTTCATTCAAATCGGATGCAAACTTTTTGAGTTATTGTCCGGAAACAACTTTTATGTTAAAATTTCTAACGTTATTCGTGGACTGTGACCTTGAAATTTGACGGATTTCCCCCAAAATCGATAGGCTTCTTACCAACCTGATATATGACAATATCCCAAAGTTTCATTCAAATCAGATGTAAACTTTTTGAGTTATTGTCCGGAAACAACTTTTTTGTTAAAATTTCTAACGTTTTTCGTGGACTGTGACCTTGAAATTTGACTGATTTCCCCCAAAATCGATAGGCTTCTTACCAACCTGATATATAACAATATCCCAAAGTTTCATTCAAATCGGATGCAAACTTTTTGAGTTATTGTCCGGAAACAACTTTTATGTTAAAATTTTTAACGTTTTTCGTGGACTGTGACCTTGAAATTTGACGGATTTCCCCCAAAATCGATAGGCTTCTTACCAACCTGATATATGACAATATCCCAAAGTTTCATTCAAATCGGATGTAAACTTTTTGAGTTATTGTCCGGAAACAACTTTTTTGTTAAAATTTATAACGTTTTTCGTGGACTGTGACCTTGAAATTTGATGGATTTCCCCCAAAATCGATAGGCTTCTTACCAACCTGATATATAACAATATCCCAAAGTTTCATTCAAATCGGATGTAAACTTTTTGAATTATCATCCGGAAACCAAATGTGGACGGACGGACGGACGGACGGACGGACATGAGGACCACTATATACCCCCGACTCTGTCGAGCGGGGGTATAAAAACAGAACTTTTTAAACAATCCTTTTTCTATTCTGGACCTTTTCTCTGGAATAGACTTCCAATCACTGTACGTTCCTCTAAATCTCTAGATACTTTTAAGATTAAATTAAAATCATTTTTATTGAATACACAAAATCAAGAGATAATTTAGACAATTTATAATGTTATACTTTGTATACATAATATGGACCTTAACATTTACATGTTTAATGTTTCTTGTTCATCAGTTTTAATGATATGTGTTTGTATGCTTCATTATTTTAATTGTAATGTGAACTTTCTTTTTATATATATATATATATATTTTTTTTTTTTTCCTTTTCTTTTTTTTTGTAATTGTGTAATACATGTATTATGTTATCTCTTGTATTCATGTAACTTTGTATGATGAACTTTATGAGGGCCTCAGGGAAGATTAGTTTTTAACTAACTGAGTTACCCTCTTTAAATAAAGCATTTATTATTATTATTCTTATTATTATTATGACAAAGAAACATTTATTTTATTGTACAGTTTTGTGACATTTGATTTATTTCACTGAAATTAACATGGAAATGTTTTAAATATTTTTTGTTGTAAAAAGAAGACTGGAAAGTTAATAAATATGTGTTTTCTTCTTCCAATGATACTTTATCCCATTATAATTTAAACTAATTGCTAGATTCAAATGAATTTTAAAAGATAATGGGTGCTCTTGTGTAAGCTGTACAGCTTTTAGGCCTTTGTACTGTATTTCTACAACAACCATGCATCCTAATTTTTTTACGCATCAGTGAGCATGTAACTTTTCAGATTTGTCTTCAATCTGCTTACTTTTATACAACAATATATTAAATAAAATCAAAAATACAGCATATTTAATTCAATGAATTAATTCTAAATCATAAAGGCAAGTGTCATGTATTATTAGATTATAATATTGAAAGATAGTTTGGACAAGTGAATGTAAATTTCGGACATGTCAACTGTTTACAACACTTGTCCGAAAGGAGAAGTAAACAAACAAATTAATGTCGAACCCAGCTTTAATTGTGCTGTGTATGCTAAAACTGGATCTGGACCAAGAATAAAATTTGACTAGCATGACAATTAATTTTAAGAAAAAGTTAAAATCAAATTTCATAAAGTGGAAAGCCTATTAATTGTTTGCTAGACTGAACTAGCATTTGACTGAACTTTCATATTTTTGTTTCTGTTACCTCTGGAAGCGTTTTATCAGTTTGTAGATTTTATTATACAACACACTAAATACTCACATGTTTAAAAGAATTAATACATTCACTTTCCATATCTGCATAAGAAACATTGTTTCTGATGTGTTGTTTCCTTTCTTTGCACAATAAACTTACTGCAACAAAAAAAAACAAGAATGTATTATACTGAAAAAAAAGACAAAAAAACATGTAAAAGCATTTTTTATTTCTGTTATACAGCATATAAAGTGCATTTTATTTTTATTAAGCACACAAAAAAATAGCTGCAATAATGTACATGTAGCTCCCTTTTTTTATGGACGTCCTTAAAAAAGGAGCTACATTACTGTAGCTAACAAAAAACCAGAGGCTCTTAAGAGCCTGTATCGCTCACCTGATTTTATAGGCAATGAAGATGGCATTTCCCTGATGTTAAAGTAAGTCCTGTAATTTTCAATAAAGTTTATATATAATAGGACCATCCAAACAATATTACTAGAAAGCTTTGTTTCATTGGTTAACCGGTTGTATAGAGAAGATTATTTTTATTTGCCTATATGGTCCTATGTTAAACTAAGTCCTGCGGCGGTGGCGGCCATTTTGAATTTCCAATTGCCATAAAAAACATTAACTTTATAGAGTACCATCCAAACAATATTGCTAGTAAGTTTTTGTTTCCATTGATTAACCGGTTTCAGAGAAGAAGCCTTCAAAAACTTTTTCCCATAGGGTCCTATGTTAAACTAAGTCCTGCGGTAGCTGCCATTTTGAATTTCCAATTGCCATAAAAAACATAAACTTTATAGAGGACAATCCAAACAATATTGCTAGTAAGTTTTTGTTTCCATTGATTAACCGGTTTCAGAGAAGAAGCCTTTAAAAACTTTTTCCCATAGGGTCCTATGTTAAACTAAGTCCTGCGGTGGGGGCCATTTTGAATTTCCGATTGGGATAAAAAACATTAACTTTATAGAGGACCATCCAAACAATATTGCTAGTAAGTTTTGTTTCCATTGGTTGACCGGTTTCAGAAAAGAAGCCTTTCAAACTTTTTCCCATAGGGTCCAATGTTAAATTAAGTCCTGCGGTGGCAGCCATTTTGAATTTCCAATTGCCATAAAAAACACAAACTTTATAGAGGACCATCCAAACAATATTGCTAGTAAGTTTTTGTTTCCATTGATTAACCGGTTTCAGAGAAGAAGCCTTTTAAAACTTTTTCCCATAGGGTTCTATGTTAAACTAAGTCCTTCGGTGGCAGCCATTTTGAATTTCCAATTCCCATCAAAAACACAAACTTTATAGAGGACCATCCAAACAATATTGCCAGTAAGTTTTGTTTTGATTGGTTAAACGGTTTCAGAGAAGAAGCCCTTTTTAACTTTTTTCCCATAGGGTCCTATGTTAAACTAAGTCTTGAGGTGGCGGCCATATTGGTTTACCAATCAAAATAAAAAACACAAACTTTGTTAAGGTCCATCCAATGAACATTATGGCCAAGTTTGGTTTCAATTGGCCAAGTGGTTTCAGAGAAGAAGATTAAAATGTAAAAAGTTTACAGACGCCGCCGACGACGACGACGACGCCGACGGACGCAAAGTGATAACAATAGCTCACATGACCCTTTGGGTCAGGTGAGCTAAAAATTACTCGTTCTTTGAAAATTCATAGTGTACATGTAATTCATAGCTATGATGGCGAGAAAAATTGTTTTCTTGATATTAATGTTCATGCATATTTGAAATATGTTAGAATAACTTTTTGAAATGCTTATAAAGGGAAATGTACGTTTTTAATGTTATTGTATTTGACATTTTATTTTAATATTTAAGCCATACCAATAAAATAAAGAAACTTAATAACAAAATACACCAGAATGTTCATATTTTATACTTGCTGAGAAATATGACAAATCTGAAACTGTAAAAACGTTATGCATTTGAACTTTCCCAAAAGTAGGTCTAAATCCTGAAAAATCTGTGAAACTTCAAAGAAAAACATAATGCTGGAGTGAGGATTTCAACAAACAAGATATTAATTAGGTGTGGCCTAAATAAAATGAATAACTACATACTTTCCTCCTTCCTTATTTTAGGCGAGGGTATAAAAATAGTCCCATTACTCGCAATGTAGCAGAGTGAGAGTGACTCACTGCCTGCACTTTGTCAAAAAGCAGTTGCATAATTTATCAGCCATGAACAACCTTGATATCATTTGACAGTGTCACCCTTTTTCTGTTAGTTTCGTTTTTTATGATCATACAAGACAATAATTATCGCTGTTTTTAATTAACCATTGTTCTTTATGTCTTAATTGACATTTGTCTCTGTATTTAAGCATATTAACTACCTGAAAAAACATTGAGAATCCTGAATGATGTGTTGCATCTTTGGAAGGAGTGTCTTTGAAAGTTGGATTCCATATACCGAATTCTTACTATGAAATATTTATTGTGGTATGCAAATTAGTTGAGATTTACTACGGAGTTCATTTGTATTTCACACAGGAAATAATATTTGACCAAAAATACCTTTTTGAAATTGTTTAACAGAATTTACTATTTTTTATCGCCGCATCACATCTTAAAAATATGGAATGGGTTTTGCATAGAACTAACCAATGTAGCCACAAGGAAGAGAAAAAATAACAGCAGCAGAGCTTGTCAGCAGTTTGCAAAGGGGAATTGACAAACCATAACAGTTAGGCTGATGGCATACATGTAAATGTGATACAATGTAAATAGCATTGTTATTTGAAATGTAGGGACATACATGTATATACTTCAGATCGTATATCAGAGATATACATGTAGACCAGCACTTGGGGCACAACTAGATGCATGCAATTGATAATGCTGATACTGTGGATTCATTTTTTTTCGTGTGTATTAATTTTCATTGTCAGAGAAAAAATGATGCTTTGTGGGATACTTAAATTTGCAGGTTGTAGGTGGGTAAAAAAAAAACATGACGGAAATGCCTAAATTGCTGGTATTCACATACAGTGTCTTGCATTAATGAACCAGAAATCAAAGATTAAACAGATGTTGTTTTTGTAATGGTATACATAATTATGGTAATTAATTAACGCCTGCATGTAATTTGATTGAAATCAAGCTACTAGTAAAAAAAACATAATATGTACAAATTGTATTTTCCTGTGGACAAAGTTTAAGTTAAAATTTGTTTGTTTGACAATACACTTAACCATATAATTAGAGGATTTTAAACATCAATATGATATGGTATAAAAGGTGTTAATACACTGCTTTATTGATCCTTATTTCTGTTGCAGTATAATAAAAGAAAATCTTTCAGAGGACAATATTTTGCAACGATGCATGTCAGACTGATTTACCAAACCAGTGAATAAACAAGTGTGGACTGTGAGCACGCTCACAAAGCGATACAACCCGTTTAGCTTTCAAATACAATTATCTCCCCTTAATGATAATCCAGGTCAATAAAAATCCTTCATGCACATCTACATATAATGTACTTCCTTTATGCTAAGTTTCATTAAATTTCATCAAGCACTTACAAGGGATGTGGACAGACAGACAGACAGGGTGATTCCTATATATCCCCCAAACAAGTTTGCAGAGGTATAACAATAAAAACATGTACCTCTTCTCATCTCTGCATTTCTAGTTCTTTTGTTTTATTCTGTCCAAGTGTCATGCAATAAATATTATATTCTTGCCTGTATATAATTTGACTTATTACATGAATAGAATTTTGCATGTTTTTGATTCTAAAAACAACTTTTTTTGTCAAGGTAAATCTAAACAATACTAAAATTACAAAATTACATAAAAATATGAAATTTTTGTCTGCTGCAAGTTTCTGCTGCACAGTAAAAGCGGAATCCAATATTGATCTGATTTTGACCAGTTCAAGTCTGTTTTTCATCACTGTTCCAACATAATTTTTAACATAACATAAATTTAATGGTCATTGAATCATATGTAATTATCAAATATACTGTTAAAAAATATAAGAACAAGGGCAAGTTGCTACACATAACCAAATGCCCCCCACCGCTGCAGTATCGCTGCCTAAGAAGCGAGAAAAAAATAAAATCGAAAAAAATTTTGTGATACATTTAGTTTTGTGACAAAATAAAAAGAATGTAATATTAGAACTGTGTGGACAGGTATTTCGGAAGAGCTAAGCAACTACATGAAAAAACTTCATCAGAATGTGAAACTCGGCTTTCAATTTTGTTCAATATTGCTAAAATGGTCAAAGTCCCATAACTCCTAAAACATTTGACAAATCAAAATGGTGGTAGTGCACATCTACACATCACAACAATTAATCCTATTAAATATCAAAGCAATCCATTGCACCGTTTCATAGATGAATCCACAAGATCTACCATTATATTACATTGCTGAAATAGTCAGTTCCATAACTCCTACAAAATTTGATGAATAAAAATGGTGGTACACAATGCACATCTATCCAATCCATCATAACAACTATATAATCCTACCAAACATCAAAACAATTTTTTAAGTGGTTTCAGAAGAAAATGCATCCACAAGATCTACCATTGTATTATTTTGCTGAAACGGTTCGAGTCCTATATTTCCTAAAAACTTTGACAAATCAAAATTAAAGTATAGTATGCACATTTTCCCATCATAACAATTAATCCTACTAGTATGCTATTGTGTCATCAGCAAAGAGATGTATGGTTGAGTTTAAGCCTATAGGTATGTCATTAATATAAAATAGGAATAAGACTAAGCTTAAACAGAGAACAGAACCTAGAGGGACTCCTGATTTTACATGAACATGGTCGAAGTTACACCTTATAGAATTACAGCTCAAACTTTGATAAACAATTTGTTGTCCATTTGTTTGTAGGGCCTTGTAAACCATAATGAGATAGTTTAAGTGGAAGCAACTTGTGGCTGACTTTGTCAAAAGCTTTACTGAAATCCATAATAATTACATCTGTTTGCTGATAATTTTCTAGGTTTTTGGTAATGTCATCGAAAAATTCTAAAAGTTGAGTTTCACATGATCTGTGTCGCTGAAAACTGTGTTGTAATGGATATAATATGTTATTTTCATCAGTAAGGTTCATAATAGCACTTACGCTGACGTGTTCCAGAATTTTACAAAAAATACATGTACAAATGTACATGTTAGAGAGATTGGCCTGTAATTTCGGGGTTGTATATATTTTGAACTAGATGGGAGTGAAATGTGCTGTTTTCTAGTCTGTTGGTACTTCACCTGTTTTTAATGATTTTTGAAAGATTAAACAACAAATAAAGGGGAAGTTCTTTAAGGTCATTTCTTCCTGATTTTCTCATTTTCTTGAGTCTGTCTGTAGATTTCATTAATTTCCTGATTTCCTGAGATTTTCTACTGAGGTGGTGTCAATTTTGCTTTTGATGGAGTTGTTTAGATGTTCATGTTCTTTTTCTATCTCCTCCCATTTCGCTTTACTGTATATTGGCACGTTTCATGGTGTTTGTTTGTGCCTAGATGGTGTTGCATTGAATTCAATAAACACAATATCATGGTCTGATACACCTGGCAATATTTCAGTGCAGGGTACCTGATTTTGGAAGGTTGTTATCATCAGGTTGAGTGCACATAATTAATTGTACTAAGCCATTATCGTCCAGTGTATTTTCGAGGAAGTGATGTATTTTTTTATGAGTCAAGTTAGGTTTCAGAATTTTGTTGCCCCAGTCCCATCCAGGTAAGTTAAAATCGCCCCAATGAGTATAGCTGCATTCTTAATAAGACTTTTAGTGATGCTCGTTTCAATAATTTCTGGTATCGTTAGTAGCAATATGGAGTGTGTGTTGAATATATTATTTGATACACTAGTTTCTTGGAGGTCAAAAGGACATGTTCTATAGTTGTCATTGTCACAGACTATACAGTGCCAGCTCATGCTGTCATTTAGTTCATTGTATTTGTTACTGTGGATGTTTTAACAGTTTATGTGGAACCATTGGTCGCAAGTTTCGCAAACTATTCCCTTATGTTCCCAAGTGACAGCTTTTGTCACATGTACCACATAAGTATTTGGTGCTGTCATTACTGGGCCAGGGTTCAGTTCGACATTGTTTGCTTGGCAAATAATTATGAAGAAGAAGTAAAGCATTAACTTACTAGTACTTGGTTTTGATGTTGTGCCTGGGATGTTTAACATTCCAATACTTTAGAGTTCTGTTCAGATTAATGTATTTTAGATGCAGGTTCCATTGGGTTATGACATTGTATGTAAACGGTGTTTTAAGAATAGTAGATAAAGCAGTTCTATATAAGCATGATAAGTGCCTGGGGCTTTGTCCAACAATTGTAAAACAATCAAAGTGCCTATTATCTTTATATTTATTTGCAAAACATAAAAACCCTGACGGGTTCAGCAAATACAAAAGAAAGAACTTACAAACAGAAAACACATATGCATGTAGAGAACAAAATATATAGTCATAACAGATACTAGCGACCTTATTTTCGCAATTCAATAGATTTCTTTGTGTAGTCGACTAGTCCGAAAATCCTCCAGAGCTCTCCATAAGCAATTAAAACCGTGGATTTTGCGACACTGGTCGGAGTCGGCACATTTCATCATGTTCAAATGTTAACAAAAACTTTCGTCCAGTTAAACTATATATAAATCACTTCTTTAGATATATTTCTCTATGAATATAATCATCATACATTTAATCAAGCTAATTTAAGCACTGGATTTAAGTCACATTGTTGTCACTTGACTTTTTGTTCAAAATGAAAGTGAAAAGTAGGAATGTAAAGGTATCGATGGAAATGAGCTTAGAAATGGACTTAAATCATCTCGATTGAAGGTATGATGATTATATTCATAGAGAAAAATATCTAAAGAAGCAATTTATAAAAAAGAGACACTGCAATTAGAACTCCATATCCTGTCTGCACGTGAATGACAATGGACGCAAAGAAAGAAAATAGGCATTAATGACTTTTAAAATTATAGAGCTAATAATAAACATATTTAAATACTCCAATGAAAAGTGGACGTTGAAGACCACAATGGTAAATTTTAAAAAATACAAACATTTCTATGTATTTTCGGAGTTGTATGTTTTTCATGTTTTTTCTTGCGATGTAGCATACAAGTTAACTCGAAAACATGTTAGTTAACATTGTAACAATAAATATATTACATATTTAAAAATCGTCCCCAAAACCCACAAAATACTGGATAGGAAATGGTTTATATAAAAAAAAATATCTTATTATGTTGCAATGTCTTACCACAAAATAAATAATACTGTAAATATCTTCGAAGTGGTCACTCGAAATGTCGGTCTATATATTGACCTTTGTGAGTCTGAGGCCTTATCTCCATTTCTTTTTATAAATGGTAAAAGTTGTTAATGTTGTACAAGATTTTAATGATATTTTTAGAAATAAATATAATTATTTATTTATTTAATATTGTTAATTTAAAGGTTTTTGACATTAGAGATTATTCTGACACCCATGCGTATTGCTTGGTTATTTTCTTGGTTATGATATGGGAAATGTACGAAATAATATACCTCTTTGAAGTGAAGCTTGCGTCAATGAAAAATATTGCACCAGGAGACGTACAATGGTCAGTAGGTTGGTTCCCGACGTAATATTCAGTATGCCTTCGGAATATACAAATATAACAAAAAAGATGATAGACCGGGAACCAGACTAAATGGTCAGTAGCCTACATATATCACGTGACATCAGCCTCTGTTCGCAAGATTTGACCGAGATTTCAAAGGGAGAAACTATTATTAGCATTGCTCAATCTCGTTCGTCACATTTACCTGAAGTTTTGAAATGCACCCTCTTACGGCTCAATATACCTAATGTGGGCGTTTCTTACCTTATTTGTAAGGAACATTTAGTAGGGAAGATGTCAAAATATATGACAAGAACGGAAATGTATGGTTGAAGCCCGAGATTTACAAATGTAAGTAATTTGAAGTGGGATTTTCAGTCCTACATCTACAAAACGCATATGTCACTGTTTATATCGGTATATCATTGTAATTTTATATAAGAGGAACAAGAAACCCATTTATTTGAGTTGAATTATGACCGATAATTATGTTTTTGTCGATTCTTTTTGATGGGTGGAAATGACAAAAGTTGTCGCCCTTTGTTTCCCGCCATTTTGGATCGTTGTTTATTTTGTATGAAGTCGAAAATCATTAATGACATTAATGATTAATGAAATTTTAGGTATGAAAAGTAAAATATTGATTCACAGGGGTCACCCATGTGACATTGTATCCATCTGTGGATAGCATAAGCTTAATATTAACACGGTTACATGACAACTTGGACCAAAACCAATTCGGCCTACACAAATTCGGACCAATGTTAATATTTACAATATATTAAAACACTATTAAAGATTATAATTTTTATTTATATATTTGGCATGTCAACAATAATAGTAATATAAATATAACAAAAACATACAGCATACACAAAGCAAGTTCGAGCTAAAACACAATATTTTAAAGGTTCAGTCATTAACTGGTCCATATGTACATCACCACACTGCTTCAGCAACTGTGACGCTGTCAGTTCACCCTACTCGTACTGTTCCCATACTTGGTGCAGTCTGCCTTGTAATTCTTTGTACTTCGTTCTTTGATCTCGTAATAGCTGCTGCTCACACACCAGTCGTTGTGTCCAAGTAATAAGGTCAGCCTCCCATTGCAGTGACGGTATCAGGATATAGAAGGACACTTTGGCTTTACCAATGTTTTTGTTAATTCTGGTGTGCCATCCTTAAAAAGATAAATGAAATAAAATTAAAATTGTTTAGTGAAGGTTTATACAAAAAAATTTTATTTACCGTAATAATCAGGGGTCACCACACTATAAAAAAGTAGGGAGAAGTGACTTCTCCCTGGCAGCCAAACAGGGAGAAGTCAGGCCCTGATAAGGAGACTTCAGAAGACACTAGGGAGAAGTCAGGGGGGGCGTACAAATAATTAATTTTGCAGTAGTTACATACATTTTTCATTATTTACATCAATTTCCAGGATTATTTCTCATGTGTTTTAAAACCATAACACACTTAGATTCAGTTTTTTTTTCTTTCTTTTTCATTATTATTCATGGTATGCAATATCAAACAGCACATAACCTTTATCATTAATCAATGAAAAGAGCACCAGATATAGGGACTATTTTTCTATCTACTTCAGTACTTCATACAAGGTATTCACAAATAAAAATAGATCAACAAAAATATTTGTATATGACATAAACTTCATTCATGAGTTCTTGTATCATAATATACAGTTTGTTATGAACATGCCATGTTTATCTGAGCAAGATTTCAAAGAAGATAGATAGAATAACATTACATTAAACCCAGAAATTATTCTTTTGTTCAGCACACTTCCACTTGGACAAAGTTGTGCTGATCCAAATTGCTTCATAGGACACCCATCTACAGAACTTATCATGATGTCAATGATTACTATACATCTTTATTCTTTCAAGTGGAGCTCATATACTTATCAAAGAAAATTGTTAAAGTACAATACTCTTTGAAAAAAATGAAGTTTGAAACCAATTAAAAGTGTTTGTTTATCAAAAAAATTACGATTTTTCATTATGGGCCGTACACGTTGTACATTACTTTTCTTCGTTGTTCACTTCCGGTAATTAGTCATATCCGGTAAATAAACAAATGGTGCGTAATGGAACGACAACACAATTGATGACCTTTGCACCTCGTTTATAATTTTAAAGTTTTTTTTTTAGTTTTTTTTTTAACTTTTTGCTCTACATCCAAAGAATGGCTGGTTAAAATCACACTAAAGCATAAAAATGATTATTTCTGGGAAATTTATCTTCAACAGACCATCAATTAAGTAAAAACATAATTAGTTTTTGAGTTATTTACAATTTATTTGCAATTAACAATCATTTGAAGTTTCATTGATCTTCCCTTGACCTTGGGCTTAATTGCAGGTATAGGTACATTCAGTTAATAATTTCTGCCACCTTTTGTGTGCCTCTCAGCCACACAAAGAGGTTGGTTTTTGATTGTATAATGTTTTAGCCTATTTTTTCCCTAAAAGTTTAAATTTTAAAGATATTCTTTAACTTTCAAATGGAATTATGAATGTTTTTTTCTCTCATTTTTTCTCGTTTATTTCAAATATTTAAATTATTTTAACATTTTAGGTATTTAAAAGTCAACATTCTCAAAATTTTTTTTTTTTATAATTCCTTGTACCTTTTCACTTTCAGACACATTTTATTTTTTGTAGATATCTCAAAAAAAACAAGAAAGTTACAGCTACTTTAGTGCGAGAGGTGAAGTTACAGAATTTGGTAAAGTTGGGAGAAAATGGTGATGTTTTACCGAGTTAAAGGTAGGTCCATGTGATACCAAATATCTCAAACAGTATCGGACAGACCGACATAAAATTTGGAAGAATGACTCGTATTAGATTAAACAAGGCATAGGGTAAGTTTTATTGAAATCGAGCAATTTTCAGCTTATATTTAGGAACGACAACACAATTGATGACCTTTGCACCTCGTTGTCCACGAATGTAGTTCCCCATAAAATAGTGTATTTCTTTGTAATTTTTTTTCTTTGGCTTTTTTCTTGTTTTGCTTCTACTTTTTGGGCTTATTGGAAAGAAGGATGTTTGAAAAAAAATTTAAAATTAAACATTTGATGAAATATAATGGATTAGGATTAATTTGATCTAGTGGAAGGATTGCAAATTTCCTGTTTTCAGAGTCTCTCGGACCATCCCTGAAGATAGGGATGCTTCCAGAGCTTTACAAAGAGTTAGAAATGGTCAATTTTTCTAAATTTTGGATATAGTTTGAAAGTGGTATGGTCTCAGACCACCAAATGGCATGCCAATAAAATCGGTGGAATTTTTTTTAATTGTACCTTATGTTAATATAAACAAAGAGGGAAAAAGAGGTCTTCAACAATTGTGTTGTCGTTCCTAGGAGCCAGAATGAGGTGAGTAAAGAAAGTTAGATTTTTCACTCTACAATGTCACCAAAGGCCAAATTTTTGTCATGTTTAATGAAAAACAACAGAAATAGAAGAAATGTAGGACAATTTAACAGTTTTATTGTTTTTAGGGTCTTTTTAAACATTTGGTTCAAATATTAGTATTTTTCTGTATGATTTTCTAAAAGTGGGCTCCTATGGCCACCCTGCTCTTTTGCCAGCTTGCACAATTGATCTGAAGATGGAAAATAACATCATTGGTAGTTTTTTTTTTTTTACTTTTATTTAAAGTACTTTGTAAAAGTGGGGGGAGGGGGAACTTTTGAATTTTATTAATGGGAAAAAGGAGCAGGTGGGCTATTTTATGTCAATTGTTTATTAATTTTTTTCATTTTAGTGTTCAACAACAATATAGATTCTTTTTGGAAAATGTTGGTGGCCCTTAAAAGGGCCTTTTATGAGCAATCAACATGCTTCTCTGGGTAGCTTCTTCTTACAGTAATCACTGTGGTGTACAAGTGCTGGTGGTATGTCCAACTGTCCTTTCTTGTACTCTGGATGTTTACCGTGGAGTTCTTTATATGTCTTGTGTTCTTGTAGTCTTTCAACACTTTGCTTGAGTCTTCGTTTGATGACTTGTGGTCGTTTCTCATATTCTTTGTGGTAGTCAGCTCTTTTGTCAATTTTCTTTAGGTACTTGGTGCTACCTTCACTGAGGTCAATGCCAAAGTGCTGACTTTTCTTGATTGATGAGGTCCCTGGGCCATTGTTGTTTCTGTGTACACCAGAAGCCAGTCTTCCTTCCATGTTCTGGAAAAGTTCACATTCTTTGTTAAATTTACACTCAGTGCTCTGTGAACTCCTTCGTTCGTGTTTGTACTGTCCAACAACCTCATACTGTTTATTGCATCTTCACTTAACTTCATTTTCAATAGTTCTTGCAGTAACATTACATCCTTTTCATTCATTTGCAGCACAGTGATCCTGGATGTTGACAGATATTTGGACCTCAGCCACCAGTTGGAAGAATCAGTACCTGGACAGACCATGGAGTGTTCAGCACACATACTGCAGTCACCACTGTAACATCGCACAGTTGCCTCAAGTGTTGCAGGTAAGTGTTTACACACTTCACACACATCTTTGTTGTATGTTTCCATCAGCTTCTTCACAACCATGGAACTTCTGCACTTAAGGTCAAGACAAAAGTTTTTTTTCTGTTCACTCCTCTGTTCTTTGGTCCTGCCATGGAACATAGTTTCACTGAACTGGGCTCTCATTGCTGTTCGGAACTGTGTCTGTCCAAGGTGCACATGGTCGGCAAGCCTTTCAACTTTCCACAGTGGGTGCAGGGCCCTCATTCCATCATCTATCCCACTGGCTGATCTTCCATCCCCATCTGTGGTTGCATACGTCACTAGTATCCCCTGGAGTGCAAGCTGGGTGCCTATTTCCTTCCCCATGGTGTACTCTGACAGTGATGCTGCTCTATACAGGTTGGCCGTACAGTCTTCATGTCCACCTGGACACTCTACTTCAAAGCCCTTGCCTCTTAACCATGCTCCCTTCCAACAAAGTTGATTCTGGTGGACTGCTGCGACAATGTATTTCCTGTCTGTTACTGTCTCTATTGCAAGGGGAAATGCCTGGGAAGCATTTTGACCTGGCTTCTTCTTGCTGGTAATGGTCTGGCTTCCATAACGACCATCCACTGTGATGTTAATCTCGTTTTCTGGTTTCCCTCGATTTCTGTTTTCAGTTTTAACCAACTCCATCTTTTCTGCCATGTCTTTTTTATTCAGTTCTACCATCTCTTTTGCAACTCTGTTTGAAGTTCTGTTCATGCTGGTAAGGCTTGGTGGAGGACAGTTCACCCGGGCTAATATCTCTTGTGTCTTGCTGTTCCCAATTGGTGAATCTTGTAACACAGTGGCCAAGGCAACATTTTGTGCTCCAGGATTAGGACCAGGTTTCTTGGTTGGAATTTCCTTGTAAAGTTTAAATGGCTGACTATGGAAACTGCAGTGCAGACATCTCAGGTAGTAAATCCAACAAACTCCCCATTTTTTCTGCTTGTAAGCATCCATTTCAGGGTCTGTGCATGAAGGGGATACAGCTCTGTGCTGCTTGTTGACTGTATTTAGCATATACATCATACATTCACTGTCAACAAATCTCATGACTCCAAGTTCATTATTCTCTTCTTGTTCTATTTTCAGGCTGCTGGATTTACCAACTGAGGAGCGGAGTGTGAGATGGAATTCATTGGAGTCAGCCGTCATCTCTATCATTCCATGTACATCTTGACTGTGTTCATTAACATCCAGTCCGGAGTCCATGTGATTGCTTGAGGTGTTGGCATCTTCATCACAAGATGTAGGTTCAGCAGGTTCTTTTCTCAAATATGCATGACCCTTCTTGAATCTACCAGCATTGGGAACCTTCCATTTCTGCAGTCCAGACAGACCTTTGCGAGGACTAATTTTACCAGTGGTAAACATCTTCAATAGCTTTCTGGCGTGAGTCTTACAACATCCACACAGAAGTGATGACAGGACCACAGAACTGGAGGTTTTTATAGTTTTTGCTATGGCAACTGACAATTACCACAGTAATACACACCATGATGCTGAGTTTGCCACCTAACTACCTGACAGCAGTGACACCTGTGAGTCTTGCATACATGTTTATTGCACAATACACACAAGTGTCACTTCACAATGTCAACATTTGTCCCCAATTGGTAACTTTTTTTTGGTATTGTTTAAGTTCAGATTAAAAGTTTTTCATTATATTATATGTTTAAAATAAAACTTATTCATTAGCTCACCTGACCCGAAGGGTCATGTGAGCTATTGCCATCACTTGGCGTCCGTCGTCGTCCGTCGTCGTCGTCGTCGTCCGTCGTCGTCGTCCGTCGTCGTCGTCGTCGTCGTCGTTAACTTTTCTTCAAAAATCTTCTCCTCCAAAACCACTGAAGGGATTGCTTTGAAACTTTGCATACATCATCAGTAAAATGCCCTCTACCAAGTTTGCCCAAATCATGGCCTCAGACCAACCAACATGGCCGCCATGGCTAAAAATAGAACAGAGGGGTCAAAATACAGTTTTTTGCTTATAGTTCAAAAAGTATAACAGATACAGGAAAACCGAAGAGACCTTCCTTCTTCAGCATCTAAAGCTCTACAAAATCCTCCATTGGGTCAAAGTTGTATGATGACTCCTTGTAGGAGTTATTGCCCCTTAATTGTCAAAATTGATGATTTTTGCCATTTTTGCCTCAAAATCTTGAAAATTATTAGAACTAGAGAAAAAGTTAGCATTGCTTAATTGTTCTGCTCTATGAGTGCTACAAAAATGACTTTAAGGGTCAAGATTGTCTGATTAACCGTTTAAGAGTTATTCCCCTTGAACTGTTTTTTTTAATCGGTTTTAATTGATTTTTTAAAATCTTCTCCTCTGAAACAACTGAAAGTACTGCTTTGAAACTTTGTACACATCATCTGTCAAATGTCCTCAACCAAGTTTGCACCAACCATGGCTGCAGATTAACCAACATGGCCACCATGGCTAAAAATAGGATGGGGGGGGGGCGGTAAAATACAGTTTTTGGCTTATATTTAAAAAAGTGTAACAGATACAGGAAAACCGAAGAGACATGCCTTCATCTGCATCAAAAGCTCTAAGAAACACTCCATTGGGTTGAAGTTGTATGATGACTCCTTATAGGAGTTATTGCCCTTTAATTGTCAAAATTGATGATTTTTGCCATTTTTGCCTCAAAATCTTGAAAATTATTAGAACTAGAGAAAAAGTTAGCATTGCTTAATTGTTTTGCTCTATGAGGGCTACAAAAATGACTTAAAGGTCAAGATTGTCTGATTAACCGTTTAAGAGTTATTCCCCTTGAACTGTTTTTTTTAATCGGTTTTAATTGATTTTTTAAAATCTTCTCCTCTGAAACAACTGAAAGTACTGCTTTGAAACTTTGTACACATCATCTGTCAAATGTCCTCAACCAAGTTTGCACCAACCATGACTGCAGATTAACCAACATGGCCACCATGGCTAAAAATAGGATGGGGGGGGGGGGGCGGTAAAATACAGTTTTTGGCTTATATTTAAAAAAGTGTAACAGATACAGGAAAACCGAAGAGACATGCTTTCATCTGCATCAAAAGCTCTAAGAAACACTCCATTGGGTTGAAGTTGTATGATGACTCCTTATAGGAGTTATTGCCCTTTAATTGTCAAAATTGATGATTTTTGCCATTTTTGCCTCAAAATCTTGAAAATTATTAGAACTAGAGAAAAAGTTAGCATTGCTTAATTGTTCTGCTCTATGAGGGCTACAAAAATGACTTTAGGGTCAAGATTGTCTGATGGACTGTTTAGGAATTATTCTCCTTGAACATTTTTTTTATCAATTTTACTTGATTTTAAAAAATCTTCTCCTCTTAAACCAATGAAAGGACTGCTTTGAAAAATTGCACACATAATCTTTAGGATGTCCTCTACCAAAGTTGTGCAAATCATGACACCTGACTACCTACATAGCTACGTTGGATTAAAATAGAAAAAATGAAAAAAGGGGGGGCCAAGAGAGTTTTCAACTGATAGTTAAAAAAGTATAACAGGTACAGCAAATTTGAAGTGAACCTCCCTTCTCCCTCTAACCATCAAAAGATCCTCCTTATAGGAGTTATTTCCCTTAAAAGGTCAAAATTAATGATTTTTGCAGAAGTGTTGGGCAATTCCTTATAACAAAGAAAAGCTGGATAAAAAAGGGTTGTTTGGTTTCAGGTTCAGGTGAGCGATACAGGCTCCTGGGAGCCTCTAGTTTTTCATTTAAAATCACAATAAAGCATAAAAATGATTATTTCTGGGAAATTTATCTTCAACAGACCATCAATTCACTTAATTGGTCTGAAATTGTCAGATGACTCCTTATAGGGGTTATTGCCCTTAAATGACAATTTTGTTATGAAATTTTCCATTTTTGTCCTGTAACTTGAAAACTATAGTAGCTAGATTAAAACTGTAAATTGCACAAATGATCAGCAATAGAAGCCCTACAAATGATTGCTTAGTCCAAAATTGCAAGATGACTCTTTATAGGAGTTATTGCCCTTTCATTATGAATTTGGACAAATGAACAGTTTTTTAATTATAAATTAGTCTTTAACACACAGTAGAGTAAAACTGTAAATTTCTAAAGGACAATGCCTAAAAACCATTTAATTTTCAGAAATTGTCGATGGCACCTTATAGGAGTTATTGTATTTAACAAAAATTTTTGAAGAAATGTTTAGTTTTTGCACAGTAACTTAAAAGCTATAACAACTAGACTAAAACTGTTAATTTCAAAAATTTTAATATAGTTTAAGCCATTTGGATTCCAGGTGAGCGATTACAGGCTCCTGGCAGCCTCTAGTTTCTTTCGAAATTAAAAGTTGTAAACCCTTTCAGCCTTGTGTACCCATCCTACTTCCCAATTCATCATCATTTCATGCATATTTTATCATCTCTTTCATGTATATATTCCGGATGTACTGTGCTGCTCAGGAGTAGATAAAAGTAAATACCATCTCAAATAGACAAAAGCTTATGCTTCTAAAATGTTCAGCTAAATGGCAATAAAATTTATGCAATTTATATATTACAAATACTGAACTGTGAAAGTTGTATATTTCATGGGGTAGCATTTTGCTGATTTTTGTCGGCAAAATCATGAAATTGTAATAATATAACTAATTATAAATTTCTCAATGATATCTTTAATTAATCTGCTAAAACAACAAATTCAAGAAACCACGAATATGCATTTTATTCCAATTCATAAAACTTGATGCCCACAAATTTCAATTCTTTCAAAGTATATCATGAACCATCATTGTCTTAGTTTGTTCAATTTGCTATTGAATTTATGTGAACAATTCAGGCTAATGGAAGCCTCTTATTTATTGAACAGATTTCAAATGTTCCAAATGGATTTAAGGCTCACAGTTCCTTAGAACAGGGTGACTGTTGTTTTTTGTCTCGCCTGCGACGAAAGTCGCTGGAGGCGAGACATATGTATGGGAATCCGGCGGCGGCGGCGTAAACACTTGACATCTTGCTTCATATATTTGTAAGCCCAAGCCCTAGGTCCATCAAATTTGGTCCAGAGGTAGCTTATGATGAGTACTTGCCAGTCAGTCACCTGTCACCTGACCTTGACCTCAATTTCACGGTCCAGCGACTACGTTAAAGTTTTTGGGTTACGACAGTTCCTCTGTAACTACGCATGGTAGGATGACAATATTTGGTGTATAGGTTGCTGATGACTAGTACATGACTGTCTGGTAGGTGTCACCTGACCTTGACCTCAATTTCACGGTCCAGCGACTACATTCAAGTTTTTGGGTTACGACAGTTCCTCTGTAACCACGCATGGTAGGATGACAATATTTGGTATATAGGTTGCTGATGACTAGTACATGACTGTCTGGTAGGTGTCACCTGACCTTGACCTCAATTTCACGGTCCAGTGACTACGTTAAAGTTTTTGGGTTACGGCAGCTACTCTGTTACCACGCATGGTAGGATGACAATCTTTGGTATATAGGTTGCTAATGACTAGTACATGACTGTCTGGTATGTGCCACTTGACCTTGACCTCAATTTCACGGTCCAGCGAATACATTAAAGTTTTGGGGTTACGGCTGTTCCCCTGTAACTATGCATGGTATGGTGACAATATTTGGTATACAGGCTGCTGCTGATAACTAATGCTATTTACGTAATGCTTATGACGAAATTTATTTTCGGTTACTGATGCGGAATGCAGGCGAGACATTTTTCTGTGTCCACACTTGTCTTATTTATCGATGATTTTATATGGATCAAATCAAGCCAAAGATTTGATAAGACTTGGAGCAGGCCTTCATGGAGTACTTCATTCAAATTGCTACATTGAAAATGTATCAAAGAATATTTTCTATAGCAAGTATCAAAAGTATACTATGTTGTGCAAATACATTTCTAGTGTAATCAATAATTAATACAACCAATCTTTTTTTCTTTTAAATAAATTATTTGGCAATCCCAGTTTATCCATGGTAAAGTATATCTTGCATTTTGCAAACTTATGATCTGAGACAAAAATATGTTGTCTGTCCATTTTTCTGTCTGTTCTTCGATATGAAATCCAGATTCTAACTTAAAACTAGCTGTACAGTGAAATAACACAAAGTTCATAGTTTTTAGAAAAAATAATTCAAATCATTGCCACCATATATAAATCAATAACATTCCTTTTTTAAACCCCATGTAATGAAGTTTTGGATCGAATAATTTTTTGGACTGGTGCAGTTGTCTGCCTTTCATAATAATTCTGTGAATGCAACTCCCTTAAGACTGCTTATTCAATCTGTCAAAATATCTGGTAGGTTGTTTTATTACACATTTTGTAATTTTGTAACATAATTAGACATTTTAGTGATAATAAAGCAGAACTCTCACCTGCAGTGGTGGTTAACAGGTGAACTATGGTATGGTATTTAAACCAATGAGGGCACATTTACTCATGCACCTATACTACAAAATCAAAAAATACAACAAAGTTCCAGGCAATTAATTTTTCTACTCAGCAGAGGTGCTCTACCCAAAAAAACTAAAAATGCCGAACACTATAAGGATGATATATCAATAGTCTAAAAACAAAGTGCTTTGATTGTTTAACTTTTTATGCATATTTTTCAATATATTTTTGGAAATTCTTCCTTCAGATGTTTTCATAATATAACTTTTGACATTAAGGAGCACTTGTACTTACTTATCAATATATTACAGTTTGAATCAGAGGGAATCAACAGCTTAGGAGTGGCTATGCTGTTGTTGATGGAGGTGGCCAGCCTTGAGAGAGTAGAAGATCACCAAGTTCTTCTAAGACAAGTTTTGATCCATAGTCCCAGGATACCTTGCGGCCACCTTCATATGCAGGTATAAAATAGATTCATTTGCTTAATCACCTAATTAATACTGTTTACAATGAGTGAACAACCTTTTTAAAAAGAGTCTGGCTTATGCTTACTTTAAACATATTTTATTGTTGAAAAACAATTGGATCAGACACAAGTTTCACAACTTAGTACTGTCTTTTCCAGAAACATACATATATACACACAATGATTGACATCATACATTATAGAATTACAACAATATATATTTTGTATATGAAGACGTGAATTTTGAAAAGATAATAATATTATTACAAATAGAATTATAAAACAAGAAAAATACTAAAGAGATGATTCAATGGATTTCGTGTGCAAGAAAAGAACGAATCGAACAGACCATTGTATATGATGTTTTACGAACACGCCGTAAAGTATTGACATGAATATGTATGTGTTAATTATCAATATAACAAAAGGATTATTAAATATATATATATATTTTTTTTAACCTATACTGTAAGTATATTTACTTTATTATTTAGTAGTTATTTATTTGAAATCCATTGAGTCGTGACTCATCATCAATGATCATACGAAGCGCTGTACAACCAAACACTATTTCTTTAAAATACAGACGACTTATTTTTGACATTTACTTTTAGACATTACTGTTGTTGTCGAAAAGTGAACCGTTCAGTATCTTTAATAAATTTCTGAACTGACAAAAATATTGCACAGTTTTTATCAATAGTAGTAGCTTCATTTCCGTATAATAACAGTTTAACATTAATCGGAGCAACTTCCATAGTTATCCGTTTTATTTCATTATACATACGAGTTCTCTGAGTATGAAATCTATGACAATGTAGTAAATAGTGTTCAGCATTTTCATTATAGAAACCACATATACATTCTGAATTTGGTACTAAATTTGCTTTATTTAAGTCAGCATTAAGTGCACTGCAGTTATTGCGCAATCTCCCATGTAATACATTATACAATCTATCACCGTAAGCAAAATATATTGGAGGTTTTTTGCATCTGAAATATAAATGTTGTAATTTTGATTTAAAGGAAGTAAACGTAGGAAGTTCTCTGATTTTTAAGTCCAATGCGTTCCATATTTTAATCGACGATGGAAAAAAAAGACTCTTGATAAATTGATAAGCGATTAAATGGTATACTAATATTCAATTTACTTCGCAGGTTGTAATTACTTGTTTCAAATGTAGCAGGTGGCACTAAATCATAGAGATAATCAGGAGCCTGGTTATGAACAATTTTATAAAAAAGCAATATTTTTTTAAATTCCCTTCTTACACTTAATTTTTCCCATCCCGTTTCATTATAAATAGATGTAATACTAGCGTAGCATGGTAAACCTGTTATTATACGTGCAGCCTCAATTTGAATTCTTTCTAGTCTTTCTGAATTAACCTGCCCACAGTTGTCCCAAACTTCAGATGCATATTCTAAGATCGGTCTAATGAAAGTGAAATATATTTTTTCAAGATATTCCCTTTTTAGTTTACATTTTAGTTTTCGTAAGACGGTTAGCTGTTTAATAGATGCTTTCTGTACCAGATTATCGATATGTTTAGTCCATTTGCAATCACTACTAAAAGTAACACCTAAATGTTTGTGTGTGGCAACAGGGGCTAAAGACGTTGTTCCAAAGTCAAAAGACAAATTTAACTGTGCATTTCTCGTACTAAAAAGCATGATATCAGTTTTGTTAGGGTTAAACTTGACCGACCATTTTTTAGACCACTGATCTAGATACTCGAGATCTTTATTAATCATAACATTAAGGCTTTGATAGTCAGTTGCAATATGACCAATAGAGGTGTCATCAGCAAAAAGTCTTCCAAGTCCAACCATTTCATCTGCAATATCATTTATAAAAATCAAAAATAAAAGAGGTCCCAGTACTGACCCTTGAGGCACACCGGCTTTCAATATACCAACACTTGATATAGAATCCTTTAATACTACTTTCTGAGTACGTCTAGAAAGATAACTTTTTAGCCAGCATAGTAAATTTCCTGTAATACCATAGTTTTCTAATTTGAAAATAAGTGCTTTAATCCAAACCGTATCAAAAGCTTTACTAATATCAGCAAAGGTGACACTAGTAACTTGTTTGTTGTTCAGTGCTAATAGTATTTGGTTATACAATTCAATTAATTGATGTGTTGTTGAGTAACCAGGAAGGAAGCCAGACTGAAACTTGTATATCAGTTTGTTATTATGTAAATGATTAAAATATTTTTATAAACTATTTTTTCTAAAAGTTTACCGACACAAGATAACAAGGAGACGGGTCTATAATTTGATGGCAATGACTTGTCACCTGATTTGAATATGGGATTAACATGAGCAATTTTCCACTGGTCGGGAAAAGTATTCTCTTTTAAAGATTTTTTGAAAAGCAAACACAATGGCTTAGAGATTTCATTGCTTACAGCAAGTAGCATTCTGTTGCTTATTATATCTGGACCCACAGCTTTATTTACACAAAGTGTAGACAGCATATCTAGGACATCCTGTTCACTGATATCAATTTTTGAGATGGGATTCAAACACCTATTTTCGAACGCAGGCAATTCTTTTTGATCTACATCTATGTTGGAGATTGAACAAAAGTATCTAGTATTTAAAAGTTCTGATTTTTCAACAGCATTATACGATAAATTGAGATTATTACTGGGATCTTTTAATGGAGGAATATCGTGAACGGGTCGTTCATTTTTAATTAACATATTAATGGTCTTCCAATATAATTTGCTATTATTTACTTTTAATTCATCTAAATTTTCATTAATGCTTGCAAAGAACCTTTTTTTTGCCTGCTTTTTTAAATTATTAACAGTATTTCGTTGTTGTTTAAACTTTCTTTCAGTTGTTGGAGTTTTAAAACGAAGAAATATTTTCCGATATCT
Organism: Limnoperna fortunei; assembly: GCA_944474755.1. Classification (NCBI taxonomy): domain Eukaryota; kingdom Metazoa; phylum Mollusca; class Bivalvia; order Mytilida; family Modiolidae; genus Limnoperna; species Limnoperna fortunei. Next base: position 44,364,854 of record OX104119.1, read on the forward strand.
GTCGCGTTTACGAACTTCACGTCGCAAATTTGAATCAAACCAAACTTTATCATCACATCTAATAAGTATCTCCCTGGTAGGTATACATTGTGAAGCACAATGTAGAAAAGTATCAGTAAAGTTTGTACAGGCATTATGAATATTATCCGCATTAGTAATTCAAGATTTCATAAGCACACGAAGTGTGCGCAATGGAATCATAATTTTATGAATAACCAACGACAAGATATGAAAGTGTTTTCTCCCCTTGGCTATCGGTAGATGGCGCTGCAATCAGCCATTTAAAAGCTTTGTTTGAAAAAGATTATCTCATTCTCCAATTTGGTGAGCACAATATAAGCAACTGGAGAAATAATTATTATTGTGTATCATCAAGAAAATACAAGTATAAACTCTAGATAGTATATGTTTATACTGATATGTCCTTAATGGTTAGGATTTCAATTCTAAAACAACTAACATAGACAAAATAGACTTTATATACAATAAACAGAAGATGCACAAATTTCAAATATCATATACAGTGTTTTGACATGTTTAAATGTACAATGTTAATGTCTTATTCTTCTGTCTTCTGTTTCTTTATATACATGTATGTGTACCCTCTTGGGATTCTGGATTTATCTGGAATTAGAGTAGTTGTAAAGACTTAATAATCAATGCTCATAAACAATTTCCATATATTACTACTAGTACATGTATATACATCTGAAATTGATTACATAATTAACAATTTAAATAAGAAGTACATGTATTTACTGTAAATGTATTCTTATGCATAGTATGTAGGTACACCAGGGAATGGGTGGGTGGGAACACTTTCATATCTTGTCGTTGGTTATTCATAAAATTATGATTCCATTGCGCACACTTCGTGTGCTTATTAAATCTTGAATTTCATTTCATAACCGCCGACAAGATATTCTAGTGTTTTGTTTAAAGCTTACAAATTAGACTTTTACCTTGGTGACAATACTGCCTGTTGGAATTCAGAACATGTACTTGATAATAAAGGTTTATTATAGAATCTTGCAAATGTTGACATATTTGACCACCATGCTTGGTTAAGGATTTGTGATGCAGAGACACCTGCTCTTAGTGCTTTAGATGTGCATGCAGCTCTAGTTGAATGTGCTGTGAAATCTGTTGAGCTAATTCCTGCCATTGAAATGACAGTTTTTAGCCAACGTGCAATAGTGCTGGTTGTGACTGGATGAAATGGTTTAACCACACTCAAAAGTAACCAATTTCTATTGATTCTGTCATTTTGAGTTCTATATTCACTCGTCTTATCTAAATATGTCCTTAAGCACTTAACCACACATAAATTATCATCTTCAAATTGGTAGAAAAGTAGTTCTGGGAATGATTTCCCAGGTTTACAGTTTTTGTTAGTTTTGGTAATGTGAATTTAATATGATCACCTTTATCACACATGTATTGGATATGCAATTTATTAATTTCAGAAACTCTGCCTGCTGAGGTCAAAGCCAATAACATTGTTAATTTAAGAACCAGTAACCTTTAGAGAAAGTTCTTTGTTAGGGCCCAAGGCTACTAAGCATCTAAGAATCACATCAACGTCCCATGAACACTGATATTTAGGCTTGGGTGTACGAGAATTAAAAATGGCTCTCATGTGGTTTTTAATTGCTGGGTGTTGTCCAACTGGCATACCTTCAATTAAACTATGACCCCTAGATATAGCAGACCTGTACGTGTTTATAGTTCTGTACTGTTTTTTGTCAACAAACAAGTCTGTCAGAAATTCTATTATATGTTCCAAAGATGTCTGAACAGGATTAGTTTGTTTTGAATGACACCAGCTAGCCCATCTTTGCCAGGCTGACTTGTAAGATGCTCTGGTGCCTGCATGGTCTCCATGCGTTTGCGTATAACTCTGCAGCTTTTTGTGATAATTTGTTTGTAATTGGATGTTCCCCGATACCCTCCATGCTGCTAAGTGGAGGTTCCCCATCATCAATAACGGGTGTGGTTGACCTTGGGGTGATTTCAGGAGCAGATTGAATTATGGTAGCCGAATTGGATCTGCTACTGAGAGTTGAAGAAGAAGCGGATACCAGGGTTGTGCTTGCCATATTGGTGTTATTAAAATTATTTGTGCCTGTTCTTTTTTTACTTTTGCCAAACATTTCCTTATCACAGAAAAAGGAGGAAATGCATAACCTTTTATTTTTGCCCAGTTTTGTAAAAAGGCGTCTGCATGTAGCCAAGGCACCTGGGTCTGGACGCCAACTTATGTAATTTTGAAGTTGACAGTTTAGGCGTGACGCGAATAAATCTGTATCGCAATGCCCTAGAATTTGAAGCACTTGCTGAAAAATGTTGGTGTCTAGCATCCAATCTGATGCGTCTAGATTGTTTCGCGATTCCCAGTCTGCTAGAGTATTTAGATCCCCGGGAAGATATTCTGCTGATAGGAGAATTTCTCTCTCTTTGCACCATTCCCAAATCTCTTTCATTATTTTGGTCATGCCTAAGGATCTGGTTCCCCCCATGCGATTTATGAAGGAAACTGCTGTTGTGTTGTCTATTCTTAAATGGACATGTAATTGTTTCTGATTTTTTACAAAGGCTTTTAGACTGAAAAATGCTGCTAGATCTAGAAGTTCTTTGGAATTTATGTGCAGAATCTGTTCGTCTAGGGACCAACTCCCCCCTGTTTTTTGATTTGTGAAAATTCCGCCCCATCCTTTGTTTGATGCGTCGCTTGTTATTACTAAATCTGGAGTGGGCGATATGATTGAGCGGCCGTTTGAGTGTTCTATCTGGTCTATCCACCATGCCAGTTCTTCTCTGGCCTCTTTTGTCAATTTTATTTTTGTTTCGTATGATTTGCCTATCATTAACCCTTTGATTTGTAACATTTGAAGAAACCTGCACTGAAGATTGGCTGGAATTATGGCCTGTATTGTGGAAATCAATTTTCCTGTTATTTTTGACAATTCCCTTACAGATATTATTTGCTTTTTTAATATTTCTCGACAAGTTTGTTTGATTTTTAAAACCTTTTGATCTGACAGAGTGAATGTCATTTCTAGTGTGTTTATTTGAAAACCTAGAAATTCTATTTCCTGAGTAGGGATTATGATTGATTTTTCCCAATTTATGACAAACCCCAGTCGCGTCAGAAGGAAGATTGTATTGTCCCTCGATTGCACAAGGTTTTCTTTTGTGTCTGCAATTATTAAGGATGTCGTCCAAGTAAATAATTAGACGAGTCCCTAACCTTCTTAGAAGACTGACTATGGGTTTCATCATCTTTGTGTAAATGCGTGGAGCACTTGCGAGTCCGAATGGAAGACAACTGAACTGAAACATTTTTTCTCCCCATACGAAGCGCAGAAATTTTCTGTCTTCCAGGTTTATGCTTATTGCAAGATAGGCATCTTTTAGGTCTATCTTGCAACAATAATCCCCCTTCTTCAAAATGTCTTTGACCATGTAAAGTCCTTCCATTTTGAAGTGTTCGTATGTTATGAACTTGTTTAAGTGTTTTAGGTTTATAACTGGACGGTTTCCCCCGTCCTTCTTGGGAACCAAAAACATGTTGCTTAGAAACTGATCTGATTGGGGAGAAACAATCTCTATCGCCTTTTTTGATAACATATTTTGTACTTCTTGTTCCATGAGATTGTTTTGCTCTTGACTGAATTTTGGGCGATTTGGTACCCAACTTTGAATTGGGTTTTGAAGAAAATCTATCTTGCAACCCTTTACTGTTTGAAGTATGTATTGATCTTTTGTTATTTTTTGCCAATTTCTTAAAAAACATTTCAGCCGACCTGCGATTGGAAGACTGTTTTGCCAATCTTGAATTTGGAGTTGCAGGTCCAAAATTATTTGTGACACATTTACTTCTGTCACTTGTGAAATAAAAGGTAACTTTTGTGGAAGTTCTGCCTGTAAGGGAGTTTTCCGTATTGGCTGGAGATTGTTTCTCAGTGGTACCCTTTTGAAACTCTGAGTTTTGTACCAATACTGACCTTCTGATACCGCCTCTCCTTGCGTTTCCTCTATAGTTTCCTCTGGGATTTCCTCTACTTCGGCCCTCGACCGTATCTTGGGCTGAGGGCCTGAAATGAAAGGGCTGCTCGTAGAAGTCCCTTCTGGAGTGTCTTGAATGGCCATACTGTGGCTCCTTGTACTCCCTTCGAGGTCTCTTTTGTTTCTTTCTATCGTTCTTATACTTTTTCCGGCCGTTTTTGAAACAATTGGCTATTTCCGAGGCTTCATTAATGGTTTTGCTGGATTTTTTAGTACCTTTTTGAAGCCCTCTCCGAACAGAGTTCTATTGTTCGAATTACAAGTAATGACGGACTCGTTTTTATCTAACAGCTCTTTGGCTGATTTGTAGTCATCAGTTATCTTGATCAAGGTATTTATGCGTCTGTGTCTATCCACTACTTTTTGAAGACCAATAATTAAAAGCTGATTAAAACTTATTACTAATTATACTTTATACAATGGTTACGATTACCATACTGATTATTAATTATACTTGTATACATTTGTTATAATACCATAATTACATAAATTATAATGTCATTTGTTGACGTAAATATACGGAGGTGTCGAAGTCATACGTCAAATAAATATACGGAGGTGCCGAAGTGTCCAATCATCAGGTGCCGAAATGACCAAGTGCCGAACTTTTAAGGTGCCGAAGTGTCCAAATGTATAGGTGCCGAACTGTCCAGGTGCCGAAGTGTCCTGATACCTTCCGGAATGGGGGCCGTCTCAAGAATATGTTTGTCGATGATTTCATCTTTGACAAAGGTTGAAAATTGCTTCCTAGCGTACTTCAACTGAGTATTGGACAAGATTTGTCTTTTGGAAGGATTTTCTGTCGGATCGAACCTTTCGTATGTTGTACAGGACGAAACTGTTTCTGAATACACACTTCCCTTTATTGGTCCAATGGCGTGTAATTCGATATCCTCGTGGTCCGACTCTGATGAACTTGACGAGGATTCGCTAACTGAGCTTGAATCGGACTCAGAGGAACTGTCTGAGCTCTCTTCGTCACATCTTTTCCTCTTTTTCACTCTATACTGAGAGTTTTTTGCTGAGGATTTAGCTGGCAGTTGACTACTTGAACCGCCGCCATTTTCAACACGTGCGTCTCTTTCTGAAATTTTTTCGGTCGAGTCGTGTGTACTTACACGATCAGCGACGCTCATTTTTTTGGGTGAATATTCCAAATCTTAAAACTATAAGATTAGCGCCGAAAAAGTTCACAATATTTATAAAGTTGAAAATAGTCCTGTTAAAATTTAGTTTAAACATATTTATTTCAATAATATCATACAAAGTTACAAGCAGACATAAACATAAAACGCAAAGGATTCGGAAACAAGCTAATGAAAGCTTATATCAGGTCCGTTTCCTAATTGTTGAAAGAGTACTACATATTAGGATTAGTAAACATGCTACATGAAGGAAATATGTTTATATAAATTAACCCTTGTTTGACAATATATAACTAAGGAATAACAGAAACAACACAAATATATATATAAAAAAAACTGTAAAGTAATGATGAAATGCAAGAAAAAATAAGATATTGCTTAGAATCGTTTACTTGCTATGATGAAGTTTTGAGTTTTGATAAATATATCTGTATTTTGTTCAAGCGTTAGGCTATCTGACCCAAACAGTAAAAGGTTTACATCAACAGGTACATTGCAGTTAATAGTGAAAATGGTATTGTCTCTAATGTTTGTGTATATATGGCAGTAAAGTAAGTAATGAGTAGTTGACTCAGTGTGTCCACATACACAGTTGGGTGATTCGATTAGATTACGTGAGAAAAGGTGTTCGTTTAGAGAAGAACAGTTCATGCGTAATCTAGAGTGGAATATTTGACCTTGTCTAGAGCCGGCATAATAATATTCTGGAGGTAACTTATTACCTTGATTTTTTAAATTGTTTTTAAAAATATGAATAGACGTAGAATTTCGAATGTCAGGTGGGAGCTTGTTCCAGAGTTTTATCGTGGACGGTAGAAAGTAGTCCGAATAGAGGTTACTTCTAGTGCGTATTTCAGATATATTATTTGATTGTCGAGTGAAATGGCCATGTAGAGACGCCACTGAGTTTGGAACTAGATTTCTTAAATATTCTGGCGTTTGTTGGTTGATAATCTTATATAAAACCATTAATCGATGTTTTTCCCTCCTGTCCGAAAGTTTCTCCCATCCCGTTTCTGTGTAAAGTTTTTGAATAGATGTCAATTTTGTCCCACCCGTAACAATACGCATCGCCTCAATTTGGACATTTTCTACCTTATCTACAAGATACTGGGTACTAATATTCCATATCACGTCACCGTATTCTAGTAATGGTCGAATAAAAGACAAATACATTTTTTCGAGGGTAAATCGATCTAAAATAAAGCGCACCTTTCTCAGGAAGTTAATTCTTTCATAAGCCTTTTTAACAATATAATCAATATGAGAATTCCAACTACCATTGTTTGAAAAATATAAACCTAAATGCTTGTGATTCGTGACCTCTTGAAGAATGTGATTATTCATGAGTAGAGGGGGGTGGACTGGCTTCACTGACTTTCTGGATATTGTCATGGTTTCAGTCTTCTGTGGATTAAATTTAACAAGCCACTTTTGTGACCATTTATTAATAAGATCGAGATCCCTGTTTAAGACTGATGCTGCATTTTCAGGAGTGTCGACAATTTAAAATTTATCGTTATTAATTCGGAAGTTGCTGATGCCGCGTGCGAGCCAAATTGGAGAATGAGATAATCTTTTTCAAACAAAGCTTTTAAATGGCTGATTGCAGCGCCATCTACTGATAGCCAAGGGGAGAAAACACTAGAATATCTTGTCGGCGGTTATGAAATGAAATTAAAGTTTCCCAGTTAGCTTCACTCATTTTTTGTGTCATAAGATTGTAGTCTCCTTTTTTATAATCCCAAATTTTACGTTTATACGTTTTGTTATTAATGCAAGCACATTCTATTGTTATGTATGTTCCGTCGTGATCGCTGAACTCTCTGTCAATCGATATTGTGTCAGCGTCAACAACGTTAATAGAATCCGTGATCAAAATCGGATCAAGCAGAGAAGTATTTCCTGTCCGTGTATCAAAATGTGTAGGTTTACTTATAATGTTAACTAAGCCGTTAATTAAAACAATATCGCCAACATTTTGCGGTAGTTCTGACATAAAGTTTTTATTCAGATCACCTAAACAGTTTATGTTGTTATTCTCATCTAACGCGTTTTTTAACATTATATCAAAATATTGCCAAAAATAAACAGGGGATTGTCTTTCTGACCTATAGTTTATGTTTATTAAAATTGATCGGATACAAACCACATGCTCTCAACCAGCTCGTGTTCTAGATCTGTTCGACGTATAATATTAACATAACTTTTGAAATACATGATAATACCACCCCCATTCGAGTTTCGATCTTTTCTAACAGGACTTTCAAATCCCGACAAACAGATGTCCGAGTCCACTATATTACAATCTAGATGAGTTTCAGTAAAAAATACAATATCGAACTCTTCAACAATATCAACAACATAATTTAATTTGTTTCTAAGGCTTCTAATGTTACCATGGAAAATTGACATTGTTGTTTCTTGAACTTCCGGTGTGCCTCCGGGACCTGGGTTTGTTTCAATGTCACCACATACTAATAACAAACTAATTAATAACAGCAGAAATGTAATCGTGATACAGTTAGACCTGTATTTAGCAGTAATAACAGTTTTTAAATTGCTAACTGAGATCAGTATACAGTACATAAGATCACAACAACTGAAGGATATTTTAACGACTTTTCTCAAACAACTCATACAAATTTTATAATATGCTTCCCCTTATACACTTAAACAAGTGATGGATTTTCACACCAATTTGTTCAAAGTTATCTAGAGCTCTTAGCTGTAACTCTGTTTAAATAAAACACAACACTATTTTTATTATTTTTATTAATTATCATTATGCCAAATTATTTTTCTAGGATTCCTACAAGTATTTTTTGCAGCTGGATTTTTACAAATACCAATAAAGCAACACGGCGAACATGTTAACGATTCAGACTCCAACATTTACACAAGAACAGTTCAGCCTTATCCACAATGCACCGCATTTACTGAATCTCCAGTACATGTTATGTGGGTCACTCTCAAGAAGGGAAGTGTACCATTGACACAAATTGGAAGAGGTACTGTATTTAATCAATTAAAAGTAAATCCTATGCAAAATTTTTGCGATTGTAATATGTTGATTTCGTGTTACTCGCATTGATTCTGTGACATCTCGGACCATAAAAAAAATCAGACTATGACAAAGTTGGACAATAACAAAAGGGAACTACACAGAGTTGTTAAATATCTATTTACCAAATATCTGGAATGTAAAAGTTTTAGTTTTTGTACTTGTTTAGTACCCTTAGTTTATTTTTCACTATTTTAGTTATCTGTGCTCAAAGGATCATATAAGGTAGATGGGTTGTACAAGACTAGCATCCTTATTGTGCACCTATCATACCTTTAAAATTGTTTTTATTTGTTTGCTATTTTGATTGATTTCTGTTGGATGTGGTAATAATTAGGGCCCCGCCACTTTGTGGACGCCCTATAGTGATCAGTCTGTCCGTCCGTCCATCCGTCCGTCCGTGCATCCGTAGACCTATAGACTTGTTTAGATCCAGTTAGGTAATCTTGATGTTACCTTTGTTGTTTTAGTTGTGAAACCTGTTTTTAATTGATCTTTATTTGTTAGAACTTTTAAGAACATTTTCATTCTTAAATTAGGTTGCAGCAATGTAACCACAGAAGAAAATTGGGAATGGGTGGAAAATGCCGTCCATGGCTGTCTATCTAGTATTTTTAAATGGTGTGTGGTGCCATTGAACTCTCAGCTGCCTGTACTAAAGTGTTGTAAATGTGGGTTTTGGTCTCACCCAGAGTGTTTTGGTTTGAAAAGGAGTCAATTAGCAGAAAAACCGTGGTACTGTTGTAAAAACATTAAGAACCCAAAGGTTGAGTAAGTTTACTTGCATAAGAAATTACTATACACTGCCCCAAAAGTAAGTATACACCTTTAATTTATCCCATTGACTTGTAACTAAATAAAAATTGTAATGCCTCACTTTTGTAAGAAATCTTTATTGTTCTTGTGTTTATTTATTTTCTGTATTGTTAATTTCTTCTCAAAGTTTTTTTCTCAAGTAATTTTTTAGATTTTTTATGAATTATTTTGGACTTTAGACTTCAAATAAATTGTGAAACAAAACACAATTTGTAATTTAAAATTAATGACCTTCAAGATTAAGAAAAATATGAAGAACCTGTTCATAATATATTTCAAATTTACAGCTACAATTTGATACAGTACTTGCACCCGTAAACGCAACACTTTGACTGATTGATAACTGATTGTTAACGGATTTTGGAATGCTGACGGATCGCTGACTGATTGATGATGAATACATCCGTCCAAAATTATGTATCCGTCATTACCTTGGTAACCGTCAGCGATCAGTGCAATCAGTGCGATCCAGAATCCGTCATTTAATTATATGCATAAATCGGTCAGTTTATTGACGGATACGTATAAATTAATAATTTAAAGATAAAACGAATTCTATGTCATTTGTATATTTTATTTTATGCATTTATAATAAAATAATCGCAAGTGTTCAAAAGAATAGTTAATACAATGTCTCGTTCTAAATAAATAAATAAACATATTTAAAGAAAAAACCATTTTCGTTATATTATATAATTACGCAAATTTCTTTAAAGCAGGACATATCTGCGGGTCGAGCCCTGTAAACCTTAAAAAACTTCGATTTAAGGCACATCAGTAGCGACGAGGTAAATGTTTTCTTTTCGTAATCCATTATTGATTCTCTTTTTTTATTTCCGGGACTCGTGATTTCGGCCTATTTTATTTTCTGCCACCTGTTACATGTTTATTTTTTGTCATGTATTAAGCTGACCCGAGTCCCCCAATCAGTAACAAATTTATTTCACATTAAGGAAAGGACGTGGCCTCTTTTTGACATCATTACTAGTTACTTAAATGTATGCATGCATGTTTTTATTTAGTCTACAACATTTTTAAATACAATTATAAAACTGTTGTGTATAAAAAACTGTTTAACAGTTGAACAAGCATTGTCAATTAAAACACATTGTTTATTAAACCAAAAGTTGTATTGTAAATATACAGCGATTCTGGTCGCAAGTTTTTTTTTTGACCGGCAATAAAAGAAGTTAAAAAGTATACTTACAATTACTATGGATTGTTTCATTTTTATTGGGGTGGGGTCGGAGGAAGCCGGAGTACAAGTTAAAACGGACAATCTTTGTAAATTAAGTTGAAGTCGGGCACACCCTATCTGCAGTCGTTCGCAAATCCGCAACCTGTTGACAGGCATGTGATAACTAGTAGATGAGTAACCAATCAGCTACCGATGCCCCAGGCCGGGGAGAATTGTCTGCGAATACTGCAGTTAAGCGTAAAAATGTGTTACAGATAGACACGTGTTAACATTAATTCTTTAGGACTTTGAAGATCGTTTTTAACATTGTCATTACAGTCATGTCGATAAAACAGTACCTTTTCAAAACTTGCCTTTAAAAGAGTGTCATTCAATTTGAACAAAAACTTATTGTATTGATTAATTGATTGGATGTTTGCTTTTCTTTCAGCGAGAGTATTTCAGCTTTATTCATGACGAGAATAAGTTAAATATCAATCAATTAGATTTGTTTGTTTGTTTAAATATTGTGTAACGCCACTTTCAGCAATTTTTTCAGCTATATCATGGCGTCCAGTTTTTATTGGAGGAGGAAGCCAGAGTACCCGGAGAAAACCCCGACCTTCGGTAGGAAAACTGGCTCATTTTCAATTAAGTCGAGTGCACCCTGCCCGCAGTGAGACTCGAATCCGCAATCTGGGTGTTGACAGACCACGTGATCGATAGTAGATGAACTAACATAACCACTCGGCCACCAAGGCCCACTCAATAAATGAGAGAAAGATGGACCAAAGGGCAAAAATTTTGAATTCCACTGGTAAAATATGGGGTATGGGTAGGGGCGGAAAATTTACTTTTTTAAGATTACTTCTTTTCGAAATCTACAAAAGAGATCCTTATCGTGCAAGGAGCGTGACACTCTAAACACGTCACTATGGTTCGCGCCAATTTTAATATGACCTGAACTACCCCCCCCCCCCCAAAAAAAAAAAAAAACCGAGAGGACATCCCATGTTCGCCAGCTGAGGACGCGCTGGGCAGCTCTGTGAAACCTAGTAACTAAATACAAGTTCTTCCGAATTTAAAGGAAACCATTTATACTTATATATCATTATTTATGGAATGACTTTAACAGACATCGTAAAATAAACAAATTGTGACGGCTAAAATGCGAAAGCAGATTTTTATATCAAGCGTACATGTTCGCATCTTAATCTCATAAGCTTATATATACAAACGCATTTAGTAGTTTAATCTTTATTTGAGATTTAATTCTGTGTAAATTCATGTGACGCAATGAGATAGTGAATAAATTATATAAATAGATCTTTTCGGTTTTGTCGTAAATCTTATTCAGTATTATACAGCGGAATTCTTAGGAATTGTGGCACAGTAGTTTATTCTTTATTTGAGATTTAATTCTCTGTAAATTCATGTGACACAATGAGATATATGGTGAATAAAATATATAAATAGATGTTTTCGCTTTTGTCGTAAATCTTATTCAGTATTATACAGCGGAATTCTTAGGAATTGTGGCACATTAGTTTATTCTTTATTTGAGATTTAATGCTGTGTAAATTCATGTGACACAATGAGGTAGTGAATAAAATATATAAATAGATGTTTTCGCTTTTGTCGTAAATCTTAGTCAGTATAATATACTGGAATTCTTAGGAACTGTGGCACAGAAAGAAAACTGATCAAACCACGACAAATGATCTTTGTTAGCGTTTATAATAAAAAACCTCTACCTCGATTGTTAAGGTAGCAGTAATCTATTATTGATCACAGAGTTGTCTGTTCGACTCTTACAGCGAGATGGTGTGCTCAACTCATCCCTATAATTTTTCCTGTCGAAGGTTTGCTGTTTCGTTGGGTACTCCAGCTCTTCCCTATAAACACTCTACGTCATATCATATAGACTAATATAATTTTTGAAAATAGTGTTAAACAAAATTCAAACATACATACAAAAAATGCTAACGCAAAAGGGCGAAGTGAAAAAAAAATGTTACGATTCCGCCTTCACGTTTTTCGTCTTTCTCGCTTGTATAAATACGAGATGTAAGCCTTGGCACGCGAGGTCAAATATTTTTTGAATTCATTGTGTGTGTGGTTTTTTTCATTTTTTTTTTAATTATTTTTTTAATAAAATGACACTACGTGATGTTTTTATTCCGTCACCGATGCATTAGTAATAGATTTTTGTTTGGGGGGGGGGGGGGGGGGAATTTCCATTTATCATTTATAACTTTAGACTAGACTTTATCCGCTTTCATAATACGAGACGTGCGCCTTGGCACGCGAGGTAATTTGTTTTAAGTCATTGTGTGTGTGTTTTTATCAATTTACTTTGTTTTAATTATTTTGTTGATAAAATAACACTATGTGATGTTTATATTTCGTCACAGATGCATTAGTCATAGATTGGGGGAATTTATTACTTTTACATTTATAACTTTAGACCAGTTTTAGCCTTATTATTAGGTAAAACGAGCCATCCATTAGGACATAACAGTTGACATTTTAATACTTCTAATATTTGCGGCGAGTGAAACGAATTTTCACATTTCGAAATATTAATTTTACTAACCTGAAGTTAAATGGACGGATTGGAGCAATGAGTCCAAATCAATCCGTCAGATCAGTCAAATCGTTCCAAATCCGTCAATTGACGGATGGACAGATTGTGAACGATCTGACGGATTGGGAACGATTTGACTGATCTGACTGATTGATAACTGATTGCTGACGGATTGATAAAAGTGTTGCGTTTTCAATCTCAAGTACTGTAACATTGTAAATTGAAAAAAGAAAATTGTAAATTTTACTTATATAGGTAGTTTTAAAAGTTTTAAGAAGCAAGGTGTATATTTATTTTTGAAGGGTATTGTTTGACATCTCTTAGGTTGTATAATAAAAAATTAGCAGGCAATTTAAAAGGTATATGCACTCATACTCTTATATACCTTCTATTGTTCACTGATGACTTATCTGAATTTACCTTGAATAAAGTTACCTGCTTTGGTTTTTTATATCTTATTAATATTTGGAAGCAAGAACTGGGGTTGTCCTTTTGGTAATTTTAGGAATAAATAATATAATAGTGGATTTTGTTTGCCAGGTAAGTATTATACACCTGCTTCAAAAAAGAGGGTGTTTTTCTGTTTTATATTTCCACATCCATTTTTTTTGTCCCCTCTGTAAATATATTTGTTACATATTTTCTGTAGAACTTAAATTACAGAAATGTTATATTCTATTTTTCAACATTATTGTGAGGAACTATATTTAATGCCCCCACAAACTGGGTATATAGGAATTACTCTATCCTCATATCTCTCGTTAGCTAAGCTCCTAATCTGCTTGATGGATTTTGATGAATTTTACATGAAGAAAAAAAAAACATATGAAAAATGTTGCAAGGAAGCAATTTCATGTAATTCAACTCTTTTTATCCATTTTTTTCTGCACAAATCAATATATTACACTTATCAAACTAAATAGGACACATAATAGATTTTCAAATGAAGAAGTAAAAAATTTTTTATATCGTTACATAATAGTTTTCTTATGTTTTTAAAAACGATTAAGTGTTAAATTTTTAACATTCATCTCAATAAAATTATTTGCACTATATTTAATGTAGATGGGGGGCCTTAAAATTTTGTCCATAGATTTTATCTTAAATTTTGTGACATTTAGTCCCATATAGGGTACTTTTAAATGTAGAAAAATAAAATTTAACATTCACCCTCAGAATTTTTTTTGTAAATGGGTTTTGGAAAAAGACATGTTTTTTGAGTATTTTTACTATTGAATCAATATGATTAAATTCATATTCCCATCAATCTAAAAACAATCTACTCCATAGATGTTTTCTTTAAATTTGACAAAATGCTTGTTTTTTCTAACACTTAACACATATGTGACAAAAAAATAGAGGTCACCCTGAAAATTTTGAATAATAATATTGTTTTTTCTCCTACAATTTCTAAACAAATTATCTCCCCTTACAAAATAATATGTGAAAAATATTAAAATTTATATAATAAGATGTATTTAATTTCAATTTTGATTGTTATTAGCATCTATAAGCTTTTTCGTGTCCAATAGAAATCAATTAAAATTACCAAACATCATAAATTTCAAAATAATTGGAGATGCGCAAAAAGATGCTCAGTTTTTAGGACACAACATCTACCTTAATCATGTTTAATAGCATTAAAGAAATAACAGTATGAGATATTAACTGTCCTACTGTACACAATTTGTCTGGGCTAGCTTTTAAGAATTATAACATTCTTTTTATTTACAGGAGAAAGAAAATTTAAACAATAATTTTGCAATACTTAATTACTACATTTAAATACTTAATTACTACATTTACTTTCTCTAATTTTCAAACAAGGTGTGAATTTTTTTGGTTAATTAAAATTTTTCCAACCTTTGCCTTGGTCAGTATATCAAAACCTGCTGTTCTGTTTTTCAAATGATAAAAGCTATTAAAGATATTTAAATATTATTCATAAATTCAGTTTGATAGGACCTCATAAACAAAAGTTTATTTGAAACAGTTAATTCATTTGTTTCTCTTGATTGGCTGAAAACAAACTTATAAACCATGCCTACTTCTAAGATTGATTGAATTTTTTTATAAATAAAAGCTTTCTAGAGAGCTCATTGAGTTTTCCACCGCTGGCTGAAAAGGAGCTAAATCGGATGAAAATTAGAATAAATCTAATTACTACTTACTCATGGTTTTTGATATTTTTTATTTTAATTATCTTACAGTGGACACTTCAAAGTAGCACTTGTTCACCAGAGGTAAGAAATCAAATACGTTTGTTAAGTTTCAAGTACATTTAGGATTTGTGTTTTTTGTTTGTATTTTTTAAGGGTGGGTTGGGGGGGGGGGGGGTAGTGGTAATTTTGGTATTTTTGCTTAGCTTCTACTTTTAATAGACATAAGACAATATTTTTGAAGAAAACTTACAGATCATTGGTGAGAATTAGTACTTTAATTGCAATGCATGTACTATTCTTCTAACCTATTGTTGGTCATGACTGAAACAATGAAACTTACTATCAATTTTGTTTTAAAAGATATCAGTTATTCTCGATTTTCATTTGGAAAAACTTTTCTCAGTGCATTCATTATTTGTCACTTTGTGCAAAGTTATTGTCAAGAATTTGATAATTTTTGTTAAAAGGAGTGTCGGTAATTATGTGATCTCCTTAATTGTTTAATAATGATAATAAACTGAATTAATTGTATATTAACTATGAATGATACTCTCATGTTTTTTTATTTTGTATTCTTAATCTTAATTAGAAACCTAAACATTTATAAAATGTCATTTGAAATAGTTAACGGTAAATGATGTTATATATGTAATAGATCTGAAGTCTTCATAATGGATAGCATGGAGAACAAAACAGAATGGTATTATAAATCCACTGTGAATATCATTAATCGGTAGGTAATAGTTTTTAAGCATAGATGTACTTAGATTATTTTTCTTCCTTCCCCATTAAAAACTTGAGTGTATGGCTATGATGAAATGTTTGTCTTTTGTAATACAAAGAACTTATGCATTGAACATATAACTTATATTAACACCCTAATTTGATTCAGTTATGTTTTATCATGATGGCATTTCAAGTTTGGAGTATTCATAATCAGCACTATGTGAACCATTTAATGTTCAGTTTCTTATAATGATATGTATCAATCATTTTCCATACTCCATACATTAACTCAAAATCTCTTTTACGAAACTTGATCACATTTTATACTTTTGTCTGAATAAAGCTTCCTTGAATGAACCAAATTGCTAACTTAAGGAAATAGTTTTTTATTACTTTTATCCAGTTCCCTTTACATTTTCATGAATTAAAATTATTTATTAACCTTTTTTTATAAAAAGGGTTATTTTTATCTGCTTTTTTTTAAACTCTCACATGTACATAGAATTTTTACAAAGTTATTGTTGTTGATTGTGTCAAGATTCCTTTACAATTTGCTAGAAATCAGAATATTTGCTTTTCCAAATTAAAATTTAGAATCGATCAAATATATCAAAAAGTCAGAATGAATATGAAAAGAAAACATGAGTTTTTTTGCTTTTCAGTAAAATTCTGCAATTAAACAAAAATGATAATGTAATTTTACCAGTTTGTGTGAAACAATATAAACTCTCATGCTTCATATGAAAACAAAATTTAAATATATTTCTTGTCATTTACACTTGTAGATTTTTAGAATGTGATATTAAGTGTTGTGAGGTAATTGATGTTCCTCAACAGGAAAATGGAAATGACTGTGGGCCATTTACCTTATACTTTCTGCAACAAATTTACAAGGTAAGACATACATGTCTTAATAATTCGTGACTCCTTGCATCACAATATTAAGTAGACCTCATGACTTTCCTTTAAGGATCATATATAAAAATATATCTACGTAAATATTTACTTAATCTCTTTAGTACAAATTTTTCAATTTTTTCATATTGAGTTAAGATATTTTTCAAAGTAAGAAACGATTATTTGCAAGTGCATGAGTGGTATACAAATCTGTATCGCATAATTAAATGGCTGTAAACACTTTTCCTCCAACAGTAATTTTTAAAATAATGCAGTTGTCCATACCTACTGAATGGTAAGTCAATATACAACATATCTGCACAAAGAATGGCTTTTACATAATCACTTTTAAATGCATATTCTGTTACACTATTTAATTCTCAATATATTTTGTTTTTAAATTGAGATGCATACATTGATACTTTTTTTTCAGACTCTGGAAGAAAGTACTTCAACTGAAAATGCAAATTTGAACCTTAAAGCTGGAGTAAAAAACATGAACTCCACCTTTATAAGAAGAGAGTTCAAAGAAAATTTGCTTTCTTTGCAACAGTAAACCAACTTATACCAGGTGGAGTTTGGGACCTGTAGCTGCAGAAGCCTGACGATTATAGTTTCTTTGAATATGTTTGTTGAATGTAAATAAATACAGATAATGTGTCATTTTCAATCATGCAATTTTTTCATGATCACTATAGTAATACAGATGCTTTGATACATATTAAGACTTTTTACAAAATGCATCTTTTTTCTTTGTCATCTTCTTAATGTAACATTGTTTTAATATTAGGTACATTCTATCATGTCTATGTTTTATAGCAATCTCAATTCCATTTTTATGCCAAACTTATTATTTGCCCGTCGTTGTCTTTGTCTCATACTTAAAATGGCAGCCTACAATGACTGTAAAATAATGAATAAACATGCTGAATATCTTAGTTACTGTTCACTTTTGAAAATTAATATTTTCCACATTGCCTTACTTTTTATTGAAGATTTCATACACATCAACATGAAAATTTTGCGAACTTTCACTTTAACAAATATTGTACTGTTTATGAAAATAATTGTATCATCATATGTTGTGATATATTCCATTTTTTGTTGATATTAACCATGATTAATGTGTTCATGTATTGCTTTCATTTTTTGCCATTTAAAAAAAAACTTTATTATGACTGTTTATTATAGAATTTTTAAGTGATGAGTATAAATATTGGTTTGCCAGAATTCCTTACTGATTCTAATAAGTGAAGGTTGTCTAGCCTTTTTTTTATTTTAAGACTTTTTATTAATTGACATCTTTTTTCTTTGTCATCTTCTTAATGTAACATATAGCTAATATTAGGTACATTCTATGTTTTATAGCAATTTCAATTACATTTTAATGCCAAACCTTTTTATGAAAATAATTATTATCATATGTTGTGATATTTGCAATTTTAGGTGATATTAATCATTGATCATGTTCTACAATACACCTTGGAAACCAGCCTTTGATTGTTATCATATGAAAAACATAGATAATAATGAGATGTGGAATAAGTGTATGCAACACAACCTACATAAACAAGCTGAAACTAAAAATCCACAGTGGAAGACAGCCATTTATCTTCATAAGATTAAATTTACCATTTACATACCACACAATTTCTTTATTGAACTTGCCTTAAACAATTTGTGTCCATATTGTTATAATGGTTTGCCATGACCATGTACTGTAAATGTATTTTGCAACCATTTTTCAGTAAAATCTACCTTTTTTTAGCAAAGTTATGAGCTGTTGTCTCCACTGTTTCTGCCTTTGCTTTCATTTAAATTGATGTTGCTTTATGTAGTTTATGTCATGCACATTTATTCAGAAACTAAATATCTTAAGAGATGCATCTGACACTGCTGACAAATAACAAAAAATACAAATGCTTTAAATTCACAGTTAGAAGCAGACAGGTACCAATGGGGCATTTGAAGGTCAAAAGTACGAAGGGCAAAGACAAAATCAGTAAACACGAACGAAAACAACACAAAGAAAAAGACAACATAAAAACACACAAAAAGAACTGCATAGCAATCAACAATGCGAACTCAAATACTTTATTGGTCAACATTAGATATTTATATATCCCCCCTCCACAACCTCTTCATGAGGAGACATTGTTTTTTCCTGTCCATCTGTCTGTCACAAAGTTATTCGCTCAACTACTCAACCAAATTTTACGAATCTTGGTATGTAACAAGTACACCAAATGTAGTTGTGCATATTTCCAAGAAATTCTAAACATCAAAATTTTGTGGGAGTTACGGCCCTTTGAACTTAGAATTTAAAAAAAAATTCGTCATAAATTATGGTTTCCGCTCAACTCTTCTGAAACTACTGCACCAAATTTTACGAAACTTTGTATGTAGCAAGTACACCATACATAGTTGTGCATATTACCAGGAAATGTGTATCCTCAAAATTTTGTGGGAGTTATGGCGCTTTGAACAGATTTTTGCTCGAAATCCACATTGGGAACGGGGGAAGACATCATTTTTCTATGCAAAAACAAACTTTAATTCAAAGATATTTTTTGTTAAAACATACTTTTATGGTCAACATTAGCAAAAAAGGTTAGGATATAAGTTATGCCGTTTGGTGTTGTATTCTCTCTTTTAGTAAGTATAACAAATATGAGCATGTTAAGGTTCATCAGGACAGGAGGAAAATCTTAGTCTATGTACAGCAAATATGTCATATTATCAGGACAAATGAAGTGTATGGAAAAACCTTATAATACTGACATATATTTAGTTGTACATAACAGTTTTTCCAGTAAATTTGTTTTCTGTTCAGATTGCAAAATATCCCTATTGTACCTAGCCAATGACATATTACTGTTAAATAATAATTGAATGTCGCAAAGAGTGTTAGCCACATGAACAAGTGCAAGTGATATTAATCTAAAATCTGCAGTTTTCAAAAAAACGGAAAAATAGAACTTAAAATGAAAAAATTTACCATAAAATATTGTGAAAATTAATTAGAATTATGTCTCGCCCCACTTTGGTGGGGATACATATTGTTTTTGTCCTGTCGGTCTAAAAGTTATTCCGCTCAACTACTTTGAAAGTACTCAACAGAATTTAATGAAACTTGGTATGTATAAGTACATCATATATTCAAAATTGATAATGCTTATTAAGGTACAGCAAGGCAAATGAACTGCAAACATAACAGGACAATAGACATTTTCATTAAAAGGAGAGGAAAAAAAACTTCAAATTAATTCACAGTAAGCTTTTGGTGGCGATGTTTGAATTTTATTAATATATTTTTTAGTGTATGTCTGTTGTCATTCTGTAAGGTCAAATTATGAAGATGTTTGTAATCAAATTGGTTTCAGAGAAGGGGAATGTGAAAAAAATGAACGACGGACGGACGCCATGCAAGTGATGGGTATAGTTCATATTACCTTTGGCAAAGAAGGCAGAGAATCATAGTCGTTAACATTGCTAACTTTGGATGTCCACAACAGAAGGGTTTCGTTACTTCGTCTTTAAACAGCAATTTAAAGTTTTATGGGGATAATATAATAGTCTTAAAAGAAATTCACTGACTGTTTTAGATGAATACCTCAGAAGACATAGTAGATGATACTAAAACCAAGTTATTCAGCTTGTGAAAATTTGATATGCATTAATGAATTAGATTTGAAGTAATGGTTAACAGAAAAGTTGCTTTGTGCAAAAGTAAACCTAAATTGCGTCATATAGACAGCCAAAAAC
This sequence comes from Limnoperna fortunei, assembly GCA_944474755.1. NCBI lineage: Eukaryota > Metazoa > Mollusca > Bivalvia > Mytilida > Modiolidae > Limnoperna > Limnoperna fortunei. The sequence goes on from OX104119.1 coordinate 44,385,261, forward strand.
TGACAATCTTGCTAAATCTCAATTGATTATTACTTTATATCATTATACATTACTGCGTAATGGTTCATTAAAGGCAGAGTAAGACCTCAAGTGTTAAGAAACAGACATAGACTTGTGGGCATATACATCGCGGATCTTTCTTGATGAGTATGTATAAGTGCATGTGTAAATTTTCATTAAGAACGAAACACAGGTTTTTGGACAAAAAACTGAAACGCAAAAATATACCCCAATCATGATAAATACCAATTTTTTATACAAAAGAGTGAATGCACAGTCGAGCGGATAGTTGCTCGTGCTTTGAATGGTGTCTTCCCGGGGAAAGGGGTGGGAAGGGGGACACATGGTCTGAATATTGATGGAGGTGTTTTTCCTGTAGTTTAAAACCCTGACCCCTTTGTAGACAAATTTTATTGGATTTAAATACCCCATTCTAGACAAAATTGTTTAAAATAAGACCCTTACTTGATAACATATGAGACATCTAAATAAATGGCAATACTGTATGTAACAGTATCTGATAAGAAGCTGACCTGTCAACTGTTATAAAGGCAATAGAGGATTTATCTACATGTCAAGTAAATAAAGCAGTTTGATAGTCAATTAATTTGTATGTTATTATTTACGGATTCCTACTGAAAGTTCAATAATACCCGGGAATTAAACCTGATGGCAGTTCTCCTAGTATACCCCATTATAGAAAATACATCTAAAAATCGCCCCGTTTGTCGGGACATACCAAGTACCCGTGTCCCCCGGGGGTTGTCTTATATGGTTTTTTTTAGCCTTACCTTTTAAATTATCTTCTATTGGATAAATTACTAAATTTCTACCTTTGTGACAATCTTGCACTCGTCGTTATTCAATATATTATTAATGTTTTAAATCTTAGACGTCTCCTTAAATACTAATTCAAAACTTAATCAAAAGTAAGCAAATTTTAAATGTTTTTATTTAAATTTTTAATATTAAAAAAGGCAAAATTAATTAGGATTTACAAAGAACATACATATATATAAGATTTGGCAAATTTTACGCAACTAGTTCTAGGTAAACGAACAAATGATATCAAAGACTTATTTAAAATTCATTCAGATCTTACCCATAATAAGACGCTGAATAAGAATAAGTCAGACGAAAATTATATATAAATTATTATTATAAATTATATATATAACATTTCTTTATAAAAAAAAAAAAAAAATAACTGTGGGGAATAATATGAGCTTTCCCGTTCAAGTAAAGAAACTTTTACGCAATGTTATGTTACAACACATTTCGAATTAAAGTAGCAACATTAAGAAATTAGAATTTTATCTTATCTACTCACACACATGTACAACAACTTTGACATGGAATTGTTAGTATCCATTTTAAATCCTTATTTTTTCTATATTGAAATTTGTATACACACATTCATATTTATATGCTTCATAAGAAAACTATCCCCATTTGTTGTATACCAAAACCATAAAATAGGCTACTAAAAGATGCCATCGAAATATATAAAATATAATAAAAATCATAAAATAATTTCAATCGCTGCATTTATTAATCTTTACATGTACCACAAGCGCTTTCAATGCTTCAAGCTGCATTTCTTTATGTGGAATATTGATTATAAACAAAAATGAAAAACAGTTTCATCTATACCGTGTATTCAAATCTTTGATGAATTTGTTTTTTTTTACCAATAACGGTTACCGTTCGCAAAACACAAACTGAAATGAAATAAGCATTTAAATGTAAATTTATAATGGGGTCTTTTTCTACAAGATCTGCATACATATAGCAATTATATGGAGGCTGATAATGGACCATTTTGTGTAAGATCAGCCTGTGTATTGTTCATAATTAGAGGCTGTTAATGAACCATTTTGTGTAAGATCAGTTTGTTTAGGGTAATAATTGGGGGTTGATAATGAACCAGTTTGTTTAACATCAGAAGTAATAAAGGTCATGTACGCCACAAGGTTAAAAGGCAAAATCGAAACGACAAATAAAAATAAAAACAAAAAATCAACAGTAAAGATGGGCCCGACCTTTCGGTACAAAGACCTTCTTAAGGGCGAGAAAGAGGGAGACAAAGAAAAACACAACCGTATAAGACAAGGAAAGAGAGTAAACTAAATGAAAAATGGCGGATAGCTGTGATCTGTCGCACACATAGACATAATCAGAAAAATTTCTATTTTTGTACTTATAATAACCTAACAAAAAAAGAAGGACTTGAACTTTCTCAATTACAGTCATTAGTAATTCCAAAAAACAAAAGTGGACACTTAGGGACGGACCATTTAACTTGAAGGGGGGGGGGGGCCTTTGTTTTTTGTTTTGGTCTGAAAATTTTTTTCCGCGCAAAGCGCGGACAAAATATTTATTTTTTGAAGGCGTCGCGACAGAATATTTTTTTTCATTATTAGCATTATTTTATATAGCAGAAATCCTTCTTCAGAATATTTTTTTTCTTAACCTCTGCTTCCAAAATATTTAAAAATCATTTTCGAAATATTTTTTTAGGAAAAAACCAAGGCCCCCCCCCTGCAAGTTAAATGGTCGGTCCCTTATAAAAAAGTGTTTTTTTCATTCATCCCAAACGGATGGCTAGATCCCTGGAACTTAATAATCCTCTGTTCCAAAGATTGTCGTTGTTTTTCGCCCATGCTTGTTTCCATAAGAGCGGTGACATGCATATCAGAAATATGATGGTCTAGCTGTCTAAAGTGGCGACCCACCGGACAGTCGCCACCCTTACGGACACTCCTTATGTGCTCCGCAAAACGGTCACCCTGTCTACGGTAGGTCTCACCGATATACAGCATTGAACATCTTTTGCACTGAAAGGCATAAATTAAATTTTCGGATATGCAGGTAAATCCGCTCCTAAGGGTAAATGTGTTACTTGGGCCCTTAACTTCGTCAGTCTCCCAAGTAAATTGGCAGGTGGAACACCTAGGTCGCTCACACTTCTTGGTGCTAAAATAGTTGGCTAGTTGGCGACTAGTAGCGCTTTTCAAGGAGCTGGTGACAAGGTGTTGTCTCAGACTTTTTCCCTTCCTAAAGGCCATTACAGGGGGCGAGTCAAACACTGCTGCCATGTGTTGGTCCTCCAAAACAATGGAGTGAAAATTATTAATTAAAATGTTCAACATCAGCCTGTGTGTGGTTAATAATTGGAGGCTGATATGGAACGATTTTCTTAAGGTATGGTAACTATATTTTGGCTGATAATGGACCATTTTGTGTAAGATCAGCCCCTGTATTGTAACTATATGAAGGCTGATAATGGACCATTTTCTGTTAGATCAGCTTGTGTATGGTTAATAATTGGGGGCTGATAATGGACCAGTTTGTGTAAGATCAGCCTGTGTATGGTTAATAATTGGAGGCTGATAAGGAACCATTTCTGTAAGATCAGTCTGTGAATGATTAATATATGTAGGCTGATAATTGACCATTTTGTGTAAGATCAGCCTCTGTATGGTAACTATATGGAGGCTGATAATGGACAAATTCCTGAAAGATCAGCCTCTGTATGGTAACTATATATAGGCTGATAATGGACCATTTTGTGCTGATATGGAATAATTTTCTGTAAGATCAGTCTGTGTATGATAAATATATGGAGTTTGGTAATGGCCCAATTTCTGTTAGATCAGCCTCTTTATGTTAACTATATATAGGCTGGTAATGGACCATTTTGTGTAAGATCAGCCTCTGTATGGTAACTATATATAGGTTGATAATGGACCATTTTGTGTAAGATCAGCCTCTGTATGGTAACTATATATAGTCTGATAGTGGACCCTTTTCTGTTAGATCAGCCTCCTGTGTGATGAATAATAAGTCTATAGAAGATAACTCAAAGGGTGGCCGTCTATCCGATTGTCTATTATTCGAAACATACAGATGTGGATCACCTACTTAAAAATTTAAAATTGTCTTTTGTGTTTGTGAAATGTTATTTTGTAATACTGTTAATTTTTTAGTACATATGCTTAGTACAAATATGCATTATTGAATGAAATTAACGTTATTTATAAATTTGGTTTAGTTTATCTTTGGGGAAAAATACCACTGCATAACATTCCAGTCTTGTAGCCTATTTATAGCTATTATATTTTCAAAGTTTCATAATATTTGTCACCTCGTCTAAATTGTACCTGAATGCCAACAATAATAACAATAATATAGTACAAAGTTGTACAACCAGGGGCGGATACAGGCTTTTCGAAAGGGGGACGTAAAAAGGGGATATCGGAAAAGGAGGGCCAAGAAGTGGTCCTCTCGCGCCTCACAAAGGCGCATTGACGGCAGGGGTAGTACCGTTAATGCATTAATTTAAGGCGAGGACGAGCGAGGAATACATTTTTGCCTTTGGCCCTGGTTGTTACCCTCCCTGTTCTCTTTTTTTCCTTTCCTTTGTTTTTGAAAGGGGGAGCGTACGCCCCTTACGCCCACCCTGGATCCGCCACTGACAACAGTCCCGCAAACTTAAAACAGGCGACACTGAATTCTGTTCTATACGAAAGAAGAATGCATGAAACATTTTATAGGTGTACTTTGCACTTTTACATTTACTTTATACTTTCTTGTATGATTACATACATCTATGTAGTACTTGTTATACTTCTCATCGTTATAATAACTTGTTGTATTATATCATGCCCACTGTGGGCCTATCGATGGATTTGGCCAATAAACATTCTTCTTCTAGGTTAATTCTTGCGACACAATTTTTTGTTGTTGTAAATTTCTACATATGGTTACGTTATTTATATGTTTTATTTAAGGGTCTCGCTCACTTGGAATTCAAAGGATAAAAGTCTTCGCAATTTGTAGATGTTTCGTTTTTATATGATTTAATTTCGCGTATATCATCGTATTTACGGTCTCTGATATCATATACTCCATAAACAATTTGTTTCAATTTTAGGCAGAATCTCATTGTATAAGTTATGGCATAGATCTAATATACAGGTCTGTGGTTATGGCATATAATGGCATTCATGTATATGTGTTTATGAGACAACTTTGCAAGTAGTGATCTATACTGCCTTAAAGTTTTAAATATTATTACATTATATTAAAAAAAAACTATTAAGCCCACTTGTATAGTTTGTTTCCGTCGTGCTCATTTTCTTTACATGGCTGTCGAACACACGTCTTTTTCCTTATCTGGAATGTTTTAATGTAAATGTATAAGTAGTTGGGCAACGTTTGATAGTGTCTGCAATATTTGCTTCTTAGACAATTAAACCTAGTTGTTATATTTAGTTAGTTTGACTGCAATTTACAGAATAACCAGCATCTGTTATCTTTAAGCTTTCCATTACATGTAACTGTTATGGATTTAATCAAACTTGAACCATTTTGACAAACATTTTTCTAAGAAACCTACAAATATAAAATCTGAAATTCAAGTACCTTACATATAACTGTAAGTGCAATGTACAAGTATAAGAAAAGGATTCTCATATATATGGATAAAAAGACATGTATGTATATACTAAGTATATCCTAAACCCCTAAATGTTTAAACATAATAATTTGATTTCTTTCCTTATATTATGTACATTTAATTTTTTAATTTAACAGCAATCACTGACAGTTATTCGAAGTTTAGTTGTTCATCCATGGCTTAGCAACCATATAGGGACAAAACAGATATTGCATAACTTTATTGCAAAATTAGACCCAGAAGTGTCAAGGCAATATTAACATGACCACAACATTGTAACACGATACACATACATGAAATATTTTTATGTTAAAAACTAAACAAGTTTTGTTTTAACAGCAATTATTGTTTATAGTGGAACAATATTTAATCAATGTATACATTAACATCTTATATATTAATAAAGGTCTGTGACAAAAAATATCAATTACATGAAAAATAGCAAAGAAAACCGACCGAACAACAAGAGCCAAAAGTCAAGGAACGTTACAAATCCGGATATAGACAAAACGCAACACAAAAACCAAAAACACAAAAAACAGAAAGAGAGTAACCCGAACCCAATAAAAACCATGGGTGCACTCAGGTGCTCCGGACGAGTAAGCAGTGCCTGCCTCTAATTAGACACCCGTCGAGTTACTCATTGTCATGTTTAGAGAAAAGTCAAATCCAGGAATAGGAATCACTACCTATGACTCAGCAAACATGTCAGATCGTATTTGAGACACTGATTTCCCATAAAGATCAATTAAGTTATGGTGACGACCATAGAACTTCTGGAGAGATAACATCAACCTAGGTGCAACAAACCCTTGTTTGAGTAGTTTAGCAGTCAACAGCAGGGATCGGTCTAGAAAATCGGAATACCGATCGCAGGATCTAGAATAACGTATAAGTTGTGAAATGTACACACCATACGCTGGAGCTGCTGGAATGTTGCTGTCGATGAACGGGAAGTTGACAATTGGAAAGTTGAAGTCATCACGTTTGTCGTAGAGTCTAGTTTGTAGTTTTCCTGAGTCTATTTTCTAGAAGTAGGTCTAAGTAAGAGGCTGAGCTTGGTGTATTGGTGGTGTCTTTAATTTCGAGCTCGCTAGGGTAAATTGAATGTAAATAGTCACCAAATTTAGCATTGTTGAGGGACAAAACATCATCAATAAAGCGGAATGTTAAATTAAAGGTCTGGGCCAGTGTCTTTTCTTTCTTCTTCAGCAGGCCTTCTAGGAACTCAGTCTCATAAGAGTACAAAAACAGGTCGGCGAGGAGAGGAGCACAATTAGTACCCATTGGAATACCAATAGTCTGTTGAAAAACATGTCCTCCAAACATGACGAATATGTTGTCAATCAGAAAATCTAACATATGACAGATTTGGTCTTCAGTATATTTATGTTAATTTTCATGAAAAACTGCCAAAACATTAGTACCAGTAATGGGACAGGGGATGAAATGTCATTTACAATGATGGCCGGATCTCTCACTACATGTATTTCACTATATGATATTGTTGATTTTGATGAAAATTTCCAGAATTCATGTTTTTATTTCAGCATGCAGAAAGATCATGAGAATGCCTTTGAACATATAAAACTGGATGCAGACATTATAAACCAGTATGTACTTACATATGTAGTATATTAATTAGTTTTAAGTTTTAATTTAAAATTAAATTACTATGTTTAGTAAACAAATTCTTAAATCCACAACATTATGTTACATTTGCTTATATTTTCTTTAGAATATGTGGACCAACAATATATGACATTTAGTCATTTGTTATGTTTAGAGTTCTAAACCTAATTTTAGTACAACAATATGATTCAATTTTTTTTCAAAAATATTGATTTAAATTAGTGTTTGGCAGATATTTTACAATTGTCTCTTTTTAGCTCAGCTTAAGGCCATCAGCTGGCATCCATTTTGGGTCTATTGTCTGCTCATTCTTTTGACTTTTATACTTCAGAACCAACGGGCAAAACACTGGCAATGCTGAAGAAATTTTAACGATTCCTAGACTTGCAATTAAACGACCTTTATTCAGTTAAGAGTTATAATTCTTTAGTATTTAAACTAATTTGAAAAGGGGTAGTTTGTCTTAAGTTGAAATATTTAAACACAAATTTTGGAATTCATCTGGTTTTTATTTTTGATATTTAAGTAAAGGTTAGAGCAAGAGCCTAATCAATGAAGCATAATGTCTTGAATTACTTTAGTTGCCTCTGTGCTCAGTGGCCAATTAGCTATAGGTAGTTACCCATCTGACTATGATTACCTGAATGTCAACAATGGGATTGTCAGTTGTGAGTTTAAGCCTGACTTCGGGCATGGTATGCTTATTTCTAGCTTTGATTAACAAGGATTGCCAGTCATGTGGCAGAAGTTGGATGTTGTCATTAAAAACATGCAAGCAAACAAATATTTTAAATGCATCGCAAAAGATCTGCTGAATTGTAGTGAGTATTTCTTTTTGTTTCAGTGATCATTCATATGCAAACAGAGCAATTGAAGACCATGAAAATGCAGTAAATTTATTTGGGGAGGATGATTTTAATGAGGAAGAAGAAGATTGGAAGAACATTGATACCATCAGTGAATGCTTCCACTAGTAATTACAATTTTACATCCATATTGAAGACATTATCAGTCATTGAATTAACAGAAAAGATTTGTTTTTTTTAAGTGATTCAAGAAATTAGTACTAGATAAATTAATAAAATTTTCTTATGGTATTTGATGTTGTTAATTTAAAAGTTGTTTGTGACATAATCTATATCTGTTAGGTGATGTTAATTACTTTTATTAAAATGGGTATATTCTGTCTATGTAATAAGCTGACCCTTTTACAAGTACATTTAGAAATGTAGGTTTTTTGCAATGATTTTCACACTCCAGTAATACACTTGAACATGTGTTGCAGACATTTTGTTGTTAAATACCCCAGCTCGGAAGAAGAAAAGATATACAGTTTTATCCTTTTCTGTCCTTTCGCCCGTTCTTAACAAAAATTTTCTAAGCAGTTTTCTACGCATCTTTTTACCGAACACTCTAATTTGTACACATAGTTGATACATGCAAACATTTTGGGAAAAGGGGGGGGGGGTATTACTAGTGAGGATAAGCTCACAGTCCACACTTATTTTGGTGAAAAAATGCTTGGCTTTAAATAATAGGAGACCGTAGTTTTTAGTCATTTTAGGTGTCCAGATTTGCTGCAAATGATGGTAAATGTGTGCATGAAAAATACTTTCAACATAAGTACAAGACAGATAGCGAGTATTGTTGCATCATATGCAGTATTGATGTTTGCAAGGCACAACAAGAACTCTGCGCTTCAGAGATGTTTAACTTTGACGGCAGTGAAAGGGAATGCCAATGATAAGGTAATAACATGTACATTTTTTAATTTGTTTTTACTACTTTTTTTTTTAATTTAGAGAAACGGAATTTTACATTAGTACCCTTATTATTGGAGTTCTCCAATCTTGATAATGCACCCCTATTAATGTAATATCCTTTATTAACTTGGTTTCTCACTGCAGACACACGTGGAAAAATACCCCTCAAAATTGTATACCTTGAAATCTATATATTACTATTTTATTGGGATTTTATTATTTTGGTAATCATGTAATTAATGTAGACACAAGTTGAACAACAGGATTGATTCAGGATTACAACTTGAAATCTTATTGTTAAATCAAATGCTCTGGTAGATTTTATACTTGAGATCAAATGAGCAATGCATGCTTATTTACAAGAAATGTTATGCTTTTAATTCTGAAATCTGTTTTGTGTAAAATTTCAGAAAATATAATGTTTTTAGAAAATATTGATTGGAAATGCATCAGAATACTATAGATATATATTTTTTCAACAGTTTCTTAGGAGACTGAATAGAATGTCATTGGCTCTTTCCTGTTCAGGCAAGATACAGCATTTGACAAAGCAGCAGATTCAACAAAAAATTTGCTCATTGAGTCTTTAAAAAAGAATCCAATGCTAAAAATTACTGGTGATAACCTTGATATGTATATTGTCACAAACCATCAGCGACAAGAATATTGAAACAAAGACATACATTGGTTTGCATCTTATATAACCACAGCCAGATTTGACTATTCTAATTTGTCAGCTGATGCACCAAACGTAAGCTTGTAATTAAGAAAATGGCATGCTTTAAAAGTTTATAACTGATTTTGGAATGTTTCATGAATTATTGAAATGCATAATTAGAATAATTATAAAAAACTAGTTTGTTAAACAACATCAAATATTCTTTCATTTTATTTCATCATACATGTATCTAAATAAAGTTATATGTCTCTAAACTTAAATATAATAACTTAGTACAAATAAATAACTGGCTAATGATAGACAGAATATATCAAGTTCTGTAACATAAGAAAATGAAAGAGTTCTCCAGCATGTTTTGTTTGTTTGCAAACTGTTTTATTTTGATACGTCCAGCTATCTGCATGATTAATTAGTCTTTGTAGTACAAGGAAGTGCAGCAGTTTTCATAATTGAAGATGTCAGTTCAAGTCTGACCAAAGGCATTGATATCTGCAGATATTCTGTCCTGGTCATGATTTCTGTATCATTAATTTATGATTTGGTGTTTATAAACTTCCTTGTAGTACTTACTAAGCACAAAAGAAGAATAAAAAAGGTTAAATACCTGTAATATTGATAGTTTCTCTCCTGTGAGAATTCTTTGTTATTTTTTTGTAGCTGTGGTTCATGTGAACCTACAAATTGTATATCAATTAGCAGTTTCAAGACAAAGGGCATTTAATCTGTCTTAGTAGGCTTGAAGTCAATGACACCACTACTACACTTAAGTCGACCTAAAATAATTTTTTGTAGAAATAGAATTGGGAAAACTACAAACTAAACTTTTTGAAAATTACGATGACTTTAACTGCCTCGTTATGACTCGCAACAAAGACAGAGACTCTGTGCTGAACAAAATATACCATATAGTGCAGGGTATGCCTATTATATAATATTGATAAAAACTCCTATATAAGATGTATAGATTATATATTTATACAAATACGTATTTGTATAAATATACACAAAAATGGATTGAACACAATTGAGACATACTGATGAAGATCTATATGGTTTACATTTTTATGCTGTAATATGATTATCAGCATAAAAATATTAAATTTACAGACATTATAAAACTTCAATCAAGAACTAAATGTGAATGAATAAATGAAAATAGATAAATTGGCTAGAACAATGTGTATAAAGGTGAGTGTGTGTTGAAAAGGTAATGTTGAATGGGTTTGTATTCTTAATATAGTCAAACATTCGATTTTTTTTACTTACAATTTATATTGCTTCTGGAAGATTTCCAAGAAAGATATGCATGGATCTATTAGTCTTACATATATTAAACATGTAGAGTCCTCAAAAACAAAATCCCAAAACGTTATGCCAAACCGACCACCTATACTTTGAAAGAAGAAATTTATAACAAGTTAGAACATTTTCATGTCTTCAGTACAGAATAAAAAATTTCCTCCATTGTTAATTAAATTACATGCCAACACACCCGTTTAAATAGTGATAAAATACTGTTTTGTCAATGCAAAAAAATGTTCTGTCAACGAACCACAAATGTGTTGTACTTAGTAACTTTCTGATCGCCAACTGGCCGTTAACAAATAACCGCCAGACAAACATTACCAGCCAGAAAATATTTGATTATGTTCACGATTTTGTTAAAATGTACTGTTTAGTGTGCACAAAGAATGGCTATTTCAAGAAAACATTCAAAACATTTCTAATTGATAATTTTATGTGAAGAATATGGATCAGAAGATGCAATCATCAATATCTTTGTAAATCTCATAACATGGGGACTGCTGATTCTAAATATGAATGACACAGCCAAAGAGGGAGGATTTAGAAAGAGAGCATTCCTTTTTTTTTGCCACTCTAGACTAAGCAAATATTTTACTGAAATGGTGAACTTGATATACTTAACAGAATTAGGCTCTCGTCTGAGATGAAGATAAGGGTCTTATAGAGATTTTTCCTAAACACAAAAGCTGATCTGATGCAAGAACACAATGTCAGGAACAAAAAGTATTTAATTAGAATCTTAGGTATGCTTAAATTAAACATTCGTAAATTAAACATTTAAGACCACTTACAGGAAAAATAAATATTATATTGTGGTTATATTCATAAGAGACCAATAAGTATGTAGAACAAAAACATATTAACTACCCATGCAATTGAAAAATAACTTTCAACACAAAATCCTACTTAAAAAACAAAGAGTGGAAAATAATAATAAAATAAATATGTAAATAAATTGACTTGAAATGTACCTGATGATCCAGTACAAAACCAAAAAAAATATTGCTTTTATATAAAATATAGCATGTTGCATTTCTCTAAATTTCCTTTAATTTTGTTTTAAAGGAGCTAATAAAACAGAAAAGGCAGTGGCAAGAGCTTGTAGGAATAGAGATGTATGCCAAGGAATTTCAAAACTCTCAGGAAACCACACCAAAAAAAGTTCATCAAAAGACTTGGAACTGCTTACAAAAACATTGAGAGAAGTTTAACCATTTGATTATGTAAAATGGAGAAAATTTGAAACATTTGCAAACAGTTATAAAAACCCACACACTATTGTACATCGCAATGATTTACTTGACGGTATAAAGAAAAAGGTTTTTAGACTTTATTTAAATTGCTAATTCAGTTTATATTTTGTATTTTGTATTTTGTCAATTGATGCTGAAGCAAATGTACGCAGATGTCCATTACTACTTGAAATTTATTACTTTTCTATTGTTTGTAGTTGTGACTGTGATATTTGTTGACCAAGCTGTTTTCATATATGACTTTTCTATTGTTTGTAGTTGTGACTGTGATATTTGTTGACCAAACTGTTTCCATTTATGACTTTTCTATTGTTTGTAGTTTTGACTGTGATATTTGCTAACCAAACTGTTTCCGTTTTTGACCTTTCCAATGTTTGTAGTTTGGACTACAATTATTTGTAAACCAAATTGTTTCAATTTATGATTTTTTCCCATTGTTTGTTGTTTGAACTGTGATATATTTTTACCAAATCATTTTCAGTCGACATGTTTCATATATATGTTTTATAGTGGGTCAGGTTCATGATTACCCATTGGACTTGTTTGGTCATATCCTTTTATGTAAGAATGTTCTCAAAATAGTTTATAAGAGCCTGTAATGTTTTTTGTATTACATCATCTCATACATTTATTACACCTTAATACGTTTTTGTGGTCTTTTGGACTGTGCCATTTATTGACCAAATCTTTGTTTTAGTATATTTCTGTTGTATTTTATGTTTATTATGTATGTATGTAATTGTACAAAAATGTTTTTATTTATAATTGACTGTATTGCAACATGTGTTGATAACCTAAATAAGCTCTACCCGAATTTTAATTATTATTACTCTAATACTTGTATAAAGAACACACTATGTAGAACTCACTATGTCTATAGAAAATTAATTGAAAAATAATTTAATTTGATTTGTAAGCTGAAATCTAATTGGTTTATTTTAATCAATCAACCCTTATTATAAGATATAACTTGCGTGACTTATGACTATTCTTACCCCAATAAAATTCAAATATTTCCATGACGTCAACAACGTTTTTACCATAAAAATTGTTAAGATTTTTAGTTAAAATTAAATTATAAGAAATATTTCAAATTTCTGAACAGGTTATATGATATAATATGGTTTGGGTCTGTTTGAACCATTCACTAATTTGCGGTTTATTAGGCGTGAACAGAACCAAACCATATTATATCATATAACCTGTTCAGAAATTTGAAACAGCAACAAAAATATAATGAACAATACAAGATTAAATTGTTTGCATATAATATTTCTAAGGACTTAAAACTGTAATTTTTAACCATTAATTATTCATTATTAACCATTGCATCTTTATACACAAATGACAAAACAGATGACGTGCCAATAATAAAAAACAACATAACAATCAACTTATGTCATACACGTGAATGTTATATTAAGTATAGAAAATTTAAGAAATAATTTATAAAGACTGTGGTTTATCCTTGTTTTAAAACAGGGTGACAGTGAATTATTTTTATTCTAATAATATAATTACAGTTCATTTATGATATTAACGTATTTATAGTATTTCTGTCACAAACTGGCTGTGCCGTCAATGTAACACACAATATATTGCAACGGGTAATTATAGCGCTTGTCGCTATTTATAAGATTAATACGACATACACAATAGCTTTCCGGTGGAAGTTAAATTTTGGATTGGAACAGCCCTTCAAAACATGCCCTCCTCGTCGTCATTTTTACCACAGTTGTGGTCTCATAGCTTTTAAAGCACGTCATATTAGAATTTATAATAAAATTAAACTAAAGAAACTTAGTGAGCAAATACCCTGCATCCCTATCAAATTCTAAACAATTCTGATGAGTAGTTATGTGTAAAAGCACTTACAATTAGTTCCTTACATATACTTTGAGAAATTGTTTTCAATGTAGCATAACTACTACAAATAATATCCAATCATAACTTCTTGTCTACAACTACATATGGTGTTTTTCATTCCTGCCTAGTTTCGCAAAATTCTAATCATAAGTTTCAGGAGAAGTGCTTACAAGGTGTTTAATACATATATTTAGAGAACAGATGGTGGAATTTTTGTTATTCTGTAGATGTATAGTTATACATGTAATACAATGATATACACACATTTATACATAGACAAGTAATGAGATTTAGGAGATAATTGTATTGTATTTTAAGATTTGCCAGCATCAATTGGTGATTTGATGGTCGGAAATATCCGTTTACTGGCTCTCCGAACATCAAATCACCAGCTGATGCAGACAAAACTCCAAATACATTACGGTTATCTCCATTCTAATGCTACACCATAAAAAACTATATTATTAACTGATTAAAATAGAAAAAATTTTTACCGGGAATAACGTCTGTGCTTGCGTTGAATTGATGCCATAAAATTTTTAACGTTGTCCAATCAGAATTGATGTTACATCAATAATTGAATAAGAATAGATATTACAACCCCTTGGGTCGAGTAAGCTAACAATTAAAACAAAAAAAAATTGATTTACAACATATTCATTTCCACAAAACATTTAATGACAAGTGCATCCTCACACTGTAGTCAAAATCTACTATAGTCAAAGTCAGCTTCGGTCCCTCCAGGAGAATGCATATATTTTGCCTGTTATTGTATTCATGGCTTTATATTTTGTTACCAAAAAGCGTAAAAATGAATTTACATCCAATCTTTCTTTTAGGAAATGTTATGCTCATTACTACTTAAATCGGATTTTTCTGACCTCAACGGAGATTTCCCATTGTCAATTTCGTCATGTTTTGCCTCCAAGCACTTTTTGTTTACAAATTGTCGGCAGTTTCCGTATCATTTGTCAACCAATCAGATTTGAGTTCCATTTGCCGAATACGCAATTTCTCGCTTGAGGAAAATATTCTAGGAAAATATGTACATTCTAGCCATTTCTGACGTGAGTATGTAGTGTAATTGTAAGTTAATTATTTAACTTTCCATATTACAGAACAGTTGTCAACTGTCTTTAAATATCAACAAACAAAGCAGTTAGTCGTAAACCACAGCCACGGCAGTTGTCTAAGCAGACCCACGTGGTTATTATTTTTTTGTTTACAATCTGAGAATGAATTTTAGTTGAAATTTTATTGTTTATATTCAGTTGTAGTAGCTAGGGTCTGAATGATGATTGTGACTATTTGGAAGCAGTTCGGTAAAGTGGTTTGGGGGGTGTCGGGTCGTTTCGCCCCGACTACCTGTTCGCCCTGAGTCGATTCTCTCGGGTCGTTTCGCACCTATAAAGTGAGTCGTTTCGCCCTGGGTCTTTTCGCACCTCTAAATAAAAACAATGTGTATCTTTAAACGAAAAAGCGTATTTTGTGTGTTGGAGCTGATGAACTTTATATAATAAAGCGCATTTTCGCAAAATTATGTTCGAACTTTGTGTATAAAAAATATAACAATTATAATTTTATTTGTGTATTACTTCATCAAAATAATTCAATTAATATGTTAATAACTGTCAAATACCAATTATCATGTTTTAATGTGATGATTAAAAGAAATTAATTATGTTAAATTTCAATCAAATTAAGAAACACTTTAATTGATCGAGATCGAGGTTGTGCCATCATGTCAGTTAATTAAAAGTTCAAAGTAATTTGTGAAATGTTTAATTAGCCAAAACATAGGCTGTAAAACTCACCTGAATATATAAATATGAGCCACACCAGTGGCAATCATTTCACACTCAACCTTCACGATATCTATTCAACAAAAAACGCGAACGGGATTCGGGGCGAAACGACCCAGAGGCGAACGGGATTCGGGCGAAACGACCCGGATTCGGTTTGGGGGGGGGGGGTCTGGAATCCGGGTAGTTCACTATAGGGGTACATGTCAAATCGTCACGTAAAAAAAAGTCAATTCGGCACCCCGGAAGAGTCATATCGGTATCAACTTTGGCACCTGTTAATTTATTTACTTCTTACAATGACATAGTAGTTTATTCGTTTCTTCAACATTTCTACTTAGACTAAAACAACAACCAATTAAGACAGGGGATTAAGAGGCGTTCAAAATGAGAGGTTAAGGATTATCCAATACAGAATATATAAACAGCTTTTAGATATACCGGTAATGATGGGCAATTGAACTTTTTGCTATTTTTTTTATTGTTTATTATTTATTCTTTTCTTTTATTATTATTATTGTGAATTGTATTGGTTTTTTTAATTTTATTATATTTTATTAGAGACATATAAATAATTATGTCTCTGATTTTATGCATAGCAATACTTTAGTATGTCTAGCACTTGCAAAATTGATTCATTTCAAAACATTAACCATCTCATTATATTGCATCAGCATTTTTACACTGTTGATAAGGTAACTAGTTGTAGAAACACCGTTGTCGTCTGATAGTATTAATAATCGCCGTGAATTTTATATCTATTTATCTATAAGTATCTATACTTCAAGTTAGATATATTGGTTATACTAGTCCAATACTTCCTTGGTTATATTTTTTTAATAATGATTTAATGTAATAAATAATTTGTATGAAATTCGAAATTATAGACCATACAATATTTGTTTTGTATCACTGTAAATGATATTTCCTTTTGCGTAAAACAAAATGCAGAATAATGAGTTAAGACACAAAATTTATAACTAGCCAACGTTTATTAAACAAGTAAATTTTACACGTAATATCAACATAATAATCGTTTAGATGCCCCTTAATCCCCACACTTATTTGAATGTTGTTTTTACTAATTATCAAATGTTGGAGAAACTCAATAAATACTGTTCATTTTTATATGCCCATCAATATGTCATCTACATGTCACACTGTATCGTGTCACTGCGGGCAGGGTGTACTTGACTTACAATCTTAATTGACAAGGATGTACAGTTTTCCTACCGAAGGTTCGGGTTTTCTCCATGTACTCCATCTTCCTCCCCCAATAAAACGGGATGCCATAAAATAGCGGAAAAATTGCTGAAAGTGGCTTTCAGCAATTTTTCCGCTATTTCATACAAACAAACACTGACTATCTTGATAATACCCTTACAGATTTTCTTCAAATTACACACAGTTGTTAATTATATTAGCCTCTGGGTTTGTATAC
Organism: Limnoperna fortunei; assembly: GCA_944474755.1. Lineage (NCBI taxonomy): Eukaryota > Metazoa > Mollusca > Bivalvia > Mytilida > Modiolidae > Limnoperna > Limnoperna fortunei. The sequence continues at coordinate 44,402,463 of OX104119.1, forward strand.
TAGTACTTTATAGTAAATATCTGAATTTCCACTTAGGATAATGAGAGTTTGTTCTCGAAAAAGGGTGATTTTTTGTTTTTAAACATTTTCACAAATTTTGTTGAAAGTTTAGCGAATTGTTTATTGTTATAGATTTAAGCTTCATTTCATTTTTTATACCTCACAAAGTGGTGAGATACTATGTTATACACTCCATATGGATGTGCGTATCTGTCCATCCCTCTGTGCCTAGGCTAGAATCAGCAACCTCAGTGCTGCCCGGCACGTGATCCATAGTATTACTACTTTACAATGCAACCACTTGGTACCTTAACTGGCAGTAAATTTCATGAACTGAAATTTATTTGCCATTTAAACTTGTGGACTGCTCAAGTATTTAGTATCCAAGGAAGCTCTAGGTTTACTTCTCATACTTTTACTTTACTATAAGGAACAATCTCAGGTTTTGTCTAGACATGCACATGATATTGAAATTAAAAATACACCTTTAATCATAGCTGAGAAAGAGTGAGCTGAATCATGAAGTTGTGTTTCATCAGTCAACTTGGAAATTTATGGGATATACATGTACATTAAGATTTTGTATAAATTTAAAGTAAAACAATGAATAACCATGTAAATTTGTAGAATTAAATTAAGCATGATGCATTTAAATCAGTCATGTAATATTATATAAATATGTAAACATAATTGCAAAATATAAATAAAACATTTTGTATGCCAGTCCATGTGAAATTAAAGTTCAGTCAGAAAAACAGGATTGTAATATAAATTATAATTAACAGAATGTTTTTAACATGATTGCAGATATACATTTTTAGAGTTTCTGGATGCATGATGATTCATGATTTTTCTGATTACTGCTGGTCACTGGTGCATTGGGTGCAACTACTACAGAGTCAACTACTTGTTCCACTGGAGATGACCGCTGTATGCGTCCCCAAAGTGATGTCTTGGGAATTCCTAAGAGAAAAAGTGTGAAATACTGAATAACTGAAATTTATTTTTTGTGACTGATTTCATGGCTTTATCTGTCAATGGGAGGACATTCTTGTTGTGTTGAATTAAGCATTTATCTTGTACACGAGTTATTTTTTATTAAATTGATTTTATTATTAAGGGGTATTTTAAGAGAGCAACAGATAATATTTATTAACTACATGTATGACAGACCTAACACTTCTGTATGGTTAATATGCACACATTCCATTAAACATATATTTCAAGAGACTTTAAATTGTTTAGTGCCTTTTATTAATTTTTCAGCTATTCATGTACTGTGGCATTTTTTATTGGGGAAAGGCAGCTGGTGAAAACCCCAACACCTAAGATATGAAAACTGACAATCCATGATGCCATTATATATGTGTGGGTATCTGTCAGTTACTCTTGAGGGTACCCATCTCTTATCCACAACTCCGCCATCAACACTGAATTGAATTTGATGAATCTTAGCGCCAGTGTGCAACTTATAGTTAACATTTTGATCGAAATGATATTTGGGGTTTTCGATAGAAAACATGGATTTTGACTTTGATTTAGTACTTATTTTAAGTAATCCTAAAGTTTTCAGTCCAGATCTCTTTATGGTAACAGAACAATTAGACATTTATTGAACTTGTGCATATTATTATGATGGAATTGGCCCTTATTTGTTGAAATAAATACAATGTTGCACAGAATGGTTATAAAAAATTGACCGGTATATAGAACGAATCGTCCCCCTTCCCATCATCATGAAGCGAACGTGGACTCCGAACCCCTCCTTGATTATGGAGGATGTTTTTGTACATGTTAGTTTTTTACCTTAACTTTCACAAGCATATAGGTTTTTCTGTGTTGACAAGTTATGGCAACAAGAGATGTGGTCTATTGATGATTATTGTTTGCTTATCGTTAAGCTATATTCAGGACAGAAATATGGTCTATAAAAAGAATGTTTACCAAAAAATAATGTGGACTATAAGAAAAATTAAAAAAATATTGTGTACATTTGGGCCTCAGAGGCCGAGTGGTAAAGGTAGTTTATCTACTATTAAGTGGTCTGTCAACACCGAGATTGAGAGTTCTATTCTCACTGCAGGCAGGGTGCACTCGACTCTAATTTTTAATTGACAAGGATTGCCAGTTTTTCTACCGCGGGTCGGGGTTTTCTCTAGGTACTCTGGCTTCCTCCCCCAATAAAAACTAGACGTCATGATATATCTGAAAGTGGCTTTAAACACCATTTAAACATTTTAAGTTTGCACATACAGGTCAAAATACCGTCTCTTTCAAATTTATTGCATTTTACTTAAGGAGGGGGCAGGATCTCCGAGTTTTGTACTTAATCAATCGTAAAACTAATCTGGGAAAGGGTTTTAATTTCCAATAAAGTGAGGTTCACATCCCATGGCTATATGTTTGAACATTTCTTTCTGACGGACTGTTAAAAAAGTTTTTTCCCCGAGATTCGTAAGCCCGCTACGGTCTGCGGTCAGGTTTTCGTATTACATTGTATGACCAGACCTCCCCCTACAAACAGTTATTGGTGGACCATTGGGAATCGTCCCAGCAATTGTTTTATCACTATATTTGATTCGAGCTTAATCAATTTTTTAATACTACCAAACAGCAATTATTATAAGGAGTGTATACAAACAGGTGCAAGTTTTAAAATCGCTCGAGGGGTAAAATGTATCGATTTTCGTGTAAATCCGTGTACTAAAATAACATGCCAAAAAACTTCTGCATCCACAGTTTAAATTTAGGGAACAATGCCACGATAAAGCCAAAAATGTGGAAGTGAAATCAAAAACCCTATTTAAAGGTATCAAATTACTAAATAGTTGCAATTTCAAGTGTTTGGGTTTTTTTTTTGTGGCGAACATAATATTCTCCGAGAATTGAACAGAATAATAAATTAAAAAACCTTCATACAATTAATATGAATGTTTAAAAAATCGAAAAAAGCTAACTTTAGTTGTTCTGTTTATGAAATTAATTTATATAGATGTGCATGCTTATGAGTCTGAGGGTCAGGAGGACATTTTTCGGGACGCCTGGATTGGGCATTTCTTTGAACGGGAATTCGAATTTTGTTAAAATTCAACCGGGAATTCTGGATTAAAACGTAAGCGAGATCAAGGAAATTCGGGATATAAAGTAAATGGAATTAATTTTTATTGTTTAATAAATGTCAAACCTTATTTGAGCACAAAATACAATTTTATTCAAACCTACCTACCCGTCTCAGCTCACTGGTAGGGGAACAACAAACATACATATTTATAAGTATATATACATGGCCTAAGTGTCATTTTATCTTATCCAATTACAATGCTAAACTTGTTGTGCGTTGTTAATAATAAAATAATGTGAAAATTATGTCAAATTAGTATATAGCAACTTCAGGTTGATATACTTTTTAACATTAACAACATGTTGACAAGTTTTTTTATTAACATTGTGATTTTCTCGGGAATACTGGAAAATGACATTTTATGACCAGGAATTCGGGATGATGACCCCTTCTCACCTATCTCCAGACTGTATGTATTATATTAATTTATTTATAAAGACGTGCATGCTTACCAATCTGCATATATGGGAACATACTCGAATTTTGGCGACTTCCCTTCTTTAGCGATGTAAACGAATTGTACTGTTAAAATATCTTGCATTTATTTCTATAAACAAATTATTCCTTAATAATAAATAAACAGGTGTTTCAACTAAATTACCGGCAGTTAAAGGACATGTTCATCGCTGAATTTCTGTATGTAGTACTATATTAAAAGATGGTAAATTGTCATGCCGTAATAGTATTTACACGCATTATGTTTATGTAAATTATGTATGACAAAAAAGGAATTTAACAGAAACTATGATGTAAAGAGTTTTTTAACAACGAGGAAAATATGGGTAAAAAGCTATAAATGATTACGTCTGGTAATTGTTTTTTTTTTTGTCTCGTTTATAAATAACTGCAATTCTAATTTTTTTCCGGTAATATATCATGTTTACTACATAAATTTGTGGCAAAACCAATTGAAACAGTAATCAATTTTAGCAGAAGTAATTATTTTTTTAATTTATTTAGAATATACTACCACTTCAATACCTCCATTTCTTCAACAGCTGTTTCTAGCGTCTTTTTGGTGTACGAGTTACTTCCCGTTATTGCAATACATCATTGACCGCGTGAACTTTGGTGACGTAAACAGCGGCTCCTTGACGAGTTTCCGCTGTAAACAATGGCTGACCGCTCAATGTAAATTCTCCGTAGACACGTAAAAAAACCGTCACATGGCGTACAAAGGAAGACAATTATACCAAACCGATTGTGTGAATCATCTTGAAAATTGCAATAACACATCTTCACATCAAAATGTAAGCAAATTTATGCATATTTATTTATAAATTGCGATTTTCTGAACTCCAAAAAGTTGTGACCATGACTATACACAGATCAAGGTTTGATTCCAGCTAGACCAAAGTAATATTTATTGGTAAGGGCTATTGCTTATTGTAAAGGACTTTTATACAATACATACCTTACTATCACTTTGACATACTCTTGCAGCTTACATGACCTAGCATTCTGTAACAAATTAAGAAATTTCAAGAACAAATGAAAGGCTCGTTAAAGGAAATCAAGCCACATTCCATGTTGAATCATGCAATTCAGATGTAAATTGGGATGCAAAAGAAAAATACCAATGAAGTGCATTACTGTTTTAATATACCAGTATGTTTTGAAACAGTAGGCCGAATTTGTTATAGTCCGAATATGTGATGGTCTGAATTTGTTTTGGTCCGAGTAGTCCGGTTACCATTTTTTTCCCTTCTGAGGTACAAAACAAAGTCTCTGGATGGGCAAAGACAAGGTTGCCATGTGCAATGGAATGCAGAGGAACACTTCTACTTCTACTTTTACTGGATAGTGACCGCCTTCAACAAATTGCAGATAACGTCACCTTAGACCCTTTCTTGTATATTGGAGAGACATCAGTTTGCCAGTCTGTTGGAACTATACCAGTGTCGATGGATTTCTGATAAATAATGCTCAGTATAGGTGCGATCTCATTAGCAGGTTCTTGTAAGAGGCGATGTTTGAGTTCATCCGGTCCACTTGCTTTTGTGGGGTCTAGATTAAGGAGAAGTTTTGCTATGCCTTGAGTGGTTATGTGAATATAATTCATTTTAAGGTAGGTGAATTTCACCTTACATAAAGTCTTCTTGTATGAAGTCAGATGATGTTATTGTGCTAGGTTCTGAGAAAACAGACTGAAATTGTTTAAGAAGATCTGATTTCTGTTTGGGATTTGTTATTAGTCTCCCATTCTGTTTTAGTAAGGCTATACCAGAATAGTCAGTTCTCTTACTTTTGATATAAGACCAGAATTTGGTCATACTGCCAAATAGATTTTCATCTCTTTTTGGTGTAATTATGCTGTCTGTATATTGCCAATATGATTGCCTTAGTTGCTTTTGCACTTGATGCTAAATTTGTCTATTTGTTTCTTGCGTGGTTGTCTCCTGATTTTTTTATTTCTTGTAAAGGCGATCCCTGTTTTCATAAGCTTTAAGGTTTCAGCATTTATCCATGATGTTTTCTGCTTAGATGTTATATTTTTGTGTGGAAAATGTGCAGTGGCTAATTCAGTAAGTATCGTTTTAAATATTTGCCTAATTTCTTTAACATTGTGGTTGTTTGGCATAGTAATAATAGTTTGATATAGATTATTTACCTCAGTTTTGATGGTATCCTAATTGGCTTTTTGTAGATTGGGATTTTTCTGGGTGACTGTTTGGCCTTAGATCGTGTAATATTAAATTCTAAAAATACAATATCATGATCCGATATTCCAGGCATTATTTCAGTTCTTGGTACTTGGTAGGGTAGATTTGTTATCATTAAGTCAAGGGTGTTACCTTTTCTGGTTGGTAGTTCTATCATTTGTACAAGACCAGTGTCATCAAGAGTGTTTCCAAAGTCATAGTGGTTCTTTTGGTAGCTTTTGTCTTAGAACCATGTTCTTCCAATCCCAACTTGGGAGGTTAAAGTCCCCTCAATAAGGATTGCTGAGTTTTTTTATTGAAGTTGCTCTTCTAACTGCAGTATCAAACTATTTTAAGCTTTGTTCGTCAGAGGTTTTAGGATTATAGAAAGATGAGATGTAAAGTGTTTTGCTTCCTATGATTTCAATTTTGGCCCATACCATTTCAGGTTTACTATATGATATAAGTTCCTCTACTTCATCACTAATGAAGTCTGTTTTTATAGCTATTAGGACACCGCTACCTTGTGATTTACGGTTTTTTCTGTAAATTTTATAGTTTGATGGAAATATTTCACTTACTTGGGTCTAGCCATTTTTCTGTGCCAAATACAATGTCAGGATTTGTACTATCTAAATGTTTTGGAGGTGTTGCTTACGTTTGATTGTTTGAAAGTTCACATTAAGAATTCTTAGTGGTTTTGTACATTTAGTTTGGTGTTTGTTAATTCTGACTGGTGTGGACTGATGAGACGGTTTGGAAAGATTTGTACTAGGTGTTTTGGGACTAACTACATTTCTTCACCAAAGTGTAGCATGCTACCAAATGGGTTTTGGCTAGAAGTCTCATGTCGGTCAAAAAAGCATGTACTGTAGTTTGGATGGTTGCATATCAAGCAATGCCAACTAATCATACTGTCATTTAGAACATTATATGTATCACTATTTATATTTGACAATCAATGCGAAACCACTGATCGCAGGTTTCACAAACTATACATTTATGTTGCCACGTGACAGTGTTATAGCATGTGCCACACATGTTGCTTGGTCCTGGGTTACTTTCTATGTCATTTGACTGCAATATGACAAGAATAATAATGAAGAGTAACAATTTGCTTGGTTTTGGGATGGTGGCTAGGGTATTTTTTCGTTAGCAGCTTTAGGATGGTGTTTAAGAGGGCTAACTTGGAGGTTTGATATTTGTTGCTGTGATGTTGATTTGTTGATGTTGGATAACAGCAGCCATACATATTTGGTATTGAGGTCTTGTATTCTGGAGGAGTACTTTTCATTAAGTTGTAGGTCGGTTCATGCAATGCTAATGACAAGAGATCAGCAGGTATTGAGGTTGAGTCATGCAGACATCAGCTATGTTGGTAAATGAATATGCGACTAGTTCATCTGGATTAAGCCCCATATCCTGTTCATGGCGGTATCTGGTCACTTCGGAACTGACATAATTAGTCACTTCGGTACTCTGTACTGGAGACTTCGGTACTCGGTACTGGTCACTTCGGTACCTGTTTAATTTTCAGTACTTTGAAGTATTTGTTTATGTGTTTTATCAATTAAAGAAGAAAATGAGTTGTGAATACAAACGAATGAATAACTTAATTTGTTTTGATACGAATGTTTACCAGTTTCACTATTTATAATGAACTAATTAATGACATTTATTTAATGATTGGTTTTGTTTGTAAGATCATCAAAGTTAATTAACAAAACTAAATTTCTTTGAATAATAAAATTCTTTTTTGTTGCGACTACACAGAAAAAAAATTAGTAATTGCAAGCTAAAATAATTTTGAAAAATATTACAAAAATATATGCCCCCATAAGAGGAGGCATAAATAATGGGACAACTTCAATACAAATTCAAACCACAATGAGCGAGTTTATGTGTATCCAGTGTAGAAAAGATGTTTAATGTGTTTAAATATATTTAGATTCATTTCTACTTATAAATTGTAGATAAAGGATGTATTCTTTGTTTCATTATTGTCAAGAAAATAAATATAGAAGAAGAAATAACTACACACATGTTTATACAGACTGTGGACAAAAGTATTCGCACGATAATAGCGGATAAAATTTTCCCCGGTACCGGTTAACGTCACAATAAGGCAAATAAAATTAGCTACAATTGAAAACAAACACACGTGTTTGGTACCAAGTGAAAGCTAAATTATAGAAGGAATATTAAAACTTTTATCTTAAAATAAAATCATTCCTACCTTAATATTTTGTGATATATCCCCGTGCCCGCTGAACTCGTCTTATTCGTGTTGGAATGAGTAGTATAAACTTTGTACGTATTCAATGGAAAACGAAGTCCAAATTTCGAAAATTTTGTCATAAAGTTCATCAACTGTAGTTAATTCGTAAACGTAACCTTGCAATTTTCTCTTAATTGTCAACCATAAGTTTTCTATGGGGTTTAAATCTGGGGACTGTGCCGGCCATTCCAAGGAATGAAGATCGTTTTCTGTTTTGTAGGCATTTGTCACTCTAGATCTGTGTACAGGGGCATTATCGTCCATAAAAAGATACCTATCATTAGGAAAATGTCTAGCAATTACTGGCCACAAGTGTTCATCTAAAATTTGAATGTATTTTTCCGAGTTGATAATCCCATTTACACGGCAAAGTGTTCCTACTCCATTAAACGTCATACTACCCCAAATCATCACACTTAACTTCTTATTCACACCCGGTGAAATACAATCAGGAAGCCATGCCTCGTCACTTTTTCTCCAAATATATATTCGTTGGTCATTACCAATTACAATCTGGCTTTCGTCGGAAAATATAACAGCTTTCCAATGCTCTGCCACTGTCCAGTTCCATCTGTCCATACACCATCTTACGCGCTTTATCCTGTTTTCAACTCGAATCCTTATTTTTTTCTTACATACACATCTCTTGTAGCCAACATTCCTCAAACATCTCCATACAGTCTTCTTCGATAAATTAGTACCGTTGTTGTTATTAAAATCGGAAGTTACCACAGAAATATTCTTCTTTCGGTCTCCTTTCATCTGACGGACAAGACGTCGGGTCGCACGGCCATCAATGGGTTTTTTTCGTCCAGTTCTTGGTTTATTTTTTACAGTTCCTTCAGCACAAAATTTCTTCCAAACACTAAAAACTGTGGATTTGGGAATCAAGAGCATTCTACTTATTTCTCCAAAACTTTTACCATTCCTGACAAGTTTGACAATATTTTCTTTGCAACCATCAGACAATTCCTTAGATTTTCTACCCATCTTGCGGAAAGAGTTAAAAACCACTTTTAAAACTAGCAGACGACGAACTGGATTGTTTACGTTATTTATATTGACCTTGACTTTTATTTATGTTAGTAACGTGAACATACAAATTGTCTACTGAATTTTAGCCCGCCCGGAACAGAAGCAATAATACAAACTGTGACGCCATTTTGTTATTATCAATGACGTCGTGCGAATACTTTTGTCCACAGTCTGTATATGACAATTTATTTCAAACACAATATCATCAAACATGACAATATAAGACACTATAAATACAATTTAAACCATATAATAAACAATGTAATTAATACAAATGACAAATATAACTAAATCTTCTCAGTACCGAAATTACCAATACCTAGTACCGAACTGTCCAGTACCGAGTACCGAAGCGTCCAGGTCAGTACCGAAGTGTCTGTGTACCGAAGTGACCAAGTATTGAAGTGACTAGCATTCGTTCATGGCATGGGACTTGGACATAGGTGACTTGTAAGGAGAGTACGACTAATAATAGGTAAGCCATAGTTGTACTTTGTATCATATGTGACTTTATGGTCTATATATGACCCTTCACACTCTATTGGTATGCGGACATGTGATAGTAGATTTATACCTTTCAACATATAACCCCAATTGGTGCTCGAAACTAGAGAGGTGAAAAGTTATCCCTTTAAGATTAGACTAAGTTGTTAGAAAGGGAAATGTTAAGCGTCGTCTCCCGCAATCTATAAAACATTTGCTCCTCTGCATCAGGAAGGTCGTAAGCCTTTAAAACCCTGCCCTATAAAAACAAACGATATTACTGTGAGCTACTGCTCCCTGATGATACTCCCGCTGTGTTAAGGAGCGGATATGACCTCGGCCCCGGAGATTGGCGAAAAAAATGCAAGTTCTGTAAAAAATGCAAGCGCGCAATGGTGGTCGGTATTTCGGGTAGCCCGAACCCAAAACCCGGGACAAAATCCCCGAGACAGAAATTGACTTAAATGAATTACTTATTTGACAAAAATACAAACAGTGTCAAGGTCAAAGGTCACCATAGGTCTTGTTAGAACTATATCTCATAAACCATAAAAGACAGAAGCAGACAATAAATTGGGAAAATACTCCTCTTATCGAGACCTTCATTTGGTACATTAGCCCTCAGCTGTGCGATGAACCGTTTTCGAGTTACAGCCCTTGACGCGTTTCGGTTAATCGGTTTTTTTGGTTACAACTTGAAAACGGTTCAAGATAATATAGTAAACATATAGGTTTAATATGATCATAAGGAAAAGATCATAGGTCAAGGTCATATCATTGCAACAATGTAAACGTTATAAAAAGTCCTTAGCAATCATATATTTTTAGAATCAGAACCATGTACTTTACAGAAATGACCAGAAGTGGCCTTTTGTCTCTAGCAACGGCATAAAAGTCCTTAACACCAGATTTTTTCTGGCTCGGGATAACTTTCTTTACTCAAATAACTCATTTTGATGACTGGAACTGACATTTTGTGCTTTGGCAAGACACAAAATTCCATAGCACTACCTAAATTTTCTAACTTTAGAGGAACAGTGGGAAAGACCTTCTCATTTGTTCTCAGAACAAATGGCGGTTTTATTATAATTGTGTTTTTTATAATCATGCCATGTGTTCTTTTTGTCCTGAGTGTATGCATTTTACATCTTTTTTATGCTTGCATAGTTTTTGTTTTTTTATGCTTGTATAGCTTTTGTTTTGTCTTTTTATAATTGTATGCATTTTACGTCTTTTTATGCTTGTACGTTTTTGTCTGTATATGCTTGTTTTTTTAAATCTATATGCTGTTATGCTTTTTATGTCCTGTGTTTGCATGTGCCGGTTTTTGTTTTAAAAGATCACGTAAGTGATTTGAAGAGCTGTATAGAGCTTATGTTAACCTGCATATATTTAAAGACAACTCATAATAAAGATTACTTCATACTTATTGTGCTTTCTTTTTTTCTTTACATTATGATCCCCGGTTACCAGATAAAATTAAAATGCAATGTCAATAATTTTTCATAGATAATATAGAAGTTTTTGTAAGGGGAGACTTGTTATGTTCTCGTTACACAATCTACAGTTAAATTGTATGAACATGTTTGTTCTCCCATTTCCCGAGTTATCTGTTCTTAAGAGCTTGTACTTTATATTATATTACCTACAGTGGTTAAAAAGAAGCTACTATGAAATATTATTTTATTCACTTTTTATTTACAGAGCCTCTGGTAAAATTATGTTAAAATTAATCCTGCAATGTGTTCTAGTTGCACTGGAATGAGCAGTATATAATTGATGTGGCATCAATTATATAGAAAAACAAAAACATAATTTTTGCTGTTTGTTTAATACCAGACACTTGCTGTTTTGAAACGCAATGCTTTTTAATGGGAGGTAACGGTATTATGAAAATATGTTACATACCAGTAACTTTTGTGAATTGTGTCTTGCACCAAGGTAGAGAAAAGGTTGCAATCATGTGTATATTAGGAACTTGGAAAGATTTTGATATTTAAGTGAATCCTCCATGTTTTGTCATATGGGTTGTGACATTAACACCAACAACTGTATGAACTAGACTACAGTTCGTGGAACTATTAACATAGTGTGAGTTTTTGTAGATTGGAATTTTAAAAAGTTGATAATTGTATGTATATGCAATTCAAACACTTATAGTTTTTTATTTCACTATATATCTGTCTAGAACAAAAATAATTTGAATGGTTAAGGTAGTTCATATACAGTCAAACCTCTAAAAACCGACCCCTCACTAAACCGGAATCCTGTCTATACCGATCAAAAAATTCGGTCCCAAAGTTTTGTTTTCAATTTCTTAAGTAAAAATACCTTACTATACCGGCGCACTGTGTATTCCGAACACCGGAGTAAAAGTTTAATCCCCAATACACAATTTGTTACTATAAAAACCCTCATAAAAGCGGCTTGATTTAAAATCGATAATCTCCAACGCAATGCCATGGGATTGTTAAATCCTGGAAAAATCTTGCCTAGAGAAAACACTTTTGAATAGTGTAGTCTGAAGTTTCATTCCAGGATTTAACAATCCCATTTAACAAAACTGGAAAACCCTAATTTAATTTTATTGATCAATTAAAACAGTTCACCCTATTATGTATACGTATGTTAAATCGATGTAAGTGTGCAATTAATTGCCCTTCATGCACCCCAAGTTCAAACGATTATTGTTAAATACTTGTGTAAACAAAGACACATGGCTTTGCGTTGGAGATTATCGATTTTTAATCAAGCCGCTTTTATGAGGGTTTTTATAGTAACAAATTGTGTATTGGGGATTAAACTTTTACTCCGGTGTTCGGAATACACAGTGCGCCGGTATAGTAAGGTATTTTTACTTAAGAAATTGAAAACAAAACTTTGGGACCGAATTTTTTGATCGGTATAGACAGGATTCCGGTTTAGTGAGGGGTCGGTTTTTAGAGGTTTGACTGTATTATTATTATTACAACAGGCTTACACCCAATGCAGATTAATTAAATCAATTATAACACTAAAACTAAATGCTTTAATAAATATCTACGCCCAAGCCAATTACTTAAAAAAAATTAATGTTCATAAGTTATTTATTTACACCAAGCAGAATTTCTTTTATAAATTTCTCCGTCCAAGATAATTATTTTAATTTTTTTATCTTTAAAATTAGTTTATTTGCGTTCAAAGAAAAAAAAAGTATGTGATTTTATTATTACATTATTAATTAGTTGAAGCCATTTATTCCATTTTTTATCATGAAAAATAACTTCATATTATACCAATTGTAATACATGTGTATAATAAAGACTCGGGGCGAACGGACCTAGGGCGAACATGTAACTAGGGCGAAAGGACCCGATACCATCTGCGGAAGGGTGGAGAAACCGGAAGGGGTTTTGGGTATATTTTTGCCTATAACTTTCGAACGGATAAACATATCGATGTAATTTAAACAGATTCTGAAAGATAATAACAATTTCTACATAACAAATATAAAATAATTTAAACTATCCTGATTTAAATTATGTAAAATTGAGTTTGATATATTTTCTAAAAAAAAGAGTTGTCTAAATTTTGTTGGAAATGTTCCTTAGCAGTCCTTTTCATATTATTTACTTTGTTTCTTTGCTGCTTGTATTTAGCTACATCACAGTTTCTTTTTTAGTTTTTGGATTTTTTTTCTTAATCGATCACGTTTTCAAATTTCATTCCTTAAATCATTGTTAAAACAAAGTTTATGATTGGGTCTAATCGTGACTGTTTTGGATGGAACACATTCGCGCACAATGTCGATAAAGTTTTCCGTGAATATTTCGTCCGTATCTTTATTGTTTAACAGCAAGTTCCAGTCCACCGAATCCATCATTTCATTAAATTTATCGATATCGGCTCGGTCTAATAGCCAAATTTTCCTTTTAAAAGGCGGTTCTTTAAAATGCTTAGTTTCTAAAAAAAGTTAAAGCAGCATCGCGGTCGCTTTTTGACCTGGGTATTGGAGTGACATCAGAAAATGTGCATGTTGGTTTACTACTTAAAATTATCGGATCTAAAAGGGTCATGGAGTGTTCGGTTACTACGGTGCTCGGCAAGGGACACACACAAAAAATTTATATCGTTATCTTGATTTATTATATCGTTATCTCGATATATTACATCGTTATCTCGATATATTATATCGTTATTTCAATATTAGTATATCGTTATCTCGTATATCGAGATAACGATATAATATATCGTTATTTCGATATATAATACATCGTTATTTCCAAAAAATATATCGTTATTTCGATATATTATATATATATCGAGATAACGGTATATTATATCGAAATAACGATACAATATATCGAGATAGCGATATAATATATCGAGATAACGATATAATATATCGAGATAACGATATAATAAATCGAGATAACGATATAAATCTTTTTTGTGTACCTTGCGGGGCTCCGTAGGTTACCCTTGTTGGTTTATTAATCAAATTTTTCATATTATATTGATTGATAATAGTTAACAATTTATTGTTCAATGAAACAAACAAATTCGAATATATACCACCCGCAAGGATGATGTTTTCATTACTTGATATACTGTTTCAATAGCATGTGAAAGTCGTGTAAAATAATCACCGTCATCCGTGAAATCTGATTTATATGTACAACAAAGGAGAAAGCTCGTCTTGTTAGCACGTGTTTCGACCCAGATAGTTTCGTCTATATCGTTTTCAAGTTGGAGTTTACGAGACATAGTTTGGAAGTCTTTTGCATATATAATTATTTCACCCCCAAAATTATTGCAATCTTTACGCCTCATAATTGCAAAAGTGTCTAATGTCAATTATTCTTTGTTGAAACTTGGATCTAAATGAGTTTCGGTTATTATAATTATATCGAAATTTTGAACATATTCGAGTTCATTTCTAATGCTTCGTACATTTAAATTACAAATTGAAATAATGTTTTCGGAGGACTGGTGAACCGAGTTCAGACATGATTCAGTAGCTGGACCTGTATTTTGTTCAAAATTGCCTATCAGCAGTAAAAAATTCAAAATATAAAACAAAAATACTACGTTAGCATTTGGATTAATACTTTGCAGCAGAGACAGTTGACCAACGAAAAGTGTACATCTAAGATTCGTTAATAGAATATTTCTAAAGGATTGAGATTTTTGGAGCGTGATAAATTTATGCTTTCCTCTGTGCATGTCGAACACACCGATTGCAGCCGCCCTATAATTAATATATATATATATATATATATATATAAACCCATTTAGATACAAGATTATATAATTTCCACACGCCCTTGGGCTTGTAACAGGTCTGCACATTGCTACACACACAGCAACGGATTAAAAGTGAAGTGAATTATACAGCTTAAAACTAATAAGATTACACAAAAGTAAAAACGAAACATGGTCAGTTTAGACATGATATGCTTTTGTTCAAAAAGGAATTTTGAGATTCCTTGTTGTTTAAACGTAGCGAGGTTCTCAACCTATATGGTATACACATGTATACGTGGTAATTTGAGTGGTCAATATTTGAATTATATGATATATAAGATATATCAGGAGTAAAAAAAAAGAAATAATAGGCAAGATTAAATCAATTTCAGATAACAATAACAATTATCACTAGAATTGCCATTGCGAGCAACCGCAGATGTCGCCCTGACATTTTTTTATGATTTCATGTCAAAATACCACAGGAAAATAGTTTTCTTTAAAATCAGACAATGTTGGACTTTTGATGCTAACATAGATCAATTTGATCATTGGGGATATACAGTGAAACCTGTCTAAATCGAACCCTGAAGAAACCGAAAATTTGTGTAAAGCGGACATAATATTGAGTCCCAACCTATTAAACTCTATACAAATAAAACCTGTATAATCCGATAACTGACTAAAACTGAACAATTTTTTTGGCCCTGAGGGCGTTTGGTTTAGACAGGTGTCACTGTATAGAGTTATTTTGAGAAGTGCAATGTGCAGTAAGATGAACTACAGTGAAACGTGTCTAAACCGAACCCTGAATAAACTGAAAATCTGTGTACACCAGACATAATATTGAGTCCCAACCTATTAAACTGTAAACAAATAAAACTTGTATAACCCGATAACTGTCTAAACCGAACATTTTTTTTGGCCCTGAGGGTGTTCAGTTTAGACAGGTTTCACTGTAAAATATTAAAAGGCTATTAAAATCAACAATTAGTGGCGGCCATCTTGAACAAAGTGGCCATTTTGCAATTTTTCGTCATGTGAATTCCAAAATCGATGATTCCATGTTGTTCCCCACATCAAATTATCTCTAGAAGTTGATTTTCATTGAATTCCGACAATGTTGTATTTTTTAACGTAACTCGGTAGCCATCTTAAAAATGGCCACCATTTTGAAATTTTTCGTAATATGAATTCCAAGATGTAATGGTGACGGTGCTTTGTGTAAAGTTTGATTGGAATCCATCAATGCATAGCAGAGAAATGGAGGCGACAAAAAACCTCCATTTCCCCATAGGCTTCTATGCAAATGTAACGTGGCGGCCATCTTGGAAAAGGTGGCCATTTTGGAATTTTTTGATATGTGAATTCCAAGATGTAATGATGATGGTGCTTTGTGTAAAGTTTGAATGGAATCCATCAATGCATAGCAGAGAAATGGAGGTGACAAAAAACCTCCATTTCCCCATAGGCTTCTATGCAAACGTAACGGTTGTGGCTGCGGCCACACGGTGTGAAATTTTTTTTTCAAACTTTCCTGTCTTCTTAAGGTTGATGAGGTCCAACTTCCTATAAAAAAACTTTGGAATATCTCAAACCATGGTGAAGCTATTGTAGAAAAATCATTTTCCCATAGGCCCCATGTTAAATCTATTTTTAGCCATGGCGGCCATCTTGTTTTTCCGTTCCGCCCCAAAATCATCTCAAACCTGTATCTCATTATGGTCTTCCATCATACCAAGTTTGGTCCCTCTGTGCTTCTAGGTTTCCGAAAAATTAAGGAAAATGCCCAAAATCACTCATGCATAACTTTCTGGTTTCCATGGAGATGGTTCCACATATCACCATTTTTAAAGTTGATTGCGTAACTTCAGATAGTGGTTCTACTTTATGCCATGTGATGTTCTAATCCAATCAGCCATCTCTGAGTTATCAGCCGGACAAAAAGTGAGGAAGAATAATAATAATAACTAGAATTGCCATTGCGAGCAATAGCAGATGTCGCCCTGACATTTTTTTATGATTTCATGTCAAAATACCACAGGAAAATAGTTTTCTTTAAAATCAGACAATGTTGGACTTTTGATGCAATTTTTCGTCATGTGAATTCCAAAATCGATGATTCCATGTTGTTCCCCACATCAAATTATCTCTAGAAGTTGATTTTCATTGAATTCCGACAATGTTGTATTTTTTAACGTAACTCGGTAGCCATCTTAAAAATGGCCACCATTTTGAAATTTTTCGTAATATGAATTCCAAGATGTAATGGTGACGGTGCTTTGTGTAAAGTTTGATTGGAATCCATCAATGCATAGCAGAGAAATGGAGGCGACAAAAAACCTCCATTTCCCCATAGGCTTCTATGCAAATGTAACGTGGCGGCCATCTTGGAAAAGGTGGCCATTTTGGAATTTTTTGATATGTGAATTCCAAGATGTAATGATGATGGTGCTTTGTGTAAAGTTTGATTGGAATCCATCAATGCATAGCAGAGAAATGGAGGTGACAAAAAACCTCCATTTCCCCATAGGCTTCTATGCAAACGTAACGGTTGTGGCTGCGGCCACACGGTGTGAAATTTTTTTTTTCAAACTTTCCTGTCTTCTTAAGGTTGATGAGGTCCAACTTCCTATAAAAAAACTTTGGAATATCTCAAACCATGGTGAAGCTATTGTAGAAAAATCATTTTCCCATAGGCCCCATGTTAAATCTATTTTTAGCCATGGCGGCCATCTTGTTTTTCCGTTCCGCCCCAAAATCATCTCAAACCTGTATCTCATTATGGTCTTCCATCATACCAAGTTTGGTCCCTCTGTGCTTCTAGGTTTCCGAAAAATTAAGGAAAATGCCCAAAATCACTCATGCATAACTTTCTGGTTTCCATGGAGATGGTTCCACATATCACCATTTTTAAAGTTGATTGCATAACTTCAGATAGTGGTTCTACTTTATGCCATGTGATGTTCTAATCCAATCAGCCATCTCTGAGTTATCAGCCGGACAAAAAGTGAGGAAGAATAATAATAATAAAAAATTTACGTTTCCCGAAACGTTGAAGTCGCCTCCCGTTCCGCACTTTTGACCGAGTAGAGGGAACTAAAAGTCAAGAGCACAACTTCATAACATGAGCTTTCAGTTGGCCAAGTTTCATTTCGATCGGTTAAAAGATGAGCGAGAAAACGAGCAAACTTTAAAACGGCCGCCATTTTGAAACCGGAAGTCGGACAAAAAATTTTTTTTGCAAAAATGCTCAGGATAGTTAGCTGTATCAGTATACCAATTTTCATTGAAATTGCTCTGGCCATAACTGAGATCTGACAACGGCCGCCATTTTGTAAAACTTTAAAACGGCCGCCATTTTGAAACCGGAAGTCGGACAAAACATTTTTAAATAGTGGCACACTTAGGGTATCATAAGCTACCTGTATACCAAATTTCGTCTAAATCGGATGACGTTTAAATTTTTACATTTTTAGGGGGGTGGTGTTCGGATGGCGGCCATTTTGAAATGTCGGCCGCGTCAAATTTTTTTTTGCAAAAATGCTCGGGATAGTTAGCTGTACCAGTATACCAATTTTCATTGAAATTGCTTTGGCAATTACTGAGATCTGACAACGGCCATCATTTTTTTCAACGGCGGCCATTTTGAAAATGGCGGCCATTTTGAAAATTTCAAAAGTGGATTGCACAACTTCAGGTCACCCTTAACATGTTCCCAAAGTTTCATTTCGATCGGTTAAAAGATGAGCGAGAAAACGAGCGGACAACATTGCGAGGGGAAAACATAAGAAATATGAAAATAATAATAATTAAAATTTACGTTTCCCGAAACGTTGAAGTCGCCTCCCGTTCCGCAGTTTTGACCGAGTAGAGGGAACTAAAAGTCAAGAGCACAACTTCATAACATGAGCTTTCAGTTGGCCAAGTTTCATTTCGATCGGTTAAAAGATGAGCGAGAAAACGAGCAAACTTTAAAACGGCCGCCATTTTGAAACCGGAAGTCGGACAAAAAATTTTTTTTGCAAAAATGCTCAGGATAGTTAGCTGTATCAGTATACCAATTTTCATTGAAATTGCTCTGGCCATAACTGAGATCTGACAACGGCCGCCATTTTGTAAAACTTTAAAACGGCCGCCATTTTGAAACCGGAAGTCGGACAAAACATTTTTAAATAGTGGCACACTTAGGGTATCATAAGCTACCTGTATACCAAATTTCGTCTAAATCGGATGACGTTTAAATTTTTACATTTTTAGGGGGGTGGTGTTCGGATGGCGGCCATTTTGAAATGTCGGCCGCGTCAAATTTTTTTTTGCAAAAATGCTCGGGATAGTTAGCTGTACCAGTATACCAATTTTCATTGAAATTGCTTTGGCAATTACTGAGATCTGACAACGGCCGTCATTTTTTTCAACGGCGGCCATTTTGAAAATGGCGGCCATTTTGAAAATTTCAAAAGTGGATTGCACAACTTCAGGTCACCCTTAACATGTTCCCAAAGTTTCATTTCGATCGGTTAAAAGATGAGCGAGAAAACGAGCGGACAACATTGCGAGGGGAAAACATAAGAAATATGAAAATAATAATAATTAAAATTTACGTTTCCCGAAACGTTGAAGTCGCCTCCCGTTCCGCACTTTTGACCGAGTAGAGGGAACTAAAAGTCAAGAGCACAACTTCATAACATGAGCTTTCAGTTGGCCAAGTTTCATTTCGATCGGTTAAAAGATGAGCGAGAAAACGAGCAAACTTTAAAACGGCCGCCATTTTGAAACCGGAAGTCGGACAAAAAAATTTTTTTGCAAAAATGCTCAGGATAGTTAGCTGTATCAGTATACCAATTTTCATTGAAATTGCTCTGGCCATAACTGAGATCTGACAACGGCCGCCATTTTGTAAAACTTTAAAACGGCCGCCATTTTGAAACCGGAAGTCGGACAAAACATTTTTAAATAGTGGCACACTTAGGGTATCATAAGCTACCTGTATACCAAATTTCGTC
Source organism: Limnoperna fortunei (assembly GCA_944474755.1). Lineage (NCBI taxonomy): Eukaryota > Metazoa > Mollusca > Bivalvia > Mytilida > Modiolidae > Limnoperna > Limnoperna fortunei. The sequence goes on from OX104119.1 coordinate 44,422,254, forward strand.
TAAATCGGATGACGTTTAAATTTTTACATTTTTAGGGGGGTGGTGTTCGGATGGCGGCCATTTTGAAATGTCGGTCGCGTCAAATTTTTTTTTGCAAAAATGCTCGGGATAGTTAGCTGTACCAGTATACCAATTTTCATTGAAATTGCTTTGGCAATTACTGAGATCTGACAACGGCCGTCATTTTTTTCAACGGCGGCCATTTTGAAAATGGCGGCCATTTTGAAAATTTCAAAAGTGGATTGCACAACTTCAGGTCACCCTTAACATGTTCCCAAAGTTTCATTTCGATCGGTTAAAAGATGAGCGAGAAAACGAGCGGACAACATTGCGAGGGGAAAACATAAGAAATATGAAAATAATAATAATAAGAAACGGAGTAAAAACAATAAGTCGCCCGACACTTCGTGGTCGGCGACTTAATAATTAAAATTTACGTTTCCCGAAACGTTGAAGTCGCCTCCCGTTCCGCACTTTTGACCGAGTAGAGGGAACTAAAAGTCAAGAGCACAACTTCATAACATGAGCTTTCAGTTGGCCAAGTTTCATTTCGATCGGTTAAAAGATGAGCGAGAAAACGAGCAAACTTTAAAACGGCCGCCATTTTGAAACCGGAAGTCGGACGAAAAATTTTTTTTGCAAAATTGCTCAGGATAGTTAGCTGTATCAGTATACCAATTTTCATTGAAATTGCTCTGGCCATAACTGAGATCTGACAACGGCCGCCATTTTGTAAAACTTTAAAACGGCCGCCATTTTGAAACCGGAAGTCGGACAAAACATTTTTAAATAGTGGCACACTTAGGGTATCATAAGCTACCTGTATACCAAATTTCGTCTAAATCGGATGACGTTTAAATTTTTACATTTTTAGGGGGGTGGTGTTCGGATGGCGGCCATTTTGAAATGTCGGCCGCGTCAAATTCTTTTTTGCAAAAATGCTCGGGATAGTTAGCTGTACCAGTATACCAATTTTCATTGAAATTGCTTTGGCAATTACTGAGATCTGACAACGGCCGTCATTTTTTTCAACGGCGGCCATTTTGAAAATGGCGGCCATTTTGAAAATTTTAAAAGTGGATTGCACAACTTCAGGTCACCCTTAACATGTTCCCAAAGTTTCATTTCGATCGGTTAAAAGATGAGCGAGAAAACGAGCGGACAACATTGCGAGGGGAAAACATAAGAAATATGAAAATAATAATAATAATAATTAAAATTTACGTTTCCCGAAACGTTGAAGTCGCCTCCCGTTCCGCACTTTTGACCGAGTAGAGGGAACTAAAAGTCAAGAGCACAACTTCATAACATGAGCTTTCAGTTGGCCAAGTTTCATTTCGATCGGTTAAAAGATGAGCGAGAAAACGAGCAAACTTTAAAACGGCCGCCATTTTGAAACCGGAAGTCGGACGAAAAATTTTTTTTGCAAAATTGCTCAGGATAGTTAGCTGTATCAGTATACCAATTTTCATTGAAATTGCTCTGGCCATAACTGAGATCTGACAACGGCCGCCATTTTGTAAAACTTTAAAACGGCCGCCATTTTGAAACCGGAAGTCGGACAAAACATTTTTAAATAGTGGCACACTTAGGGTATCATAAGCTACCTGTATACCAAATTTCGTCTAAATCGGATGACGTTTAAATTTTTACATTTTTAGGGGGGTGGTGTTCGGATGGCGGCCATTTTGAAATGTCGGCCGCGTCAAATTCTTTTTTGCAAAAATGCTCGGGATAGTTAGCTGTACCAGTATACCAATTTTCATTGAAATTGCTTTGGCAATTACTGAGATCTGACAACGGCCGTCATTTTTTTCAACGGCGGCCATTTTGAAAATGGCGGCCATTTTGAAAATTTTAAAAGTGGATTGCACAACTTCAGGTCACCCTTAACATGTTCCCAAAGTTTCATTTCGATCGGTTAAAAGATGAGCGAGAAAACGAGCGGACAACATTGCGAGGGGAAAACATAAGAAATATGAAAATAATAATAATAATAATTAAAATTTACGTTTCCCGAAACGTTGAAGTCGCCTCCCGTTCCGCACTTTTGACCGAGTAGAGGGAACTAAAAGTCAAGAGCACAACTTCATAACATGAGCTTTCAGTTGGCCAAGTTTCATTTCGATCGGTTAAAAGATGAGCGAGAAAACGAGCAAACTTTAAAACGGCCGCCATTTTGAAACCGGAAGTCGGACAAAAAATTTTTTTTGCAAAAATGCTCAGGATAGTTAGCTGTATCAGTATACCAATTTTCATTGAAATTGCTCTGGCCATAACTGAGATCTGACAACGGCCGCCATTTTGTAAAACTTTAAAACGGCCGCCATTTTGAAACCGGAAGTCGGACAAAACATTTTTAAATAGTGGCACAATTAGGGTATCATAAGCTACCTGTATACCAAATTTCGTCTAAATCGGATGACGTTTAAATTTTTACATTTTTAGGGGGGTGGTGTTCGGATGGCGGCCATTTTGAAATGTCGGCCGCGTCAAATTTTTTTTTGCAAAAATGCTCGGGATAGTTATCTGTACCAGTATACCAATTTTCATTGAAATTGCTTTGGCAATTACTGAGATCTGACAACGGCCGTCATTTTTTTCAACGGCGGCCATTTTGAAAATGGCGGCCATTTTGAAAATTTCAAAAGTGGATTGCACAACTTCAGGTCACCCTTAACATGTTCCCAAAGTTTCATTTCGATCGGTTAAAAGATGAGCGAGAAAACGAGCGGACAACATTGCGAGGGGAAAAAGGAAAACATAAGAAATATGAAAATAATTAAAATTTACGTTTCCCGAAACGTTGAAGTCGCCTCCCGTTCCGCACTTTTGACCGAGTAGAGGGAACTAAAAGTCAAGAGCACAACTTCATAACATGAGCTTTCAGTTGGCCAAGTTTCATTTCGATCGGTTAAAAGATGAGCGAGAAAACGAGCAAACTTTAAAACGGCCGCCATTTTGAAACCGGAAGTCGGACAAAAAATTTTTTTCGCAAAAATGCTCAGGATAGTTAGCTGTATCAGTATACCAATTTTCATTGAAATTGCTCTGGCCATAACTGAGATCTGACAACGGCCGCCATTTTGTAAAACTTTAAAACGGCCGCCATTTTGAAACCGGAAGTCGGACAAAAATTTTGAAAATAGTGGCACACTCAGGGTATCATAAGCTACCTGTATACCAAATTTCGTTTAAATCGGATGACGTTTAAATTTTTACAGTTTTAGGGGGAAGGTGTTCGGATGGCGGCCATTTTGAAATGTCGGCCGCGTCAAATTTTTTTTTGCAAAAATGCTCGGGATAGGGAGCTGTATCAGTATACCAATTTTCATTGAAATTGCTTTGGCAATTACTGAGATCTGACAACGGCCGTCATTTTTTTTCAACGGCGGCCATTTTGAAAATGGCGGCCATTTTGAAAATTTCAAAAGTGGATTGCACAACTTCAGGTCACCCTTATTATGTTCCCAAAGTTTCATTTCGATCGGTTAAAAGATGAGCGAGAAAACGAGCGGACAACATTGCGAGGGGAAAAAGGAAAACATAAGAAATATGAAAATAATAATAATAATTAAAATTTACGTTTCACGAAACGTTGAAGTCGCCTCCCGTTCCGCACTTTTGAAAGTCAAGAGCACAACTTCATAACATGAGCTTTCAGTTGGCCAAGTTTCATTTCGATCGGTTAAAAGATGAGCGAGAAAACGAGCGGACAACATTGCGAGGGGAAAAAGGAAAACATAAGAAATATGAAAATAATAATAATAATTAAAATTTACGTTTCCCGAAACGTTGAAGTCGCCTCCCGTTCCGCACTTTTGACCGAGTAGAGGGAACTAAAAGTCAAGAGCACAACTTCATAACATGAGCTTTCAGTTGGCCAAGTTTGATTTCGATCGGTTAAAAGATGAGCGAGAAAACGAGCAAACTTTAAAACGGCCGCCATTTTGAAACCGGAAGTCGGACAAAAAATTTTTTTTGCAAAAATGCTCAGGATAGTTAGCTGTATCAGTAAACCAATTTTCATTGAAATTGCTCTGGCCATAACTGAGATCTGACAACGGCCGCCATTTTGTAAAACTTTAAAACGGCCGCCATTTTGAAACCGGAAGTCGGACAAAACATTTTTAAATAGTGGCACACTTAGGGTATCATAAGCTACCTGTATACCCAATTTCGTCTAAATCGGATGACGTTTAAATTTTTACATTTTTAGGGGGGTGGTGTTCGGATGGCGGCCATTTTGAAATGTCGGCCGCGTCAAATTTTTTTTTGCAAAAATGCTCGGGATAGTTAGCTGTACCAGTATACCAATTTTCATTGAAATTGCTTTGGCAATTACTGAGATCTGACAACGGCCGTCATTTTTTTCAACGGCGGCCATTTTGAAAATGGCGGCCATTTTGAAAATTTCAAAAGTGGATTGCACAACTTCAGGTCACCCTTAACATGTTCCCAAAGTTTCATTTCGATCAATTAAAAGATGAGCGAGAAAACGAGCGGACAACATTGCGAGGGGAAAACATAAGAAATATGAAAATAATAATAATAATAATAACAAGTGCTGATTGTGATTGCAAGCAAGTCACAAAAAAATCCCCTCCCGTGCCCACTTTTGTCACAATTCGGACAACTTTTCAATTTTCGCACTTTGGCGGCCATTTTGAATATGGCGGCCATCTTGGACTTTGGCAGCCATCTTGGATTTGTTCGACATGTTGTTCGTAATATCAATATTGACCTAAATGCCAATTTTTGTTGAAATCAGACAACTTTTCAATATTCGCACTTTGGCAGCCATTTTGAATATGACAGCCATCTTGGATTTGTTCGAAAGTGTCGCCATGTTGTTCGTAATATCAATATTGACCTAAATGCCAATTTTCGTTGAAATCGGACAACTTTTCAATTTTCGCACTTTGGTGGCCATTTTGAATATGGCGGCCATCTTGGACTTTGGCGGCCATCTTGGATTTGTTCAAACATGTCACCATGTTGTTCGTAATATCAATATTCACCTAAATGCCAATTTTCGTTGAAATCGGACAACTTTTCAATTTTCGCACTTTGGAGGCCATTTTGAATATGGCGGCCATCTTGGACTTTGGCGGCCATCTTTGATTTGTTCGAACATGTCACCATGTTGTTCGTAATATCAATATTGACCTAAATGCCAATTTTCGTTGAAATCGGACAACTTTTCAATTTTCGCACTTTGGCGGCCATTTTGAATATGGTGGCCATCTTGGATTTTTCGGAAAATGGTCCCATATTGTCCGGGACCTTAATATTGACCTATAAACCTATTTTGGTTCATATCCATATTGTTTGTGATTTTTTATGATTAATTTTGTATTTTTTTCAAATTCAAAATGGCCGCCAATCCAAGATGGCCGCCATTTTCAAAATTTCGAAATCGGAAACAACATTTCCTAGTGGTGACCTATCTTTCTGGTAAGTTTCATTGACCTATGTCTTTTCGTCTTCGAGAAATCCTACGGACAAAGTTAGGTCCAGAAGAAGAAGAAGAAGAAGAAGAAGAAGAAGAAGAAGAAGAAGAAGAAGAAGAAGAAGAAGAAGAAGAAGAAGAATAATAATAATAATAAGAAACGGTGCAAAAACAATAAATCCCCGACACTTCGTGGTCGGGGATTTAATAATTAAAATTTACGTTTCCCGAAACGTTGAAGTCGCCTCCCGTTCCGCACTTTTGACCGAGTAGAGGGAACTAAAAGTCAAGAGCACAACTTCATAACATGAGCTTTCAGTTGGCCAAGTTTCATTTCGATCGGTTAAAAGATGAGCGAGAAAACGAGCAAACTTTAAAACGGCCGCCATTTTGAAACCGGAAGTCGGACAAAAAATTTTTTTTGCAAAAATGCTCAGGATAGTTAGCTGTATCAGTATACCAATTTTCATTGAAATTGCTCTGGCCATAACTGAGATCTGACAACGGCCGCCATTTTGTAAAACTTTAAAACGGCCGCCATTTTGAAACCGGAAGTCGGACAAAAATTTTGAAAATAGTGGCACACTCAGGGTATCATAAGCTACCTGTATACCAAATTTCGTTTAAATCGGATGACGTTTAAATTTTTACATTTTTAGGGGGGTGGTGTTCGGATGGCGGCCATTTTGAAATGTCGGCCGCGTCAAATTTTTTTTTGCAAAAATGCTCGGGATAGTTAGCTGTACCAGTATACCAATTTTCATTGAAATTGCTTTGGCAATTACTGAGATCTGACAACGGCCGTCATTTTTTTTCAACGGCGGCCATTTTGAAAATGGCGGCCATTTTGAAAATTTCAAAAGTGGATTGCACAACTTCAGGTCACCCTTAACATGTTACCAAAGTTTCATTTCGATCGGTTAAAAGATGAGCGAGAAAACGAGCGGACAACATTGCGAGGGGAAAAAGGAAAACATAATAATAATAATTAAAATTTACGTTTCCCGAAACGTTGAAGTCGCCTCCCGTTCCGCACTTTTGACCGAGTAGAGGGAACTAAAAGTCAAGAGCACAACTTCATAACATGAGCTTTCAGTTGGCCAAGTTTCATTTCGATCGGTTAAAAGATGAGCGAGAAAACGTGCAAACTTTAAAACGGCCGCCATTTTGAAACCGGAGGTCGGACAAAAATTTTTTTTTGCAAAAATGCTCAGGATAGTTAGCTGTATGAGTATACCAATTTTCATTGAAATTGCTCTGGCCATAACTGAGATCTGACAACGGCCGCCATTTTGTAAAACTTTAAAACGGCCGCCATTTTGAAACCGGAAGTCGGACAAAACATTTTTAAATAGTGGCACACTTAGCGTATCATAAGCTACCTGTATACCAAATTTCGTCTAAATCGGATGACGTTTAAATTTTTACATTTTTAGGGGGGTGGTGTTCGGATGGCGGCCATTTTGAAATGTCGGCCGCGTCAAATTTTTTTTTGCAAAAATGCTCGGGATAGTTAGCTGTACCAGTATACCAATTTTCATTGAAATTGCTTTGGCAATTACTGAGATCTGACAACGGCCGTCATTTTTTTCAACGGCGGCCATTTTGAAAATGGCGGCCATTTTGAAAATTTCAAAAGTGGATTGCACAACTTCAGGTCACCCTTAACATGTTCCCAAAGTTTCATTTCGATCGGTTAAAAGATGAGCGAGAAAACGAGCGGACAACATTGCGAGGGGAAAACATAAGAAATATTAAAATTTACGTTTCCCGAAACGTTGAAGTCGCCTCCCGTTCCGCACTTTTGACCGAGTAGAGGGAACTAAAAGTCAAGAGCACAACTTCATAACATGAGCTTTCAGTTGGCCAAGTTTCATTTCGATCGGTTAAAAGATGAGCGAGAAAACGAGCAAACTTTAAAACGGCCGCCATTTTGAAACCGGAAGTCGGACAAAAAATTTTTTTTGCAAAAATGCTCAGGATAGTTAGCTGTATCAGTATACCAATTTTCATTGAAATTGCTCTGGCCATAACTGAGATCTGACAACGGCCGCCATTTTGTAAAACTTTAAAACGGCCGCCATTTTGAAACCGGAAGTCGGACAAAAATTTTGAAAATAGTGGCACACTCAGGGTATCATAAGCTACCTGTATACCAAATTTCGTTTAAATCGGATGACGTTTAAATTTTTACAGTTTTAGGGGGGTGGTGTTCGGATGGCGGCCATTTTGAAATGTCGGCCGCGTCAAATTTTTTTTGGCAAAAATGCTCGGGATAGGGAGCTGTATCAGTATACCAATTTTCATTGAAATTGCTTTGGCAATTACTGAGATCTGACAACGGCCGTCATTTTTTTTTTCAACGGCGGCCATTTTGAAAATGGCGGCCATTTTGAAAATTTCAAAAGTGGATTGCACAACTTCAGGTCACCCTTATTATGTTCCCAAAGTTTCATTTCGATCGGTTAAAAGATGAGCGAGAAAACGAGCGGACAACATTGCGAGGGGAAAAAGGAAAACATAAGAAATATGAAAATAATAATAATAAGAAACGGAGTAAAAACAATAAGTCGCCCGACACTTCGTGGTCGGCGACTTAATAATAAGAAACGGAGTAAAAACAATAAGTCGCCCGACACTTCGTGGTCGGCGACTTAATAATAAACTAGAATTGCCATTGCGAGCAATAGCAGATGTCGCCCCGAAATTTTTTTTTTTCCGTCATGTGAATTCCAAAATCGATGATTCCATGTTGCTCCCCACATCAAAATATCTCTAGAAGTTGATTTTCATTGAATTCCGACAATGTTGTAATTTTTAACGTAACTCGGCAGCCATCTTAAAAATGGCCGCCATTTGAAATTTTTCGTAATATGAATTCCAAGATGTAATGGTGACGGTGCTTTGTGTAAAGTTTGATTGGAATCCATCAATGCATAGCAGAGAAATGGAGGCGACAAAAAACCTCCATTTCCCCATAGGCTTCTATGCAAATGTAACATGGCGGCCATCTTGTAAAAGGTGGCCATTTTAGAATTTTTTGATATGTGAATTCCAAGATGTAATGATGACGGTGCTTTGTGTAAAGTTTGATTGGAATCCATCAATGCATAGCAGAGAAATGGAGGTGACAAAAAACCTCCATTTCCCCATAGGCTTCTATGCAAACGTAACGGTTGTGGCTGCGGCCACACGGTGTGAAATTTTTGTTTCAAACTTTCCTGTCTTCTTGAGGTTGATGAGGTCCAACTTCCTATAAAAAAACTTTGGAATATCTCAAACCATGGTGAAGCTATTGTAGAAAAATCATTTTCCCATAGGCCCCATGTTAAATCTATTTTTAGCCATGGCGGCCATCTTGTTTTTCCGTTCCGCCCCAAAATCATCTCAAACCTGTATCTCATTATGGTCTTCCATCATACCAAGTTTGGTCCCTCTGTGCTTCTAGGTTTCCGAAAAATTAAGGAAAATGCCCAAAATCACTCATGCATAACTTTCTGGTTTCCATGGAGATGGTTCCACATATCACCATTTTTAAAGTTGATTGCACAACTTCAGATAGTGGTTCTACTTTATGCCATGTGATGTTCTAATCCAATCAGCCATCTCTGAGTTATCAGCCGGACAAAAAGTGAGGAAGAATAATAATAATAATAATAATAATAATAATAATAATAATAATAGTGAAAAAGAAACAGTAGAATAACAATATGTCGCCCCGACAAAGTCTGGGGCGACATAATTAAAGTTCCTTTCTTCCTTCGGAAGAAAAAATCATGTTTTCCACATCAAGCGACATTTTTCACACCGCAGCGTAAAAAAAAAAATGTTTTTTTCTATATAAAAGTACATAACTGCACAAAATATACGTCAAACGTAGCAGAAAACTATGCAAAAATGACTCGTCACATCCTAGGCTCGAACCGACGATGTCAGTTTTGGAAGACAGCGATGTAACCACTGCGCTACGGAAGCTTGTTGTTGAAATGTCAAATTTTGACGTATATATACCTTCTATGTGTTTTCTACATTTAAAATACAAAGACATTTTGTAATGTTTTCGTGTATTTACAAATGAAATAAATAAGAAAGACAGAAAATTCTTTGATTTTTATTTATGAAATACAAATAAAACGCATTGATTTGACTGGTGGAAGCGACTGAAGTCACGTGACAATTCTTTATATTATCACGGAGTTGTTTTTTTTTTTTTTTTTTTTTTTTTTTTGTTGAAAAGATTACTTGTCAGGACGTCAACAGTGATGCTATTTCGACAGTTTAATTCAAAGGAATGTTACTTTCAATTCATTGTAATAGGGAAACCGTTTCTTTGTTCGGTAAAATACTGCAGTCGTGTTTACCGGACGACACTCGATGTCATTTCAAAATAAATGCTCAAGTAGAAAAAATGTTTGTTTCAGCTAGAACAACTCATGAAGACATAATTCAGATGTATATTTTAAGGATTAATCGATGCACAAACATTCAACCGCTGAAATCTAGGGGGTACCGATGGGGTCTCGACATTTGATTTTTTCTGCCGATTTTCGAGTTTGTTGACATTTATGCACATCCGAGATACTTGGTTGGGGTAAAATCGACATTCCAAATCGATTGGCGCCATTTTCAAAAGGCTAGGATTTATGGTTTTTCTGAAAATCGCGATTTTTGCATAAAAAACCTATCTTCAACTTTCATGACCTGGAAATTTTTTTATCGTTCGTCAGAATGATTTCTACTGTAGCGACAATTCAAGGACATCGATCCCCGAACTATTTGGCGTCCATTTTGTTTCACCATTCTCCGTGGTCTAGGATGAAATCTGCACACTACATTCTTATGGGGTCCCTTAGAAACACACCCCCCCCTTTATTTTTGCAGGCTGGCGGAATACCCTAAAATTCCCCATGTTTTTGCCCATGCCTGGCACCAAATTGTATTGCGACATGTAGCAAGCTAAAAATACAAAGCGAATCCAAAGGTACAAAAATTCACATGTCGCTGTACTGAAAGACAGGTGACCTTGACCTTTGACCTTGTGACCTTGGGCAAGGTCAAGGTGAAAGTTGACATTTTACCTATTACAAGTTATTGCCTATCTTTTACCGTTTCAAGGGAATAGCGATGGCGAGACAATGTCAAAATTGAGAACGTGACCTTGACCTTTGACCTTGTGTCCATTTTCAAGGTCAAGGTCAATGATGACCAATGATATAAGGTTTCATGTATATATCTGTTATAGTTACTGAGATATAGTGATCTAATGTAACTCACAATGCATATTATTGGTCTGAAGGGAGGCAACTCTTATAAAATGTCAAATAAAAAAAGTGACGATTCAAGATCTTAATATGATACACATTTTGGTAAAAGTTTCAGTTCTCTATCTATTATAGTAAAGGAGGAGATCTGCACACAACAAAGGGTCAAAAATTAGAACATGACCTTGATCTTTGACCTTGTGACCTTTTTCAAGGTCAAGGTCAATGATGACCAACTGTGAAATATCTAAATAGTGGCACACTCAGGGTATCATAAGCTACCTGTATACTAAATTTCGTCTAAATCGGATGACGTTTAAATTTTTGCATTTTTAGGGGGGTGGTGTTCGGATGGCGGCCATTTTGAAATGTCGGTCGCGTCAAATTTTTTTTTGCAAAAATGCTCGGGATAGGGAGCTGTATCAGTATACCAATTTTCATTGAAATTGCTTCGGCAATTACTGAGATCTGACAACGGCCGTCATTTTTTTTCAACGGCGGCCATTTTGAAAATGGCGGCCATTTTGAAAATTTCAAAAGTGGATTGCACAACTTCAGGTCACCCTTAACATGTTCCCAAAGTTTCATTTCGATCGGTTAAAAGATGAGCGAGAAAACGAGCGGACAACATTGCGAGGGGAAAAAGGAAAACATAAGAAATATGAAAATAATAATAATAATAAGAAACGGAGTAAAAACAATAAGTCGCCCGACACTTCGTGGTCGGCGACTTAATAATAATAAGAAACGGAGTAAAAACAATAAGTCGCCCGACACTTCGTGGTCGGCGACTTAATTAAAATTTACGTTTCCCGAAACGTTGAAGTCGCCTCCCGTTCCGCACTTTTGACCGAGTAGAGGGAACTAAAAGTCAAGAGCACAACTTCATAACATGAGCTTTCAGTTGGCCAAGTTTCATTTCGATCGGTTAAAAGATGAGCGAGAAAACGAGCAAACTTTAAAACGGCCGCCATTTTGAAACCGGAAGTCGGACAAAAAATTTTTTTTGCAAAAATGCTCAGGATAGTTAGCTGTATCAGTATACCAATTTTCATTGAAATTGCTCTGGCCATAACTGAGATCTGACAACGGCCGCCATTTTGTAAAACTTTAAAACGGCCGCCATTTTGAAACCGGAAGTCGGACAAAACATTTTTAAATAGTGGCACACTTAGGGTATCATAAGCTACCTGTATACCAAATTTCGTCTAAATCGGATGACGTTTAAATTTTTACATTTTTAGGGGGGTGGTGTTCGGATGGCGGCCATTTTGAAATGTCGGCCGCGTCAAATTTTTTTTTGCAAAAATGCTCGGGATAGTTAGCTGTACCAGTATACCAATTTTCATTGAAATTGCTTTGGCAATTACTGAGATCTGACAACGGCCGTCATTTTTTTCAACGGCGGCCATTTTGAAAATGGCGGCCATTTTGAAAATTTCAAAAGTGGATTGCACAACTTCAGGTCACCCTTAACATGTTCCCAAAGTTTCATTTCGATCGGTTAAAAGATGAGCGAGAAAACGAGCGGACAACATTGCGAGGGGAAAAAGGAAAACATAAGAAATATGAAAATAATAATAATTAAACATGATTGTGTTGGGATGCCAACACAGAAGTCGCCCAAATCCCCATGGATAGTATTCCATGCAAATCAGTAAAGCTGTACATCAAAATACGTCTAGAAATCAAATTTCGTTGAAATCGGACAAAGTTGACGTTTTTGGGGGGCGGGTGTGGTAAAACGGCGGCCATTTTAAAATGGCGGCTTTCGCATCAAATTTGTTTTCGCCACACTGCTCAGGATAGTTAACTCTACCAGTGTACCAATTTTCATTAAAATCCATCCACCCATCTCCGAGATCTGAGAGGGGGCCAAAAATCTTTAATGGCGGCCATTTTGAAAATGGCGGCCATTTTGAAAATTTCAAAAGTGGATGGCACACCTCTGAGTGACCCTCCACCCACCTCAGCAGGTTTTATCTTGACAGTACATCAAAATACGTCTAGAAATCAAATTTCGTTGAAATCGGACAAAGTTGACATTTTTTGGGGGCGGGTGTGATAAAATGGCGGCGATTTTAAAATGGCGGCGTTCGCATCAAATTTTTTTTTGCCACACTGCTCAGGATGGTTAACTCTACCAGTGTACCAATTTTCATTAAAATCCATCCACCCATCTCCGAGATCTGAGAGGTCGCCAAAAATCTTTAATGGCGGCCATTTTGAAAATGGCGGCCATTTTGAAAATTTCAAAAGTGAATGGCACACCTCTGAGTGACCCTCCACCCACCTCAGCAGGTTTTATCTTGATTGGTCAAAGCGTTTTCAAAAAATGTGTCGGACAAGTTCATGATTAAGAAAAATGTGTGGAAAAGAATAATAATAATAATAATAATAATAATAAGAAACGGTGCAAACACAATAAGTCTCCCAAAAAAAATTTTTTTGGGCGACTTAATAAGAAACGGAGTAAAAACAATAAGTCGCCCGACACTTCGTGGTTCCTACCGCAGGTCGGGGGTTCTCTCCGGGTACTCCGGCTTCCTCCCCCAATAAAAACTGGACGCCATGAAATAGCTGAAAAATTGCTGAAAGTGGCGTTAAAACACCATTCAAACAAACAAACAAGACACTTCGTGGTCGGCGACTTAACTAGTGCTGATTGTGTTGGGATGCCAACACAGAATGTCTCCCAAACGAACCCCCATTGCCACTCTATATTCTTGTGCATGTTGAAAACCCCCAAATAGACATGATATTCTTAGTTTGTGGATTAAAATCTACCTACATATCAAATTTCGTTGCAATCGGACTAAGTTGATGTGTGATGTTTGTTCTCTATCACATCTTAATTATAGAAAGTTACTCATAGACTTATGCAAACGATGACGTTCACTCTATTTCCATTTACTTGCACAATATAATTTTTATATTAATACATTATACAAAGTCAGTGAAGAAATATTTTTACAATATCATGGAAACTGTAATATATTGGCAACACATAACAAGTTGGTGAGTTCTGGAAGTTTTTATAGAAGACGAGATCAAGACAGCTACCAGATTCTGTTGTTCTTCCACATACACCTTGTGAGTAGCCATAATTTGTACACAACTGCATAACCATAGATGAACTTCTTAATATGTCGTCATTGAAATCACCAACAATCAAGATTGGACCATTCTCACGTTCGTCAATCTGAAGAAGAAGTAGATTGAAGTTTTCACAGAACCGTTTTAATGGGTATACTGGTGGTCGATATACATTTACTATTAAAAGGTTAGTCGGCCCTTTGATTTTTACAGCTATGCATTCTAAGTTGTTAACTGCAAGGTTTTGTTTTTGGGAATCTAAATGTTTATGCACAAATGTTGCTATTCCACCGCGTTCAGCCGATGAGAGCTGGGCATATAAAGGATCTATGGAAGAATAAGCTTCTGATCTAGCACAGCAGTGTGAATTGAAATCTGAATACAAGTCCGGAGGAAGATAAGCATCCTTCTTTAGCCAGGTCTCAGACAAGCAAATGATATCAGACTTTAAAATTGACTCAGTTTTCTTCAGATCTTTTAAGTGTGGTAAAAGTCCTTCAGTGTTATGGAAGGCTATTTCAAGAGAACATGCATCAGGTGTTGTCAAAGCATTCGTATATGGAACAAATTTGGTCATGGAATTGATTGACTCAGCGACATCTGGGGATGAATAAATGACATCGGGATCAAAGTCAATAATATGCAGGCCTTTCAAGCTGGTTACTCTGCTTAAAGCAACATATGCCATTCCAGGAGAAAATGTTTTTTTCAATGAAATAACTATTTCTGCTACTGTCATCCCTTGCACCTTGTGGATAGTGGCTGCCCATCCAAGTCTAAGCGGAAATTGTCTTCGAGTGACATTTCTACCTTTAACAGGTTCCTCAACAGGACATATTTTGACACACCCGGCTGGCAGGTCTTTAGTGTTTCTATATGTGTGCTGTTGTTTCTTTCCTGTCTTATCGTTGTCAAATTTAATAAGGATAGATGACACTTCTCCTTCTTTACTCCTTTGAATGCCATGGATTGTACCAAATGCTCCATTCACTAAGCCATCTTCCACATCTACATTCCTGATTAACATCACACGAGCACGGATTCCAATCTCAATCACATCAGGTAAGTCCTCTGAGCCTTTTGTTGAATAAGGTTCACCTCTTTGATGAAGCTGTCCAGTTACAGTGTTTCTGCACAGATCCTTTGCCTTACACATGTACCTAACTTGACATCTAAGTTTGACTATTTTCTCGTTGTGCTTGTCAACTTCTGCATTTGTAGGAAAGATGTGAAGAGCATCTTGAGCTTCATCTGGTGTACATGTGGTAGATACTGATGACAGGACTCTAATATCTTCATCAATCAAAGGAATTCCTTTTAAATGTGTTCGAATTCTATTCAAAAGGTTGGCAAAATCTGCATCTTTTTGTCGCATAATCTCATCTAAAGTAGCTATTTCAAAGAAAGAGTTCCAGAAATCTGCAGAAAGCACTGATGGTGGTCGATACAATGGTGTTGCCTTTATTGGTGGTAATTGATAGAAGTCACCCACGGAAAGAATTGAAATGTTTCCAAATGGTTGTTTACTTTTCTTTATCTGAGCTAGTCTACCATGTATATATGTTAGCATCTTGTGGTCAACCATTGAAATCTCATCTATCACAACAATTTGAAGATGTTCGAATCTGGATCGAAGAGTGTTGAGCAGATTTTCTCCAAGCGGTTTATATGGCAATTTGACAGCTTTTGGAATAGATAGAGCCGAATGTATTGTTGTACCTTGGATGTTGTATGCCGCAGTTCCGGTTGGTGCTACTAACATAACCGTTGGTGTTTCAGGATTCGTTGCCATTTTGGATAATATTCTAGTAGACTCCATGAAAATACATTTAATGACATGAGTCTTACCGGTACCAGCTCCTCCAGTTAAAAAAATCCTGAAAGGCTCTGGATTCTTATTGCAGACTTTGTCAACACACCAATTCCTTATGTGATAAAAAAGCTCTGCCTGCTTAATATTTAGTTGCCTCTTAAGGTGCATTGTTTGTTTCTCTGACATTAGTGATTTTACTTGTTCTACATGGTGCCCCCAAAAGTTTTCAGTTTCTTTGTCTCCTATAGTTTCCAGCTCTGGCATTTGCTCATATTCATCATACAAGGGAACTTCTTTTTCCATTAAGGACTCCAGCCTAGCAGATTCTGCCTCAGGGGCAATCTGCGCCCATCCATCTTCTCGAACTTTTCCAGCTTCAAAATCTTCCCATGCCTTATCCAGCTGTAATGGGTTGCTTTCATAACGATCTCTATTCTTTTCAATTATCTCCAATACTTTAAGACCATTTTCTACACCTGTCAAAACATACGCCTCGTATCGTTCAAACTCTTGTTTCATATCAGCATCTCTGTGGGGTAAAAAAAGCTGGACTAAAGTCATGTAGTATTCTTCAGGTGATTTGTTGACATTAAACCTTGGATATCTTATCACTGACTCCTTCCCAGTTCTCCGTTTTCTTATGAATCCAAGATCATTTTGTAATTCATAAACTTGTAACTGCCCTGTTGATTTTGGCTTCCTTGATTTCGGAATCACTGTAAACAAAGAGCAGAAATCAGCAAGGCACATGTTGTTAAATTCTGATGATGCTGGACGTGCATAATACCTCTCTATGATATTTGTCATCCATATGTTCTCTTCATTATCATTCTTGGATCTAATGACATTCATTGGCAGACTCATTTTAATTGTCTTACTGCCTGTTGGGATGAATGTAACTTCCCTAGAGCAATCTTTCAACTTTAAGCTACAGACCCTGTATACCGCTTCCTGAGCCGAGATTTCTCGGTTATTCATATAAACATGCCCAATTTGCTTCATTGTATCTGCAGCATCTTTGCAACCTTCAGCAGCCTCCTTCTTTGCACTTTGTAGCAATTCACTCATCTCACTCTCTGCTTTGCTGATGTATGCCAAAATGTAAGCTACACAACTATAGGCATCTGTAACATACTGAATGTCTATGTTGGCATTCCATGCTGTCAGCAGGTATTTGTTGTAATTATTTACCCAGCAGTCAGATGGATTTCTCTTGTGATAAATGGTATTTTTCCTTGTTACAGTCTTTAGAGCATCTTTGTATTCTTTGTAGGTTGTGTTTGCTTGTTGAAGAACTTGCTTCAATGGACAGTCAAACGAAAAGTCAGCACTGGATTTAATGTTCCAAATACATTTAAGTAGTTCTTTTGGGGAACGGTATGTCTTACAGACTTCATCAAATTCTTCAGCTGTTGTCGGAGCCTTCTGTGTTGCAGGATTGGGTTCTGTAACTTCATCATCTGGACGTATTATGAAGGTGTTCTTTATTGGTGGACGTGGAAAGTTAAATCGACAAGCAGTATTGTGTTTCCGGCAAGATTTTGTGTGATTAGGATTGTGCATTTGTACTGCTTGAACAATATTGAACAGTTCAGGTTCTGTGTCCTTGTCTGGGAGTTGACATGAAACGTGTTCATCTACAAATCTACACACATCACGGTCACTATCTTTGTCAAACTGTGGGGCATCCTTGATCCAAACCAGACTGTGTATGTGAGGGGATCCCCGTAATTGAAATTCTGTTCTTACAAAGAAATCTATTACTTTTCCTATAGGTTGAGCAGGAGACAACAGAATATCTCTGAACAAAGCCTTAACACGGTGATCAAACAACCTTGCACACATCAGTGCATTATTCTTTATCAGTTGACACTTGTCTGACCATTCTAATTCAGATGCTTTACGTGGATCATGACTTATTAGTAGCAATGTTTCAATGACTTCGTGCCAACGCATTTCTGCAGCTGAAAATGTCAGGAAAAATGTTGGAATTCCTATTTGTCTTATCATTGAATATAGTTCTCTCATGGTCCTTTCCCAGTATGGTGGGCTACCTCTGACTGGTTGGAGAAATCTGAAGCCTATATCTGAACTCAAAAACTTCTTCAGATTATCAGGATCTCTCAACATAGATGCTTTTAGTTTATGACCATCATCTAGTGTTTGTTTACCTTTCCTTAATGCAATAGAAATTTTGGAAGTGACGTTTGTAATCTCACAGACATACTGAGCAAAAAATATATACTGATTTTCAGCTGCAAATCTCGTATCAGTGCAGAGAAGACGTGCATTAAAATACTTAGATGGAGTAAGTTTAATTGATCTATGCATTGAGAATCCAAAATCGCCATCAGGCAATAAGTGAGGAAAGGCCATGGCTTCTATCTGTGGTTCTTTGAAGACACTTTTAGGACTCTGGTTCTCACCAGGAGCAAGGCAAAATATTTTTCCATCTGTGTCCAGAATTTCTTGAGCTATATCTAATGGTTGCAAGCAAGTTTCTACTGGGTAAGACTGTACTTCACTAAGTTGTTCAATATCATCATCTGACATATGATCATTTACTTCATTAGCAGACCTTTGAGATTTCATTTCATCATCTGAAATTTTATCATTCACATTTTCCTCTGACATCTGGTTTTTAATTTCTCTGTCTGAGATTTGGTCACTCATTTCAACATCTGAAATTACCTCATCAACTGACATTTGACTTGGCAGTATATCATCTGTCATTTCATCAGTTATAATTGTGGCTTCTCTGTCAGCATCATTCAAAGTAAAATGATTGTTTTCAGCTGTAGAATTCAATACTTCATCAGCACCTCTAACTAAATCTCTGTCAAGAACTTCATCAAACCAGTTATCAGTTACATGAACATCTGCATACCACTTATTGTACTGTTTTAGAAACTCGACAGCTTCTCTCACGTTCTGAGGATTAATCCACTCATATTCAAGATGTCCTTTGTATGACAACTTTCGTTTCAGTTTCACTCTTATCAGTTGTGATTCATTTGGTGTGCGTGGTAGTGTGGTTGCAACTTTATCAACATCTGATGGAACATTAATGACAGGGCCTTTAACACCTTTTTGACCACCTTTTGGCAGAGACACAATTTTCATGAATGGTAAACGTAAAGCCACAAGTTGTTTTTCTAAGCTATTTAATCTCTTTAACTCGGGTGGAATGTCTGCTAGGTCTAGACCATTAGCCAGTGCTTGAGGTGGCATATTCATTGCTAATAAATGTCTGTGACATGTGAAGCAAATCCATTCTTGAGCGCAAGGGCATTTAGCAGTACATTCTTTGGTGCATGAATGAACATATTTCCCAGTCAAACATTTTTCTGCAATTTCTGTCAATTTTCCTTTCTTCATATATTTGGATCGGTTACATGTTTTCACTTGTGATTTGTACAACACACGAATACACACAGTACATGTATAAACTGGAATATCACTAATACTCTTTTGGAAGGTTCTAACAGCAGTTGCAATACATTTTCTTCTCACTGTTACACTTTTCTTTTTCTTTAATCTTACCGCATAATCAGTATGATATTGTTGTCTTAGGCATTCTTTCAGTTTAGTCCTGAACAAAGGTTTACTTGAGTACTTTTTAATTGAAGAAATTTTCAAGTTTCTACGGAAAGAGTCAAATCTTGCATACTTGTTACTAGAGTAGGATTTTACTCTATCCTTGAATTCTACATTTGAAGCATATTTTTTCACAGATTTGAGCATTTTTGAGATTCTATATGCACTTACTTTTGAATACCAAATTTTATCACACAACTTCTTGTTATATCTATAAATCTTATCTGTCCTATACTTCAATCTCAGTTTGGCTTTCTTGTTTTCTCGAAAGTTAACATCAATTTCATAGAGAGTTTTTGATCTAGTCTTTGATCGTGTCTTTTTATGTTCTTTATATTTCAAATCAGTTTTATAAAGATTCTTTGACTTATTCTTTGATCTCATCTTAGTATTTTCTTTATAATTCAAATCGGTATCATAACGATTGTTTTGCTGAATTTTCTTGTTTTGTTGGTAACTTACATCAGTCTGATACTTATTATTTGCCCATTCTTTACTCTGTTGTTTCTTCTTTTCTTTGAATTCCTTATCGCTGTAGTATCTTTCAGATTCTCTTGATTTCTGAGGCAGTGGTGATTTGTTGGAGCAACAAACATTTTTTGGATCAACATGTTGTTGCTTTAATTTCCCTACAAAATATTCCTGTAAAGTTAATGTAACCGTATCTAAGTCTTGAGTGTCACTATTTCCAACAACAACATCAAAATGATTTTGGTTTGCATGGTAAAGGTAAATTCCTTTTTCTCCAACTGTATTTACTGTTCTGTGCCTTAACCACACCCATCTTTGTCCTGATAATGAGTACAAGTATATATCTGTTTGGAGTAAATGGCTGGCAGTAAAGATTTCAACTTCTGTTGCCCAAGTACCATTGCATCTCATGCCACTTGTTTGTAAATATTGTCCGACATTGTTTCTGTACGGTTCAGGAAGATATCCTCTTAGCTCATCTATGTTTTGTTCCAAGTGATCACATATTCTTTCTCTAATAAGTGCATTATAACTCTGATCGCCGAATATAACATGAGATAAGGAATTAAAGAAACAGTTTCCATCTCCTCTGATGTTATGTATTCCAACTGATTCTGGTACTTTTAGTTGTCTATTAGTGTTAACCTTTCTATGCTGTGATGGCCCAGGGTTCAGTAAACGTTGAGCATTTACTCTCCATGCTGCATTAACAGGATGGTATATAAATGAAGCATTAACCTGGAAACGAAAAACAATAGAAATAGAAGATACAATCTTTAATAAACAAAATTGTTGTTGAAAATAGTGTTTACTGTAGATAACTTGGAGGTATTTATTAGATATGATATACTTGTATTATCAAAGTGGAAAGGTGATGAACTTGAAGGTGTAGATTTTTTTTCAAACCTTATTATAAAAAGTATGAAATTAAACAACCAACCAAAATAAGACTCTTGAAAGCGTTTTGGATACCAGCAAAATATACTTTGCACATGTTTAGTGACATAATACCTTGCTAAAATGTCATATCTCTACAAAAAATCTTAGTTACAGTAAAAATGTCCTCTACCCATTTTAACGCTTTGACAAAAAGATTGGTATGTAAAATTGTTAACAAAAATATATACCAATGCTCTAGACTGGCGCTTTCTCAATTTATCTGTACTTCTTTGAGCTCTTGATCTTGGTTTTCTCATTATTTTTCTGTACTTTTACTCTGAAAATAACAAATATGAAAATTTATATTTCTTATTTTAAAGAAGGAATAAACCACACAGAAATGCAAGATATGTGCGCTGTATATAAGCAGTGTCTAACATGGGGAAAAAATTATATTACATGCATTTTCTTTCCTTTTATCCAGTTTTAAGGATCTGGAAAAAAAACAAAATATTATACATGACCCTTTAGCCATCAGTTCATATGCAGCATTATTGTTAATCATATGAAGTGAACGAGACAAAATAAGAAGAACATAGTCATATACATAGAAGCTGATGATAGATATAAGAGCTAAACAACGTGTACAGCGGATGTATATTAAGAAAATGATGTGCAAGTGTGAGTTATATATGATGCAACAAAAGCTGATATGAATTGAAGTTTCCAGCACCACCCCTAGGAGGACCTTACACAATAACTATGCAGTACATGTATAAGGGGGTCGTGTAGCATGACATATCTGATTAAATATAGTATACTCTTTAAATATCTAAAATGACTTTATTTTAACTGACTTTATTTAACCTGAAATTTGCTGTACTAAATCATTTTTTTCTTTAAAACTTTTAGTATGTATGTATAAGCAAAATTTATTTGCAATTAATGTTGAAAATTATGGGTAGACGGAAAATTCAGTAAACATACTTATTTATCAAAAATGTCATGAAAAATATTTGTGGGAAAATTGTGCAGTATGAACTCGGGATAAGATCCCACAAATATTTTTGGTGCCATGTTGAAATATTAAGATGAATATGCACATGCAATAATGTTAAAATAAAATGCTGATTGCAGATAAAAGTATTCATGGTAATGCAATACTGTATGTACATGTTACACTTTTGCAAGCAATAAAAAGATGTAATAAACACTTACGTTTTCCTTTACTAGTGGTGTTAATCTACCAATTGTCGTTAAAATCAGAGCTGTTAAAATTTTTCACCAAAACATCGCAAAATTTTTCATCAAAATATCGCGGCCATTTTGAAAGTTAAATTTTCAATTTAAGAATCACCATCCTTTAAAACCTGTAAATTTCAATTTAAGTTGAAATCAGAGCACTTTTGAAAATATTTGCAAATACCCTGAAAACTGTAAATATCACTTCGTAATTTATTTTCTTATTATTGAAGAGCACCTTATGCTCCAAATTGTGCTCTATCAATCTACAATTCTATAGTATACCTACATATCAAATTTCCTTAAAATTTAAAATAGGACTAAGTTGACATTTGGGGGGGGGGGGGTAGGGGGGAGTGTGGTGAAACTGCTTCCATCACAAAATGGTGTCGTTCGCATCCATTTTTTGTGGTAAAAATGCTCAGGATAGTTAGCTGTATCAGTATACCAATTATCATTGAAATTGCTCTGGCCATTACTGAGATCTGACAACGGCCGTCATTTTGTAAAACTTTAAAACGGCCGCCATTTTGAAACCGGAAGTCTGACAAACATTTTGAAAGTAGTGGCACACTCAGGGTACCATAATCTACCTTTGTACCAAATTTCGTCGAAATCGGATGATGTTTAAATTTTTTGCATTTTTAGGGGGGTGGTGTTCGGATGGCGGCCATTTTGAAATGTCGGTCGCGTCAAATTTTTTTTGCAAAAATGCTCAGGATAGTTAGCTGTATCAGTATACCAATTTTCATTGAAATTGCTCTGGCCATTACTGAGATCTGACAACGGCCGTCATTTTGTTAAACTTTAAAACGGCCGCCATTTTGAAACCGGAAGTCTGACAAACATTTTGAAAGTAGTGGCACACTCAGGGTACCATAATCTACCTTTGTACCAAATTTCGTCGAAATCGGATGATGTTTAAATTTTTTGAATTTTTAGGGGGGTGGTGTTCGGATGGCGGCCATTTTGAAATGTCGGTCGCGTCAAATTTTTTTTTGCAAAAATGCTCAGGATAGTTAGCTGTATCAGTATACCAATTTTCATTGAAATTGCTTTGGCAATTACTGAGATCTGACAACGGCCGTCATTTTTTTTCAACGGCGGCCATTTTGAAAATGGCGGCCATTTTGAAAATTTCAAAAGTGGATTGCACAACTTTAGGTCACCCTTAACATGTTCCCAAAGTTTCATCTTGATTGGACATTGCATCTCTGAGAAAATGTGCGGACAAGATTGAACGGAAAGAAAAAAGAAAGAAGAAGAATAATAATTAAAATTTACGTTTCCCGAAACGTTGAAGTCGCCTCCCGTTCCGCACTTTTGACCGAGTAGAGGGAACTAAAAGTCAAGAGCACAACTTCATAACATGAGCTTTCAGTTGGCCAAGTTTCATTTCGATCGGTTAAAAGATGAGCGAGAAAACGAGCAAACTTTAAAACGGCCGCCATTTTGAAACCGGAAGTCGGACAAAAAAATTTTTTTGCAAAAATGCTCAGGATAGTTAGCTGTATCAGTATACCAATTTTCATTGAAATTGCTCTGGCCATAACTGAGATCTGACAACGGCCGCCATTTTGTAAAACTTTAAAACGGCCGCCATTTTGAAACCGGAAGTCGGACAAAACATTTTTAAATAGTGGCACACTTAGGGTATCATAAGCTACCTGTATACCAAATTTCGTCTAAATCGGATGACGTTTAAATTTTTACATTTTTAGGGGGGTGGTGTTCGGATGGCGGCCATTTTGAAATGTCGGCCGCGTCAAATTTTTTTTTGCAAAAATGCTCGGGATAGTTAGCTGTACCAGTATACCAATTTTCATTGAAATTGCTTTGGCAATTACTGAGATCTGACAACGGCCGTCATTTTTTTCAACGGCGGCCATTTTGAAAATGGCGGCCATTTTGAAAATTTCAAAAGTGGATTGCACAACTTCAGGTCACCCTTAACATGTTCCCAAAGTTTCATTTCGATCGGTTAAAAGATGAGCGAGAAAACGAGCGGACAACATTGCGAGGGGAAAACATAAGAAATATGAAAATAATAATAATAATTAAAATTTACGTTTCCCGAAACGTTGAAGTCGCCTCCCGTTCCGCACTTTTGACCGAGTAGAGGGAACTAAAAGTCAAGAGCACAACTTCATAACATGAGCTTTCAGTTGGCCAAGTTTCATTTCGATCGGTTAAAAGATGAGCGAGAAAACGAGCAAACTTTAAAACGGCCGCCATTTTGAAACCGGAAGTCGGACAAAAAATTTTTTTTGCAAAAATGCTCAGGATAGTTAGCTGTATCAGTATACCAATTTTCATTGAAATTGCTCTGGCCATAACTGAGATCTGACAACGGCCGCCATTTTGTAAAACTTTAAAACGGCCGCCATTTTGAAACCGGAAGTCGGACAAAACATTTTTAAATAGTGGCACACTTAGGGTATCATAAGCTACCTGTATACCAAATTTCGTCTAAATCGGATGACGTTTAAATTTTTACATTTTTAGGGGGGTGGTGTTCGGATGGCGGCCATTTTGAAATGTCGGCCGCGTCAAATTTTTTTTTGCAAAAATGCTCGGGATAGTTAGCTGTATCAGTATACCAATTTTCATTGAAATTGCTTTGGCAATTACTGAGATCTGACAACGGCCGTCATTTTTTTTCAACGGCGGCCATTTTGAAAATGGCGGCCATTTTGAAAATTTCAAAAGTGGATTGCACAACTTCAGGTCACCCTTAACATGTTCCCAAAGTTTCATTTCGATCGGTTAAAAGATGAGCGAGAAAACGAGCGGACAACATTGCGAGGGGAAAAAGGAAAACATAAGAAATATGAAAATAATAATAATTAAAATTTACGTTTCCCGAAACGTTGAAGTCGCCTCCCGTTCCGCACTTTTGACCGAGTAGAGGGAACTAAAAGTCAAGAGCACAACTTCATAACATGAGCTTTCAGTTGGCCAAGTTTCATTTCGATCGGTTAAAAGATGAGCGAGAAAACGAGCAAACTTTAAAACGGCCGCCATTTTGAAACCGGAAGTCGGACAAAAAAATTTTTTTGCAAAAATGCTCAGGATAGTTAGCTGTATCAGTATACCAATTTTCATTGAAATTGCTCTGGCCATAACTGAGATCTGACAACGGCCGCCATTTTGTAAAACTTTAAAACGGCCGCCATTTTGAAACCGGAAGTCGGACAAAACATTTTTAAATAGTGGCACACTTAGGGTATCATAAGCTACCTGTATACCAAATTTCGTCTAAATCGGATGACGTTTAAATTTTTACATTTTTAGGGGGGTGGTGTTCGGATGGCGGCCATTTTGAAATGTCGGCCGCGTCAAATTTTTTTTGCAAAAATGCTCGGGATAGTTAGCTGTACCAGTATACCAATTTTCATTGAAATTGCTTTGGCAATTACTGAGATCTGACAACGGCCGTCATTTTTTTCAACGGCGGCCATTTTGAAAATGGCGGCCATTTTGAAAATTTCAAAAGTGGATTGCACAACTTCAGGTCACCCTTAACATGTTCCCAAAGTTTCATTTCGATCGGTTAAAAGATGAGCGAGAAAACGAGCGGACAACATTGCGAGGGGAAAACATAAGAAATATGAAAATAATAATAATAATAATTAAAATTTACGTTTCCCGAAACGTTGAAGTCGCCTCCCGTTCCGCACTTTTGACCGAGTAGAGGGAACTAAAAGTCAAGAGCACAACTTCATAACATGAGCTTTCAGTTGGCCAAGTTTCATTTCGATCGGTTAAAAGATGAGCGAGAAAACGAGCAAACTTTAAAACGGCCGCCATTTTGAAACCGGAAGTCGGACAAAAAATTTTTTTTGCAAAAATGCTCAGGATAGTTAGCTGTATCAGTATACCAATTTTCATTGAAATTGCTCTGGCCATAACTGAGATCTGACAACGGCCGCCATTTTGTAAAACTTTAAAACGGCCGCCATTTTGAAACCGGAAGTCGGACAAAACATTTTTAAATAGTGGCACACTTAGGGTATCATAAGCTACCTGTATACCAAATTTCGTCTAAATCGGATGACGTTTAAATTTTTACATTTTTAGGGGGGTGGTGTTCGGATGGCGGCCATTTTGAAATGTCGGCCGCGTCAAATTTTTTTTTGCAAAAATGCTCGGGATAGTTAGCTGTACCAGTATACCAATTTTCATTGAAATTGCTTTGGCAATTACTGAGATCTGACAACGGCCGTCATTTTTTTCAACGGCGGCCATTTTGAAAATGGCGGCCATTTTGAAAATTTCAAAAGTGGATTGCACAACTTCAGGTCACCCTTAACACGTTCCCAAAGTTTCATTTCGATCGGTTAAAAGATGAGCGAGAAAACGAGCGGACAACATTGCGAGGGGAAAACATAAGAAATATGAAAATAATAATAATAAGAAACGGAGTAAAAACAATAAGTCGCCCGACACTTCGTGGTCGGCGACTTAATAAGAAACGGAGTAAAAACAATAAGTCGCCCGACACTTCGTGGTCGGCGACTTAATAAGAAACGGAGTAAAAACAATAAGTCGCCCGACACTTCGTGGTCGGCGACTTAATAATTAAAATTTACGTTTCCCGAAACGTTGAAGTCGCCTCCCGTTCCGCACTTTTGACCGAGTAGAGGGAACTAAAAGTCAAGAGCACAACTTCATAACATGAGCTTTCAGTTGGCCAAGTTTCATTTCGATCGGTTAAAAGATGAGCGAGAAAACGAGCAAACTTTAAAACGGCCGCCATTTTGAAACCGGAAGTCGGACAAAAAATTTTTTTTGCAAAAATGCTCAGGATAGTTAGCTGTATCAGTATACCAATTTTCATTGAAATTGCTCTGGCCATAACTGAGATCTGACAACGGCCGCCATTTTGTAAAACTTTAAAACGGCCGCCATTTTGAAACCGGAAGTCGGACAAAAATTTTGAAAATAGTGGCACACTCAGGGTATCATAAGCTACCTGTATACCAAATTTCGTTTAAATCGGATGACGTTTAAATTTTTACAGTTTTAGGGGGGTGGTGTTCGGATGGCGGCCATTTTGAAATGTCGGCCGCGTCAAATTTTTTTTGGCAAAAATGCTCGGGATAGGGAGCTGTATCAGTATACCAATTTTCATTGAAATTGCTTTGGCAATTACTGAGATCTGACAACGGCCGTCATTTTTTTTCAACGGCGGCCATTTTGAAAATGGCGGCCATTTTGAAAATTTCAAAAGTGGATTGCACAACTTCAGGTCACCCTTATTATGTTCCCAAAGTTTCATTTCGATCGGTTAAAAGATGAGCGAGAAAACGAGCGGACAACATTGCGAGGGGAAAAAGGAAAACATAAGAAATATGAAAATAATAATAATAAGAAACGGAGTAAAAACAATAAGTCGCCCGACACTTCGTGGTCGGCGACTTAATAAGAAACCGGACAAAAACAATATGTCTCCCAAAACTTCGTTTGGGAGACATAATAAGAAACGGAGTAAAAACAATAAGTCGCCCGACACTTCGTGGTCGGCGACTTAATTAAAATTTACGTTTCCCGAAACATTGAAGTCGCCTCCCGTTCCGCACTTTTGACCGAGTACAGGGAACTAAAAGTCAAGAGCACAACTTCATAACATGAGCTTTCAGTTGGCCAAGTTTCATTTCTATCGGTTAAAAGATGAGCGAGAAAACGAGCAAACTTTAAAACGGCCGCCATTTTGAAACCGGAAGTCGGACAAAAAATTTTTTTTGCAAAAATGCTCAGGATAGTTAGCTGTATTAGTATACCAATTTTCATTGAAATTGCTCTGGCCATAACTGAGATCTGACAACGGCCGCCATTTTGTAAAACTTTAAAACGGCCGCCATTTTGAAACCGGAAGTCGGACAAAACATTTTTAAATAGTGGCACACTTAGGGTATCATAAGCTACCTGTATACCAAATTTCGTCTAAATCGGATGACGTTTAAATTTTTACATTTTTAGGGGGGTGGTGTTCGGATGGCGGCCATTTTGAAATGTCGGCCGCGTCAAATTTTTTTTTGCAAAAATGCTCGGGATAGTTAGCTGTACCAGTATACCAATTTTCATTGAAATTGCTTTGGCAATTACTGAGATCTGACAACGGCCGTCATTTTTTTCAACGGCGGCCATTTTGAAAATGGCGGCCATTTTGAAAATTTCAAAAGTGGATTGCACAACTTCAGGTCACCCTTAACATGTTCCCAAAGTTTCATTTCGATCGGTTAAAAGATGAGCGAGAAAACGAGCGGACAACATTGCGAGGGGAAAACATAAGAAATATGAAAATAATAATAATAATTAAAATTTACGTTTCCCGAAACGTTGAAGTCGCCTCCCGTTCCGCACTTTTGACCGAGTAGAGGGAACTAAAAGTCAAGAGCACAACTTCATAACATGAGCTTTCAGTTGGCCAAGTTTCATTTCGATCGGTTAAAAGATGAGCGAGAAAACGAGCAAACTTTAAAACGGCCGCCATTTTGAAACCGGAAGTCGGACAAAAAATTTTTTTTGCAAAAATGCTCAGGATAGTTAGCTGTATCAGTATACCAATTTTCATTGAAATTGCTCTGGCCATAACTGAGATCTGACAACGGCCGCCATTTTGTAAAACTTTAAAACGGCCGCCATTTTGAAACCGGAAGTCGGACAAAACATTTTTAAATAGTGGCACACTTAGGGTATCATAAGCTACCTGTATACCAAATTTCGTCTAAATCGGATGACGTTTAAATTTTTACATTTTTAGGGGGGTGGTGTTCGGATGGCGGCCATTTTGAAATGTCGGCCGCGTCAAATTTTTTTTTGCAAAAATGCTCGGGATAGTTAGCTGTACCAGTATACCAATTTTCATTGAAATTGCTTTGGCAATTACTGAGATCTGACAACGGCCGTCATTTTTTTCAACGGCGGCCATTTTGAAAATGGCGGCCATTTTGAAAATTTCAAAAGTGGATTGCACAACTTCAGGTCACCCTTAACATGTTCCCAAAGTTTCATTTCGATCGGTTAAAAGATGAGCGAGAAAACGAGCGGACAACATTGCGAGGGGAAAACATAAGAAATATGAAAATAATAATAATAATTAAAATTTACGTTTCCCGAAACGTTGAAGTCGCCTCCCGTTCCGCACTTTTGACCGAGTAGAGGGAACTAAAAGTCAAGAGCACAACTTCATAACATGAGCTTTCAGTTGGCCAAGTTTCATTTCGATCGGTTAAAAGATGAGCGAGAAAACGAGCAAACTTTAAAACGGCCGCCATTTTGAAACCGGAAGTCGGACAAAAAATTTTTTTTGCAAAAATGCTCAGGATAGTTAGCTGTATCAGTATACCAATTTTCATTGAAATTGCTCTGGCCATAACTGAGATTTGACAACGGCCGCCATTTTGTAAAACTTTAAAACGGCCGCCATTTTGAAACCGGAAGTCGGACAAAACATTTTTAAATAGTGGCACACTTAGGGTATCATAAGCTACCTGTATACCAAATTTCGTCTAAATCGGATGACGTTTAAATTTTTACATTTTTAGGGGGGTGGTGTTCGGATGGCGGCCATTTTGAAATGTCGGCCGCGTCAAATTTTTTTTTGCAAAAATGCTCGGGATAGTTAGCTGTACCAGTATACCAATTTTCATTGAAATTGCTTTGGCAATTACTGAGATCTGACAACGGCCGTCATTTTTTTCAACGGCGGCCATTTTGAAAATGGCGGCCATTTTGAAAATTTCAAAAGTGGATTGCACAACTTCAGGTCACCCTTAACATGTTCCCAAAGTTTCATTTCGATCGGTTAAAAGATGAGCGAGAAAACGAGCGGACAACATTGCGAGGGGAAAACATAAGAAATATGAAAATAATAATAATAAGAAACGGAGTAAAAACAATAAGTCGCCCGACACTTCGTGGTCGGCGACTTAATTAAAATTTACGTTTCCCGAAACGTTGAAGTCGCCTCCCGTTCCGCACTTTTGACCGAGTAGAGGGAACTAAAAGTCAAGAGCACAACTTCATAACATGAGCTTTCAGTTGGCCAAGTTTCATTTCGATCGGTTAAAAGATGAGCGAGAAAACGAGCAAACTTTAAAACGGCCGCCATTTTGAAACCGGAAGTCGGACAAAAAAATTTTTTTGCAAAAATGCTCAGGATAGTTAGCTGTATCAGTATACCAATTTTCATTGAAATTGCTCTGGCCATAACTGAGATCTGACAACGGCCGCCATTTTGTAAAACTTTAAAACGGCCGCCATTTTGAAACCGGAAGTCGGACAAAACATTTTTAAATAGTGGCACACTTAGGGTATCATAAGCTACCTGTATACCAAATTTCGTCTAAATCGGATGACGTTTAAATTTTTACATTTTTAGGGGGGTGGTGTTCGGATGGCGGCCATTTTGAAATGTCGGCCGCGTCAAATTTTTTTTTGCAAAAATGCTCGGGATAGTTAGCTGTACCAGTATACCAATTTTCATTGAAATTGCTTTGGCAATTACTGAGATCTGACAACGGCCGTCATTTTTTTCAACGGCGGCCATTTTGAAAATGGCGGCCATTTTGAAAATTTCAAAAGTGGATTGCACAACTTCAGGTCACCCTTAACATGTTCCCAAAGTTTCATTTCGATCGGTTAAAAGATGAGCGAGAAAACGAGCGGACAACATTGCGAGGGGAAAACATAAGAAATATGAAAATAATAATAATAATAATTAAAATTTACGTTTCCCGAAACGTTGAAGTCGCCTCCCGTTCCGCACTTTTGACCGAGTAGAGGGAACTAAAAGTCAAGAGCACAACTTCATAACATGAGCTTTCAGTTGGCCAAGTTTCATTTCGATCGGTTAAAAGATGAGCGAGAAAACGAGCAAACTTTAAAACGGCCGCCATTTTGAAACCGGAAGTCGGACAAAAATTTTTTTTTGCAAAAATGCTCAGGATAGTTAGCTGTATCAGTATACCAATTTTCATTGAAATTGCTCTGGCCATAACTGAGATCTGACAACGGCCGCCATTTTGTAAAACTTTAAAACGGCCGCCATTTTGAAACCGGAAGTCGGACAAAAATTTTGAAAATAGTGGCACACTCAGGGTATCATAAGCTACCTGTATACCAAATTTCGTTTAAATCGGATGACGTTTAAATTTTTACAGTTTTAGGGGGGTGGTGTTCGGATGGCGGCCATTTTGAAATGTCGGCCGCGTCAAATTTTTTTTTGCAAAAATGCTCGGGATAGTTAGCTGTACCAGTATACCAATTTTCATTGAAATTGCTTTGGCAATTACTGAGATCTGACAACGGCCGTCATTTTTTTTCAACGGCGGCCATTTTGAAAATGGCGGCCATTTTGAAAATTTCAAAAGTGGATTGCACAACTTCAGGTCACCCTTAACATGTTCCCAAAGTTTCATTTCGATCGGTTAAAAGATGAGCGAGAAAACGAGCGGACAACATTGCGAGGGGAAAAAGGAAAACATAAGAAATATGAAAATAATAATAATAATAATAATTAAACATGATTATGATCTTATGGATCATAACTGGCTCCCAAACGACCCCCGTGGACACTGGAGTTCAGACATCCATTCACAGCAACTTTATCTACCAGGAAACAAAGTTTCGTGCAAATCGGAGCATTTTTCAATTTTGTCCGCATTCTTGGATTCAAAATGGCCTCCATAGAAAGTCCACATGTGCGTCATATGGTTCTGTATAACATACTCTACTTATATTCCAATTTTCAGTGAAATCCGTTAACTTTTGGATTTTTTAGGATTTATTTTCATTTTCCAAATGGCAACCATGTTAAGATGGCTGCCGCGTTCAAATTCAAATTTCGATGACTAACATCTGATCGCAACATGGTTATCTACCTAAAAAACAAGTTTCGTGTGATTACGAGCATTTTGAATTTTTGGCAGCCATCTTGGATTCAAAATGGCAGCCATAAAAAGTCAACATGTGCATCATATTGTGCGGAATAACATACTCTACTTATATTTCAATTTTCGTCGAAATCCGTTAACTTTAGGATTTTTAATGATTTATTTTCATTATCAAAATGGCCGCCATTTTAAGATGGCCGCTGTGTTCAAATTCAAATTTTGATGCCTAACATCTGATCGCAACATGGTAATCTACATTAAAACTAATTTTCGTGCGATTACGATCATTTTTAATTTTTGGCGGCCATCTTGGATTCAAAATGGCCGCCATAAAAAGTCAACATGTGTGTAATATGGTGTGGTATAACATACTCTACTTATCTTCCAACTTTCATCGAAATCCGTTAACTTTTGGATTTTTAAGGATTTTTTTCATTTTCAAAATGGCCGCCGTTTCAAGATGGCCGCCAATTAAAAAATTTTAAACCTGAAAGGCACCAGTTCACGTCATGACCTATTTTTGTGTGAAGTTTCATGTCAATCCAATTTACGGTCTCCGAGAAATCGGTCGGACAAAATTTTGGCGGAAAGTGGAAGAATAAAAATAATAATAATAAGAAACGGAGCAAAAACAATATGTCTCCCAAACTTTCGTTTGGGAGCCATAATAATAAGAAACGGAGTAAAAACAATAAGTCGCCCGACACTTCGTGGTCGGCGACTAAATTAAAATTTACGTTTCCCGAAACGTTGAAGTCGCCTCCCGTTCCGCACTTTTGACCGAGTAGAGGGAACTAAAAGTCAAGAGCACAACTTCATAACATGAGCTTTCAGTTGGCCAAGTTTCATTTCGATCGGTTAAAAGATGAGCGAGAAAACGAGCAAACTTTAAAACGGCCGCCATTTTGAAACCGGAAGTCGGACAAAAAATTTTTTTTGCAAAAATGCTCAGGATAGTTAGCTGTATCAGTATACCAATTTTCATTGAAATTGCTCTGGCCATAACTGAGATCTGACAACGGCCGCCATTTTGTAAAACTTTAAAACGGCCGCCATTTTGAAACCGGAAGTCGGACAAAACATTTTTAAATAGTGGCACACTTAGGGTATCATAAGCTACCTGTATACCAAATTTCGTCTAAATCGGATGACGTTTAAATTTTTACATTTTTAGGGGGGTGGTGTTCGGATGGCGGCCATTTTGAAATGTCGGCCGCGTCAAATTTTTTTTTGCAAAAATGCTCGGGATAGTTAGCTGTACCAGTATACCAATTTTCATTGAAATTGCTTTGGCAATTACTGAGATCTGACAACGGCCGTCATTTTTTTCAACGGCGGCCATTTTGAAAATGGCGGCCATTTTGAAAATTTCAAAAGTGGATTGCACAACTTCAGGTCACCCTTAACATGTTCCCAAAGTTTCATTTCGATCGGTTAAAAGATGAGCGAGAAAACGAGCGGACAACATTGCGAGGGGAAAAAGGAAAACATAAGAAATATGAAAATAATAATAATAAGAAACGGAGTAAAAACAATAAGTCGCCCGACACTTCGTGGTCGGCGACTTAACTAGTGCTGATTGTGTTGGGATGCCAACACAGAATGTCTCCCAAACGAACCCCCATTGCCACTCTATATTCTTGTGCATGTTGAAAACCCCCAAATAGACATGATATTCTTAGTTTGTGGATTAAAATCTACCTACATATCAAATTTCGTTGCAATCGGACTAAGTTGATGTGTGATGTTTGTTCTCTATCACATCTTAATTATAGAAAGTTACTCATAGACTTATGCAAACGATGACGTTCACTCTATTTCCATTTACTTGCACAATATAATTTTTATATTAATACATTATACAAAGTCAGTGAAGAAATATTTTTACAATATCATGGAAACTGTAATATATTGGCAACACATAACAAGTTGGTGAGTTCTGGAAGTTTTTATAGAAGACGAGATCAAGACAGCTACCAGATTCTGTTGTTCTTCCACATACACCTTGTGAGTAGCCATAATTTGTACACAACTGCATAACCATAGATGAACTTCTTAATATGTCGTCATTGAAATCACCAACAATCAAGATTGGACCATTCTCACGTTCGTCAATCTGAAGAAGAAGTAGATTGAAGTTTTCACAGAACCGTTTTAATGGGTATACTGGTGGTCGATATACATTTACTATTAAAAGGTTAGTCGGCCCTTTGATTTTTACAGCTATGCATTCTAAGTTGTTAACTGCAAGGTTTTGTTTTTGGGAATCTAAATGTTTATGCACAAATGTTGCTATTCCACCGCGTTCAGCCGATGAGAGCTGGGCATATAAAGGATCTATGGAAGAATAAGCTTCTGATCTAGCACAGCAGTGTGAATTGAAATCTGAATACAAGTCCGGAGGAAGATAAGCATCCTTCTTTAGCCAGGTCTCAGACAAGCAAATGATATCAGACTTTAAAATTGACTCAGTTTTCTTCAGATCTTTTAAGTGTGGTAAAAGTCCTTCAGTGTTATGGAAGGCTATTTCAAGAGAACATGCATCAGGTGTTGTCAAAGCATTCGTATATGGAACAAATTTGGTCATGGAATTGATTGACTCAGCGACATCTGGGGATGAATAAATGACATCGGGATCAAAGTCAATAATATGCAGGCCTTTCAAGCTGGTTACTCTGCTTAAAGCAACATATGCCATTCCAGGAGAAAATGTTTTTTTCAATGAAATAACTATTTCTGCTACTGTCATCCCTTGCACCTTGTGGATAGTGGCTGCCCATCCAAGTCTAAGCGGAAATTGTCTTCGAGTGACATTTCTACCTTTAACAGGTTCCTCAACAGGACATATTTTGACACACCCGGCTGGCAGGTCTTTAGTGTTTCTATATGTGTGCTGTTGTTTCTTTCCTGTCTTATCGTTGTCAAATTTAATAAGGATAGATGACACTTCTCCTTCTTTACTCCTTTGAATGCCATGGATTGTACCAAATGCTCCATTCACTAAGCCATCTTCCACATCTACATTCCTGATTAACATCACACGAGCACGGATTCCAATCTCAATCACATCAGGTAAGTCCTCTGAGCCTTTTGTTGAATAAGGTTCACCTCTTTGATGAAGCTGTCCAGTTACAGTGTTTCTGCACAGATCCTTTGCCTTACACATGTACCTAACTTGACATCTAAGTTTGACTATTTTCTCGTTGTGCTTGTCAACTTCTGCATTTGTAGGAAAGATGTGAAGAGCATCTTGAGCTTCATCTGGTGTACATGTGGTAGATACTGATGACAGGACTCTAATATCTTCATCAATCAAAGGAATTCCTTTTAAATGTGTTCGAATTCTATTCAAAAGGTTGGCAAAATCTGCATCTTTTTGTCGCATAATCTCATCTAAAGTAGCTATTTCAAAGAAAGAGTTCCAGAAATCTGCAGAAAGCACTGATGGTGGTCGATACAATGGTGTTGCCTTTATTGGTGGTAATTGATAGAAGTCACCCACGGAAAGAATTGAAATGTTTCCAAATGGTTGTTTACTTTTCTTTATCTGAGCTAGTCTACCATGTATATATGTTAGCATCTTGTGGTCAACCATTGAAATCTCATCTATCACAACAATTTGAAGATGTTCGAATCTGGATCGAAGAGTGTTGAGCAGATTTTCTCCAAGCGGTTTATATGGCAATTTGACAGCTTTTGGAATAGATAGAGCCGAATGTATTGTTGTACCTTGGATGTTGTATGCCGCAGTTCCGGTTGGTGCTACTAACATAACCGTTGGTGTTTCAGGATTCGTTGCCATTTTGGATAATATTCTAGTAGACTCCATGAAAATACATTTAATGACATGAGTCTTACCGGTACCAGCTCCTCCAGTTAAAAAAATCCTGAAAGGCTCTGGATTCTTATTGCAGACTTTGTCAACACACCAATTCCTTATGTGATAAAAAAGCTCTGCCTGCTTAATATTTAGTTGCCTCTTAAGGTGCATTGTTTGTTTCTCTGACATTAGTGATTTTACTTGTTCTACATGGTGCCCCCAAAAGTTTTCAGTTTCTTTGTCTCCTATAGTTTCCAGCTCTGGCATTTGCTCATATTCATCATACAAGGGAACTTCTTTTTCCATTAAGGACTCCAGCCTAGCAGATTCTGCCTCAGGGGCAATCTGCGCCCATCCATCTTCTCGAACTTTTCCAGCTTCAAAATCTTCCCATGCCTTATCCAGCTGTAATGGGTTGCTTTCATAACGATCTCTATTCTTTTCAATTATCTCCAATACTTTAAGACCATTTTCTACACCTGTCAAAACATACGCCTCGTATCGTTCAAACTCTTGTTTCATATCAGCATCTCTGTGGGGTAAAAAAAGCTGGACTAAAGTCATGTAGTATTCTTCAGGTGATTTGTTGACATTAAACCTTGGATATCTTATCACTGACTCCTTCCCAGTTCTCCGTTTTCTTATGAATCCAAGATCATTTTGTAATTCATAAACTTG
Organism: Limnoperna fortunei; assembly: GCA_944474755.1. Lineage (NCBI taxonomy): Eukaryota > Metazoa > Mollusca > Bivalvia > Mytilida > Modiolidae > Limnoperna > Limnoperna fortunei. The sequence continues at coordinate 44,458,462 of OX104119.1, forward strand.
TAACTGCCCTGTTGATTTTGGCTTCCTTGATTTCGGAATCACTGTAAACAAAGAGCAGAAATCAGCAAGGCACATGTTGTTAAATTCTGATGATGCTGGACGTGCATAATACCTCTCTATGATATTTGTCATCCATATGTTCTCTTCATTATCATTCTTGGATCTAATGACATTCATTGGCAGACTCATTTTAATTGTCTTACTGCCTGTTGGGATGAATGTAACTTCCCTAGAGCAATCTTTCAACTTTAAGCTACAGACCCTGTATACCGCTTCCTGAGCCGAGATTTCTCGGTTATTCATATAAACATGCCCAATTTGCTTCATTGTATCTGCAGCATCTTTGCAACCTTCAGCAGCCTCCTTCTTTGCACTTTGTAGCAATTCACTCATCTCACTCTCTGCTTTGCTGATGTATGCCAAAATGTAAGCTACACAACTATAGGCATCTGTAACATACTGAATGTCTATGTTGGCATTCCATGCTGTCAGCAGGTATTTGTTGTAATTATTTACCCAGCAGTCAGATGGATTTCTCTTGTGATAAATGGTATTTTTCCTTGTTACAGTCTTTAGAGCATCTTTGTATTCTTTGTAGGTTGTGTTTGCTTGTTGAAGAACTTGCTTCAATGGACAGTCAAACGAAAAGTCAGCACTGGATTTAATGTTCCAAATACATTTAAGTAGTTCTTTTGGGGAACGGTATGTCTTACAGACTTCATCAAATTCTTCAGCTGTTGTCGGAGCCTTCTGTGTTGCAGGATTGGGTTCTGTAACTTCATCATCTGGACGTATTATGAAGGTGTTCTTTATTGGTGGACGTGGAAAGTTAAATCGACAAGCAGTATTGTGTTTCCGGCAAGATTTTGTGTGATTAGGATTGTGCATTTGTACTGCTTGAACAATATTGAACAGTTCAGGTTCTGTGTCCTTGTCTGGGAGTTGACATGAAACGTGTTCATCTACAAATCTACACACATCACGGTCACTATCTTTGTCAAACTGTGGGGCATCCTTGATCCAAACCAGACTGTGTATGTGAGGGGATCCCCGTAATTGAAATTCTGTTCTTACAAAGAAATCTATTACTTTTCCTATAGGTTGAGCAGGAGACAACAGAATATCTCTGAACAAAGCCTTAACACGGTGATCAAACAACCTTGCACACATCAGTGCATTATTCTTTATCAGTTGACACTTGTCTGACCATTCTAATTCAGATGCTTTACGTGGATCATGACTTATTAGTAGCAATGTTTCAATGACTTCGTGCCAACGCATTTCTGCAGCTGAAAATGTCAGGAAAAATGTTGGAATTCCTATTTGTCTTATCATTGAATATAGTTCTCTCATGGTCCTTTCCCAGTATGGTGGGCTACCTCTGACTGGTTGGAGAAATCTGAAGCCTATATCTGAACTCAAAAACTTCTTCAGATTATCAGGATCTCTCAACATAGATGCTTTTAGTTTATGACCATCATCTAGTGTTTGTTTACCTTTCCTTAATGCAATAGAAATTTTGGAAGTGACGTTTGTAATCTCACAGACATACTGAGCAAAAAATATATACTGATTTTCAGCTGCAAATCTCGTATCAGTGCAGAGAAGACGTGCATTAAAATACTTAGATGGAGTAAGTTTAATTGATCTATGCATTGAGAATCCAAAATCGCCATCAGGCAATAAGTGAGGAAAGGCCATGGCTTCTATCTGTGGTTCTTTGAAGACACTTTTAGGACTCTGGTTCTCACCAGGAGCAAGGCAAAATATTTTTCCATCTGTGTCCAGAATTTCTTGAGCTATATCTAATGGTTGCAAGCAAGTTTCTACTGGGTAAGACTGTACTTCACTAAGTTGTTCAATATCATCATCTGACATATGATCATTTACTTCATTAGCAGACCTTTGAGATTTCATTTCATCATCTGAAATTTTATCATTCACATTTTCCTCTGACATCTGGTTTTTAATTTCTCTGTCTGAGATTTGGTCACTCATTTCATCATCTGAAATTACCTCATCAACTGACATTTGACTTGGCAGTATATCATCTGTCATTTCATCAGTTATAATTGTGGCTTCTCTGTCAGCATCATTCAAAGTAAAATGATTGTTTTCAGCTGTAGAATTCAATACTTCATCAGCACCTCTAACTAAATCTCTGTCAAGAACTTCATCAAACCAGTTATCAGTTACATGAACATCTGCATACCACTTATTGTACTGTTTTAGAAACTCGACAGCTTCTCTCACGTTCTGAGGATTAATCCACTCATATTCAAGATGTCCTTTGTATGACAACTTTCGTTTCAGTTTCACTCTTATCAGTTGTGATTCATTTGGTGTGCGTGGTAGTGTGGTTGCAACTTTATCAACATCTGATGGAACATTAATGACAGGGCCTTTAACACCTTTTTGACCACCTTTTGGCAGAGACACAATTTTCATGAATGGTAAACGTAAAGCCACAAGTTGTTTTTCTAAGCTATTTAATCTCTTTAACTCGGGTGGAATGTCTGCTAGGTCTAGACCATTAGCCAGTGCTTGAGGTGGCATATTCATTGCTAATAAATGTCTGTGACATGTGAAGCAAATCCATTCTTGAGCGCAAGGGCATTTAGCAGTACATTCTTTGGTGCATGAATGAACATATTTCCCAGTCAAACATTTTTCTGCAATTTCTGTCAATTTTCCTTTCTTCATATATTTGGATCGGTTACATGTTTTCACTTGTGATTTGTACAACACACGAATACACACAGTACATGTATAAACTGGAATATCACTAATACTCTTTTGGAAGGTTCTAACAGCAGTTGCAATACATTTTCTTCTCACTGTTACACTTTTCTTTTTCTTTAATCTTACCGCATAATCAGTATGATATTGTTGTCTTAGGCATTCTTTCAGTTTAGTCCTGAACAAAGGTTTACTTGAGTACTTTTTAATTGAAGAAATTTTCAAGTTTCTACGGAAAGAGTCAAATCTTGCATACTTGTTACTAGAGTAGGATTTTACTCTATCCTTGAATTCTACATTTGAAGCATATTTTTTCACAGATTTGAGCATTTTTGAGATTCTATATGCACTAACTTTTGAATACCAAATTTTATCACACAACTTCTTGTTATATCTATAAATCTTATCTGTCCTATACTTCAATCTCAGTTTGGCTTTCTTGTTTTCTCGAAAGTTAACATCAATTTCATAGAGAGTTTTTGATCTAGTCTTTGATCGTGTCTTTTTATGTTCTTTATATTTCAAATCAGTTTTATAAAGATTCTTTGACTTATTCTTTGATCTCATCTTAGTATTTTCTTTATAATTCAAATCGGTATCATAACGATTGTTTTGCTGAATTTTCTTGTTTTGTTGGTAACTTACATCAGTCTGATACTTATTATTTGCCCATTCTTTACTCTGTTGTTTCTTCTTTTCTTTGAATTCCTTATCGCTGTAGTATCTTTCAGATTCTCTTGATTTCTGAGGCAGTGGTGATTTGTTGGAGCAACAAACATTTTTTGGATCAACATGTTGTTGCTTTAATTTCCCTACAAAATATTCCTGTAAAGTTAATGTAACCGTATCTAAGTCTTGAGTGTCACTATTTCCAACAACAACATCAAAATGATTTTGGTTTGCATGGTAAAGGTAAATTCCTTTTTCTCCAACTGTATTTACTGTTCTGTGCCTTAACCACACCCATCTTTGTCCTGATAATGAGTACAAGTATATATCTGTTTGGAGTAAATGGCTGGCAGTAAAGATTTCAACTTCTGTTGCCCAAGTACCATTGCATCTCATGCCACTTGTTTGTAAATATTGTCCGACATTGTTTCTGTACGGTTCAGGAAGATATCCTCTTAGCTCATCTATGTTTTGTTCCAAGTGATCACATATTCTTTCTCTAATAAGTGCATTATAACTCTGATCGCCGAATATAACATGAGATAAGGAATTAAAGAAACAGTTTCCATCTCCTCTGATGTTATGTATTCCAACTGATTCTGGTACTTTTAGTTGTCTATTAGTGTTAACCTTTCTATGCTGTGATGGCCCAGGGTTCAGTAAACGTTGAGCATTTACTCTCCATGCTGCATTAACAGGATGGTATATAAATGAAGCATTAACCTGGAAACGAAAAACAATAGAAATAGAAGATACAATCTTTAATAAACAAAATTGTTGTTGAAAATAGTGTTTACTGTAGATAACTTGGAGGTATTTATTAGATATGATATACTTGTATTATCAAAGTGGAAAGGTGATGAACTTGAAGGTGTAGATTTTTTTTCAAACCTTATTATAAAAAGTATGAAATTAAACAACCAACCAAAATAAGACTCTTGAAAGCGTTTTGGATACCAGCAAAATATACTTTGCACATGTTTAGTGACATAATACCTTGCTAAAATGTCATATCTCTACAAAAAATCTTAGTTACAGTAAAAATGTCCTCTACCCATTTTAACGCTTTGACAAAAAGATTGGTATGTAAAATTGTTAACAAAAATATATACCAATGCTCTAGACTGGCGCTTTCTCAATTTATCTGTACTTCTTTGAGCTCTTGATCTTGGTTTTCTCATTATTTTTCTGTACTTTTACTCTGAAAATAACAAATATGAAAATTTATATTTCTTATTTTAAAGAAGGAATAAACCACACAGAAATGCAAGATATGTGCGCTGTATATAAGCAGTGTCTAACATGGGGAAAAAATTATATTACATGCATTTTCTTTCCTTTTATCCAGTTTTAAGGATCTGGAAAAAAAACAAAATATTATACATGACCCTTTAGCCATCAGTTCATATGCAGCATTATTGTTAATCATATGAAGTGAACGAGACAAAATAAGAAGAACATAGTCATATACATAGAAGCTGATGATAGATATAAGAGCTAAACAACGTGTACAGCGGATGTATATTAAGAAAATGATGTGCAAGTGTGAGTTATATATGATGCAACAAAAGCTGATATGAATTGAAGTTTCCAGCACCACCCCTAGGAGGACCTTACACAATAACTATGCAGTACATGTATAAGGGGGTCGTGTAGCATGACATATCTGATTAAATATAGTATACTCTTTAAATATCTAAAATGACTTTATTTTAACTGACTTTATTTTAACTGAAATTTGCTGTACTAAATCATTTTTTTCTTTAAAACTTTTAGTATGTATGTATAAGCAAAATTTATTTGCAATTAATGTTGAAAATTATGGGTAGACGGAAAATTCAGTAAACATACTTATTTATCAAAAATGTCATGAAAAATATTTGTGGGAAAATTGTGCAGTATGAACTCGGGATAAGATCCCACAAATATTTTTGGTGCCATGTTGAAATATTAAGATGAATATGCACATGCAATAATGTTAAAATAAAATGCTGATTGCAGATAAAAGTATTCATGGTAATGCAATACTGTATGTACATGTTACACTTTTGCAAGCAATAAAAAGATGTAATAAACACTTACGTTTTCCTTTACTAGTGGTGTTAATCTACCAATTGTCGTTAAAATCAGAGCTGTTAAAATTTTTCACCAAAACATCGCAAAATTTTTCATCAAAATATCGCGGCCATTTTGAAAGTTAAATTTTCAATTTAAGAATCACCATCCTTTAAAACCTGTAAATTTCAATTTAAGTTGAAATCAGAGCACTTTTGAAAATATTTGCAAATACCCTGAAAACTGTAAATATCACTTCGTAATTTATTTTCTTATTATTGAAGAGCACCTTATGCTCCAAATTGTGCTCTATCAATCTACAAATCTATAGTATACCTACATATCAAATTTCCTTAAAATTTAAAATAGGACTAAGTTGACATTTGGGGGGGGGGGGTAGGGGGGAGTGTGGTGAAACTGCTTCCATCACAAAATGGTGTCGTTCGCATCCATTTTTTGTGGTAAAAATGCTCAGGATAGTTAGCTGTATCAGTATACCAATTATCATTGAAATTGCTCTGGCCATTACTGAGATCTGACAACGGCCGTCATTTTGTAAAACTTTAAAACGGCCGCCATTTTGAAACCGGAAGTCTGACAAACATTTTGAAAGTAGTGGTACACTCAGGGTACCATAATCTACCTTTGTACCAAATTTCGTCGAAATCGGATGATGTTTAAATTTTTTGCATTTTTAGGGGGGTGGTGTTCGGATGGCGGCCATTTTGAAATGTCGGTCGCGTCAAATTTTTTTTGCAAAAATGCTCAGGATAGTTAGCTGTATCAGTATACCAATTTTCATTGAAATTGCTCTGGCCATTACTGAGATCTGACAACGGCCGTCATTTTGTTAAACTTTAAAACGGCCGCCATTTTGAAACCGGAAGTCTGACAAACATTTTGAAAGTAGTGGCACACTCAGGGTACCATAATCTACCTTTGTACCAAATTTCGTCGAAATCGGATGATGTTTAAATTTTTTGAATTTTTAGGGGGGTGGTGTTCGGATGGCGGCCATTTTGAAATGTCGGTCGCGTCAAATTTTTTTTTGCAAAAATGCTCAGGATAGTTAGCTGTATCAGTATACCAATTTTCATTGAAATTGCTTTGGCAATTACTGAGATCTGACAACGGCCGTCATTTTTTTTCAACGGCGGCCATTTTGAAAATGGCGGCCATTTTGAAAATTTCAAAAGTGGATTGCACAACTTTAGGTCACCCTTAACATGTTCCCAAAGTTTCATCTTGATTGGACATTGCATCTCTGAGAAAATGTGCGGACAAGATTGAACGGAAAGAAAAAAGAAAGAAGAAGAATAATAATTAAAATTTACGTTTCCCGAAACGTTGAAGTCGCCTCCCGTTCCGCACTTTTGACCGAGTAGAGGGAACTACAAGTCAAGAGCACAACTTCATAACATGAGCTTTCAGTTGGCCAAGTTTCATTTCGATCGGTTAAAAGATGAGCGAGAAAACGAGCAAACTTTAAAACGGCCGCCATTTTGAAACCGGAAGTCGGACAAAAAAATTTTTTTGCAAAAATGCTCAGGATAGTTAGCTGTATCAGTATACCAATTTTCATTGAAATTGCTCTGGCCATAACTGAGATCTGACAACGGCCGCCATTTTGTAAAACTTTAAAACGGCCGCCATTTTGAAACCGGAAGTCGGACAAAACATTTTTAAATAGTGGCACACTTAGGGTATCATAAGCTACCTGTATACCAAATTTCGTCTAAATCGGATGACGTTTAAATTTTTACATTTTTAGGGGGGTGGTGTTCGGATGGCGGCCATTTTGAAATGTCGGCCGCGTCAAATTTTTTTTTGCAAAAATGCTCGGGATAGTTAGCTGTACCAGTATACCAATTTTCATTGAAATTGCTTTGGCAATTACTGAGATCTGACAACGGCCGTCATTTTTTTCAACGGCGGCCATTTTGAAAATGGCGGCCATTTTGAAAATTTCAAAAGTGGATTGCACAACTTCAGGTCACCCTTAACATGTTCCCAAAGTTTCATTTCGATCGGTTAAAAGATGAGCGAGAAAACGAGCGGACAACATTGCGAGGGGAAAACATAAGAAATATGAAAATAATAATAATAATTAAAATTTACGTTTCCCGAAACGTTGAAGTCGCCTCCCGTTCCGCACTTTTGACCGAGTAGAGGGAACTAAAAGTCAAGAGCACAACTTCATAACATGAGCTTTCAGTTGGCCAAGTTTCATTTCGATCGGTTAAAAGATGAGCGAGAAAACGAGCAAACTTTAAAACGGCCGCCATTTTGAAACCGGAAGTCGGACAAAAAATTTTTTTTGCAAAAATGCTCAGGATAGTTAGCTGTATCAGTATACCAATTTTCATTGAAATTGCTCTGGCCATAACTGAGATCTGACAACGGCCGCCATTTTGTAAAACTTTAAAACGGCCGCCATTTTGAAACCGGAAGTCGGACAAAACATTTTTAAATAGTGGCACACTTAGGGTATCATAAGCTACCTGTATACCAAATTTCGTCTAAATCGGATGACGTTTAAATTTTTACATTTTTAGGGGGGTGGTGTTCGGATGGCGGCCATTTTGAAATGTCGGCCGCGTCAAATTTTTTTTTGCAAAAATGCTCGGGATAGTTAGCTGTATCAGTATACCAATTTTCATTGAAATTGCTTTGGCAATTACTGAGATCTGACAACGGCCGTCATTTTTTTTCAACGGCGGCCATTTTGAAAATGGCGGCCATTTTGAAAATTTCAAAAGTGGATTGCACAACTTCAGGTCACCCTTAACATGTTCCCAAAGTTTCATTTCGATCGGTTAAAAGATGAGCGAGAAAACGAGCGGACAACATTGCGAGGGGAAAAAGGAAAACATAAGAAATATGAAAATAATAATAATTAAAATTTACGTTTCCCGAAACGTTGAAGTCGCCTCCCGTTCCGCACTTTTGACCGAGTAGAGGGAACTAAAAGTCAAGAGCACAACTTCATAACATGAGCTTTCAGTTGGCCAAGTTTCATTTCGATCGGTTAAAAGATGAGCGAGAAAACGAGCAAACTTTAAAACGGCCGCCATTTTGAAACCGGAAGTCGGACAAAAAAATTTTTTTGCAAAAATGCTCAGGATAGTTAGCTGTATCAGTATACCAATTTTCATTGAAATTGCTCTGGCCATAACTGAGATCTGACAACGGCCGCCATTTTGTAAAACTTTAAAACGGCCGCCATTTTGAAACCGGAAGTCGGACAAAACATTTTTAAATAGTGGCACACTTAGGGTATCATAAGCTACCTGTATACCAAATTTCGTCTAAATCGGATGACGTTTAAATTTTTACATTTTTAGGGGGGTGGTGTTCGGATGGCGGCCATTTTGAAATGTCGGCCGCGTCAAATTTTTTTTTGCAAAAATGCTCGGGATAGTTAGCTGTACCAGTATACCAATTTTCATTGAAATTGCTTTGGCAATTACTGAGATCTGACAACGGCCGTCATTTTTTTCAACGGCGGCCATTTTGAAAATGGCGGCCATTTTGAAAATTTCAAAAGTGGATTGCACAACTTCAGGTCACCCTTAACATGTTCCCAAAGTTTCATTTCGATCGGTTAAAAGATGAGCGAGAAAACGAGCGGACAACATTGCGAGGGGAAAACATAAGAAATATGAAAATAATAATAATAATAATTAAAATTTACGTTTCCCGAAACGTTGAAGTCGCCTCCCGTTCCGCACTTTTGACCGAGTAGAGGGAACTAAAAGTCAAGAGCACAACTTCATAACATGAGCTTTCAGTTGGCCAAGTTTCATTTCGATCGGTTAAAAGATGAGCGAGAAAACGAGCAAACTTTAAAACGGCCGCCATTTTGAAACCGGAAGTCGGACAAAAAATTTTTTTTGCAAAAATGCTCAGGATAGTTAGCTGTATCAGTATACCAATTTTCATTGAAATTGCTCTGGCCATAACTGAGATCTGACAACGGCCGCCATTTTGTAAAACTTTAAAACGGCCGCCATTTTGAAACCGGAAGTCGGACAAAACATTTTTAAATAGTGGCACACTTAGGGTATCATAAGCTACCTGTATACCAAATTTCGTCTAAATCGGATGACGTTTAAATTTTTACATTTTTAGGGGGGTGGTGTTCGGATGGCGGCCATTTTGAAATGTCGGCCGCGTCAAATTTTTTTTTGCAAAAATGCTCGGGATAGTTAGCTGTACCAGTATACCAATTTTCATTGAAATTGCTTTGGCAATTACTGAGATCTGACAACGGCCGTCATTTTTTTCAACGGCGGCCATTTTGAAAATGGCGGCCATTTTGAAAATTTCAAAAGTGGATTGCACAACTTCAGGTCACCCTTAACACGTTCCCAAAGTTTCATTTCGATCGGTTAAAAGATGAGCGAGAAAACGAGCGGACAACATTGCGAGGGGAAAACATAAGAAATATGAAAATAATAATAATAAGAAACGGAGTAAAAACAATAAGTCGCCCGACACTTCGTGGTCGGCGACTTAATAAGAAACGGAGTAAAAACAATAAGTCGCCCGACACTTCGTGGTCGGCGACTTAATAAGAAACGGAGTAAAAACAATAAGTCGCCCGACACTTCGTGGTCGGCGACTTAATAATTAAAATTTACGTTTCCCGAAACGTTGAAGTCGCCTCCCGTTCCGCACTTTTGACCGAGTAGAGGGAACTAAAAGTCAAGAGCACAACTTCATAACATGAGCTTTCAGTTGGCCAAGTTTCATTTCGATCGGTTAAAAGATGAGCGAGAAAACGAGCAAACTTTAAAACGGCCGCCATTTTGAAACCGGAAGTCGGACAAAAAATTTTTTTTGCAAAAATGCTCAGGATAGTTAGCTGTATCAGTATACCAATTTTCATTGAAATTGCTCTGGCCATAACTGAGATCTGACAACGGCCGCCATTTTGTAAAACTTTAAAACGGCCGCCATTTTGAAACCGGAAGTCGGACAAAAATTTTAAAAATAGTGGCACACTCAGGGTATCATAAGCTACCTGTATACCAAATTTCGTTTAAATCGGATGACGTTTAAATTTTTACAGTTTTAGGGGGGTGGTGTTCGGATGGCGGCCATTTTGAAATGTCGGCCGCGTCAAATTTTTTTTGGCAAAAATGCTCGGGATAGGGAGCTGTATCAGTATACCAATTTTCATTGAAATTGCTTTGGCAATTACTGAGATCTGACAACGGCCGTCATTTTTTTTCAACGGCGGCCATTTTGAAAATGGCGGCCATTTTGAAAATTTCAAAAGTGGATTGCACAACTTCAGGTCACCCTTATTATGTTCCCAAAGTTTCATTTCGATCGGTTAAAAGATGAGCGAGAAAACGAGCGGACAACATTGCGAGGGGAAAAAGGAAAACATAAGAAATATGAAAATAATAATAATTAAACATGATTGTGTTGGGATGCCAACACAGAAGTCGCCCAAATCCCCATGGATAGTATTCCATTCAAATCAGTACATCAAAATACCTCTAGAAATCAAATTTCGTTAAAATCGGACAAAGTTGATGTTTTTGGGGGCGGGTGTGGTAAAACGGCGGCCATTTTAAAATGGCGGCTTTTGCATCAAATTTGTTTTCGCCATACTGCTCAGGATGGTTAACTCTACCAGTGTACCAATTTTCATTAAAATCCATCCACCCATCTCCGAGATCTGAGAGGGGGCCAAAAATCTTTAACGGCGGCCATTTTGAAAATGGCGGCCATTTTGAAAATTTCAAAAGTGGATGGCACACCTCTGAGTGACCCTCCACCCACCTCAGCAGGTTCAGTACATCAAAATACGTCTAGAAATCAAATTTCGTTGAAATCGGACAAAGTTGACGTTTTTGGGGGCGGGTGTGGTAAAACGGCGGCCATTTTAAAATGGCGGCGTTCGCATCAAATTTTTTTTCGCCACACTGCTCAGGATGGTTAACTCTACCAGTGTACCAATTTTCATTAAAATCCATCCAGCCATCTCCGAGATCTGAGAGGGGGCCAAAAATCTTTAACGGCGGCCATTTTGAAAATGGCGGCCATTTTGAAAATTTCAAAAGTGGATGGCACCCCTCTGAGTGACCCTCCACCCACCTCAGCAGGTTTTATCTTGATTGGTCAAAGCGTTTTCAAAAAATGTGTCGGACAAGTTCACGATTAAGAAAAATGTGTGGAAAAGAATAATAATAATAATAATAATAATAATAAGAAACGGTGCAAAAACAATAAGTCTCCCAAAACAAAGTTTTGGGCGACTTAATAAGAAACGGAGTAAAAACAATAAGTCGCCCGACACTTCGTGGTCGGCGACTTAATAAGAAACCGGACAAAAACAATATGTCTCCCAAAACTTCGTTTGGGAGACATAATAAGAAACGGAGTAAAAACAATAAGTCGCCCGACACTTCGTGGTCGGCGACTTAATTAAAATTTACGTTTCCCGAAACATTGAAGTCGCCTCCCGTTCCGCACTTTTGACCGAGTACAGGGAACTAAAAGTCAAGAGCACAACTTCATAACATGAGCTTTCAGTTGGCCAAGTTTCATTTCTATCGGTTAAAAGATGAGCGAGAAAACGAGCAAACTTTAAAACGGCCGCCATTTTGAAACCGGAAGTCGGACAAAAAATTTTTTTTGCAAAAATGCTCAGGATAGTTAGCTGTATTAGTATACCAATTTTCATTGAAATTGCTCTGGCCATAACTGAGATCTGACAACGGCCGCCATTTTGTAAAACTTTAAAACGGCCGCCATTTTGAAACCGGAAGTCGGACAAAACATTTTTAAATAGTGGCACACTTAGGGTATCATAAGCTACCTGTATACCAAATTTCGTCTAAATCGGATGACGTTTAAATTTTTACATTTTTAGGGGGGTGGTGTTCGGATGGCGGCCATTTTGAAATGTCGGCCGCGTCAAATTTTTTTTTGCAAAAATGCTCGGGATAGTTAGCTGTACCAGTATACCAATTTTCATTGAAATTGCTTTGGCAATTACTGAGATCTGACAACGGCCGTCATTTTTTTCAACGGCGGCCATTTTGAAAATGGCGGCCATTTTGAAAATTTCAAAAGTGGATTGCACAACTTCAGGTCACCCTTAACATGTTCCCAAAGTTTCATTTCGATCGGTTAAAAGATGAGCGAGAAAACGAGCGGACAACATTGCGAGGGGAAAACATAAGAAATATGAAAATAATAATAATAATTAAAATTTACGTTTCCCGAAACGTTGAAGTCGCCTCCCGTTCCGCACTTTTGACCGAGTAGAGGGAACTAAAAGTCAAGAGCACAACTTCATAACATGAGCTTTCAGTTGGCCAAGTTTCATTTCGATCGGTTAAAAGATGAGCGAGAAAACGAGCAAACTTTAAAACGGCCGCCATTTTGAAACCGGAAGTCGGACAAAAAATTTTTTTTGCAAAAATGCTCAGGATAGTTAGCTGTATCAGTATACCAATTTTCATTGAAATTGCTCTGGCCATAACTGAGATCTGACAACGGCCGCCATTTTGTAAAACTTTAAAACGGCCGCCATTTTGAAACCGGAAGTCGGACAAAACATTTTTAAATAGTGGCACACTTAGGGTATCATAAGCTACCTGTATACCAAATTTCGTCTAAATCGGATGACGTTTAAATTTTTACATTTTTAGGGGGGTGGTGTTCGGATGGCGGCCATTTTGAAATGTCGGCCGCGTCAAATTTTTTTTTGCAAAAATGCTCGGGATAGTTAGCTGTACCAGTATACCAATTTTCATTGAAATTGCTTTGGCAATTACTGAGATCTGACAACGGCCGTCATTTTTTTCAACGGCGGCCATTTTGAAAATGGCGGCCATTTTGAAAATTTCAAAAGTGGATTGCACAACTTCAGGTCACCCTTAACATGTTCCCAAAGTTTCATTTCGATCGGTTAAAAGATGAGCGAGAAAACGAGCGGACAACATTGCGAGGGGAAAACATAAGAAATATGAAAATAATAATAATAATTAAAATTTACGTTTCCCGAAACGTTGAAGTCGCCTCCCGTTCCGCACTTTTGACCGAGTAGAGGGAACTAAAAGTCAAGAGCACAACTTCATAACATGAGCTTTCAGTTGGCCAAGTTTCATTTCGATCGGTTAAAAGATGAGCGAGAAAACGAGCAAACTTTAAAACGGCCGCCATTTTGAAACCGGAAGTCGGACAAAAAATTTTTTTTGCAAAAATGCTCAGGATAGTTAGCTGTATCAGTATACCAATTTTCATTGAAATTGCTCTGGCCATAACTGAGATCTGACAACGGCCGCCATTTTGTAAAACTTTAAAACGGCCGCCATTTTGAAACCGGAAGTCGGACAAAACATTTTTAAATAGTGGCACACTTAGGGTATCATAAGCTACCTGTATACCAAATTTCGTCTAAATCGGATGACGTTTAAATTTTTACATTTTTAGGGGGGTGGTGTTCGGATGGCGGCCATTTTGAAATGTCGGCCGCGTCAAATTTTTTTTTGCAAAAATGCTCGGGATAGTTAGCTGTACCAGTATACCAATTTTCATTGAAATTGCTTTGGCAATTACTGAGATCTGACAACGGCCGTCATTTTTTTCAACGGCGGCCATTTTGAAAATGGCGGCCATTTTGAAAATTTCAAAAGTGGATTGCACAACTTCAGGTCACCCTTAACATGTTCCCAAAGTTTCATTTCGATCGGTTAAAAGATGAGCGAGAAAACGAGCGGACAACATTGCGAGGGGAAAACATAAGAAATATGAAAATAATAATAATAAGAAACGGAGTAAAAACAATAAGTCGCCCGACACTTCGTGGTCGGCGACTTAATTAAAATTTACGTTTCCCGAAACGTTGAAGTCGCCTCCCGTTCCGCACTTTTGACCGAGTAGAGGGAACTAAAAGTCAAGAGCACAACTTCATAACATGAGCTTTCAGTTGGCCAAGTTTCATTTCGATCGGTTAAAAGATGAGCGAGAAAACGAGCAAACTTTAAAACGGCCGCCATTTTGAAACCGGAAGTCGGACAAAAATTTTTTTTTGCAAAAATGCTCAGGATAGTTAGCTGTATCAGTATACCAATTTTCATTGAAATTGCTCTGGCCATAACTGAGATCTGACAACGGCCGCCATTTTGTAAAACTTTAAAACGGCCGCCATTTTGAAACCGGAAGTCGGACAAAAATTTTGAAAATAGTGGCACACTCAGGGTATCATAAGCTACCTGTATACCAAATTTCGTTTAAATCGGATGACGTTTAAATTTTTACAGTTTTAGGGGGGTGGTGTTCGGATGGCGGCCATTTTGAAATGTCGGCCGCGTCAAATTTTTTTTTGCAAAAATGCTCGGGATAGGGAGCTGTATCAGTATACCAATTTTCATTGAAATTGCTTTGGCAATTACTGAGATCTGACAACGGCCGTCATTTTTTTTCAACGGCGGCCATTTTGAAAATGGCGGCCATTTTGAAAATTTCAAAAGTGGATTGCACAACTTCAGGTCACCCTTATTATGTTCCCAAAGTTTCATTTCGATCGGTTAAAAGATGAGCGAGAAAACGAGCGGACAACATTGCGAGGGGAAAAAGGAAAACATAAGAAATATGAAAATAATAATAATAATAATAATTAAAATTTACGTTTCGCGAAACGTGAAGTCTCCCAAACGAAGTTACTGATAGTCCTGTGCAGCCTGCGAATCACCTTATATTTGGCTTTACAGGTTGCTATTCACCTAGATTTCAAATTACAAAAAATAGCGCGTCATATAAAAATTCTGAGTTGACCATTGAACTCGACATACTAAATTTACTTTAGGAACCAATTTTCATTGAGTTCCGACAATGTTGAATTTTTGCCGATTTGGCGACTTTGGTGGCCATTTTTAAAAAAATGGCGGGTCGTATAAAAAATCTGAGTGTACCGTTGAACTCGGCATACCAAATTTACTTTTAGAACCTATTTTCGTTGAATTATGACAATGTTGAATTTTTGCCCATTTGGCAACTTTGGCGGCCATTTTACAAAAAATGGCGCGTCGTATAAAAATTCTGAGTTGACCATTGGACTCGGCATACCAAATTTACTGTTAAAACCCATTTTCGTTGAAATCCGACAAACTTGAATTTTTGGCGATTCGGCGGCCATTTTGAAAATGGCGGCCGGTTCGCGCGCGATTTTTTGCCAAAAATAAATCAAGACCACTATGCTGAACCTACATACCAAGTTTCATCGAAATCCATCTGGCGGTTCTCCGGGAACTGCATTTTGGCGGGAAAACTTAAATGGCGGCCATTTTGAAAGTGGCGGCCATCTTGGAAATTCCGAAAGATGATTGCACATCTAGCCAATAGGGTCTAACATCCTACCAAGTTTCAAATTGATCCCATTTACGGTTTCTGAGAAAAGTGTCGGAAATCTCTACGGGGAAACCAGAAGAAGAATAATAATAATAATTAAAATTTACGTTTCCCGAAACGTTGAAGTCGCCTCCCGTTCCGCACTTTTGACCGAGTAGAGGGAACTAAAAGTCAAGAGCACAACTTCATAACATGAGCTTTCAGTTGGCCAAGTTTCATTTCGATCGGTTAAAAGATGAGCGAGAAAACGAGCAAACTTTAAAACGGCCGCCATTTTGAAACCGGAAGTCGGACAAAAAATTTTTTTTGCAAAAATGCTCAGGATAGTTAGCTGTATCAGTATACCAATTTTCATTGAAATTGCTCTGGCCATAACTGAGATCTGACAACGGCCGCCATTTTGTAAAACTTTAAAACGGCCGCCATTTTGAAACCGGAAGTCGGACAAAACATTTTTAATAGTGGCACACTTAGGGTATCATAAGCTACCTGTATACCAAATTTCGTCTAAATCGGATGACGTTTAAATTTTTACATTTTTAGGGGGGTGGTGTTCGGATGGCGGCCATTTTGAAATGTCGGTCGCGTCAAATTTTTTTTTGCAAAAATGCTCGGGATAGTTAGCTGTACCAGTATACCAATTTTCATTGAAATTGCTTTGGCAGTTACTGAGATCTGACAACGGCCGTCATTTTTTTCAACGGCGGCCATTTTGAAAATGGCGGCCATTTTGAAAATTTCAAAAGTGGATTGCACAACTTCAGGTCACCCTTAACATGTTCCTAAAGTTTCATTTCGATCGGTTAAAAGATGAGCGAGAAAACGAGCGGACAACATTGCGAGGGGAAAACATAAGAAATATGAAAATAATAATAATAATAATAATAATAATAAGAAACGGAGTAAAAACAATAAGTCGCCCGACACTTCGTGGTCGGCGACTTAATAATAAGAAACAGAGTAAAAACAATAAGTCTCCAAACTTCGTTTGGGAGACTTAATTAAAATTTACGTTTCCCGAAACGTTGAAGTCGCCTCCCGTTGATCCCATGGATAGTATTTCATTCAAATCAGTACATTAAAATATGCCTAGAAATCAAATTTTGTTGAAATCGGACAAAGTTGACTTTTTCCTGCAGTAAAATGGCAGCCATTTTGAAACCGGAAGTCGGACAAAACATTTTTAAATAGTGGCACACTTAGGGTATCATAAGCTACCTGTATACCAAATTTCGTCTAAATCGGATGACGTTTAAATTTTTACATTTTTAGGGGGGTGGTGTTCGGATGGCGGCCATTTTGAAATGTCGGCCGCGTCAAATTTTTTTTTGCAAAAATGCTCGGGATAGTTAGCTGTACCAGTATACCAATTTTCATTGAAATTGCTTTGGCAATTACTGAGATCTGACAACGGCCGTCATTTTTTTCAACGGCGGCCATTTTGAAAATGGCGGCCATTTTGAAAATTTCAAAAGTGGATTGCACAACTTCAGGTCACCCTTAACATGTTCCCAAAGTTTCATTTCGATCGGTTAAAAGATGAGCGAGAAAACGAGCGGACAACATTGCGAGGGGAAAACATAAGAAATATGAAAATAATAATAATAATTAAAATTTACGTTTCCCGAAACGTTGAAGTCGCCTCCCGTTCCGCACTTTTGACCGAGTAGAGGGAACTAAAAGTCAAGAGCACAACTTCATAACATGAGCTTTCAGTTGGCCAAGTTTCATTTCGATCGGTTAAAAGATGAGCGAGAAAACGAGCAAACTTTAAAACGGCCGCCATTTTGAAACCGGAAGTCGGACAAAAATTTTTTTTTGCAAAAATGCTCAGGATAGTTAGCTGTATCAGTATACCAATTTTCATTGAAATTGCTCTGGCCATAACTGAGATCTGACAACGGCCGCCATTTTGTAAAACTTTAAAACGGCCGCCATTTTGAAACCGGAAGTCGGACAAAACATTTTTAAATAGTGGCACACTTAGGGTATCATAAGCTACCTGTATACCAAATTTCGTCTAAATCGGATGACGTTTAAATTTTTACATTTTTAGGGGGGTGGTGTTCGGATGGCGGCCATTTTGAAATGTCGGCCGCGTCAAATTTTTTTTTGCAAAAATGCTCGGGATAGTTAGCTGTACCAGTATACCAATTTTCATTGAAATTGCTTTGGGAATTACTGAGATCTGACAACGGCCGTCATTTTTTTCAACGGCGGCCATTTTGAAAATGGCGGCCATTTTGAAAATTTCAAAAGTGGATTGCACAACTTCACGTCACCCTTCACATGTTCCCAAAGTTTCATTTCGATCGGTTAAAAGATGAGCGAGAAAACGAGCGGACAACATTGCGAGGGGAAAACATAAGAAATATGAAAATAATAATAATAATAATAATAATTAAAATTTACGTTTCCCGAAACGTTGAAGTCGCCTCCCGTTCCGCACTTTTGATCCCCATGGATAGTATTTCATTCAAATCAGTACATTAAAATATGCCTAGAAATCAAATTTTGTTGAAATCGGACAAAGTTGACTTTTTCCTGCAGTAAAATGGCCGCCATTTTGAAACCGGAAGTCGGACAAAAAATTTTTAAATAGTGGCACACTCAGGGTATCATAAGCTACCTGAATACCAAATTTCGTCTAAATCGGATGACGTTTAAATTTTTACATTTTTAGGGGGTGGTGTTCGGATGGCGGCCATTTTGAAATGTCGGCCGCGTCAAATTTTTTTTTGCAAAAATGCTCGGCATAGTTAGCTGTATCAGTATACCAATTTTCATTGAAATTGCTTTGGCAATTACTGAGATCTGACAACGGCCGTCATTTTTTTTTAACGGCGGCCATTTTGAAAATGGCGGCCATTTTGAAAATTTCAAAAGTGGATTGCACAACTTCAGGTCACCCTTAACATGTTCCCAAAGTTTCATCTTGATTGGACATTGCATCTCTGAGAAAATGTGCGGACAACATTGCGAGGGGAAAAAGGAAAACATAAGAAATATGAAAATAATAATAATAAGAAACGGAGTAAAAACAATAAGTCGCCCGACACTTCGTGGTCGGCGACTTAATAATAATAAGAAACGGAGTAAAAACAATAAGTCGCCCGACACTTCGTGGTCGGCGACTTAATAATAAGAAACGGAGTAAAAACAATAAGTCGCCCGACACTTCGTGGTCGGCGACTTAATAATAAGAAACGGAGTAAAAACAATAAGTCGCCCGACACTTCGTGGTCGGCGACTTAATAAGAAACGGAGTAAAAACAATAAGTCGCCCGACACTTCGTGGTCGGCGACTTAATTAAAATTTACGTTTCCCGAAACGTTGAAGTCGCCTCCCGTTCCGCACTTTTGACCGAGTAGAGGGAACTAAAAGTCAAGAGCACAACTTCATAACATGAGCTTTCAGTTGGCCAAGTTTCATTTCGATCGGTTAAAAGATGAGCGAGAAAACGAGCAAACTTTAAAACGGCCGCCATTTTGAAACCGGAAGTCGGACAAAAATTTTTTTTTGCAAAAATGCTCAGGATAGTTAGCTGTATCAGTATACCAATTTTCATTGAAATTGCTCTGGCCATAACTGAGATCTGGCAACGGCCGCCATTTTGTAAAACTTTAAAACGGCCGCCATTTTGAAACCGGAAGTCGGACAAAACATTTTTAATAGTGGCACACTTAGGGTATCATAAGCTACCTGTATACCAAATTTCGTTTAAATCGGATGACGTTTAAATTTTTACAGTTTTAGGGGGGTGGTGTTCGGATGGCGGCCATTTTGAAATGTCGGTCGCGTCAAATTTTTTTTTGCAAAAATGCTCGGGATAGGGAGCTGTATCAGTATACCAATTTTCATTGAAATTGCTTTGGCAATTACTGAGATCTGACAACGGCCGTCATTTTTTTTCAACGGCGGCCATTTTGAAAATGGCGGCCATTTTGAAAATTTCAAAAGTGGATTGCACAACTTCAGGTCACCCTTATTATGTTCCCAAAGTTTCATTTCGATCGGTTAAAAGATGAGCGAGAAAACGAGCGGACAACATTGCGAGGGGAAAACATAAGAAATATGAAAATAATAATAATAATTAAAATTTACGTTTCCCGAAACGTTGAAGTCGCCTCCCGTTCCGCACTTTTGACCGAGTAGAGGGAACTAAAAGTCAAGAGCACAACTTCATAACATGAGCTTTCAGTTGGCCAAGTTTCATTTCGATCGGTTAAAAGATGAGCGAGAAAACGAGCAAACTTTAAAACGGCCGCCATTTTGAAACCGGAAGTCGGACAAAAAATTTTTTTTGCAAAAATGCTCAGGATAGTTAGCTGTATCAGTATACCAATTTTCATTGAAATTGCTCTGGCCATAACTGAGATCTGACAACGGCCGCCATTTTGTAAAACTTTAAAACGGCCGCCATTTTGAAACCGGAAGTCGGACAAAACATTTTTAAATAGTGGCACACTTAGGGTATCATAAGCTACCTGTATACCAAATTTCGTCTAAATCGGATGACGTTTAAATTTTTACATTTTTAGGGGGGTGGTGTTCGGATGGCGGCCATTTTGAAATGTCGGCCGCGTCAAATTTTTTTTTGCAAAAATGCTCAGGATAGTTAGCTGTATCAGTATACCAATTTTCATTGAAATTGCTCTGGCCATAACTGAGATCTGACAACGGCCGCCATTTTGTAAAACTTTAAAACGGCCGCCATTTTGAAACCGGAAGTCGGACAAAACATTTTTAAATAGTGGCACACTTAGGGTATCATAAGCTACCTGTATACCAAATTTCGTCTAAATCGGATGACGTTTAAATTTTTACATTTTTAGGGGGTGGTGTTCGGATGGCGGCCATTTTGAAATGTCGGCCGCGTCAAATTTTTTTTTGCAAAAATGCTCGGGATAGTTAGCTGTACCAGTATACCAATTTTCATTGAAATTGCTTTGGCAATTACTGAGATCTGACAACGGCCGTCATTTTTTTCAACGGCGGCCATTTTGAAAATGGAGGCCATTTTGAAAATTTCAAAAGTGGATTGCACAACTTCAGGTCACCCTTAACATGTTCCCAAAGTTTCATTTCGATCGGTTAAAAGATGAGCGAGAAAACGAGCGGACAACATTGCGAGGGGAAAACATAAGAAATATGAAAATAATAATAATAATAATTAAAATTTACGTTTCCCGAAACGTTGAAGTCGCCTCCCGTTCCGCACTTTTGACCGAGTAGAGGGAACTAAAAGTCAAGAGCACAACTTCATAACATGAGCTTTCAGTTGGCCAAGTTTCATTTCGATCGGTTAAAAGATGAGCGAGAAAACGAGCAAACTTTAAAACGGCCGCCATTTTGAAACCGGAAGTCGGACAAAAAATTTTTTTTGCAAAAATGCTCAGGATAGTTAGCTGTATCAGTATACCAATTTTCATTGAAATTGCTCTGGCCATAACTGAGATCTGACAACGGCCGCCATTTTGTAAAACTTTAAAACGGCCGCCATTTTGAAACCGGAAGTCGGACAAAACATTTTTAAATAGTGGCACACTTAGGGTATCATAAGCTACCTGTATACCAAATTTCGTCTAAATCGGATGACGTTTAAATTTTTACATTTTTAGGGGGGTGGTGTTCGGATGGCGGCCATTTTGAAATGTCGGCCGCGTCAAATTTTTTTTTGCAAAAATGCTCGGGATAGTTAGCTGTACCAGTATACCAATTTTCATTGAAATTGCTTTGGCAATTACTGAGATCTGACAACGGCCGTCATTTTTTTCAACGGCGGCCATTTTGAAAATGGCGGCCATTTTGAAAATTTCAAAAGTGGATTGCACAACTTCAGGTCACCCTTAACATGTTCCCAAAGTTTCATTTCGATCGGTTAAAAGATGAGCGAGAAAACGAGCGGACAACATTGCGAGGGGAAAACATAAGAAATATGAAAATAATAATAATAATTAAAATTTACGTTTCCCGAAACGTTGAAGTCGCCTCCCGTTCCGCACTTTTGACCGAGTAGAGGGAACTAAAAGTCAAGAGCACAACTTCATAACATGAGCTTTCAGTTGGCCAAGTTTCATTTCGATCGGTTAAAAGATGAGCGAGAAAACGAGCAAACTTTAAAACGGCCGCCATTTTGAAACCGGAAGTCGGACAAAAAATTTTTTTTGCAAAAATGCTCAGGATAGTTAGCTGTATCAGTATACCAATTTTCATTGAAATTGCTCTGGCCATAACTGAGATCTGACAACGGCCGCCATTTTGTAAAACTTTAAAACGGCCGCCATTTTGAAACCGGAAGTCGGACAAAACATTTTTAAATAGTGGCACACTTAGGGTATCATAAGCTACCTGTATACCAAATTTCGTCTAAATCGGATGACGTTTAAATTTTTACATTTTTAGGGGGGTGGTGTTCGGATGGCGGCCATTTTGAAATGTCGGCCGCGTCAAATTTTTTTTTGCAAAAATGCTCGGGATAGTTAGCTGTACCAGTATACCAATTTTCATTGAAATTGCTTTGGCAATTACTGAGATCTGACAACGGCCGTCATTTTTTTCAACGGCGGCCATTTTGAAAATGGCGGCCATTTTGAAAATTTCAAAAGTGGATTGCACAACTTCAGGTCACCCTTAACATGTTCCCAAAGTTTCATTTCGATCGGTTAAAAGATGAGCGAGAAAACGAGCGGACAACATTGCGAGGGGAAAACATAAGAAATATGAAAATAATAATAATTAAAATTTACGTTTCCCGAAACGTTGAAGTCGCCTCCCGTTGATCCCATGGATAGTATTTCATTCAAATCAGTACATTAAAATATGCCTAGAAATCAAATTTTGTTGAAATCGGACAAAGTTGACTTTTTCCTGCAGTAAAATGGCCGCCATTTTGAAACCGGAAGTCGGACAAAACATTTTTAAATAGTGGCACACTTAGGGTATCATAAGCTACCTGTATACCAAATTTCGTCTAAATCGGATGACGTTTAAATTTTTACATTTTTAGGGGGGTGGTGTTCGGATGGCGGCCATTTTGAAATGTCGGCCGCGTCAAATTTTTTTTTGCAAAAATGCTCGGGATAGTTAGCTGTACCAGTATACCAATTTTCATTGAAATTGCTTTGGCAATTACTGAGATCTGACAACGGCCGTCATTTTTTTCAACGGCGGCCATTTTGAAAATGGCGGCCATTTTGAAAATTTCAAAAGTGGATTGCACAACTTCAGGTCACCCTTAACATGTTCCCAAAGTTTCATTTCGATCGGTTAAAAGATGAGCGAGAAAACGAGCGGACAACATTGGGAGGGGAAAACATAAGAAATATGAAAATAATAATAATAAGAAACGGAGTAAAAACAATAAGTCGCCCGACACTTCGTGGTCGGCGACTTAATAAGAAACGGAGTAAAAACAATAAGTCGCCCGACACTTCGTGGTCGGCGACTTAATAATTAAAATTTACGTTTCCCGAAACGTTGAAGTCGCCTCCCGTTCCGCACTTTTGACCGAGTAGAGGGAACTAAAAGTCAAGAGCACATCTTCATAACATGAGCTTTCAGTTGGCCAAGTTTCATTTCGATCGGTTAAAAGATGAGCGAGAAAACGAGCAAACTTTAAAACGGCCGCCATTTTGAAACCGGAAGTCGGACAAAAAATTTTTTTTGCAAAAATGCTCAGGATAGTTAGCTGTATCAGTATACCAATTTTCATTGAAATTGCTCTGGCCATAACTGAGATCTGACAACGGCCGCCATTTTGTAAAACTTTAAAACGGCCGCCATTTTGAAACCGGAAGTCGGACAAAAATTTTGAAAATAGTGGCACACTCAGGGTATCATAAGCTACCTGTATACCAAATTTCGTTTAAATCGGATGACGTTTAAATTTTTACAGTTTTAGGGGGGTGGTGTTCGGATGGCGGCCATTTTGAAATGTCGGCCGCGTCAAATTTTTTTTTGCAAAAATGCTCGGGATAGGGAGCTGTATCAGTATACCAATTTTCATTGAAATTGCTTTGGCAATTACTGAGATCTGACAACGGCCGTCATTTTTTTTCAACGGCGGCCATTTTGAAAATGGCGGCCATTTTGAAAATTTCAAAAGTGGATTGCACAACTTCAGGTCACCCTTATTATGTTCCCAAAGTTTCATTTCGATCGGTTAAAAGATGAGCGAGAAAACGAGCGGACAACATTGCGAGGGGAAAAAGGAAAACATAAGAAATATGAAAATAATAATAATTAAAATTTACGTTTCCCGAAACGTTGAAGTCGCCTCCCGTTCCGCACTTTTGACCGAGTAGTGGGAACTAAAAGTCAAGAGCACAACTTCATAACATGAGCTTTCAGTTGGCCAAGTTTCATTTCGATCGGTTAAAAGATGAGCGAGAAAACGAGCAAACTTTAAAACGGCCGCCATTTTGAAACCGGAAGTCGGACGAAAAATTTTTTTTGCAAAAATGCTCAGGATAGTTAGCTGTATCAGTATACCAATTTTCATTGAAATTGCTCTGGCCATAACTGAGATCTGACAACGGCCGCCATTTTGTAAAACTTTAAAACGGCCGCCATTTTGAAACCGGAAGTCGGACAAAACATTTTTAAATAGTGGCACACTTAGGGTATCATAAGCTACCTGTATACCAAATTTCGTCTAAATCGGATGACGTTTAAATTTTTACATTTTTAGGGGGGTGGTGTTCGGATGGCGGCCATTTTGAAATGTCGGCCGCGTCAAATTTTTTTTTGCAAAAATGCTCGGGATAGTTAGCTGTACCAGTATACCAATTTTCATTGAAATTGCTTTGGCAATTACTGAGATCTGACAACGGCCGTCATTTTTTTCAACGGCGGCCATTTTGAAAATGGCGGCCATTTTGAAAATTTCAAAAGTGGATTGCACAACTTCAGGTCACCCTTAACATGTTCCCAAAGTTTCATTTCGATCGGTTAAAAGATGAGCGAGAAAACGAGCGGACAACATTGCGAGGGGAAAAAGGAAAACATAAGAAATATGAAAATAATAATAATAATAATAATAATTAAAATTTACGTTTCCCGAAACGTTGAAGTCGCCTCCCGTTCCGCACTTTTGACCGAGTAGAGGGAACTAAAAGTCAAGAGCACAACTTCATAACATGAGCTTTCAGTTGGCCAAGTTTCATTTCGATCGGTTAAAAGATGAGCGAGAAAACGAGCAAACTTTAAAACGGCCGCCATTTTGAAACCGGAAGTCGGACAAAAAATTTTTTTTGCAAAAATGCTCAGGATAGTTAGCTGTATCAGTATACCAATTTTCATTGAAATTGCTCTGGCCATAACTGAGATCTGACAACGGCCGCCATTTTGTAAAACTTTAAAACGGCCGCCATTTTGAAACCGGAAGTCGGACAAAACATTTTTAAATAGTGGCACACTTAGGGTATCATAAGCTACCTGTATACCAAATTTCGTCTAAATCGGATGACGTTTAAATTTTTACATTTTTAGGGGGGTGGTGTTCGGATGGCGGCCATTTTGAAATGTCGGCCGCGTCAAATTTTTTTTTGCAAAAATGCTCGGGATAGTTAGCTGTACCAGTATACCAATTTTCATTGAAATTGCTTTGGCAATTACTGAGATCTGACAACGGCCGTCATTTTTTTCAACGGCGGCCATTTTGAAAATGGCGGCCATTTTGAAAATTTCAAAAGTGGATTGCACAACTTCAGGTCACCCTTAACATGTTCCCAAAGTTTCATTTCGATCGGTTAAAAGATGAGCGAGAAAACGAGCGGACAACATTGCGAGGGGAAAACATAAGAAATATGAAAATAATAATAATAATAAGAAACGGAGTAAAAACAATAAGTCGCCCGACACTTCGTGGTCGGCGACTTAATAAGAAACGGAGTAAAAACAATAAGTCGCCCGACACTTCGTGGTCGGCGACTTAATAAGAAACGGAGTAAAAACAATAAGTCGCCCGACACTTCGTGGTCGGCGACTTAATAAGAAACGGAGTAAAAACAATAAGTCGCCCGACACTTCGTGGTCGGCGACTTAATAATAAGAAACGGAGTAAAAACAATAAGTCGCCCGACACTTCGTGGTCGGCGACTTAATTAAAATTTACGTTTCCCGAAACGTTGAAGTCGCCTCCCGTTCCGCACTTTTGACCGAGTAGAGGGAACTAAAAGTCAAGAGCACAACTTCATAACATGAGCTTTCAGTTGGCCAAGTTTCATTTCGATCGGTTAAAAGATGAGCGAGAAAACGAGCAAACTTTAAAACGGCCGCCATTTTGAAACCGGAAGTCGGACAAAAAGTTTTTTTTGCAAAAATGCTCAGGATAGTTAGCTGTATCAGTATACCAATTTTCATTGAAATTGCTCTGGCCATAACTGAGATCTGACAACGGCCGCCATTTTGTAAAACTTTAAAACGGCCGCCATTTTGAAACCGGAAGTCGGACAAAACATTTTTAAATAGTGGCACACTTAGGGTATCATAAGCTACCTGTATACCAAATTTCGTCTAAATCGGATGACGTTTAAATTTTTACATTTTTAGGGGGGTGGTGTTCGGATGGCGGCCATTTTGAAATGTCGGCCGCGTCAAATTTTTTTTTGCAAAAATGCTCGGGATAGTTAGCTGTACCAGTATACCAATTTTCATTGAAATTGCTTTGGCAATTACTGAGATCTGACAACGGCCGTCATTTTTTTCAACGGCGGCCATTTTGAAAATGGCGGCCATTTTGAAAATTTCAAAAGTGGATTGCACAACTTCAGGTCACCCTTAACATGTTCCCAAAGTTTCATTTCGATCGGTTAAAAGATGAGCGAGAAAACGAGCGGACAACATTGCGAGGGGAAAACATAAGAAATATGAAAATAATAATAATTAAAATTTACGTTTCCCGAAACGTTGAAGTCGCCTCCCGTTCCGCACTTTTGACCGAGTAGAGGGAACTAAAAGTCAAGAGCACAACTTCATAACATGAGCTTTCAGTTGGCCAAGTTTCATTTCGATCGGTTAAAAGATGAGCGAGAAAACGAGCAAACTTTAAAACGGCCGCCATTTTGAAACCGGAAGTCGGACAAAAAATTTTTTTTGCAAAAATGCTCAGGATAGTTAGCTGTATCAGTATACCAATTTTCATTGAAATTGCTCTGGCCATAACTGAGATCTGACAACGGCCGCCATTTTGTAAAACTTTAAAACGGCCGCCATTTTGAAACCGGAAGTCGGACAAAACATTTTTAAATAGTGGCACATTTAGGGTATCATAAGCTACCTGTATACCAAATTTCGTCTAAATCGGATGACGTTTAAATTTTTACATTTTTAGGGGGGTGGTGTTCGGATGGCGGCCATTTTGAAATGTCGGCCGCGTCAAATTTTTTTTTGCAAAAATGCTCGGGATAGTTAGCTGTACCAGTATACCAATTTTCATTGAAATTGCTTTGGCAATTACTGAGATCTGACAACGGCCGTCATTTTTTTCAACGGCGGCCATTTTGAAAATGGCGGCCATTTTGAAAATTTCAAAAGTGGATTGCACAACTTCAGGTCACCCTTAACATGTTCCCAAAGTTTCATTTCGATCGGTTAAAAGATGAGCGAGAAAACGAGCGGACAACATTGCGAGGGGAAAACATAAGAAATATGAAAATAATAATAATAATAATAAGAAACGGAGTAAAAACAATAAGTCGCCCGACACTTCGTGGTCGGCGACTTAATAATAATTAAAATTTACGTTTCCCGAAACGTTGAAGTCGCCTCCCGTTCCGCACTTTTGACCGAGTAGAGGGAACTAAAAGTCAAGAGCACAACTTCATAACATGAGCTTTCAGTTGGCCAAGTTTCATTTCGATCGGTTAAAAGATGAGCGAGAAAACGAGCAAACTTTAAAACGGCCGCCATTTTGAAACCGGAAGTCGGACAAAAAATTTTTTTTGCAAAAATGCTCAGGATAGTTAGCTGTATCAGTATACCAATTTTCATTGAAATTGCTCTGTTCATAACTGAGATCTGACAACGGCCGCCATTTTGTAAAACTTTAAAACGGCCGCCATTTTGAAACCGGAAGTCGGACAAAAATTTTGAAAATAGTGGCACACTCAGGGTATCATAAGCTACCTGTATACCAAATTTCGTTTAAATCGGATGACGTTTAAATTTTTACAGTTTTAGGGGGGTGGTGTTCGGATGGCGGCCATTTTGAAATGTCGGCCGCGTCAAATTTTTTTTTGCAAAAATGCTCGGGATAGGGAGCTGTATCAGTATACCAATTTTCATTGAAATTGCTTTGGCAATTACTGAGATCTGACAACGGCCGTCATTTTTTTTCAACGGCGGCCATTTTGAAAATGGCGGCCATTTTGAAAATGGCGGCCATTTTGAAAATTTCAAAAGTGGATTGCACAACTTCAGGTCACCCTTATTATGTTCCCAAAGTTTCATTTCGATCGGTTAAAAGATGAGCGAGAAAACGAGCGGACAACATTGCGAGGGGAAAAAGGAAAACATAAGAAATATGAAAATAATAATAATAATAATTAAAATTTACGTTTCCCGAAACGTTGAAGTCGCCTCCCGTTCCGCACTTTTGACCGAGTAGAGGGAACTAAAAGTCAAGAGCACAACTTCATAACATGAGCTTTCAGTTGGCCAAGTTTCATTTCGATCGGTTAAAAGATGAGCGAGAAAACGAGCAAACTTTAAAACGGCCGCCATTTTGAAACCGGAAGTCGGACAAAAATTTTTTTTTGCAAAAATGCTCAGGATAGTTAGCTGTATCAGTATATCAATTTTCATTGAAATTGCTCTGGCCATAACTGAGATCTGACAACGGCCGCCATTTTGTAAAACTTTAAAACGGCCGCCATTTTGAAACCGGAAGTCGGACAAAAATTTTGAAAATAGTGGCACACTCAGGGTATCATAAGCTACCTGTATACCAAATTTCGTCTAAATCGGATGACGTTTAAATTTTTACAGTTTTAGGGGGGTGGTGTTCGGATGGCGGCCATTTTGAAATGTCGGCCGCGTCAAATTTTTTTTTGCAAAAATGCTCGGGATAGTTAGCTGTACCAGTATACCAATTTTCATTGAAATTGCTTTGGCAATTACTGAGATCTGACAACGGCCGTCATTTTTTTTCAACGGCGGCCATTTTGAAAATGGCGGCCATTTTGAAAATTTCAAAAGTGGATTGCACAACTTCAGGTCACCCTTAACATGTTCCCAAAGTTTCATTTCGATCGGTTAAAAGATGAGCGAGAAAACGAGCGGACAACATTGCGAGGGGAAAAAGGAAAACATAAGAAATATGAAAATAATAATAATAATAAGAAACGGAGTAAAAACAATAAGTCGCCCGACACTTCGTGGTCGGCGACTTAATAATTAAAATTTACGTTTCCCGAAACGTTGAAGTCGCCTCCCGTTCCGCACTTTTGACCGAGTAGAGGGAACTAAAAGTCAAGAGCACAACTTCATAACATGAGCTTTCAGTTGGCCAAGTTTCATTTCGATCGGTTAAAAGATGAGGGAGAAAACGAGCAAACTTTAAAACGGCCGCCATTTTGAAACCGGAAGTCGGACAAAAAATTTTTTTTGTAAAAATGCTCAGGATAGTTAGCTGTATCAGTATACCAATTTTCATTGAAATTGCTCTGGCCATAACTGAGATCTGACAACGGCCGCCATTTTGTAAAACTTTAAAACGGCCGCCATTTTGAAACCGGAAGTCGGACAAAACATTTTTAAATAGTGGCACACTTAGGGTATCATAAGCTACCTGTATACCAAATTTCGTCTAAATCGGATGACGTTTAAATTTTTACATTTTTAGGGGGTGGTGTTCGGATGGCGGCCATTTTGAAATGTCGGCCGCGTCAAATTTTTTTTTGCAAAAATGCTCGGGATAGTGAGCTGTACCAGTATACCAATTTTCATTGAAATTGCTTTGGCAATTACTGAGATCTGACAACGGCCATCATTTTGTTCAACGGCGGCCATTTTGAAAATGGCGGCCATTTTGAAAATTTCAAAAGTGGATTGCACAACTTCAGGTCACCCTTAACATGTTCCCAAAGTTTCATTTCGATCGGTTAAAAGATGAGCGAGAAAACGAGCGGACAACATTGCGAGGGGAAAACATAAGAAATATGAAAATAATAATAATAATAATAATAATAAGAAACGGAGTAAAAACAATAAGTCGCCCGACACTTCGTGGTCGGCGACTTAATAATAATAAGAAACGAGGTAAAAACAATAAGTCGCCCGACACTTCGTGGTCGGCGACTTAATAATAATAAGAAACGGAGTAAAAACAATAAGTCGCCCGACACTTCGTGGTCGGCGACTTAATAATAATAAGAAACGGAGTAAAAACAATAAGTCGCCCGACACTTCGTGGTCGGCGACTTAATAATAATAATTAAAATTTACGTTTCCCGAAACGTTGAAGTCGCCTCCCGTTCCGCACTTTTGACCGAGTAGAGGGAACTAAAAGTCAAGAGCACAACTTCATAACATGAGCTTTCAGTTGGCCAAGTTTCATTTCGATCGGTTAAAAGATGAGCGAGAAAACGAGCAAACTTTAAAACGGCCGCCATTTTGAAACCGGAGTCGGACAAAAAATTTTTTTTGCAAAAATGCTCAGGATAGTTAGCTGTATCAGTATACCAATTTTCATTGAAATTGCTCTGGCCATAACTGAGATCTGACAACGGCCGCCATTTTGTAAAACTTTAAAACGGCCGCCATTTTGAAACCGGAAGTCGGACAAAACATTTTTAAATAGTGGCACACTTAGGGTATCATACGCTACCTGTATACCAAATTTCGTCTAAATCGGATGACGTTTAAATTTTTACATTTTTAGGGGGGTGGTGTTCGGATGGCGGCCATTTTGAAATGTCGGCCGCGTCAAATTTTTTTTTGCAAAAATGCTCGGGATAGTTAGCTGTACCAGTATACCAATTTTCATTGAAATTGCTTTGGCAATTACTGAGATCTGACAACGGCCGTCATTTTTTTCAACGGCGGCCATTTTGAAAATGGCGGCCATTTTGAAAATTTCAAAAGTGGATTGCACAACTTCAGGTCACCCTTAACATGTTCCCAAAGTTTCATTTCGATCGGTTAAAAGATGAGCGAGAAAACGAGCGGACAACATTGCGAGGGGAAAACATAAGAAATATGAAAATAATAATAATAACAAGTGCTGATTGTGATTGCAAGCAAGTCACAAAAAAATCCCCTCCCGTGCCCACTTTTGTCACAATTCGGACAACTTTTCAATTTTCGCACTTTGGCGGCCATTTTGAATATGGCGGCCATCTTGGACTTTGGCAGCCATCTTGGATTTGTTCGACATGTTGTTCGTAATATCAATATTGACCTAAATGCCAATTTTTGTTGAAATCAGACAACTTTTCAATATTCGCACTTTGGCAGCCATTTTGAATATGACAGCCATCTTGGATTTGTTCGAAAGTGTCGCCATGTTGTTCGTAATATCAATATTGACCTAAATGCCAATTTTCGTTGAAATCGGACAACTTTTCAATTTTCGCACTTTGGCGGCCATTTTGAATATGGCGGCCATCTTGGACTTTGGCGGCCATCTTGGATTTGTTCAAACATGTCACCATGTTGTTCGTAATATCAATATTCACCTAAATGCCAATTTTCGTTGAAATCGGACAACTTTTCAATTTTCGCACTTTGGAGGCCATTTTGAATATGGCGGCCATCTTGGACTTTGGCGGCCATCTTTGATTTGTTCGAACATGTCACCATGTTGTTCGTAATATCAATATTGACCTAAATGCCAATTTTCGTTGAAATCGGACAACTTTTCAATTTTCGCACTTTGGCGGCCATTTTGAATATGGTGGCCATCTTGGATTTTTCGGAAAATGGTCCCATATTGTCCGGGACCTTAATATTGACCTATAAACCTATTTTGGTTCATATCCATATTGTTTGTGATTTTTTATGATTAATTTTGTATTTTTTTCAAATTCAAAATGGCCGCCAATCCAAGATGGCCGCCATTTTCAAAATTTCGAAATCGGAAACAACATTTCCTAGTGGTGACCTATCTTTCTGGTAAGTTTCATTGACCTATGTCTTTTCGTCTTCGAGAAATCCTACGGACAAAGTTAGGTCCAGAAGAAGAAGAAGAAGAAGAAGAAGAAGAAGAAGAATAATAATAACAAGTGCTGATTGTGATTGCAAGCAAGTCACAAAAAAATCCCCTCCCGTGCCCACTTTTGTCACAATTCGGACAACTTTTCAATTTTCGCACTTTGGCGGCCATTTTGAATATGGCGGCCATCTTGGACTTTGGCAGCCATCTTGGATTTGTTCGACATGTTGTTCGTAATATCAATATTGACCTAAATGCCAATTTTTGTTGAAATCAGACAACTTTTCAATATTCGCACTTTGGCAGCCATTTTGAATATGACAGCCATCTTGGATTTGTTCGAAAGTGTCGCCATGTTGTTCGTAATATCAATATTGACCTAAATGCCAATTTTCGTTGAAATCGGACAACTTTTCAATTTTCGCACTTTGGCGGCCATTTTGAATATGGCGGCCATCTTGGACTTTGGCGGCCATCTTGGATTTGTTCAAACATGTCACCATGTTGTTCGTAATATCAATATTCACCTAAATGCCAATTTTCGTTGAAATCGGACAACTTTTCAATTTTCGCACTTTGGAGGCCATTTTGAACATGGCGGCCATCTTGGACTTTGGCGGCCATCTTTGATTTGTTCGAACATGTCACCATGTTGTTCGTAATATCAATATTGACCTAAATGCCAATTTTCGTTGAAATCGGACAACTTTTCAATTTTCGCACTTTGGCGGCCATTTTGAATATGGTGGCCATCTTGGATTTTTCGGAAAATGGTCCCATATTGTCCGGGACCTTAATATTGACCTATAAACCTATTTTGGTTCATATCCATATTGTTTGTGATTTTTTATGATTAATTTTGTATTTTTTTCAAATTCAAAATGGCCGCCAATCCAAGATGGCCGCCATTTTCAAAATTTCGAAATCGGAAACAACATTTCCTAGTGGTGACCTATCTTTCTGGTAAGTTTCATTGACCTATGTCTTTTCGTCTTCGAGAAATCCTACGGACAAAGTTAGGTCCAGAAGAAGAAGAAGAAGAAGAAGAAGAAGAAGAATAATAATAATAATAATAAGAAACGGTGCAAAAACAATAAATCCCCGACACTTCGTGGTCGGGGATTTAATAATAAGAAACGGTGCAAAAACAATAAATCCCCGACACTTCGTGGTCGGGGATTTAATAATAATAAGAAACGGAGTAAAAACAATAAGTCGCCCGACACTTCGTGGTCGGCGACTTAATAATAAGAAACGGAGTAAAAACAATAAGTCGCCCGACACTTCGTGGTCGGCGACTTAATAAGAAACGGAGTAAAAACAATAAGTCGCCCGACACTTCGTGGTCGGCGACTTAATAATAGTGAAAAAGAAACAGTAGAATAACAATATGTCGCCCCGACAAAGTCTGGGGCGACATAATAATAATAGTGAAAAAGAAACAGTAGAATAACAATATGTCGCCCCGACAAAGTCTGGGGCGACATAATTATTATTAACTCAAGCATTGTAATTATTTGATTCAAATGTAAACACAAAGTGCAAAGATCAAACTGAAGCACATGTAGCTCGTAACATGATGTTTGCCATGAAGTTCCGAAGGTAGACGGTGATGGGAATTACATTTTATAGGAACGTAATGTATTTACCGGATAGATGTATATCCAGTCACACTTTTTTTGCTTTAGAATTAGCATTTATTAAAATATCTAGGAAATGTTGAAATAACTAAACAAATGAATAGACATAAATATTTAATATTGTATTTGTTGAAAGAGAAGAACGGATGTGTTAGGTTAATTAAGGACTGATTCGATTGTCATTGTCAAAGGGGATAACTCTAAATTTCTATATTATGCGACTCTGGTTTTCTGTATTTACCAAAAAATGAAAACAAAATAACATTGAAAAAGAACATAAGTAAAGAAGATTTCTGTTTTAATTCAATAATTTAAATAGACACGAGTATGTAAGATGCATCGGGATAATAAGCAATGCAAAAGGGGAAGGGGAAACGATAAAAACATATTTAGTTAATTGTTTTAGATTATGGATCTTAATATATGGTTTGTAAAATTGCTTTTGTATCCGTTGAATTCAGTGATAATTTTTATGTTCGTAATAGACACTGAGAATGGGGTAGTAGGGTAGGGGTGGACAATGTATTTAGAGATCACAATAACACTTAACGAAACAAACAAACACACCAACAAACAAACAAACAACAACAACAACATATTTCTACATGTCAGTTTTGTGTTCTTTCGTATACTTTTAATCATCACAAGATTTGACGTTTACAGGTGGTGTTATCTTAGGACGGTCTCTTAGAACTAACCATTTGCTCACGTCTATAAATATCAGTGTGGTCTCTGAATAAGCATTTTATGAGCTGTTTTTGTGGTCTTAACAAATATCCTACCATCCATTGTCCAGTGATACTCTATTTTCTTCCTATGTTTAATTGAAGCTAATCTTTTGTTCAAACCAGTTATGAACTCTGTCAAGTTATCAGTAATAAAGATTTTATCTGGGTCACCTTTAAGAACTTTCTTGTTGGAGAAGATTAAATGTCTCTTTTTATATCATATAAATCTAGATATCATCTGAGATTTCCCAACAGAAACCTTTTCTTACATTGATTTTACCTCCATGTTGACTACATCTTGAACTTGTGTTTCAAAAACATTACCAAGTTTTTCTGCGATGACTTGGACTATGGCATTGAGTACTTCCTCACTAGTTAGTGCTTCAATCAATTGGTCTGCAATATTTTTTCTAAGAGATCCTTTTCTAGTCATTATAGTTGTGAGGTCACCCATAGAACCTGCCTTTCGTCGTATCTGTCGCTCGGTCTGTTTATAAGAAGCTGGCAATTCGGCGGGGCTATCTGAATTAAAGCGTTTAACTCCACATTGCTTTGGATTGAGAGTCATTTCTTTCTTAGAATTTTGTGACAAAAATTCGGTTTGAGATAGCGAGGTCGGGATTTCATTTTTACATTGTTTACATTAATAGCGTCATTCATCATTGATTCACTCAATGGCCAACGTTTCTTTTCAGTGATGTTGCAGGTTAAAGTGTTAAATATGCACATTTTGTGTTGTTTAAATACTCAAAGATATAAAAGTTTATGGCAAATAGGTTTCGAGTCGAGTTCCTACATAAGGGTTATCCAGTAATAAAACCCCTTTTTGCGAGAGCTATCTGAACTTCAGTCATTCGGGTCTTGTGCATGAATCAACCCAACAAAAATCTAATTAGGAAATATGGATTAAGTATCTTGTTGAAGGGTATGTTTACCCGTAAGAAAATTATATTTTGGTTAAAAATGAAATAAGAACACAATTTGATTAAAAATATTTTGAAAAACAGTTTTTTTCAAAAAAAGATTGAGTTGACATTTTTGTCGCTTCACAATTAAAAAGTGTGTTCAACACAAAATTGAATGAAATATATAAACAATATGTACCTTAAACTGTACAAGATCAGATAAAATTATTCCAGCTTACAGAGTTTGTCAAAATCATGATTTCATATCAAAATGTCATCGCTTTTTATGCCCACCCAAACACATATACAGCTATATGAATCTTTAAACCATAACACAATAGATACTACTAGCTACAGCTATTTCTACTAGATCAAACGCCAAGAAGTACCAAAACATCAAGAACAATACCAAAAAGCAAATATAGATCTGATGGAATATGCTGAATCAGCTTACTGCTTACTTTACTTAGGTTGACAACATTCTTTCAGCATAAAAGCCCTAGCTGAACCATTGGTAAGAATATGTGATGTTGACCAACAATCTTTTAACTCATGAATACAAAATTAAATAAAATGAGTGTTTCTATTTAGTGCTATGTTTGTATATTTTAATGTTAACAGACATCTAAAAGTTTTAATATATGGATTATTCTTAAACATAGATATTATTTTACAAAAAAGTAAGGAATTCCTGAAACTTTTAATTTTTTTACAAATAAATTACAGAGTAAAACCTTCAGCAGGCCTCCTAATCCCCATTTGATAATTAGATGTTTATTTTGCAAGTAGACGTTTTGGGAACACTGCTATGGTTTCATATGTACGTGTAATTATCTTGATTTTGTTAGATTATATTGAACTTTAATTGTATTATCATTAATTGATTGTCACCTGGAATTTGTAATTAGCAATTTACGGATGTCAGAGTACAACACCACAATTAACGACCTTTGCAACTGGTGTGTTCCCAAACCATCTACTGGCAAAATAAACATTTAATTAAGAAATGGGGATCAAAAAGTCCGTTGAAGGTTCATTTTACCTGTAATATTTTGCGAGTAGACATTTCGGAATACCTATTATTAAAGTCATTTATATTTTGCAAATTGTTCTAGACATTTATTCGAAATACGCAAACATTTACAACAATTATTTGTTGTAAGTATTTATTTTAGAAAAAGTTGAAAGATTCACTGAGATTGTCAACTGTACATTTTCTTACAGAAGGTCGAGGGCATTCACAATATATCTAAAAGATAACCTAAGTGAGTAGATGGAAGTTGATCTAGTCGGCATGTTAGGCATGTACGTACTGTCAGAATACTTTGTCTTTACCCCTCTGCTTGACCCTATAAATGTAACATTCAATTGCTAGGCGTTACCACTTTTTGTTTGCAAAGTTACCAGTTTGCACTATGACACAATGTTATGTGTAACTTTTTTTTATAGCCAACCTTCACTTTATTTGTGGCATCTTTAACACATAATACATGCTTTAACTGCTGAAGAGATGACATTTTGATATCTGATGACGATTTAGGCACCAAACATTATTTTGATAAAAATCATCAATTAATTAAATTAGTGATGATTTGTAAAATATTTATTATTAATTCATAATTCCAAAAACTCAACAAACTGGAATAATTCTGATTATAATATGTTAATAGAATTTTATACAGCTTTTACAGTTTTATGGATGTATTTCATTAAATTTTCTCTTGACCCTACTTATTAATTTTGAAGCGACACAATGAATTTGGTCTTCTTTTAGACTTAATGTATATTTCTCTTCTCAACAGGAATTTGTTCATTTTTAATTTTTGACAATTAAAGGGAAGGTAAAAAATCATAACCTTCAACGGGCCGCTTAATCTCCATTTTGTAATTATGTGGGGTTTTTTGTGAGTAGACGTTTTGGTAGTAAACCGTGCAACTCAACTCAATACTGTTACCCCCAAAATAGTATATTTCTTGGTATTTTTTTCCTTGTCTGTTTTCATGTTTTTGGTGCTCCTTTTGGATTATTGGACAAGATCTTAGAAATTTGGATTTAAATTCAACATTTGATGATATATGATGGATTAGAAATAATTTGGTTCAGCAGTGCAAGTGCTAATTTCCTGCTTTCAAAGTCTCGCGGACTTCATCACTGAAGATAGAGCTCTTTCCAGAATTTTAAAAAGTGAGTTGTGTAGTTGTTTTCGATTTTTCTTAGTTTTGGATATATTTTGGAAGTGGTATGGTACAGACCTCCAAATGTCATTCCAAAAACGAAGCTAGATTTTTACTTTGTTGTAATAAACAAATATTTCAATTAATTGTGTTTTGGTCCTAATAGCCAGAATGAGGTGAGTACAGAAACATGAGAAAGTTCAAATTTTCACTGTACATTGGCATCAAAGACAAAATAGAGTTTCCGGTCATGGCCATGTTTCTTGTTTATGTTATTTTGTTAAATTTGGTTAAACTTTACTACTTTTTAATAAGGTTTTTTTAAAAGGGGACTCCTATGAACCCCTCTTTTTGTTGATAAAATTAACACTCATTTCCATGGAAAAGGGTCTAGGATGTAACTGCCAGATGCTAGGGGTGGAGACAGATTCTTGTGCACAGATTGGCATACATGATGTAGCATGAGATACTTCAGTTTCCTAATGCTGATGTTTCACATCTGTGCCACAACACGTAATGTGTGAATGTAGAGCATTTGATGTTGGAGCCTCATAGCTTCAACAAAAGTAGACAGACATGTTTCGTGTGTTCACTGTTCGCGCCAACCTGCTCCTTTGCCACCTTGTAAAAGATGAAAATTAAAAACGAAGTGTTTCTTTTTTGTCCCCAGCCACGAAGTGTAAGAGGGACATTGTTTTGCTCTTCTTCCGGTGGTCCGCAGCAACTCTTCTAATCTAATTAAAATTAAATCTGCCACTTGCTCCCCCTTTTTGTTATTGGTCACTGTTGTAAGATGGGATGTTGTTAGATCTACAAGCAACGATAGTAGCAAAAAATGGGGTCGAAAGTAAAAGATTTAATTTTAATTAGGTTGCAACTTGATGGATTTCTTTGATATTTAGTAGGATTGTCCTGAGGTGTAGGTGTGAATACTCTTCCGTCATTTGGATTCGTCAAATTGTGTAGGAGGTATGGGACTTTGAACATAACAGCAATATAATATAATGGTAGATCTTGTTGATGTATCTCCTCTGAAACCTCTTGATACATTGCTTTGATATTTGGTAGGATTAATTGTTATGATAGGTAGATGTGCATACTATATCATCATTTTGATTTGTCAAATTTTGTAGAAGTTATGGGACTTTTGAGATGTCAACAGTACAATAATATGGTGCATCTTATGGACGCATCTACTCTCAAACCGCTTGAAAGATAACTTTGATATTTAGTAGAATTAATTCTTATGATGTGTAGATTAACTTAATCTACCGTAATTTTGATTCTTTAAATTATGTAGGAGTTCTGGAAATGACCGTTTTAGCAATAAATGGGTAGATCCTGTGGAAAGTCTTGACAGATTGTTTTTACATTTGGTAGGATTAATTGTTATGATGTATAAATGTGAATAGTGTACCATCATTGTGATTCATCAAATTTTGTAGGAGTTATGGTATTTGTTCGCAAATTTCCGACTAATTTTCTGACATTTGCATGGACTTTGTCAGAAAATTCCAAGCTAAGCTTTGAAAATAGCTCGAAAAAGTCCAAATACTCCGTGCTAGGTCTGAATATAGCTTAGAATTTGTCCGCATACACCGCGCTAGGTCGAAAAATAGCTTGGATTTGTCCTTATACTCCGTGCTATGTCGGAAAATAGCTCGGAAATTTAGCTTGGAAAGTTATAGTGGAATTTTTTTCCGAGAACTTGAAATATTTTCCTGGGATGTCACAATTTTGTTTGTTGCTTAGTCTGATTTGTTTCCAGTCGGACAATATTGTGGAAGATTGCAAGTAAAATCTATACAAGTGGAAATTAAAGCAATTGTTTATAGGATTCTATCATTTATTTCTTAAAAGGATAAGCACTAACTGCATTAAAGTATAATAAATATTTAAAATTCAATCGAACATTTATCAATTAAAATTATTTCCCACATAACTCTAACAGCAGAGGATATTTGTCAAGTTCGTTGGTGTTTCTGCTTTTCATAGAAGCAATATAAAAGAATATTTCAAATGTCCATTTTCCATTTTTACAGATTACTGTTGGCCAGTAGAAAATAAAATTTAAAAATAACGTATATATTTTTGCAGGTTGAAAGATAAATCAGTCGTAATTATTTATGTCAATACATATATGCTTTACTAGATAATGCCAAAATGTTCACACATATTTTATTTTCATTTTATTTACAGAAAAATAACAAATTTTGCTATTACATTTATATTACTTAGAACTTTTAAAAAAAATTTCATAAATAGAAATCAGTTAGTTAAAAATATCTTAAAACAAATGTACAGTTTTTACACATGCAGTTTACTGTTTTCATAACTAAAGAAACACTAGCAACTATTAAACAATTTTCATTTTCAGTAAGCAGTGTTCCAATTTATTATTTTTATAAATCTCAGGAAATTTAATATAAAAAAGATACCTTATCTTACGTATCTAATTGTAAACAAACTCCATTAAGTTTTCCTCTTCAACATTCATTGCAAAATGTGCCAAATTATTTGATTTTTGATAATTCCCATTTTCATTGGTCAAAATTTGAATACTGATTAATAAAAAAACAAATTTAAATTGTATTTAAAAAGAATTAATGAATTTCAGAAAAAATCTTTCTTTTATTTTTTATCTATAAAACATATATTTAGAAAGAAAACATGCAACTGCTTTAAAAAATATTTAACTTGTATATGACAGATTTTACTTAAAGATAATACTCCACTAATAGACCAGGATTTTTTTTTTAATTAAATGTTTTTTTTATGACTGGCTAAAAATTTAATGTAATTATTTTGTATTAATAGCAAATAATTATTTCAATTTATTCATTTGTAAAACTCCGAATATCTGTATTTGTTAGGAGCTTATATACATGTAAACTAGTTTAATTGTGTTGATTCTCCTTAACTCAGTGCTATATTTTAACATGTAACTGTAAAAGTTGTTAATAAAAAATCATTCCTGTTTGATGACCAATGCGTATATTTTCAGCATAATTTTATTTTAACCAAAAAACAGTGTAGTGAAATTCTGTATTAATTTATTTATTTAGTTTTTGTTTCTTTTTTTCTATATCCGGATTTTTCACTCTTCTGTGGTTTATCGGTGTCTGTTGAAAGTGTGGTTTTCTTACGCCATATCCTGTTGCTTTTTGTGTTTATCGCATCCATATACAGTTAAATCCATATACATATACATATATAGCTTACTCAAAATATTTCCTGTTTTATTCTACAGTTATATACGTGTGCATATTTCTCGCTTCCTTTGTGAATTAAATTTTCTATAAACAGGCGGATGAATTCAAATGGCACTATCGGTGCATTTATGTTTTGTGTGTTTAGTCGGTAATGTATTATTTTATATTTATAATATTGTATTTTTACACATAATCAAGCGTAAAGCTAATATTTGTTGCATCAATTAAAAAGAATGCATTTTACATTTCGTATTAAGGACTATTTTAAGATTGCTATCAGAACTTTGGTTGGATAGTTATATTTGTTAGTATATAGAAAAAGCTCAAAATAATAATACAATTTGAGTTATTTTCTAGCAAAAATAAACTTATTTAATAATTCATTATAATGTTATAAAGGGGTTTAAAGATTAAAAATTAGTTTTAAAACATTTTAAGGACATTTGTAAACGTACACTGGAGTTTTTTCATGAAAATTTAGTCGTATATATTTTCAATTATCATACAACCGAAACAGAGATATATATATAGTTAATATAAAGCCTTAAAAACTATATAACATCTTGAAAGAATTCATTTCGTATATTTTCTTTAATTGTCAGAGTACATGAAGAGCTAGTTAATTTTCTTCCTTTCAACTGTTTTTATATGTAGAATATTTAAAATAAATAAAAATTTGCATATACTTTGCGATGCAAAAAATTGAAATTAAACTTGGTTGATATAAAATATTC
This sequence comes from Limnoperna fortunei, assembly GCA_944474755.1. Classification (NCBI taxonomy): domain Eukaryota; kingdom Metazoa; phylum Mollusca; class Bivalvia; order Mytilida; family Modiolidae; genus Limnoperna; species Limnoperna fortunei. The sequence continues at coordinate 44,499,850 of OX104119.1, forward strand.
ATTTTTTGTGTGTAAAATTATTAAATGTGCCTTAAAACTAATTATTTTGCAGTCGCTTCATACGAATATGAAGTCACACGTCACATTAATGCCTGGGCTGGACAAAATGTCACATTTGAATGCTTGACCTCTGATAACCCGGGCAGAGGACAATGGAGACGAGGCCATGATATAATTTATACTGAAAATGATATAGTTAAACAAGATTTACAGCACAGACTTAATATTTTCGTAAATAAACAGAAGAATGAATATAACTTGAAAATATTTAAAGTTATTCCCGACGACTCGGATGTATACACGTGTAGAACAGAAAAAGGTGGTAACCAGTTTTTCCTTCGTGTTATGTTAAATGTATCAGGTATAGCTATTGTTTTTTGTGAGTTCATTCATTATAATTGCTGTCATATTTTCTTTTTGCATTTTTATTCATTTTCGCGATTGTTTCAGCAGAGTATATAGTAACGATCTAGTTAGCTGTCGTTTTTCCATGATATGTTTGACATTTTCTTGTAAACTTAGAAATATTTTTTTCATAATAAATATCAATAAAAAAATACATAAATAACGTGCATGCACTGTTTGCAATAATAATTAATAACTTTTCTTGTCAAAACAAAAAAGCATCACGCATTTGCACTATCCTATAGTACCATCCGCAGTTCCTCCAAATGAGAATTTGAAAGAGTCGTCACCTAGCGCCACTGTTGGGGAATATCCTGATTATTTTTTATATTCTAATCACATTTATGAAGTAGATTGTACGATTTACTTGAGATTTACAATACGATATAAGTGCCGTCTATTGCTCCTAATACTTTTGGAAGATGAGCGATGCTAGAAAATCCATGCATAATGTTATGAAGCTCGCTCTTCTTGATGAATTATCAGCTTTATGTACTTCTGTGTATAGAACTGAGATAATGAATCACATCTTTGGTAATATTGGATACACTTCTCTTCAAAATGAACGTCATCAATAATCAATAATTAGCTTAAGCTGTCCGTAACGAAGAATTTTAGCGTAATCATTATCTGCAGCAAATTCAATGAAATGAAATTCTATATATGAAATATCAGCATAATTGAGGTCTTATGGGCCAGTTTGGTCTCTTAACACTTTATTTCTCTGAACATTTTGTCTTCTTCTCCAAGTGGGCATGTGTAGTCGGATGGTTAAAGTAGTTATTTACTATCTCACTGATCAATACTCACTGAGGTTGCGAGTTTGAGTCGGACTTGTGCGGTCAACTCCAACCGTAATTGACAGAAAATTGTGTACTTGACATCAATTGACAATGATTGTCAATTCGACTAATTTTCAGCAGGTTCCAATAAACATGATATAGCTGGAAAAGTCTAAAAATGCGTTAAACTCCATTCAAACATTACTAAAAGGTCAATCCTTTTCTCATAACAACATGTTCAACGGTCATATTTGTATTTTATAACCTGACTATAATAAGGCAATCCAATGATTAATTTTAGGACATGCATGTACGTGTATTACCATAGGACGCGTTCGAGATTCATTTATATACTTAGATAAAATATTGTTATAAGATCATCCGAAGATGTGTCATACTCTTTAATATCTTTGTTAAAGGTCTCTGGGTGTCTGCTCTTACATATATGTTCTTGTTTCGTTTGTTTTCTTTATTCGAAGATGCTTGTCAAACCATGGCATTTTTTAACGATGAAAAGTCTTATGTGCTTTTTTCTGTGACAAATTAAAATACCTACAATTGATTTTTGTTTAGAGCTTGAAGACAGGAACACAGAAAAAGAGAAAACAAGGTACTTAACGGAGAAGTCTGGCTTGGAAAACACCAGTTTTATTACAACAGTTCCAACGGGCCATAAAACAAGCAAGTACATTTGTTTTTTTACACTTTTAATAGTTTAGAAAGAAAGGGCATAACACAAATAGTTTGGCAAGTCTTTCATTCGACAGCGTCTTAAACAACTTAATATGCACAAGACAATGTCTGCAAGCAAATTCAAATAGTGCTTATTGTGATTGCAAGCAAGGAGCAGTCCCCTCCAGTAAATTGATTGACACAGTCGGTCACATGACATTCTTAATTAGTGCATTATAATCTACCTACATGTCAAAGTTCGTTGAAATCGGAGAAAGTTGACGTTTTAGGGGAGGGAGTGTGGTGTACCGGCGGCAATTGCAAAGTGGTGATGTTTATGTCAATATTTTCGATAGTCAACTAGTTCATTAAAATTGCTCTGGCCATCCCTGAGAGTTCAGCTATATCAGTGTACCAATTTTTATTAAAATTTGTCTAGCCATAAACGAGATCTGAGAAATATACTTTAATTTTCAACGGCGGTTATTTTGAAAATTGCGGCCATCTTCAAAATTTAAAAAGTTGATTTCACCCCTTTAAGTGACCCTTCACAACATCTCCATAAGTTTCCAACTTATCGGTAGAAGCGTTTTTACTTACTCGTGCCGACAAAGTTATTTCTTAGAAGGGGAAGAATAGTGGGAATAATAAGAAAAATAATTAAAGATTAGTCGTCCAAAATGCCCATGGATAGTATTTCATTGAAATCAGTACATTAAAATATGCCTAGAAATCAAATTTCGTTGATATCGAACAAAGAGAACTTTTTCACGTTGGGCGGATGTAGTAAATGGGCGTTGTTTTTTTTTTGTTGTAGGCGGAGGTCGTTTTTGTTCAAGGCTATTTTGAAATGATTAATAAAATAAATAAATAAATAATAAGAAAAAAAATAGTTTTGGGCGACTTTATAATAATAATGGTAATAATAAAAAAATATTAAAGATTTTTGTGTTGGGAAACTAACACACAAGTCGCCCAAAATTTCTACTGAAACCCGGGGTGGGGAGATGGCAGCCATAATTTAAAAACCAATATGCAAAACTTTGAACGTTAAATATTCATTTTGCTAAGGGTCATAATGCTCGTACGAACATTTTTTGGTGAAATATTCCGGACAATTTCATGATCAAATAAAGAAAAATAATAATGACTAGTAATAACTGTGTTTGGATGCCAACACAAATGTCTCCCAAACGAACTCCTATTGCCACTAAGATCTTGAGAATGTTAACCCCAACGGCTCCCCCCCCCCCGAAATAGAAATTTTTACCAAGATATTCTATATATCCTATATAATGACCCTGTTTCCATGAAAACGGCAGGCATTTTGAAAATTGGATTGCACACGTTTGGGAGACATTATAAATAGTGCTGATGTAATTGCAAGCAAGTCGCAAAAAGCCCGTCTTCAAACATAGTTGGTCACATGGCATTCTTGATTTTTCCGACTTTAAAGAAAATTGTCTTGTCTTGTTATTTGTGCATTTAAATCTACCTACATATCAAATTTCGTAAATTATTCCGGCTACATTGGTCATAATAAATCAATTAATTAATAACTGGTAGTATTTTAAGAGCATATACTATTATGTTTATTTAAGCTTAGCAATATGTGACATATGTTTTACAGTTTTCCTTCATTCATGCATGCCTTGTTCATATGTATTTACTTTTAAAATTTTCTTCATATCTGATTCATTTAATTGAATCCTCATAAATTATATGTAAAATATATTGTAATCTTTATAAGAATAACTTATATTTTTAAAGGATATTTAAAGAAAAAAATGCGCACAAAACCAGAATGCCATAATAAACTGTGTCTATATTTTTCTAGGATTTTCAAAGACGATATTATACCTTTTTGGAGGCAGTATAGGAGCAGTTGTTGTTATTTTATTTTGCGCTTCACTCTTGTTTTTGTTTGTCAATAAAAACAGAACGACAAAGGGAGCTTCATTAGATACCCACCATGCCCTTTCTGGAAATACGGATTCGCAACGAAATCCGTACGGCGAAATTGACGAAGAAACTGCTTCTTTCCTTGACACAAGAAGAACAGATAATAAAAATTCCCCGAGTTCTTATTTGAACGTTTTAAATCGCGATTCACTACAAAGTGCCATTAATGCATATGAATTGATAGAATGTGATGCTGTTACACCTGGTTTAAACATTGCGATTGCGTCGGGATCTTGTGTGCAAGTGGGACCAAACGGAGATTTACCACAAAACGAATATCATATGTACGAGGAGGTTACAGAGGAACTAATATCCCAAGGAAAGAAAGTTACATGCAATAGTGCTGTCAAACAAACTGAATACTATAATAGTAACCAAGGAAACGTAAACTCTCGCTTGACAAACGAGATCTACAGAAACACATATCAGGCTTTGCAGCCGAACTGGCAAACCCCTACTAAGCTGTACAGTAGACTTACACTTGATAATTTATAAATTAAAATGCTCTGTTTATCGTGATTTAAAATAAGATATAAAACACATACATAAACTTAAAATCTGTACAATTATACCCTTGTTTAACTCATTGTGAACCATTATTGTTTTATGGTATATTTCGAGTTCAATTTGGTTAGGTTGAGGTTTTACACCATGGTTAATTTCTACAAAAGTTCAATAGGGTCACAAATAACCAAAGTTGATTTTGCTTATTAGATAAGGGAGCATGCAGTCTGTACTAAGAAATTAACAATCAAACAATTCGTTATAATTGTTTCCAATAATTTTTAACGGATCCTTTTAGAGGTAATTTTTATTGAAGTATATTTATGATTTGATGTGGGCGTAAACAAAAGATTTTCGTTCATATTTTGTTTTATATTTTGTGCATACTTGTAAATTAGTCTCATCATTTAAATTAATTCACTTTTTGTATACATAATACTGGAAGAATGTTATATCAACTACTTTTTCCTATTAAAGTCAATATCACAAAATTGTTAAGTATGCTGGTTTTCCAATCGTACATAGAAATTTGAAATGTCAGAAAAGAAAACAAGAATTTTTTAACGGTTAAAACCATGTCATCCGTAGATTTTATTTCCGTTTACTTTGAGAGTTCATTATTTGTAATACATTTTCTATTATACTAAGAAGAGGAGATCGGGGTGGCTAATCTATAAAGATAATACGGATATTAGTTTTCCTGTGACGTTTAACCACATAACGATGGGGATGTTGCATTGTTTTCCTGAAACAAAAATGGATCTGTTTCAAACACTTAACTAACTACGGCCATACATTATCATAAAAACACTCTATCTTGCGAAAAACGTCCCTAAAACATACACTTGACCGTATTGACGTTAAGGCATTAAGGGTTCCACTTCTTGGAGTCTTTCACCCAAAAATGAATAAACTTTTTCTTCCCTATTGCACCCATTGTCTGACATGAGAAAACGACTGTTTTCCAGTATTTATGGATGTAAAATCTTTAGCCCTACACCATAATATCGGTATTCGACACTTTCTGTTTACTTTTGTTTGTGTTACGATATACGTATTTTACAGTTTTCACGATGCACTGTACGATTTGCAACTTTTGTAGGTGTTACTTTATTCAATTAATTAGTAAGATCAAACACAGATTGTATACGATTACACTTTAAGAAAAGAAAAAGTTGCATTTCAGATCGTTCATCAACCAATCTTGGTCCTTCTTTGTTTATTTTCAACAGATTCATTTGATTTCAACTCGGCATAAAACTTGGCAACTGTTTATGACGTCTGGTTTACATTGCGGAAGTTAGCAGGACCAACTGATCAGAACCTCAAACTTCCCCTAAAAACCCTAACATTTCTCGTCAATTAGGTTTAAGTGGAATATATCTTGAACGATGTAAAATGTGGGTTTCTACCACAGTAGCGCTAAGCAATGCGAGGATATCTTTGTCGCCATCGCGCAGGTAAATCGACATCGTTCTGTCACAAATGTGTTGCGACATTGCTGCAATATTCAGATTCAGTCGGGTAACATTGGTTGTTTCCCGACCCTTGCCAAGAAGGTCCGATTTATTTCAGATTATTACATTTAAAATCAGATAACAGGTTTAAAAGCACATTGTCATTGCGATGTGAATTTAAGCAAAGATGATCCAGTATGAATTTGACTGCAACATCTACTGAGCTTCTCACAAAAACAGGACAAGTATATAACCATATTCAAGCCATATGTAAAAGATACGACCGCGCAAAGGGGCTCTGTAAATAGATCATCCTTAACAAGAATATCAATTTATATTGCTTTTTGTTTAATAAAATCTCTAAGCAACTCGAATTAAAGGCGATGGATCGGCAAAACATCGCGTTGCTACCTCAAACGCGAACATCTCAACGGTTACCGCATCGCTTTTGCTACCGAAGTATAAACCTACTTTGATGGTCTCGGACATGTGGCCGCCAAATACTTATTTGGTAAGTTTATCTGAAAACGAGATGACTAGTTCTATCTCCTGAATGCAGCATTCTTTTCTGAGCGCTTCTCCATATTTTAGACACCAAATTGGCCGCTGTGTATGTGCTTAATGATTCAGAGAGGAAGTATGAACTATAAAATTTCGTTTGGGTGAGAGATTTCCCAGCGAAATCTTATAGAACAATATAGAAGTAACGTTTAAGGCATTGAGTAACGTTTTGTGTTGGTTTTAAAAGCTTGTTCTCAGGTGGTGTCTACTTCATGTTTAGAAATACTTAATAATTAAATTTCCTTTGTTTTAACAAATATTAAAAACCGGAACACATAAAAACATCCCCCGGAACACTTCATTTGAATAATCGTTTTTTATATTTTCCTTGTCCATAAATTTCAATTTCCATTTCCTACCAAAAAACTTCCTCAGTAATGATACTCTCCAAGGTCGTAAAGCCTCCTTATATATTTTTAAATTAATTTATGAAGAAAAATAAGCGTTAAAAAACTTAATAGAAAAATCAATTAAAACTTATATATTGTATTGTACATTCATTGTAATTGGTGTACGTGACAATATAATTTGTTACTGTGGCAAGTGTCTATTCAATTGATTGTTTAGTTTCGGAATTTATGGACAAATCAAAATATTTTGCAAAAAGTTTTAGTCATACTGAAGTGGAGTCAGGATATAATTAATAAGCGATTGAATTATTCATTTAATCTTATAACTGATTTGTAGATATTAATATAACAGTTCACTATATTGGGGCAAAGGTAACAACCTACTTTCCGCATTTTCTTTTGTATAGCCATATGAATCATTTGATTTATATTATTTAAAAAATTAGAAATAACCGGAAGTATTGATGGACTTTTACCACAGTCGTCATCATTTATATTGAACATAATAGTAAACCTGTAATCGATATATCCGCTTAATGACTAAGTCAACGTTTGGTACGGGAAACCCCAAATATCATTCAGATCAAAATGTTTAATATCAGGTGCATAATGTCACTATGTGACACAGATTCTATGACCATTTCTTCCTATTGTAGGGGATGTTCGTTTAAGTGGGGTGCTCCAAAACTTCCACGAAGCCCCAAATGACAACGGCCTCTTAATTATTTTTGTATAGGGGAAACTATTGACATTTTTTGCTCTCACTTAGGCACCAAGTTTCGTTGAGTAATGAGAGACCCCTCAAAACGACCGGAATAATTTCACGTATATCACATTAAATTTTCGGGGTGCCATGTCAGATAAAGTTTTTTGCAAATTTAGAAAATCCGAAGGGTACTCATGGAAACTCCCTTACACCCATAAAATAGTCCAGAAATAGGCTTTGAACAATCAGATAAAAAATACCCAATACATTTAATAAATTATCTGAATAAATTCATTTATAAATTCTATATGAAACTGCTTTTTAAATACAGCTCCAATATTAAAATTCCATTGAATAATAAATCCACTGTCTATGCTACAGTTTGGCGCAGTCAAATATCAAAATAAGAACTATTTTCCTCTCCCTCAGTCAAAGTTCATTTACAGAGCCGTTGTCAAATATAATTCCAATCAAAATGTTAAATATCAGGTGCAAACGGGTAGTATGTGACAGATTCAACAGTGAAAGTGTCATTAAATTCCATTCAGAAGTGTAAAGTGGGGGAAGGGGCGAGAGAAGAAGACAAGAGATAAAACAGGCAAAAGTATTTCGATGGCATTTTAATAACGAATCTATTTTCAGTGTAAAGTAGGCGCAGTTTCCACAATATTGTTTGTATGCTTCCAAACCACATCTAAAAAACTCTCCTGTGCAAGTTGTCAACAAAACATTCGTTTACACAACAAGAATTTTGACTCCAACTTACCATGATTTTCCATAAATCCTTGTCTGTATGTAACTGGGCAAAAAAGGTTTTTTTTCGGCAAAGGAATGAAGAGGGGGAGAAATCTTGAATATTACCACTCATTGTAACGATTACTGTGTTTTAAAGACCATTTTTTCCATTTTGTGTGTGTTTTGGCTAGTATCTTGAAAACGAATAGAAAAAGAGAAAGAGATACAATGTAAACCATAAATTATTAGCAAGGAAAGGTAAAAAAGGCCGAAATAGTCCATTTGTCAATATACTCCTAACAGTGATTTTGTAGGCACTGTCTTTCTTATCATTATCATGCAATTTACTGTGTCAATCTGGTTATTTTATTTTCAAGTAATATTATGACATATGAATTTTTTTTCAAACAGCAAGTCATGGAGTCTGGACTTATTGGGAATTTCATAGCGCTTGGTGTGCTTGGTGTTGGGCGATTAGTATTTTAGATTTTGACGAAAAACATTTGATAACAGCAGCCATGTTTGTCCATGTATCAACTCTCTGGATAAAAAATTAAAACACGGTACCCCAAGGATAGTTCTTGCCAAGTTTGAAACAAATTGGCCAAATGGTTTCAGAGGAGAAGATTTTTTACAAAATAAAAGCCAACTGACACACTGAGGAATGACGGACAACAAGAGATAAATTTGACATTAGCATAAATGACCGTAAATCCCAATCTCCCAACCAGTAATTTACATAAAGTTGTTGCCTTTGAAATTTCAGGAACACGGAAACAAAGAATAGTTAGGGAGGCACGTTTTTTGCACAATCCAGACAAAAAATAAGGAACCGGAATACAATACAGCACATTTATCATTTGTAACATCAGAATTACTAACATTGGCAATAGTAGGTAAGACATTAATCATTTATTTATTCATTTTCAGAAGCAAAGATTGGGCATAGAATGCGTATAGCCAGATCGGGAAAAAAGTGGAATCCTTGTAGAAGACAACGCAGACATGATTTGCACAAAGCATTTCTACTCTCTTTCTGTTTTTGTGTTGCGCTATGTATGCTTATCTATATCCGGATTTGTAACTATTTCTTGACTTTTGGCTAGTGTTGTTCGGTCGGTTTCTTTGCTATGTTTCCTTCTACATGAGATTTTTTATTATTTAAGACAGTCAGTAGCAACAGTGTTTGGCTGTGCTTTTAATCAAGTAAATAGAAATAAAGGAATATTTATAGCAACCACATACAAACATTTCTTCAAGGTTTGCTTTCAGCTAGTCAAACAGTTTCAGCAGCAATGTTTTAATGTTAAATGCTTAGAGACAATTAAGAGATGAAGTGTCAATAGCTCAACCTGACTTTTAGTCCGATTAGCTTAACACTAGAGGCATACATTAACTGTATCATTCACATGTAAACCACCCAAAGACTAACTGACATTCTACGTAAACAATAATCGGCACCAACCTTACATGGGTCTTTGATAAACCTGAGCTAAACCATTTTAAATATTTTAATTGATACAGATTTTGCTTTATACAAAGCACTATAGCTCAATAACCATGATTGCTGTTTTTATTTACAATCTATAGTCACGGGTTTCTGAGAATACATACTTGTCCGAAGAGATGAACTTAAGACAATTTAAGACTCCTTACTATATACATGTAAACCACAACTGGGTGAAATGTTACAATTTGCTTATACATTGCAATAATCAACATGATTTTTAGATTTCTCTGGAATTATGAAACGATTCATAGGAAAACACTTTTCAGTTATAATACACGAAACAAGTTAATTGATATAGTATGAGTCTACAACACATTGTTGCTATTATTTCCTTAAAGCAAGATTTGTTTAAAATAACATATGATAAAATAAATCCTAACTAATGCTTTTCAAATCTGACATCCACTGCAATTTTGTTTAAAACGGTCTCAAATAAGTGCATTTAGTAACTGTTGATGACATCAAAAACTAGGATAATATTTTCATCTTGTTGTATATTTATGTTCTTATCAATCTCTGAAATTAGTTGGTTGACGAACTATACAAAGGGAGAAAACATTGCAGTACATAACTGAACAATAAGTTCATAATGAAAATGATCATCACTGACTACAGAAGATAATCCAATTCATATCTAATATGTTTTGAACGTCTTTAGGTATTCAGGGATAAGCTGGGATACTACTGTACTGTGTGCACCAATATAAACAGTGTTGAAGACTTTCCAGTAAACATCTCGTACCATTCTTGCTGGATGAAAACAGACCTTAAAATAATCAAATAAAGAATCATTGACGCAAAATTTTGGATTAGGGCAGTACCTCTATAACCGTAAATGATAGAATGATAATATTTGGTATACAAGTTGCTGATGAATAGACAATTACTTCTTGACCTAACGATTGGATTTCAAGGTCCAGTGACTACTTAACAATTTTTGGATTAGTGTAGTTCGTATGAAACCATGCATGGTAGGATGACAATATTTTTATGTAAGGTGCTGATAGATAGTACATGACTTTTAGTAGGTGTCACCTGATCATGACTTCCATTTCACGGGCCAGTGACTACGTTAAACTTTCATTTTAATTTGGAGAGTTCCTTTGTAACCATGCAAGGTAGAATAACAATATTTGGTATATAGGTTGCTGTCGTGGTAGGTGTCACCTGATCGTGACCTTAATTTTTTGGTCCAGTGGTGACTACGTTTAAGTGTTTGTCTCGGTTGCAACTATATATATATGGGAATCCGGCTATGGAAGCGTTTAGAATTGCTTTATATATTTATAAGTATCAGCGATAGGACAACCAGATTAAGTTTTCAACGGTACTTTATGCTGAGAGTACTTGCCAGTCCGTTACTAGTCACCATACCTTGACCGCAATTTGGAGGTCATGTGAATACTTTAAAGTCATTAAATTCAGCCAGTAACCATGATGACAATATTTGGTATATAGGTTGCGATGAAATGTACCTTACAGTCTGGTAGGTGTCATCTGACTTTGACTTCAATTTCTCAGTCAAGTGACTACATTATAGTTATTGTAGTTATAGTAACCATACATGTTAGGATGACTATAGTTTACTGATAAAAGGATCATAACAGTCTGGTAGGTGTCACCTGATCTGACCAATCTAAATGTCACAGTCAAAAAAAGAAAATTGGCAATCTGACTGTCACACCAAACAAGAAAGGAAATTAGCAATGTGATCTGCACAAAAATTTTTAAAAAATTACAAATTGCTGATCTATCACAACAACTTTTTTAATTTTAAAATATAAAATATATAAATAACAATATGTAGAAATTTATAGGTTTTATGATGAGTCAGAATTTTATATCGCTTTATATTATCTCGAGTTATATAATTTCGTTTAAAAAACGAGCCTATTATAGTTCAAAGAGCCGATTATAGTTCAAAAAGCCGGTTATAGTTCAAAGAAAAAGAAAAAGATGACAGATTCTAGAAGTAATGATGGACCTGACAGAATCAGTTTTAGACAAGTCGTCTTTGTTTTCTGCCACTTATAAAATTCTGTTTTTAGAAATTACGAGGATCAAGTAGGTTTGTTTTTCGTTTTTCGTTTTTCGATATTCAAAAATTTGATGAACCTCGTTATTCATTTTGTCTTTCGTTATTCATTTTGTTTTTCATTATTCATTTTGTTTTTCGTTTTTCGTTATTCATTTTGTTTTTCCTTATACATTTTGTTTTTCGTTATTCATTTTGTTTTTCGTTTTTCGTTATTCATTTTGTTTTTCGTTTTTCGTTATACATTTTGTTTTTCGTTATTCATTTTGTTTTTCGTTTTTCGTTATTCATTTTGTTTTTCGTTTTCCGTTATTCATTTTGTTTTTCGTTATTCATTTTGTTTTTCGTTTTTCGTTATTCATTTTGATTTTCGTTATTCATTTTGTTTTTCGTCATTCATTTTGTTTTTCGTTATTCATTTTGTTTTTAGTTGTTCGTTATTTATTTTGTTTTTTGTTTTTCGTTATTCATTTTGTTTTTCTTTATTCATTTTGTTTTTCCTTTTTCGTTATTCATTTTGTTTTTCGTTATTCATTTGATTTTCGTTTTTCGTTTTTCGTTATTCATTTTGTTTTTCGTTTTTCGTTATTCATTTTGTTTTTCGTTATTCATTTTGTTTTTCGTTATTCATTTAGTATTTCGTTTTTCGTTATTCATTTTGTTTTTCGTCATTCATTTTGTTTTTCGTTATTCATTTTGTTTTTCGTTTTTCGTTATTCATTTTGTTTTTCGTTATTCTGTTTGTTTTTCGTTTTTCGTTATTCTTTTTGTTTTTCGTTTTTCGTTATTCATTTTGTTTTTCGTTATTCATTTAGTATTTCGTTTTTCGTTATTCATTTTGTTTTTCGTCATTCATTTTGTTTTTCGTTATTCATTTTGTTTTTCGTTTTTCGTTATTCATTTTGTTTTTCGTTATTCGTTTTGTTTTTCGTTTTTCGTTATTCATTTTGTTTTTCATTTTTCGTTATTCATTTTGTTTTTCGTTATTCATTTAGTATTTCGTTTTTCGTTATTCATTTTGTTTTTCGTTATTCATTTCGTTTTTCGTTTTTAGTTATTCATTTTCTTTTTCGTTTTTCGTTATTCATTTTGTTTTTCGTTTTTCGTTATTCATTTTGTTTTTCTTTTTTGTGATTCATTTTGTTTTTAGTTTTTCGTTATTCATTTTGTTTTTCGCTTTTCGTTATTCATTTTTTTTTTCGTTATTCATTTGGTTTTAGTTTTTCGTTATTCATTTTGTTTTTCGTTATTCATTCCGTTTTTCGTTTTTCGTTATTCATTTTGTTTTTCGTTTTTGTTATTCATTTTGTTTTTAGTTTTTCGTTATTCATTTTGTTTTTTGCTTTTCGTTATTCATTTTGTTTTTCGTTATTCATTTTGTTTTTAGTTTTTCGTTATTCATTTTGTTTTTTGTTTTTGTTATTCATTTTGTTTTTGGCTATTCATTTTGTTTTTCGTTATTCATTTTGTTTTTCGTTATTCATTTTGTTTTTAGTTTTTCGTTATTCATTTTGTTTTTCGGTATTCAATTCGGTTTTCGTTATTCATTTTGTTTTTCGTTATTCATTTTGTTTTTCGTTTTTCGTTATTCATTTTGTTTTTCGTTTTTCGTTATTCATTGAGTTTTTCGTTATTCATTTAGTTTTTCGTTTTTCGTTATTCATTTTGTTTTTCGTTATTCATTTCGTTTTTCGTTATTCATTTTGTTTTTAGTTTTTCGTTATTCATTTTGTTTTTCGTTATTCATTTTGTTTTTCGTTTTTGTTATTCATTTTGTTTTTAGTTTTTCGTTATTCATTTAGTTTTTCGTTTTTCGTTATTCATTTTGTTTTTCGTTATTCATTTCGTTTTTCGTTATTCATTTAGTTTTTCGTTTTTCGTTTTTCGTTATTCATTTTGTTTTTCGTTATTCATTTCGTTCTTCGTTATTCATTTTGTTTTTAGTTTTTCGTTATTCATTTTGTTTTTCGTTATTCATTTTGTTTTTCGTTATTCATTTCGTTTTTCGTTATTCATTTTGTTTTTCGTTTTTGTTATTCATTTTGTTTTTAGTTTTTCGTTATTCATTTTGTTTTTCGCTTTTCGTTATTCATTTTGTTTTTCGTTATTCATTTTGTTTTTCGTTTTTGTTATTCATTTTGTTTTTAGTTTTTCGTTATTCATTTAGTTTTTCGTTTTTCGTTATTCATTTTGTTTTTCGTTATTCATTTCGTTTTTCGTTATTCATTTAGTTTTTCGTTTTTCGTTTTTCGTTATTCATTTTGTTTTTCGTTATTCATTTCGTTCTTCGTTATTCATTTTGTTTTTAGTTTTTCGTTATTCATTTTGTTTTTCGTTATTCATTTTGTTTTTCGTTATTCATTTCGTTTTTCGTTATTCATTTTGTTTTTCGTTTTTGTTATTCATTTTGTTTTTAGTTTTTCGTTATTCATTTTGTTTTTCGCTTTTCGTTATTCATTTTGTTTTTCGTTATTCATTTTGTTTTTAGTTTTTCGTTATTCATTTTGTTTTTTGTTATTCATTTTGTTTTTGGTTATTCATTTCGTTTTTCGTTATTCATTTTGTTTTTCGTTATTCATTTTGTTTTTCGTTTTTCGTTATTCATTTAGTTTTTCGTTTTTCGTTATTCATTTTGTTTTTCGTTTTTCATGTCGTTTTTCGTTTTTCGTTATTCATTTTGTTTTTCGTTATTCATTTTGTTTTTCGTTATTCATTTCGTTTTTCGTTATTCATTTTGTTTTTCGTTTTTCGTTATTCATTTTGTTTTTCGTTTTTCTTTATTCATTTTGAACACGAAGAAATACGTAGTGGTGACTTTCAGAAACCCAGAAGTTCCTTTTTGACGAAAGGTATTTATCGTTCAAACCTGAGCACGAAAACATGCGGTTTATAGATTTTCAAGTCATACACGTACATCATCTCTATAAAAACTTTGGTGTCGTTTGCATTATTTTTCATGTTTGTTGATTATGGTATATCATCTTTAGTAGTTTTGGAGCAAGGGACAAGTCTTTTTGCATGTTTCATTTCAATAAATTGATCATCCTGACAATATTCGATGGATCCGAAAAATTATCTGATATACACATTTTATTGCATGCAAAACTGTATTTTAAATGTCTGATTAGCATAAAACCTTTGTAGAGGACGCACAATGAATAATATATTTGAGCAAAGCCAAGTAAATCTTCTAGTCTTGCATATATATATACAAGTCTAGAAGATTATGCAACGATACAAATGACGGTGTTTCTTGTCAAAAATATAGACACCTGCTGACCAACGAATGGCCTTAGTCATTGAATGTCGATATAAATAAATAACGTAAACAAGTCATAACATATTGATCTTAATCTTTCTCACTCAAACTGAACTCAAAACTTTTATATAGTTGCTTCCCAGTCCGCTTCCCGCGGACGTGCCGTGCTATTACTTAACTTTGCTCTAATATTCCAAGAAGATGTAATCAAAATTACCAAGGTGACAAATTCATAACGCCAGACGCGCGTTTCGTCTACTTAAGACTCATCAGTGGCGTTTAACTCTAAATGCTTATAGTATTTTTTCGTTTGGAGATGGAATAATACAAGTCCACTGGGATCGTGTAAATATACAATACAGGTAGTTCAAAATATTACATAAAAAGTCTAAAGAATGTACCAACCAGTGAGCTTATTACGTATCGGATCGACAAACATGACGATACAGCATAAACAAAAAATAATATACAAGTCTATACTCAATGTTATGGAATCTTTAGGCGGTTTTTTGGCTGAAAAATAAAAACTGCTTACCGCGTTTGGTCCAGTTTATGCTCCTTTTGTAGATAACAAAATGTGTAAATTGAATTCGTCACTTTATTTTCCACAGTTATTTAGCGTTTTGAAATGCCGCGGATTTTTCATTGTGATAGAGCAATTTTCTATAGTAAAGTTTGACCTAAATTACAACGGAAGTGTATGTTTGGAAGAGTCCATTGTCGTCTGTTCGAAATCCTTCTGGTAATATTGTCTGCAGTTAAGGCGGGAAAATCCTCGCGGTTTGTCCGAAGACCACTGAACGTTACGAAAGCAGACGATGTTTTTCAAAACAACGCGAGGTCCCTGTAGAAACACAAATGGCTGACTTCCTATGTAAAATTCCCGTAGCAAATGTCAAGGACGATTTGGAACTTGTCAACAACAAAGGCATAATATAAAATATGGACGTGTTATCGTGTAGAAATGTTTTAAATTGGATTTTAACACTACAAAGGTACAATATGGAATAATAAAAAAATGCAAGCAAAACACTGAGCGCAGCGGGGTGTAACTTTTAGTATAGAAAATTATGCAACGATACAAAAGACGGTGTTTCTTGTCAAAAATTTAGACAAAGACTGACCAACGAATGGCCTTAGTCATTGAATGTCAATATAAATAAATGACGTAAACAAGTCATACCATATTGATCTTAAACTTTCTCATTTCCAACTTAACCCAAAATAGTTGCTTCCCAGTCCGCCTGCCGCTGGTCAGTCTTTGTCTAAATTTTTGACAAGAAACACCGTCATTTGTATCGTTGCATAATCTTCTAGACTTGTATATTATTTTTTGTTTATGCTGTATCGTCATGTTTGTCGATCCGATACTTAATAAGCTTTCTGGTTGGTAGACTCTTTAGACTTTTTGTATAATATTTTGAACTACCTGTATTGTGTTTTTACACGATCCCAGTGGACTTATATTATTCCATCACCAAATGAAAAAATACTTTAAACATTTAGAGTTAAACGCCACTGATGAGTCTTAAGTAGACGAAACGCGCGTCTGGCGTAATGAATATGTCACCTTGGTAATTTTGATTACATCTTGTTGGAATATTTGAGCAAAGCCAAGTAACAGCACGGCACGTCCGCGGCAGGCGGATTGGGAAGCAACTATTTGGGGTTAAGTTGGAAATGAGAAAGTTTAAGATCAATATGTTATGACTTGTTTACGTCATTTATTTATATTGACATTCAATGACTAAGGCCATTCGTTGGTCAGTTTTTGTCTAAATTTTTGACAAGAAACACCGTCATTTGTATCGTTGCATAATCTTCTAGACTTGTATATTATATATAAACGTCTAAGTATTGTGACAACCGTATAATATATCTAACCAGCGGATTTCTGATTCGAACTCACACCGTTGTGACACTGTGGCACCAATTCGCCTGCACTATGTCCAGCGGACTAGTCCCCTCTGCCAAATCCGCTATATATAAAAATAATTCTTATCTGACATTCGTTTACGTTTAAAGTCATTTTTGATTGGTCAAAAGGCCATAAACCAGTACTTCCCAGATCCGTTCATACTTTCATGAACGACTTTTGGGGAACTACTTTTTTTTTGGCTAAAAGTAAACAAATATGGCGGCCATGTGTCGTTTATGCTTCAGACAATAAATTAAGCCAGTACACTCGAAATTTGGCGATTCAAATATCTTGAGCGATGTATTGCTTAAACGGAAAGCTATTTAATTGAACCAGCTGCAATCATTTGTTTTATAGACAAATACATACAAGAAAATATTTTAACAGTACACTTCGTTTTGGATTCATTGTACACATTGCTGAATGACGGAAATAGCCGAATTCGAATGTGGACGAAATGCGAGTGTGAAGGCATATATAAACGATACTTTGAAATTGCGTTTCTTGTAATTTCAATTATGAATCATTTCAAATACACACAATAGCCGTAACGGTAAAATTACCTTTTTTCGCGGTCACAACAAATCAACGAAATAGCAAGATGCACGAATTTGTCACCAACTCCATGTCTCTGCACATCTCTAGCAATTTTCACGGATAAATCCATTGAACAAACGACAACTATTGTTTTTCCTCTTCGTATTTAAGAAAGAACGTCTAGCTAGGTTCCGTTCCGTTTGAACATATATGACGTCACATATGACGTTAATATAAACCGCGGGTACAATGACGAACATTAGTATACGGAATATTGTTTTTAGTTGAGTCTTCTTTTGTTTTTATTAATAATCTTCTCGGCAAATCGTAAATTGTATCTGTTGTCAATGCCAGTTATTCCCTTCAAACCGACCACGTCTTCGTCTTCAGTTCGTTGTATATATTCCTACGCGTCACACACTTATAATAAATTTTATTTTGGGACAAGAATGTTAAATATATAAAAACAATTTTGGAAGAATTATAAGGATTAAACGCTTATTTTCAGTAATTCATCGATGTATGAACGAGGTCGACTCACTCACAATTTGTTTGTGAGTGAGTCGACCTCGTTCATACATCGATGAATTACTGAAAAGAAGCGTTTAATCCTATAATAAAGCTTCTTTATTTTTTTTCATTTATAAAGCTTCAGTAACCGGAGTGAATATATAATATATATAGTTTTTAGGTTGTTGTGGTGTATATGGTCGATATATTTTTCAAATAAAAATCCAATATAACTAGAATTTCTGCATTCTTTAATTCACTAGTATTTTCATTGCTTCCGGCAATCTTCAGGTGAATGAATATCGTTAATAATGTTTCTAACGGTAACGTTTAAATGACGTTACAATAGGTATAAGGGGAGTTAATTACATATATGCACAATAAGGGGTCAATTACATATACAAACTATATTAAAATAAATGTTAATATTGTCAGTAATAAAGTTATATAGTTATGAGCGTCCATTCAGGGACGGTTTAAAATTCCTTATACAGTTTTTTTTTCTTTTATTTCTCGTAAAACCACTTTTCCAAAAAGAAATAATCGATTAGATCCTAAAATTATAAACCTTTCAAGTCGAAGTTTAAATGATGACGAACTCTGATTACTTAAAAGGAGACTAAAATTCACTCCGACACCATCTCCTAACAAGGACGAACTCGTGGAGGATATTCCGAAATTTTGTCTTAAGTTGAGATTAGTTGAATATTTTACGGACAAAAATAGATGACAAGGATGATGAATCTTTGATAAAAAAATAATTCAAAGTTCACCTCAAAGAAAAACTGCGATATACATCTAGACTCATACATTGATTCTATAATGAACTTTCCACTTGAAACTAATACTAATATAAAACGGAATATTTCCAAAACTGAGCAACATGCCCTTAAACATTTACAAACAGACAAATCAATCGTAATAAAGGAAGCAGATAAAGGGCGAGCAATCATTATCATGGACTCCAACTACTATCAAGCTCTCGTTGAGGAACAACTAAATGATGTGTCGTTTTATTAAGAAATTCCTAACAATATGGACAATCAAATAATGAGTAGGTTACATAATTTGGTATCAAAGTACTCCGAATCATTAACGGACAAAGAATCGGACTGTCTCACGAATTTTGAAGTAAAGACAAGTAATTTTTAGGGTCTACCAAAAAGTCCATAAATCTTAAATTATTTAAAAAATGCAATTAAAGAACAGAATAATGAATATGTGATTGTTGAAAAACCAACTGACTTGAAACTTAGGCCAATTATTGCTGGTCCGGCGTATCCAACTCACCGTTTAAGTAATCTAATGGATATAATCCTTAAACCATTATGTTCTTGCGTACCAAGCTTTATTCGGGATGATATTGACTTTCTGTCACACTTACCAAAAAGAACAGAACCGGAAGCTTAACTTGTTACATTCGATGTTTCGAGTCTATATACAAATATACCCCATGACTTAGGATTGTCTGCAATTAAAATATTGGGTCGAAAAACATAGGGATAAAATCAACGACAGATTTAGTATAGACTTTATTCTCGACGCAGTACAACTTATTTTGGAAAATAACTCTTTTAATTTTAACGGTAAAAAACTTTTTACAAATCCGGGGAACTGGTATGGGAACTAAATTTGCACCAATTTATGGGATTCCTTGAACAAAATCTATACCAAAACAAACGAGAAAAAACATTAGGCATTGAGATGGCAAAATACATAGAAAATTCATGGTATCGGTTTTTGGATGATTGTTTTATAATCTGGACAAAAACGGACAAAAATTTGAAAAACATTTAGTGGAATTCTAAATGACTTGCACCCAGCCATTAATTTTACATCGGAAATAAACAATCAACAAATACCGTTTCTGGATATCTTAGTGGAGAAAAACATTAATGGAGAAATTATAACAGACATTTACTACAAAGATACGGACACTCATCAATATTTAAATTTTAAATCCTGTCATCCGTCACATACGAAACGGAATATTCCATATTGTTTAGCACGAAATTATGCACAGTTATGGAAAAACCGGATTTACGAAAAATGCGACTTGAAGAATTAAAGACGTTTCTGTTGAAACAAGGATACCCATTAACTCTTATAAACAACGCCATTGAAAAATCTACACAGATCCTGATCGCCGAACTTCGTGCTGCTAAAAATGTCCAACCGACAGACAAATCTTTATTCCTTTTGTGGTTACTCATAATCCGTGCAACACAAATATATTCAATGTAGCTAAACATAACATTCCGATAGTTGCACAAAGTAATAAGCTTACAAAACTTTATAACCGATAGAACTTTAATCCAGAGTAAAAGACAACCTCAAAACTTAAAACGTTTATTAACTAAAGCACAATTTAATTCTAATTCACCACGGACATTTGAAGTACGAAAATGCGGAGACAAAAAGATGCGGAACTTGTGCGTACATTCAAACGGGAAGTGAAATAACATTAGACGATGGAAGAAAAATTTACAAGTAAAAGTGAAAATTTAATTTATTGTATACAGTGTACTAATTGTAACAAGTCATACATTGGTCAAACGAGTAATGCGCTAAAGCAACGGATGACAGCCCATCGTCAACAAATAAGAGACCCCAAATATCGAAAAACTACCACTTAGTCAACATTTAGATACGTGCAGTGGGGGTCTTTTAGAAATATTTCCATTTTATAAAATGAAGACGTCCAGTGATGTTTTACGAGAAATAAAAGGAAAAAAACTTTATAAAAAAACGTATGACTGAAATACACAATGCATTGAAGGACCTTCAATGCATTGTGTATTTCAGTCATACGTTTTTATTAATTTAAATCTTATTTAAAAGATGTAAAAGCAAGCAAGAGAATTCTGCATCGTAATGCTTTTAAAGTTTGTTAAAAATAAAGATAAGTAATTTAATTTAAGTGTTTGCTTTTACGTATAAAATTGACTCTGAATATAATTGATAAATAGCTGGAGTGCATTTATACTTATATCGGACATTACTGGTATTCAGAGAGCAGCAGAAAAAAGATATTCTTCAATACAAATTATATTTGTTTTATTTATTTATTTATTTATACTGTAAATAAATTTAGGTACACACAGCGTTTATTCAGTTATTTTCTAAATTAAGTAGTATATAATTTCGTTTAACAATTTATAGACTGTATTTTCATACTTCTACAGGAAATTACTAGTATGAAGTAACATTACCATCACCTTAATGTGGTCATATTAACAAAGAGAAGATGATGCTTTATATTACGGCACCAGGAGAGCTATACAAACAATTAAATACAAATTTTTAAGGAAAGATTTATATTACGTTTCGATTTTGAATGAGCTTATTCATGTCGTATTAACCATGGTTCGTACTATTTTGCGATCGCAATCATAGTCTAGGAGTTGGTCATACAAAACAACCGACTTTAAACGTTTTATAAGCATGTGTTCTTTCTTTTATCCCCTTTGGGATAAGCAACCGATACACGGGGTCTACAGTTAGTCTTCCATGGAATGTCGAAGGACGAGATGTAACGCGTTTCAGGGTAAGTCTTCAAACTAACTTTGGAGTAAAAATTGTAGTTTATCAAAGTGTTACTTAATGTTATTTTGTTTTGATATTTCGCTAGTTCTTAAAATTTAAATCTACAGAAAAACTTGAGTGTAAAAATGCAACCGGCGACTTGTTTTAGAGATCTGGTGATCAGGGGCAAGTAACAAAAAACATGACATGTTGCGTGTCGAGCACATCCAATTTATAACCCTACAAATAACCACTAGCTCAAACATACGTTTACAAGAAAAAATTAAAGTAAACATATACATGTACATGTATTGTAAAATAACATACTGCAGTAGCCAACGTGCAAAAATAAATTAAACAAATTTCTAATGGGCTGCACACTTCATTTAGATACAAAACACTTTGGCTTCGCTAGGGAATATATTTACATTGCTATTTTGTGTTCATTTTTCATCTGAAAGAATGACACAAATCTCATTTTATTTACAATTTTGGTTAATATAAATAATTTAAATTATGATGCTTGATCGTTTGGCCCAAATAACAATATTTATCATGCGATCATTACATTTGCTGTACAATAAAGTTAGACAAATACAATTTTGATTTATTCAATAAAGTTTTCCGATACCCGTCTCCTCACTTCGTAAAATATTTATTACTCTGTAATTGTTAACGAAATGGCGGATGTGTTTGCAACGTCACTCAGGCTATCACTAGATTACCCACCGAACATATCAAGTTAAAAATAAGCTAGAAGTGCATTTTGTTGATGTTTTTCACTAGTATAAACTGTATTTTAAGGTTGCTGGATGAAAATGTATTTTTTGCATTGTCATAAAATATAAAGTTTATCTGTACTCGCGAAACAGGTAAGAAATGCTGGGCAGATCTTCGCATTTCTGCGTGTTTCTAAGGCTTGTACAAATAAACTTGATATTTTCTGACACTGTACTAATGTATATTAATCTGGCAATCACTACATTTGCTGTACTGTAAATGTTGCAGAATAATGCTTTGTTTGGCATTGTCGAATAAAGTCTCCTGGTACCTGTGTCCTGAATTCCTTATGATATTTAGTACAAATATTCTTTTCCGCTTTATGACATATTGTCAAAACGATATTTTATTTGTAACTGCAGCCACAAACAAGACAAACATCGCAATTCTACTTGTTTCTAAGGCTACCAGAAATTAATTTTATTTTTTCTGACATTATACAAAAATAATACTGGGAAGGTTCCCAGTGCTCGTTCCACAGAGCAGCCCAGCGCGTCCCCGGGTGGCGGATAGGGGAGACCCTCTCGTAGGGGGTGGGGGGTGCGGTTGTCAGGTCATAATACGGAAAGCCTGGCCACGGACCATAGTGAGTAACGTGTTTGGAGAGTGCCACACTCCTTGCACGATAGAGACCCCTTTTGCAGATTTCGAAAAAGTAGGCTCATTGTAGCCGCTACAAAAGGCTAAATTCTCTGACCCTACCCAATACCCCGTACTTTTCCAGTGGCAAAACTTTGTTCCCTTTGTCCCATCGTACCACTTTTTCCATTGATTTATTGTTTGTTAACTTGTTCCCGTCCTGAATATAGTTGAAATACTGCTCGCTGGATGTAAAGCAAACATCCAATCAATCAATCAATCAAAAATAATAACGGGCGAATTGTCGGCGCATAAAAGTGACATGTGTATTAGGACTTGGAAATGATAGAAAATGAAAGTCTGTTCCCGTTTTGCGCCAAATATAAATATATTTGGTATACGCCGACGATGCACAAGGATTGTTATTATTCAGCAATAAAAACTATATCCTTTAAGTCATAATTGAAGTAAATTTGTTTAATTATATACTTTAATTTCTTTAAAACCAACTGTTCAATTTTGTCTCCGAATCAGTTGTAAACAGATTCCTTAGAACAAATTCAACGTTTCCAAATAGTCTATACATGTACAGTCCATAAAGACACCCGTGATTGTGTACGGTCTTGATGCATGACGCGGTTTGTTTTTTCTTAAATATTTTTGTTTGAATGGTGTTTAACGCCACTTTGAATAATTTTGCAGCTATATCGTCAACACTGAGGGTGCGCTTGCTATCCTTCGTGCGAGGAGGGTGCACTCGACGCTTACCTTAATTTATAAGGATTGCCAGTTTTCACACTATTTTCTAGATTTGACATATTGAGGTTGCGGATTCGAGTCTCACTGCGGACAAGGTGTACTCGACTCCAATCTTAATTGACAAGTATTGCCTGATTTCCTACCGAAGGTCGGGGGTTCTCCTCGTTACTCCGGCTTCCTCCCCCAATAAAAACTGGACGTCATGATATTGCTGAAAAAATGCTGAAAGTGGCGTTAAATATCAGTGAAACTGAAACCTGTGGTCCAGTTAAGGTAAGGCAATTACTTAGCGTTTGTCCTTTTTCGCCCTTAGTCCGTATTTCAGTTGAATGTCTAATATACACAACAAAACTTTTCTGCAATCAATGAACCAGTTGGGACAATGCTGGTTTTTATTATAGGTAAAATTGAAGTTTATTGCCCTATCTCTAACCACCATTACCGCAGGTACTAAAAACAGGACATAGTATTCTATATATATTTAAGTCGCCCAATACAAAGTTTTCACGACATATTATTTTTGCACCGTTTCTTATAATTTTTCTTTCCACAAACATAGAATGCTATGTCTAGTTGTGCACAATGGTGTTAAATTTTTGAAAAATGGCCGCAGTTGATGTAAAAATCCTGATCTCAGATCTCAGAAATGACTAGAGCATTTTCAATGAAAATTGGTTCACTGATACAGGTGACAGTCCGGAGTATTTTTGATGAAAAAAATGTGTCGCGAACAACGCAATTTTGTAATGGCAGCCGTTTCATCACACTCCCCCAAAATGTCAACCTTGTCCCATTGCAACGAAATTTGATATATAGGTAGATTTTAATGCATCAAGTACTTTTGAGAGTTTAAATAATCATTAAACACACTCATAACATATTCTTTTGATGATTTGTCTTTAAATTGTTGTATTGTATAAAGACAGAAATATAGTCTCGATAAAAGTTGTTTTTGTTTTAAAAAATATGTGGCCTTGATTGCATGTCGCCAAAAACCTATTAATGTACGTAACAACACATAATTTTCTCTATAAATCATGACGTCCTGTTCTTGGTTTTAGATCAAGTTGAATCCAATTATGATCATAACAAATGCTTATCTATGTTTCATTTAGATTGTTAGCAGCAACGAACTGTCGAAATTTATTTTGTTGTGTTTAAGAAATTAAGGTCCGCAACACCGTTTGTAAGCGCTGAAACACTAAAGACGTTTAAATAATGTGTCATAACTGCTATAATACATTGTTCATCACTTCAGAACATCATTTATATCTTTCTTACGTTACATATATTGTACGTAACAATAATGTATGCAACGGTAATTTACGTGTAATTACATGGGATTCTATATTATTTTCCATTACACGGTCCGCAGACGAAAAATATTATTTGTTGATAATCGTTTATTAATAGGAAACAAGTTACGGACATTAAAGTTGATTGTTACGGACATAATGTCGTTTTGGTTTTTCTAAAAGGTCTTTAAACATGAAAATATACTTCACCTGACACACAGACTCTTCAAAATACCGAAGGAAGTGATTGATCACGTAGAAGAGGAACTTAAGTCGATAAAAAATGGACTCTTGACATCCAGTTGTGATTTTTTTTTCACAACGTGGTCCTGACTTTTATCGTCCGTAACGAAATACTTTAATGTCCATAACTAAAAAAAATCAGTGAAATTGTGGAATCACACATCATAGTCTATAATGAAAGCTTTTTTAATTAAAAATTGCAATTAAGTTTATCGTTTGTCGGGTTGTGTAGTTATTGTTTCCAAATTATGCTTTCGTACAGTCTTTTCTTTAAACGAGAGGCAAATAGATACAGGACATGACAATGATAAGTTTTGAAAGCTACATATCTATCAGAAGTGTGTTTACACTATTAGATTTGTGTTATTACTGTAATGTTTTGATTGAGTCAACGCTTTTCCCTCATTCCATTAAATTGATCTAATGTCCGTAACGAAAAGATGCCCATGAAAGTCAAACCTTTGATGCAAAGGTACTCTTGAAATATTGATAAGCAAATTATAACTGCGACTAAACGTTACTTTACACAAGGACTATGAACATTTAAAAGCAAGGAGCAAGACACAAATGTTGTAATAACAATTATTTTTTAAAAATTACTCCATGATCATTAAGATTTTTCATGTTTTTGAAAACAAAAAGGTATTTGGTATGTTTCAGATGCATTGTTTCTGTCTCTGGTATTGATAATGTTTGCGGTAGACTGGTAGAAAGTAATCTTGAACTACTACTTATGCTTTTTATAGGATTTATTTCTTAACACTAATGTCCGTTACAGAAATGACCGTACCTGGGATAAAAATTGATTCACAAAATGCAAAGAGTAATGAGCATAATTTTGTTAATTGTGCCGTTTTCGGCGAATGAGTGGGGGACTTATTTGTGAATTGCATGCAATCATAATCAGCACTAATTAAGTCGCCAAAAAAGTTTGGGAGACTTATTGCTATTACACCGTTTCTTCTTATTATTATTAAGTCACCCAAAACAAGTATTTCGAAACTTATTGTTTTTACACCGTTTCTTATTATTATTCTTATAATGTCGCCCAAAACAAGTTTTGGGAGATTTATTGTTTTTACACCGTTTTAAATTATTATTCTGTTTTTTATCACTATCCTGAATTTTTCACCAAAAAAGGTTTTGAAATTTTCAAAATGGCCGCCTTCCAAACACCACCCCTTTGAAAACGCAAAAATTTAAACGTCATCCGACTTCGACGAAATTAGGTATATTTGTAGATTAGGGTATCCTGAGTGTGCCACAATTTTCGAAATTTTTATCCGACTTCCGGTTTCAAAATGGCGACCATTTTACTGCATGCAAATGTAAACTTTGTCCGATTTCAACGAAATTTGATTTTGGGCGACTTGTGTGTTGGCATCCCAACACAAAAATCTTTAATTATTATTATTGACCTCTACTTTGTCCGGAATTTTCGTACGATCATTATGATACTTGGCAAGGTAAATGTTTACGATTCCTAGTTGTGTATATTGGTTTTGAAATTTTCCAAATGGCCGCCTTGCAAACACCACCAACGCAAAAATTTTAGCGTCATCTGATTTCGACGAAATTTAATACCAAGGTATGTTATGGTTCCCTGAGTGTGCCACAACTTTTCAAATTGTTGTCCGAACTCCGGTTTCAAAATGGGGGCCATTTTACTGCATGCTAACAACATGAAACGTCAACATTGTCCGATTTCAACGAAATTTGATTTCTAGGCATATTTTAATGTACTGATTTGAATGAAATACTATGCATGTGGATTTTGAGCGACTTGTGTGTTGGCATCCCAAAAAAAAATCTTTTATTATTATTATTATTATTATTATTGCTCCCAAACGAAGTTTGCGGAGATATATTGTTTTTGCTTTGTTACTTAATTTTTTTTCTTCCACTTTCCGCCACAATTTTGTCTAACCGAGCGATCTGAAATTTAATTAAAGTTTGAATCCAAGATGGCCACCAAAAAATTTTAAATGCTCCGATTTGCACGAAACTTGGTTTTCATGTAGATTAAGATGTTGCGAATGGGTGTTTCTAATAAAACTTGAATTTGATCGTGGCTGTCTTAAAATGACAGCCATTTTAGAAAACGAAAAAACTCTTTAAAAAGTGTTCGGATTATACTGAAAGTTGGTATATAAGTGGAGTAGGTTACACTGCACCATATGACTCACATGTTGACTTTCTATTGTGGCCATTTTAAATCAAAGATGGCAGCCGGAAATTCTAAATGCTCCAATTTGCACGAAACTTGATTTTTCAGGTAAATAAAGATTTTGCGAATTGAGGGCTGTAATAAAAATGTGAATTTGTTCACGGCAGTCATCTTAAAATAGCGGACATTATTTTATGGCTAACCAAATTGAAAAATGCTCCGATACGCGCAAAACTTTGTTTCCTGGTAGATACAGTCGCTGTGAATGGATGTCTGAACTAAAGGGGCCACAGGATGTTTGGGAGCCAGTTATGATCTATAAGATCATAATCATGTTTAATTATTACTATTACTATTATTATTATTATTATTATTATTGTTAATGTTATTATTCCACTTGTAAGCACGGTTACGGGAAAACATTTCGACCGATCAATTTGAAACTTAGTAAGGTTATGGAGGGTCAATCAAAGAGGAGGAATCTACTGTTAAAATTTTCACAATGATAGCAATTTTAAAAATGCCCGCCGTTGAAAATTAAAGTACATTCTTAGATCTCGGGGATAGCTAAAGCGTTTTTAATGAAAATTGGTACGCTGATACAGTAAACAATTCTGAACATTTTTACGAAAAAAATTTGACGCGAATGCCGCCATTTTATACATCTTCATGTCAGCTACCAAAGAGTTTGAGCTTTTTTTATAAGAGGCAAACAACCACCGTAAATTGTAAAGCTCGGAGTCTTTACCAATAACTTTTTGACATTTTGTAACCTTACCTTATTTTGCGTTTTATTGATCTCTACGTATTTGTGTTAATTGTTTAATTCAAGTGACATCAATTGTATCAGTCTGACAGATGTTTTCGTAGTTTTGGTGAAGGAAAATGAAAGAAAAGCTACCGGTCGACAATAATAAAAAGCTAAAAAAAAATAAAAAGATGAACAGGTATCAAATCCGAATGAAGACAAAATCACACGACATAAAAACACAACCGAAGGAAAAAAACACACAAGAAGAAAAACCTAAAATCGAGTAACATAAACCAAATGAAAAAGAACTCTTGTGCCACTGACGAGTAAACAATGCCTCTAATTAACACTTGTAGAGTAGCTCATAATCATATGATAGACCTTTCGAGAAACTCGGCCTAAAAGAAGTTCAAAAACTAGATGACACTTTTTGCTGAGTGCCAAAAGTATGTTGATCCTTTGAACATTGATTATTTTAATATAGTGCGACTCGTTTTCAATCAGTCACGAAGGCCTCGTTAATAACCGTTTTTTAATATGACGACTGCCATGGATTCTACTTTGTTTGCATATATGATTTAATACCTTTTTACATCAAAAACACCATCTAATATGTATTTGCAATTTGTTTTTGAAGTGATATTACAATCTACATTGGTTTTAGGTTGAAGATGTTGGAAAAAACTGTTTCGTACTTAAATTTTCTAGGAAATGTCAAGAAGACAATCGATTGCACTAATCAGGTAATCAAAATTAGAATGATTATACAGTTAGTTGCAGTGTAATTTCGAGTATATAGTAGAAAAAGGAGTGAAACGATTTTTTTTAGAATTTAAAACAGTAGTGAGAACTTGTGTTTTGGAAGAATATTAATACATGAATTCATTATTTGTACTATTTTATAGATGATCAAAAAATCAAAAGATTATCAATGAGCATAAACACACACAAAGAAAGATGAATACGAACTCCAATAAAATTTCGAGGTGCACTTGGGTTCTCCTAAATGGTAAGTTAGTTTTGCTCAACCGGAAAATGAGAACATGTATTAGTTATTTTCATTTCAGTTTACATTTTATGTATACATCCCCTTACTAAGGTTTGTTAACCTTTTGCTAAAAAGAGCAGATAATGTAACACTTATTTAAAGGTGAAAGATGGGATGCTTTTTTCCTGTACTTTCACTTTTGAAATGTGTTAAATCCCAATGAACATTCTGTGCCCGTTTTAGGCGTGCTTTAAATGCTATTTAAGTCCGTTATTTGTTTCAGATCTCATATTGTATGTGAAAGCACCTTGAAGCAAAATATGTTTTTGAATGGTGTTTTACGCCACTTTATTTAGCAATTTTTCTGCTTCCAGGTTTTATTAGGGAGGAAGCCCGAGAAAACCTCCGATCTTAGGAAAACTGAAAATCCTTGTCCACAATAAGATTCAAACCCTCAACCTAAGTGTTAACAGGCGATTGCTGAATAGTAGATGACTAAGCACTCGGCCACCTAGCACCCCTTAAGGGATAGGTGTTTTAAACCACATGCAAAAAGCTATGGGAATGACAATACATCACTCAAAAATAAAATATAAACTTAAAAGCATTTAAGTAGACAGATTTGCTGTTAAAAGAAGCTGTTTTGATATATAAATATGATGCAAAGGATCTTTAGGCGAAATATTATAATATGAAATATTAATTCACGTCAAGCATACACATATGCAATGGACAACGATTCTACAATTATCTTGTTCTTCTTTTGTAGCCAATACATGGGAATAAAGGCATACATCTCACACGAAATCGTAAGTTAGAAAAGGTTAGTATTTGTTTTAAATTAATAAAACTGTAGACTAATTGACAACATATTTTCCGTTCTATGTATAACGATAAAATGTCTCCATTTTATTATTAGTAATTACATAAGAAAAACAAACACAATGTAAATATTTATATGTTTTGCTGAACATTTTGGTCAAACATTGCGTTGTTAAAAATTACTAGTTTTAGATTTACAGTGAAAAGTTTTATATATATTGTGATATATTGTGTCAGTTGATGCAGGTGTGCATGTTAAAATGGAAAACTTTAACATAGGTTTGTCGTATATTTTTGATAATTTTACAATAATTTCTAGCAATATGCATGTCATTAATGTAAATATATGACGTTTAACACTATAAGCAATTATTTCATGGTCTCTAGGGCGGGAAAACATTACTCGTAATGAACCCCTGACCTTCAGCAAAAAATAGTCAATTAGGTTTGTAGTCAAGCAGACCCTGTCCGCAGTAAAACAAGAAATCGCAACATTAATGTTGACATCCCTGCGATCAAAACTATTAGACAAAGTACCTTAATTACTGAGAATAAATTTTTTAGAAAACAAAATGTTTGTATACATGTTTTATTCTTCAAGCATTAATGTAATAATTGAATATCTGTTATGCACTATTTCAGAAATCTCTGAAACAGGAAGGGGCTGGAGACTGGTTTAAATTTCATGGTTATGTCAACATAATGTTAACTCAAATACTAACATTCGTAAATGCTACATTAAACATTTTAAAATCTCATAAAACTTTTGGACTTTTTAAAGTGAATGTGTTCACTGTATCAGATTGACAGAAATGTTAAGAGTTTTTTGTTATTTTTATAGCTGAATTTAATCTTTTGATTCCAGCGTTATGATTAGGTTAAGCGTCCTGATGCAAACTTGAGATGTTGGAACATATTAATGATAGAAAGTAATTTTCGGTGAGGCGAAATCAAATCAAACAAAATATTTAGAACCGGAGCAGACCAGATAATAAGGTTAAGCGTCCTGATGCAAACTTGAGATGTTAAACGTATTAATGATAGAAAGTTAGTTTTGGTGAGGCGAAATCTAATCAAGCAAAATATATATATATACAAGTGTATAATTGCAAACAGTAACTATTTCAATTATTTGCCAAGCAATTTATAAGAATCTCGCGTATATAAACCCCAAAATTTAAATATTTATTAGGTACAGAATACAAGAAGTTAAAGCTTAATGAGAAATTACAGAACTTTGCTGAATTACAGAACGTCTATTTAATTGAGTTTATTTTAAGGTTTTATAATTTTCTTTTCGAATTTTTCAGGCTGAATTTCATAATATATTTCAATGCATTTTTTTTCAGGGAGAAATGAAGAATGGTAGAGAAAAAACTGAAGTTTCTATTCAAATAGAAAGATCACGAATTTCAACATATTACTCGTCTCATAGGAAATTTTTTAACAATCATGATGTTGTTGTTTAACCCTTTAACCATATAAAACTATGTTTTTCTAGACTTTGAAAATTATGTTTGTAGCCAGGCGAGTACTTCATGTCACTCGGTCCAGATCATTTTTAGTTTTATGTACTTGTTCTTTATGATTGTATTTCGCTTTTGCGTTTTCAATATTGATTTATTGATTTAATAAGTTATTTATTTTCTTTTATTAAATAGTATTTGTGAATTTATGTTCACGAAGCATGACCATAGATATGATTTGTGTTAGCTGGCAGTAATAGAAATCTTCTGTTGATAACAAAATAATTCTTTTTCTGGGAATTTTTTGCAAGAACATTTTAGCCAAAGATATAAACATTTCCCTCTTTATTCTTTTTTTCTGGTAAGTCCCGTTTTGCTAAAAGATTAATTACCTTTTGTCAGGTGTTGTAAAATTGTTCGAAATACTGTTTATAATGACATAAAATGTAAGCTTGCAATGTCTTTTGAACACATGCAATAACAATTTATACGTTTTAAAAGGTCTAATAAACGGTTTAGGAAGCATTCATTTTAATACCAATGTCGAACATGAAAACTGTTTGCTATGTTACATTTATACGATGTAAAATAATGTGAACAAATTTGTTTTCATCAGTTTTGTATTTGTAATATACGTATTTTTGCAAAACAAAAAAGATTTCAAAAAATTTCATTGAGTACTTTTACATCTTTACATCATAAGAGCTTCAACTTGAAAAAGTTTTTTTTTGTTTTTTGAACAAATAACTATCATTATTATATGATAGTTAATACTTTGCAAAGCAAGTTATAAAAGAAATATTCGTAAGTACATACTTCTAGACCATACTTTAAAAACTATAGTAAGACTGTTCAACGACATTATCATATTATTGTCAGTATTATAAGAATAGATAATAGTTCAATGTTACAAAGGTATACCGGATATATTGATTATTATATTACACTTCATATTTTTCTGCTGCTTATAATTTTATTTTGTTTAGATATGTGTTGATGAAAAGCAGAACTTTAATAAAATAATTATAGTGGCTGTTGCTTTTGCATAAATTTTACCGTTGGATGCAAAATGATTTATATTCTCGTTCGAGGAAAGGAAATATTAACTTTTATTAACGGGTTTTTCAAAATGTAAGATTCAGTAGATAAAGCATGTTTTCGTGTTCAAGACAATCATATTTATCTTAACTTCCGGTTAAAAAAGTCTTTTCTGGTTTCCAAATGTCTTCCGATTGACAACCATTCGTTTCCGTGTTGAAGACAACATTTTCATCACCATCACTTCCAGGTTTTCAAAAAGTCACTTCCAATCGACCAACATTTGTATTCGTATTCAGGACATATTCTATCAAAAGATGTTAACTTCCAATTTGAAAAGTCACTTCTAGTATTAAAATGTCACTTCCGTTTGACAAACCATGTTTAAGTGTTTGAAACAATACTTTCTATCAACAGATATTAACTTCCGGCTTTTTAAGAAATTTATTCCTACTCGCATATCCTTTCGTATTCAGGACAAAATTTTCGTTTTGATGTCCGGTTTAAAAACTTCGGATTAAGAATGTCACTTCTAGTTGACATACAACATTTTTACATATTCATATATTTTCTTCTGGTTGACAAATCTTGTTTTTTATAATTTATGAAAACCATTTTCTATCGAAACATGAAATGTCATTTAAAGTTGACAAACTATATTTTCGTCTAACAATATTGACTTCCTGTTTTTAAAAAGTCACTTCCGGTTGACAAGCCACTTTTTTTGTTTAAAAAGACAAAATGAATAACGAAAAAAAAATTATTAATGAAAAGCGAAAAACAAAATGAATAACGAAAAACTAAATGAATAACGAAAAACGAAAAACAAAATGAATAACGAAAAACTAAATGAATAACGAAAAACGAAAAACAAAATGAATAACGAAAAAACGAGAAACAAAATGAATAACGAAAAACAAAATGAATAACGAAAAACAAAATGAATAACGAAAAACGAACTGAATAACGAAAAAAAGAATAACGAATAACGAAAAACAAAATGAATAACGAAAAACAAAATGAATAACGAAAAATAAAATGAATAACAAAAAACAAAATGAATAACGAAAAACAAAATGAATAACGAAAAGCGAAAAACAAAATGAATAACGAAAAGCGAAAAACAAAATGAATAACGAAAAACGAAAAACAAAATGAATAACGAAAAACAAAATGAATAACGAAAAATGAAAAACAAAATGAATAACGAAAAAACGAGAAACAAAATGAATAACGAAAAAACGAGAAACAAAATGAATAACGAAAAAACGAGAAACAAAATGAATAACGAAAAACAAAATGAATAACGAAAAGCGAAAAACAAAATGAATAATGAAAAACGAAAAACAAAATCAATAACGAAAAACAAAATGAATAACGAAAAACGAAATGAATAACGAAAAACGAAAAATAAAATGAATAACGAAAAATAAAATGAATAACGAAAAACAAAATGAATAACGAAAAACAAAATGAATAACGAAAAACGAAAAACAAAATGAATAACGAAAAACTAAAAACAAAATGAATAACGAAAAACAAAATGAATAGCGAAAAACGAACAACAAAATGAATAACGAAAAACAAAATGAATAACGAAAAACGAAAAACAAAATGAATAACGAAAAACGATAAGCAAAATGAATAGCGAAAAACGAAAAACAAAATGAATAACGAAAAACAAAATGAATAACGAAAACCAAAATGAATAACGAAAAACAAAATGAATAACGAAACACAAAATGAATAACGAAAAACGAAAAACAAAATGATTAACGAAAAACTAAAAACAAAATGAATAACGAAAAACGAAAAACAAAATGAATAACGAAAAACGCAAAACAAAATGAATAACGAAAAACAAATGAAAAACGAAAAAAAAAAAAAAATGAATAACGAAAAACAAAAAACAAAATGAATAACGAAAAACAAAATTAATAACGAAAGACAAAATGAATAACGAAGTTCATCAAATTTTTGAATATCGAAAAACGAAAAACAAACCTACTTGATCCTCTAGAAATTGTATAAGGTTATTGGAATTGTTTATGCAGGGTCCATTAGACATTTTGGTCGTGAGCAGGCATCCAATTAGCTGTATAAGTGTTCTAATTTCTGATTGGCTGTATCAAAAAACTACTTAGTTAAAATACGACCATGTTGACACGAATATAAGGGAGTAATTTTTGTGATAAGACAGGTTTTTTTTAAATCAGTTGTATTGCTCATAAAATATTGTCCTCCATGTGTACAATGGTTATTTTGACCTTCTTTTCATATAAATTATGTCAAAACTGCAGTACTTGTTGGTTTTTGTCAACCTGTAAAGCTCTAGCCATCGTCATAATCTCAAAAATGTTGCAATTGTGTAACATTATTTACCTACATTTAGCAGTGCATTTGTTATGGCTGTTCTTTAGCATGCAATATGTCCTGTTATGAAGCATTCAGTGTTCTTTGTTTGAACTGTTATATTATATTATTAATGTAAATAAATATAGTACTTGATGTTTAATTTCTATTTATTCTATTTTTATACCAAATTTTACGCATTATTTATGACACAGAAAAAAATAATTGTGTCACAAGGAAGGAGCTCGAATGTCATAATAAACCCTTCCTCTGTTGGCGCGATTTTCAACATTTTGATATTTTCATATCAGTATCGGAATCGAAATAACTCCAATACTTCCAAATTTTATCAATTATTTAAATGTGGTCGGCTTTATATTAATAAACACTTTGCCATTTTGTATGGAATATTTCAAATTTTTTAACATGTTATACGATTTAACTTGGTTTGGGTCTGTTTACGCCTAATATACCGCAAAATACTTTACAATTGTAATTGTAGAAACATGCCGTAGATGACTTCAATGGAACTATTTTAATTTTTAACGGCGTAATGAATAGGATAAGTGACCAACACAAGTTATATTGCTCTATTTCAATTAGCCAATAACATTTTGCATTACAGAGCAAATTAAATTATAAGTTTGTGACCATCATGTTTCTGAAAGATATCAATAGACCTTCAGAAGTAAGTTTACATCAGAAAGGACAAGACTTATGCTTGTGGTTTTATTTGATTAATACATTTAACAGCAATAATGATTTATTTTTTAGAGATCAAGATGAAAGAAAACATTGTTTCATAAGACAAAGGATGACAGAATAGACTGGAGTGAAAAAAACTTTCATATTTATTTTGTTAGACATTAAAAATCTATTGACCTATAGTTAAATATGTATATAGAGTTAGTAATACTGACTTTAATATTGGTATGAAGCTTGTTCTGACTGCAACATAAATATGTTGTTTAAAAACATGGTTGAAGTTGTTAAAAAAAATTTGTGTTCGACCACTAAGAAAATTACCAGTTTAGAAATCTTCACTTATTCAGGTCTCAAGAGCCGAGGTCATAGCTGCTCCATTCTGTACTCTGTATCACTATTGTAAGTAGGATATCACCTCTGCCACACAAGCTAAAGTTTTCCATGATATGCAATAATGTAAAGCTCATTTTTGCTAATGCACTCTGTCAAATTAACAACAAAAACAAAAAGTCCATAAAAGCTGAAGAATGTTCTATCTGAAACTATATTTTGTTTGCATGCTGCAGATGATCTATTTCCTGACACTTATCTCAAACACAAAGAAGTGATTTCAAATTTCTATATAAATATCCATGTTAAATTAGAAACGTTTTGTTTAACAAAAGCATAAAATAATGTAAAACGAAATAAATGCATATTATATCATTTTATTAAGTTTTCTTTTATTGAAGATTATACATGTAATATAGTTCTATCCCAAAAAGGTGAGACAAATGTGATCATAGTGTAACAGAGTATAAACTGAGATTTATACCAGTCATTAACAAAGACCTTCTTGTCAGCTCGCATTCACCTCTTGCCTTGCTATTAAAATTCCTGATAATTCCGGATAATATTTATTTGTCTTGTGAAGATTGCCACCTACAGAACATTTAAATTATATCAATTTTATTATTCCTTCACCTTCATATGAAAAATAATTCAGGCAAATAAAAATAATACACTCCGACATTTAACAGTGTGAATTTACTGTGAAGTTATATCAAGGGTAATCTAAAACATTTATTCTCTTATATTCAAAATTCTAGACTGGTATGGAAAAAAATAGTTCTCGTCACTAGTGAAAATGCCGTCCTCAGCAGTTGATTGGTTTAAAATAATAACGTCATAATATAACACAATGACGTCAAAACAACTTCTATTAACCACATAAACCATAACTGTAGAATTGGTGCTAGGAGAATTTGGACTTTCTTTTACAAATTTTCTAATCTTTAAAACTAGAGAAACATAATCTTAATCATTTGGATTTTTACATATTGTTTGGGTTTGAGCGCCACTGATGAGTCTTGATTAGACGAAAATTTTTGTGTTAACCTTGGTATCTTTGACGACATTTTATTTACTTTCATTACTACTCGTGGATTATCAGATTTCTCCAATCTCGATAGTTTAACTATGGAAGTTTAAGTCATTCTCACAAACCGATCAACCGACTTATATCATTTTGGTGAGAAGTAGTATGACACGATGAAAAAAGATCTAAACAAGGTAAGACCTATACGTATACAGATGACATTTTCCAAATCGCGACGTTAAAAACTCACTGTATCAAATATAGTATAGTAAAAAATCATTTGGCATATATTTGTCCATTAATATATTCAATCGTTTTAACGAATGTTTTCATTTGTTATCTGAAAATATATTCCAAAGTTACTGACATCACAAATTTGATCAAATAAATGCAAAATTTACGCTTCTGCACAATATATTTCTGTATCAAGTGTTTTTGTTCAAAAGGACATTTATTCAACTTTTTTCTGACCCCCAAAATTATTCTTCCAACTGCAATTTATTAGGAGTTCGGATCATTTTTCTTTACGCATTTACTGAAAAAATGATACGGAAAAAATCAGCTCATCTTTTTATAATGACACGATGAATAAAAGTTCCTTGACACGATTGAAAACAGCCACGTATTTTTTAAGGGATTAGTTTTTATACTTCCACAGGGGGCATTTCAATAACTTTTTATAACTAATGTCTGTATATCATTGAATATTATACAAAAAGTCTACAATTGTTAATACAATAGGACTATGATGTATAAATTCTTGACACAAATCACTAGACATGAAAAAAGGTAACAAGCAGCGTGGCAGCTTTTTAATTTATCTTAAAACCGTAGTGACGAATTAAACATGGAGTAAATGCTCTCAATGAGACAATCCCAGAGCAGGCTTAAGAGGAAATCTGTGTTATATGTCGATAAAGCTCTACATATGAGTTCGAACCTATCAACAAATAACAACATAACAAACACGATTTGTTTTTTACAAATATTTTCTCCTATCTCGACATTAAATAGTATAAAACGGAACCATCTACTTGGTAGGTCAATATATTGATGTCAAACTTTTATTACAAATTATAAGGTATGAATTTAGGCAAAAATTATCAAATTTATAATAAAGACGCAGAGCGAAAAATTTAAAGGCTAACTAGCGTACAAATGAGAGTTAAATCTCAAGAATAAATACATCATATTTAACTGTAACACGGATACTTCCTATGTCTAATAATTTTTAACATTATCGGTTGCAAATATTTTGAGAATTCCACAGTTATCTTTTACATAAAAACAGAAAAGGAAAACGTGTAAGACGTGTAGTTAATAAGGACAATATTATGTCATTCGAACAGACCGCGAGATTGACCTTAATTGACCCAGCTTTTAACGATGTCAAATAATATTGCCCCAAATGCGAAGGTGGTGACATAAAACTTCAGTTTTGCAGAAGGTACGAACGTCGATATAATTTTGTCACTCTGCTGGGTTTTCTACGAGACCCATTGTCTATTAACTATCTACCCACATGGCAAATATGAAAAGCTTAGCATATTTCATCAAAGGTCGGGGTTTTATCTGGGTACTCAGGCTTCCACTACCAATAAAATCTGGACTGCATCATACAGCTGGAAAATTGCTGAAAGTGACATTAAACACCATTTATACAAGCAAACAAACAGTCAAACAATTATTTTATAAGTTATAACCCGGGCGCGAAGCAATGAATTAAAAGGCATTGATGTGATTTTTTTTTTTGGGGGGGGGGGGTCAAATTTTGAAGTTAAATATCCCAGACACAAAGCAGTCACTCAAAAGGCAATGATGTGACCTTGGGGGTCAAATTTCAAATTAAATGTCAACATCGATTAGTTATATTCTACACACATTCCAAATATCAAGAAGCCTACCTAAAAGGATAAAAAGTTATATCCCGGACACGATTTGTTATGGATATACGGATGGACAGACAACAATACGTCGACCTTCTTTTGTCTGTTTACCGAAAACGCAATATAAACCTCCTAAAATATGAAAAGTGGAATGTAACACTAGATAAAGCTATCTTGCATATCCTAAACGTGTACTAGTATGCGATTTGCAGTGTCAAACAAATTTGGCTGAAAATATCGGCCTTAAAGGAGAAGAAAAGAAAAAAGAAGATAACTGAGTAAATTTCCAGACAAAAACCATATTTCTCACAATTATTCTCGTTTGGTATACATAATAAAATAAAAATTGCATACAAATACAAAGTATAGTTTGAAAGCTTTTCTGCATATGTTATTGTGTGTCGCAATTTGTTTATTGTATATTTTATGCACAGTAATCAAAATTAATTTTCCCCATCCTCCTCTTCATGCTTTATGACAAGAAAATAAACAAATTACATATATTATTACGTTACGAACTCTTAAAGTGCATACTTATTCAATCGGTAAGCAGAATTTAATAGCATATACAAAGTCATATTATTCTTTTAGTCGTATCATTGAACTGATTTATATCGTATCGTACTTTCTCTGACTCTGCAATTAACTTCAAATTAATATTGTTAATGATTTATGTTAAAATATACATTTTTGGCACCAAACGAAAGCTAAAGGATTATTCTTTATATTTAAACGGCCGATTTGAAATAAAATTATATCATAACAGGTCATTTTAGCATTTAAATAGCTGCATAATCTGCATTTTTTCGTTTATTTTGTAAGATAAGTTGGACAAAAATAAAAGCAAGAGATTAAAGAACTGAATATATCTATTGCCAAATCTATGCTTAATCGTGTTTTAATATATTTTATTCGCTACAGTAAATTTAAAACATAAAAAAATTGGAAAAACTTATCTACGTTTTCTTCGCTTCTTACTTGTTTATATCTTTTTTTATTCATCGTGTCATACTACTTCTCACCAAAATGATATAAGTCGGTTGATCGGTGTGTCTCAAGGCTCTGACATAAAATTCCATACTTCAACTATCTCAGTTGGAGAAATCCAATAATCAACTTGCACCAATGTAAGATCCTATATTTATCAACCCTAACAAGGTAATAGTTTGTTTTCTCCTCTGTACATGGAGCTTATATGTATTTATGTTTGTCTTGTTTGTTTGATATTTGTTTAACGCCACTCTCAGCAATTTTTCGGCTAATTATATTCAAATTCGAAAAAATACTTTCGAAAAAGTTTACGACGAACGCAAAGTGCAGTGATGGCAAAAGCTCACCTAGGTGAGCTAAAACACATTCATATCAGGTGTCCTGTCTATTACATCATTTTTTCATTGGAGTGTGCAACAAATTTGCACCCAAAATTGTTAATATATTAAAGATCATTGTATCATTGTATTGGGAACATAAATACATAGGGGCCACGGTGGCCGAGTGGTTAAGGTATTTCGTCTACTATTAATCACGTGGTCTGTCAACACTGAGATTGCGGGTTCAATTCTCACTGCAGGCAGGGTGTACTCGACTCCAACATTAATTGACAAGGATTGCCAGTTTTTCTACCGCCGGTCGTGGGTTCTCTCTGGGTACTCCGGCTTCCTCCCCCAGTAAAAACTGGACGCCATGATATAGCTGAAAAATTGCTGAAAGTGGCGTTAAAACACCATTCAAACAAACAAACAAAACAAACATAAATACATATCGGGGCCTCGGCGGCCGAGTGGTTGAGGTATTTCGTCCACTATTGATCACGTGGTCTGTCAACACTGAGATTGCGGGTTAGAGTCTCACTGCAGGCCGAGTGCAACCTTAACTGACCAGGATTGCCAGTTTTCCTTCCGAAGTTAAGGCGGAAGGTTTTTTTCGGGTACTCCGGCTTCCTCCCTAAATAAAAATTGGACGCCATGATATAGCTGAAAAATTGCTGAAAGTGGCGTTAAAAATATTCAAACAAAAATCAATCAAATTTGCAGTTTTTAATAAGAGCATTTAAAAATTCTTGCTATAGGGCCTTGTGTTAAACTAAGTATATACTGATGGCCATTTTGAATTTTATGAGGTGACAAATTTCTTTAATAAGGACCATCCAATAAGTATTGCTGACAAGTGATTAGCCAGTTTCTGAGAAGCCTATTAAAACTAGAGGCTACCAGGAGCCTATATCGCTCACCTGAACCTGAAACCAAACCTTTTTTTATCCAGCTTTTATTTGCTATAAGGAATTGCCCAACACTTCTGCAAAGTCATTAATTTTGACCTTTTAAGGGAAATAATTCCTATAAGGAGGAGCTTTTGATGCTTAGAGGGAGAAGGGAGCTTCACTTCAAATTTGCTGTACCTGTTATACTTTTTTAACTATCAGTCGAAAACTCTCTGGACTCTCCCCTCCCCCCATTTTCTATTTTAAGCCAACGTAGCTATGTAGGTAGTCAGGTGTCATGATTTGCACAATTTTGGTAGAGGACATCCTAAAGATGATGTGTGCAATGTTTCAAAGCAGTCCTTGCATTGGTTTAAGAGGAGAAGATTTTTTAAAATCAAGTAAAATTGATTAAAACTAGAGGCTCCCAGGAGCCTGTATCGCTCACCTGAACCTGAAACCAAACAACCCTTTTTTATCCAGCTTTTCTTTGCTATAAGGAATTGCCCAACACTTCTGCAAAAATCATTAATTTTGACCTTTTAAGGGAAATAACTCCTATAAGGAGGATCTTTTGATGGTTAGAGGGAGAAGGGAGGTTCACTTCAAATTTGCTGTACCTGTTATACTTTTTTAACTATCAGTCGAAAACTCTCTCGACCCCCCCCCCCCTCTTTTATCATTTTTTCTATTTTAATCCAACGTAGCTATGTAGGTAGTCAGGTGTCATGATTTGCACAATTTTGGTAGAGGACATCCTAAAGATGATGTGTGCAATTTTTCAAAGCAGTCCTTTCATTGGTTTATGAGGAGAAGATTTTTTAAAATCAATTAAAATTGATTAAAAAAATGTTCAAGGAGAATAATTCCTAAACGGTCCATCAGACAATCTTGACCCTTAAGTCATTTTTGTAGCCCTCATAGAGCAGAACAATTAAGCAATGCTAACTTTTTCTCTAGTTCTAATAATTTTCAAGATTTTGAGGCAAAAATGGCAAAAATCATCAATTTTGACAATTAAAGGGCAATAACTCCTATAAGGAGTCATCATACAACTTCAACCCAATGGAGTGTTTCTTAGAGCTTTTGATCCAGATGAAGGCATGTCTCTTCGGTTTTCCTGTATCTGTTACACTTTTTTAAATATAAGCCAAAAACTGTATTTTACTGCCCCCCTCCCATCCTATTTTTAGCCATGGTGGCCATGTTGGTTAATCTGCAGTCATGGTTGGTGAAAACTTGGTTGAGGACATTTGACAGATGATGTGTACAAAGTTTCAAAGCAGTACTTTCAGTTGTTTCAGAGGAGAAGATTTTAAAAAATCAATTAAAACCGATTAAAAAACACAGTTCAAGGGGAATAACTCTTAAACGGTTAATCAGACAATCTTGACATTTAAGTCATTTTTGTAGCCCTCATAGAGCAGAACAATTAAGCAATGCTAACTTTTTCTCTAGTTCTAATAATTTTCAAGATTTTGAGGCAAAAATGGCAAAAATCATCAATTTTGACAATTAAAGGGCAAGAACTCCTATAAGGAGTCATCATACAACTTCAACCCAATGGAGTGTTTCTTAGAGCTTTTGATGCAGATGAAGGCATGTCTATTCAGTTTTCCTGTATCTGTAACACTTTTTTAAATATAAGCCAAAAACTGTATTTTACCGCCCCCCCATCCTATTTTTAGCCATGGTGGCCATGTTGGTTAATCTGCAGCCATGGTTGGTGCAAACTCGGTTGAGGACATTTGACAGATGATGTGTACAAAGTTTCAAAGCAGTACTTTCAGTTGTTTCAGAGGAGAAGATTTTAAAAAATCTATTAAAACCGATTAAAAAAAACAGTTCAAGGGGAATACCTCTTAAACGGTTAATCAGACAATCTTGACCCTTAAGTCATTTTTGTAGCCCTCATAGAGCAGAACAATTAAGCAATGCTAACTTTTTCTCTAGTTCTAATAATTTTCAAGATTTTGAGGCAAAAATGGCAAAAATCATCAATTTTGACAATTAAAGGGCAATAACTCCTACAAGGAGTCATCATACAACTTTGACCCAATGGAGTGTTTAGTAGAGCTTTAGATGCTGAAGAAGGAAGGTCTCTTCGGTTTTCCTGTATCTCTTATACTTTTTGAACTATAAGCAAAAAACTGTATTTTGTTCCCTCTGTTCTATTTTTAGCCATGGCGGCCATGTTGGTTGGTCTGAGGCCATGATTTAGGCAAACTTGGTAGAGGGCATTTTACTGATGATGCATGCAAAGTTTCAAAGCAATCCCTTCAGTGGTTTTTGAGGAGAAGATTTTTTAAGAAAAGTTAACGACGACGACGACGGACGCCAAGTGATGGCAATAGCTCACATGACCCTTCGGGTCAGGTGAGCTAAAAATGTTCAAGGAGAATAATTCCTAAACGGTTCATCAGACAATCTTGACCCTAAAGTCATTTTTGTAGCCCTCATAGAGCAGAACAATTAAGCAATGCTAACTTTTTCTCTAGTTCTAATAATTTTCAAGATTTTGAGGCAAAAATGTCAAAAATAATCAATTTCGACAATTAAAGGGCAATAACTCCTATAAGGAGTCATCATACAACTTCAACCCAATGGAGTGTTTCGTAGAGCTTTTGATGCAGATGAAGGCATGACGCTTCGGTTTTCCTGTATCTGTTACACTTTTTTAAATATAAGCCAAAAACTGTATTTTACCCCCCCCCCTCCGTCCTATTTTTAGCCATGGTGGCCATGTTGGTTAATCTGCAGCCATGGTTGGTGCAAACTTGGTTGAGGACATTTGACGGATGATGTGTACAAAGTTTCAAAGCAGTACTTTCAGTTGTTTCAGAGGAGAAGATTTTAAAAAATCAATTAAAACCGATTAAAAAAAACAGTTCAAGGGGAATAACTCTTAAACGGTTAATCAGACAATCTTGACCTTTTTGTCATTTTTGAAGCCCTCATAGAGCAGAACAATTAATCAATGCTAAACTTTTTCTCTAGTTCTAATAATTTTCAAGATTTTGAGGCATAAATGACAAAAACTAATCAATTTTTACAATTAAAGGGCAATAACTCCTACATGGAGTCATCATACAACTTTGAACCAATGGAGTGTTTTGTAGAGCTTTAGATGCTGAAGAAGGAAAGTCTCTTCGGATTTCCTGTATCTGTTATACTTTTTGAACTATAAGCAAAAAACTGTATTTTGACCCCCCTGTTCTATTTTTAGCCA
Organism: Limnoperna fortunei; assembly: GCA_944474755.1. Lineage (NCBI taxonomy): Eukaryota > Metazoa > Mollusca > Bivalvia > Mytilida > Modiolidae > Limnoperna > Limnoperna fortunei. The sequence continues at coordinate 44,543,895 of OX104119.1, forward strand.
TGTCGGCCATGTTGGTTGGTCTGAGGCCATGATTTGTGCAACCTTGGTAGAGGACATTTTACTGATGATGTGTGCAAAGTTTCAAAGCAATCCCTTCAGTGGTTTTGGAGGAGAAGATTTTTGAAGAAAAGTTAACGACGACGACGACGATGGACGATGGACGCCAAGTGATGGTAATAGCTCACATGACCCTTCGAGTCTGGTTTCAATTCGACCAGTGGGTGCAGAGAAGATTGTTTTATGCTTACCAATATGACGACAATTGACACCTAGACAACAAAAGCTTATAATGACCTATTGTTCAACTGCACAAAAAGGTTAATGACAGACAGAAGACTAACACGTAGTGATAACAAAAGCTATAAAAGTTCTTATGAATGATGAAGCTGTTATCTTTGCCATTTTTCTACATGTTAATGCTTTTGTTTGTTACTATTGTCTGATTATTAGATGCCTCCTACAATGTTTGATCGCTTTTATTTTGATTACAGTTCCCATCTTTGTTATATTACTATACCAGCTAATGAAGACAGACAATATGTTACAAGTATGTGTAAATCATAATATGATGTTTATGTGTGTTGAAATTTACCAGGACAACATTTACAGTTTAACAGAATGGCTTTAAACAACAAGATACTAATATAAGTACAGCTTTACTCTAACTGCCAAAAGCACCAATACAAGTTTTTGTAAACAAAAATGTTTCCACTATCGTATGTCCAGCATACGACAACAATTATACAGAATATAAGAATAAATTGAATGTTCAAATTGTACAGTATTAATCAGTAATTTACTGTTTATTTTGACAGTGGTTTTATGACACTCACGTCCCGTTTTGTCTTACTTAATAAATAATTTCACATGTTGACATGTCTATAACATTTGTATAAATGTCTTATATAAAGATTTACAGAAATTAATTTAGCCGATTCCAAATTGCATATCATATTTGTCTTAATTTCATGAGACTTTAAAACACTATTTCTTATTATATTCTCCATGTTAAAAATCTCTGTTTATTGCATGAAAAATATGATGAAATTCAATAATTGCTGCTGATCGCATAAAATTATCCAGAAATGTACTTGTTACTTGTCAAAAACGGACATTTTCCTAACGAGGTAATAGCAGTGTCTTACACTGGAATTATCAAAACATGTTTTGACAAACTTCTTTTATATTATAAGTGTTGTTAGAAGAATTAAGGTATTAGAAAAAGAGTACTGGAATTGTTGTTTTTTTAATCAGACAATTAAAGTGAAAACTTTATATTTTTCTTAAAAAAATTTGCTTTTCTGTTAAATGTATATATCTGTTAATTGCATTTTCTTCCCCTGACAGATTGGTTATGCAATTTAAAGGAATCTACTGTGTTGTCTAATTAATTATCAACACCTTGTTTGCTAAGTTGCTTTTTAAGAACTTATTGATAATATGTAGTGGTACCACAGGATCATCTGTGTACAAGTTGGCAGGTCTTACCTCATACTCTGTACTCCCCCCCCCCCCCCAAAAAAAAAAACAAAGTGTTATACAAATCTTAATATCAGCATTTTTCCAACAATACAGCATATGGTTACAAAAAATGCACTGGTATAAAAATACAAATCTTAACCTTAGTATTATAGTTAACAATACTGGCAAGATTGAAAACATTGCACCAGTATAAAAATAGAAATCTTTAAGCATTTGTTGAACAATACATCTTTGATTATAAAAATAAAAATCTTTACCTTTACCTGTACCCTTAAAAAATCTGGATTTCATTAAAAATATTAAAAGACTGAAGTATGTTTATGTATATTATAATGTATAAAATGAAATCAAAACTGATAACAATGAATCATTTCAGTGAATTTTGTGAATAACGAAAAAAATGTTAGAGAACAACAAAACCATATTGTTTATTCATGTATCTTCAAAACATTTATTTATATCAACTCTAAACCTTAGACCTCAATTTTGAGACGAGATTCATACATAAGGGGTTTAAACAGAATTGTCAATCTATAACGCCAGTCGAACAAATAAATTACAAAATATCCTGTATTATTATAATATCATTTAGAACAACGCCCGAAAATGTAAAAAAAGGAACCATAAGTATTTGATATAAGATATTTGCATTGGAAGTACTTCATGACAGGATTGTTAACTTGGCAGAAATTCTAAAATATATTCTGAAGAATGTAGTAAAATAAAATTAGCTTTTGTATCACATAAAAAAACTGGAATGACTTTATTGTGCTATTGTGCTTTTTAAAAGTAAAAAAAAACAATTGAAATAAATATTAACAAATAATAATTATAATAAATAAAAATAACAACATAGTTCTCAGAAACTACATTTATACAAGTTAAGATATGTTGTTCATGCATTCCTTAGAAAAATCTGTATTAATTTGATTTTCTGCTCAAAACTATAAAATAAACTCCCTTTAAACTAGGAATGCTCTTTGATCTTTAAATTTGTTTCGAATACTAAGCAACTTTGTATAATTTTGTTCTGGGCAGTGCACTAAAAATAAGTCATGATTTCATCACAGGTACCTATAATTACTCTGTTAGTGCACAGTAAATCTTAAATAATAGAAAGACTAGAAACATTGAGATATTTTAAGATTCATAAAATTCTGACACATAAAAATGAGAGTGATTATTCTATTGTGAGATAAATCTTAAATAAAAGAATGACTAGAAACATTGAGATATTTTAAGATACATAAAATTCTGACACATAAAAAAACAAACAGGCAGCTATTACGGAATTACTAATGAACCTAACAGGTTTTTTAAGTTAATATATAATCACAGATTTATGGGGTTTTTCTTTTGAAAATGTTGAGGTTTATAATTATACTTCTAAAATTGTTTTGTGATTATTGGGAAATTTGGACATCTGAAGTTTGGTAACAGGTATATGTTGTTATTCATTACACTGGACACCTGATAATTGTGTTCATTTAATAAATTACAATTCTGAAAAGCCAAGTAAGGAGACTTTTTAATGAAAGTACATTAAACTAACACGATAAATAAAACCATGCAGACAAGATCGCTCAAAGAACAACTTTATACATTTTTTTATTTTGATTTTTTGAGGGTTTATTAATTGTTTTTTTTTGTTTTGTTTTAATAGACATTTTTACACACATCAAGTCATCGAATTTAAAATATACATCTGATTTGAATGTCTGCATAATATTGTATCTTATAACTTGTAACACCAAAATCTTGACAATTTAACATTTATTGCCAGCAAAAAAAAATATTTACCTTACAGCATCTGAAAATTATTCTGATTCCAAAATAGAAAGCAAATAAAAATAAGTATACTGAAAAATTAAAAATAATTTTTAGAAAGTGTTTTACAGTTTAATCATGTGACATGTTTTTATGTATGAAAGCTTTCAAATATCATTCATTAAACAAAACTTTTAATACATGCTTTTTAGGATTTTTTGCATATATAGTTCAGATATGTATGTATATACAAGTGTACCAACTTCATGTAATGTGTACAGTTACAATGAAACAGCATAAACAACATTCTAGAGAATCTATAGCTGTATATCTGAAAAAAAGAACATAAATATGCATTCAATAATTCTTAATCATAGCAAAGGATTATTAAGAACAAAATTTCAGAGATGGGAGATATATAAAAGCTGAACTAGTCAGTACAGTTATTTGCAATCTTCATTCCACAATTAACATTAAAAAAAATTTGCAGTCTATTTTTTCAGCAAACTTACAATAGATTATGATCAATTAACTTAAAACACAAATGATGCCCACTGCCTGACCAGTGACATGACAGGTGTGTTGCAACAGGCAGGAATTTTAAGAAAACTGAATGAACTTAAAAATACCTTGGTCCTGCATACTTCCATTTTGTGTACAATCGTTCTACTAAATATAAATGCTGAAGCTAAAAAAAAATACAAAGACAGCTGGACACTGCATATTTAACTATCTCTAATATGAAAATTTAATGAACATCAAAATCCTTTGGTCCTCCACATAATGCTTATGTGTACCAATATGCTACTAGATATAAATGCTATAGCACAAAAAATGAAGGAGACAATAGCATGTACAAGGCATGTACCACTGTATCGCATGCAACCTGCAAATTGACCAAGTCCAACTATCTCTAATTTTGTGTAAATTTAATGGAAATTAAAATCCTTTAGCCCTACAAACCTTCATTATGTGTACAAACATCATACAAAATATAAATGATGTTGCCCTAAAAGTGTAGAAGTTACCCTGACAAGCCAATCTGGATGGACATGAAGGGTAAATTAATATGCCCCCAACTTTTCGTCTCAAGGGCATAAATATGCAAGTAAGATAACAAATTACAAAATCAATGATTCATAATGACTTAAATTACTTGATTAAAATTGATTAGTTGAATGAATTCTTAAAATTCAGGACGAGAAAAAGTTGACTAACAAATAATAAGATAAAAATTAAAAATTTAAATCAGTCAACTGTATTAAAATGTAGAGCCTAAATGCTCTACAACTAACCATGGCCATAACACTCAGAAGGATAATACAATGTCTGCAAAAATTAAATTAAACCTCTCTAGAAGTGTACAGAATGTTATGTTTGATTACTGTGAAAGTATTTAAATTCGTGGGTATCAATTTACGTGGTTTTAGCCAAAATTGCAAATTAGTGGATTTGTAAGTTTGAAGAAAATTTTGTTTGTGGTATTTGGCTGTACTCACAACATAATAAAGATGATCAAGACATATTTGTTGTTTACTTAGATAAACATATGCCAGAAAATCCCTTTATAATATGTAATTATCATTAATTAATGTGTTAACGAGCTATGATTATTTTTCTTCATTCAGCTGTAAAGATAGGTCTCAGTTTTATTATCTTTTCATATTTAAGCTTTAAAACTATCCAAGGAAAATAAACTGGTTTTTTTTTAAATTTCAATATTTATCAATCCTTATTTGAATTATTAACTTTATGATCTTAACACCTTTTAAAAAATTGAAGAATGTCTCCATGGGACACGGATGTCCCCGCTAAAGGAAGTCCCAAACAGGAAGTAGTTGTCCAACAGGTCTGAAAGTCGCTTAGGACGTACAACTTGTGATACTGAACCACCCTGCCAAATTTCAAATTGTTCTTGTGTACGGTTTCTGAGAAAAGCTTGACGGAAATTTTCATACTCATGTTAACACATTTTCATATCGGCCCAGTCGCAACAGGAAGTAGTTGTCCGACAGGTCTGAAAGTCGCTTAGGACGTACAACTTGTGATACTGAACCACAATGCCAAATTTCAAATTGTTCTCATGTACGGTTTCTGAGAAAAGCTTGACAGAAATTTTCATACTCATGTTAACACATTTTCATATCGGCCCAATTGCAAACAGGAAGTAGTTGTCCGACAGGTCTGAAAGTTGCTTAGGACGTACAACTTGTGATACTGAACCACCCTGCCAAATTTCAAATTGTTCTTGTGTACGATTTCTGAGAAAAGCTTGACAGAAATTTTCATACTCATGTTAACACATTTTCATATCGGCCCAGTCGCAACAGGAAGTAGTTGTCCGACAGGTCTGAAAGTCGCTTAGGACGTACAACTTGTGATACTGAACCACAATGCCAAATTTCAAATTGTTCTCATGTACGGTTTCTGAGAAAAGCTTGACAGAAATTTTCATACTCATGTTAACACATTTTCATATCGGCCCAATCGCAAACAGGAAGTAGTTGTCCGACAGGTCTGAAAGTTGCTTAGGACGTACAACTTGTGATACTGAACCACCCTGCCAAATTTCAAATTGTTCTCATGTACGGTTTCTGGGAAAAGCTTGACGGAAATTTTCATACTCATTTTAACACATTTTCATATCGGCCCAGTCACAAACAGGAAGTAGTTGTCCGACAGGTCTGAAAGTCGCTTAGGACGTACAACTTGTGATACTGAACCAACCTGCCAAATTTCAAATTGTTCTCATGTACGGTTTCTGAGAAAAGCTTGACGGAAATTTTCATACTCATGTTAACACATTTTCATATCGGCCCAGTCCCAAACAGGAAGTAGTTATCCGACAGGTCTGAAAGTCGCTTAGGACGTACAACTTGTGATACTGAACCACCCTGCCAAATTTCAAATTGTTCTGATGTACGGTTTCTGAGAAAAGCTTGACGGAAATTCGTACGGACGTACAGACGGGCGGACGGACATGAGTAAAACTTAATGCCCCCCCGACATGTCGTCACGGGGGCATAAAAACACCTGGCTAGACTTTTAATTGATTTATGGTGATCAAAGGGATTAATTTTGTTTGAAACTATCCTATGGATGTTTATATAACAGTAGTTAAGTTTTTATGGCTTCAGTCGGGTTTTGACAGGACATGATTATAAATTTGATAGAGAAAATAGATTAATTTTTTACTAGCATAAAATTTATTCTAATTTTTTGATTAGAAAAGAACATGTGAACGTACAAGATACATTATAACACTTCTGTTCACATAAAATGAACACTTTTCAAAAAAAATTTAAATAAACCGGAAGTATAACTGACTTGCACAAAAATGTATGAAATCATTTGAATTTCACTAAATAAACATGACAAAAACTTATCTGAGATTTTTTTAATGATTGACTTTGATATCCAAGGTATTTATATCTGGTAGATTAATCAAAGATTGGCTGTCCCATAGCTTGCAACCTATTAAAAATACACTTCAATGACATAGAGCACAGGTCCACATGGTAAAACGTAGCTCATTTAATAATACAAATGATTTAATATTTCGTTGGATTCTTAAATTCGTGGATCAGCCTACCCACTAAAACCATGAAAATTGGTACCCCACGAATAAAAAGGAATTCACAGTATAATGTTTGTTTGAATGGTGTTTTAACGCCACTTTTAGCAATTTTTCAGCTATATCATGGCGTCCAGTTTTTATTGGGGGAGAAAGCCGAGTACCCGGAGAAAACCCCCGACCTGCGATAGCACAGTATAATGCATTAATACAATAAATGGCTGAATATGTTAACAATATGTTTTATGAGATATAAAATAGAGATATAAAGTAGGAGATTTTTTTTTATGTAAGCTAAATTACCATTATCAGACACCCATTAGTATGGTTTTGTGCTATTCCCAGGAGAAGATGGCATATCCATGTCCCCTTCATATGGTTCTCTATTATCACATTCAGCCTCAGCCCTTGATACTACAAAAGACCATTTTTTATCAAATTTACTAATGTTGTGTACATTGTAACTAATATTCTACTTTTCACATGTTTGTATGCTTGTCTAAAGAGGGGTTTATGAAATATCGACTTTTAATACATGCATTTTACGGAATCTATCATCTCCGTCTGCGATTTGTCTTGAAATTGACAAGTGAGATAACCGATATCTTGTAGTCTGCTAAAATGACAAACAAAAGCATTTGCATCACACTTCAAAAGTGATGTTTATCATTAAAAGTTTTGCTGGGAATAAAAAGTCATAAAAAAAATCAAGGTTATAAAATTTTAAACACATTTAAAGTTTCGCTGGAATTAAACTATGAAAATATATCAGTTCAACCAATTTATCTAGTCTATAAAACCATGTTTCATTTTCATATTATATACAACACAATACTATATACGGGTTCATATTCCTCCGGTCAGGGAATATAAAACACAGACAGGGAATATGAACATGTATCCCCTATGAAAATCCACACTAACCATGATAACATATATTATAACATAATATATATGTTTGCATTTTTCCTATTGGCCTTAACCAATACATGTGCTTTCCATTTCCTATGATACTGGTTTGCTAAAAACACTCATTCTACTCAATAAAAAACCATATTGCACTCTCATGAGAAATTTATGAATGGAAATACCTAGCACCTGCTGTTTCCCCCCAACGAAAATAAGATCAATCAAATCCTCCCTCCTTAATCCCCTAAACCAATCAAAATTATCGTTCTGACTGATGTTCGGACTATGTTGTTGTTTGTAAACATGGTAACGTCATTGAGTGAACGTAATACGGATAGTTCTGGTGTTAATAAGTGAAGATTTGCAGATACTACTAACTTGGAAATTAATGAAATCATTAAGAAAAGAGATGCTGTAAACACTCGCAAATAAAAAGATCAAGCAATTAGTTTTTTACGAAATATTCAAGTGAAACGGAGATGTCAGTTAGTTTGAAAACTGCAAACCCTCAGTAATTGTACTCATATCTTTGTAAATTATTATGCAGAAGCAAGGACTACGGATGGGACATTAAACAAGAAAAAATCACTGCAAACAATTTGTCATGGATTATGTCGATATTTTATCGATTTTCGAAAAATAAACATGAAAGACAGTCACATTCGGGAATAAAAAAAATCGTGTATATTCATTTCATGACTCAATAAATGATGTAATAAAACAACTACTACACTTGAACTTGATCAAATGAGATTTTATGGACCAGGGTAGAATAATATTGAACTCGCCTCGTTCAATATTATTCTACCCTGCTCCATAAAACCTCATACTGATCTTGTTCAAGAGCAGTAATTGTATAGTATTTAAACAGTACATAATATATATACAACTCTATATACACATGTCAATTAAAAGTCACAGAGCATTAAAAAATGCACAATCTACTTCATGTTAAATTGGTTGAAGTGTTGTGTTTGAAATATGGCAAAAAACTATGCTCACTAGTGATACCCCACCAAAAAGTATTTGGTAAACTGGAAGTATATGAAGGAGCATGAAATCGCTATACACCATATGGAACTTTAGGATAAAGCAATTTGCAAACAAGTGTGGACTGTGAGCACGCTCACAAAGGGATACCCCCCGCTTCGTTTTCAAGTCCAATTATCTCCCTTGAATGATATCCGACAGTGATGAAAATCCTTCATGCAAATCTACATATGATGTACTTCCTTCACGTTAAGTTTCATCAAAATCTGTCAAACAGTTTAGGAGGAGTTGTGCTTAGAAGGTCTCCCACTGAATACTATATTTAATAAAAAGTCTAAGTCCAATTATTTCCCCTGAATAATATCCGACAGCAACGAAAATTCTTCATGCACATCTACATATGATGTACTTCCTTCATTTAAAGTGTCATAAAAATCTGTCAAGCCGTTTAGGAGGAGAAGCACTTACAAGGGATGTGGACAGACGGACAGACAGACATGGTGATTCCTATATACCCCCCCCAAACAAGTTTGTGGGGGTATATATATCAGGCTATTGCATGCTTTAGTTGCTTAGAAAACTGTCATGGAAATTTTTGTTATGGACGGACCAACGGACTAGGGTCAAACAGTTTAGTTCCCTCTTGTAGACAAAACTGTATTTATCTATCTACAATAGTTTTACAATTCCAGTCAAAGTATTGAATTTAACTTGGTTAATGCTTGCAAACTATTAAAAATCGCAAAAGTCTGAAATGGCCAGGTTGCGAGCCAAGTGCCTTAATAAATATGAAAGGTAATTGTTTACAATATATTGGAAGAAGGTTGGGTCTGATTGTGCTTTTAAATTCAGCAGAATCTGCCAATTTATTTCTATTTTTTTCAGCAACCATCATGGATAAAACACTGTACAAGATACAATTTTGGTAATGTATCATCTTTGGTTCAGTTTACCAGTAGTTTCTGAAGAGAAGAGTTTTGCTAAAAATCATACTCAGTGAAAACTGGAACAGTTTTCATTTTTCAAAGAAACCCAAGTCTGTGTCTATTCCTGCTCAAAAGGCTACAGTTCAAATTTGAGCTGAAATTGCTAAACATTGATGCAGCCATTAAAATATATTCTATTTTAGTTATATCTGCCATTTTTGATAGGAGGGCATGGCTTTAAGTTGCATTTTTAGTTAGGAAAATCCAAGAATCATCCATAGCAAGTTGGTTGAAAATCGTAACAGACAAACCAATGATAATATAAAAGGTTTAATAAGGGTACAACTGAAGGACAGTGGATGCAAAAAAAGTCAAAAAACTTTCTGTCAGTAGTTAAGAGTGTCAGGGGATAGAGACTATCTGGGATATATATTGCAGCAGATTAAATATGTTCTTTAATTGTGCTTTTAATAGATTTTGATTTACGCCAGCCTGGAATTAAGGTATTCTGACTAGATTTAAAAAGGGTTCATTGTTTATCTGATCTTACAAATACAACTGCCTACTAACCATGTGTAGTTTGTTTTACCCTTGCTGTTTTGTCTTGCATAGTAGATGCGGTGACCATTTGTGTATTTGCAGTCGGTTCCATTGTTTCATACTGTTGTCCAGTTGTGGCTGACGAAGAAAAAGTATCTTGCAATGAAACAGGTAAATACATATTTTTGGGGTTGATTTGACTCACTTTCTGCTTTTTTATGTTTGATTTTTTAACTTTTGTTTTGTGTTGTGTATGTTTTTCCAAGTCCAGATTTGTAATCCTCATACAAGTTTCAGTTCTGTTGTTTGGTCGGTTTCCTTGCTTATTTTCATTAGACTAAAAATATTAAAAGAACTTATTTCTTACCAGAGTTGGCAAGTACAAGACTTATAAATATTTAAATCGCAAAAAAGTCTGAAATGGCCCGGTTGCAAACCAAGTGCCTTGATAAATTTATTGGAAGAAGTTTGGGTCTGTGTAAAGATATGTAGGAGTTGATTAAAAAATAGGTACAATGTCTGAAAAATGACTAAGTTCCGAAGGCTGGAAAATTAGGAAAACAATCCTGGAACACTCCCAGATGTAGCAGGTGCACATCTTCAATATTTGTGCAATCTTTCTGTGAAGTTTCAGAGTTCTGGGTTGAAAAGTGTAAGAGAAGTTGATTACACAAAAAAGGTACAGCCTCATGCAAATGTTCTGCAATATTACTAAGTTTCCAAGGCTGGAAAATAAGCAAAAAAATCCCAGAACACTTCCATAATACCAAGTGCACAACTTCAATACATTTGCAATCTTTCTGTGAAGTTTCAGAGATTTGGGTTCAAAAATGTAGGAGTTGATTACACAAAATTCGTACCATATTTTCCCCGCCTGCCAGCTCGACTTCATCATACTATAACCCGGTATTGCACTTCGTGCAACCCGGCCAAAAACATCTTGTTGCACTCAATAAAATAGCAAAACTTGAAAACAATACATATCCAGTATCTCGGAGGAAATTAAATCTTTTGTATGTTATCTCTCTAAAGCTAATTATCAAGTTAAGGTTGAGTTGGTAAACAAATATAAACAACACTTTGCACTTTATTTAGGGGCTTAAGTTGAAAAAAAAACACAGTTTTGGTATCTCAAATTCAAACATGACACTGAATTTGATCGTGTAATGGACTAAAAGTAAAGCCCCGATCCAAAAGCTGGCCTGCTTTACATAAAAGTAATAACCGAATTCAATTTAAATGCAACTTGGCTACTAATGGCTAAAAGGGGTGTAAATCCTCATTCAAAAAAAAAAATATTATTAGTTAACACATTGTCAGCACAAACATTTTTGTCATATACAAAATGATACATATCAATCAGGTGTAATTGTCATCCAATGTTCCATTACTAGAGTTGCAATGATTATACAAGTCAAAAGTATGGCTTGATTACAGTTACAGTAAACAAGCATCCAGAGTATTTTAACAAGGTTAATGCGAGCTAATGCTCGGTGATGATACTCCCACTCTATAATGGTATAACATCTACCCACATATAAAATATCAAAGTTCTACCTGAAGAGATAAGAAAGGAATAGCATGGACACAATTACAGACAAATAGACTGACTGATCACTATAGGGTGTCCACCACCACTATATGTGGCGGACCCCTTAAAAATAAAGCAAAATTAGTAAATTATGAACATATTTAATTTTTGATTATAATCTTATTCTTAAAACTGAAATAAAGGTAACTAACAATAGTCTCTTTTGTCTTACCTGGAGCATTATTTTTAGTAGATTGTGAAATTGACATGTTGGGTGTATGATATTCTGGCGCTCTATTAGATCTAATATCCTGATACCCAGGTTCATCTAGTATAACCTTAGTAAATGAATTCATATCTATAAGGATAAATGAAAAAATTACATGATATCAAGTAATAATGTGGTTTTGCACAACTCCCTAGACATAAACATTTAATTATATAATACATTTAACTAACATTTTCATAGAACATAGATAGTCATACTGGTAGGATAGATTAATTTAATTGAACAAATGATATTTTTTTCTCATGTTCAAATTGTTCTCAACATCACATGGTGCTATTCACAACATGCATTCAAACAGTCATTAGAAAAACCCATATTTTTTTAAAACTAGGATTCATTTTTTTAAAACATAATAATTATATCATGCATTTAAGAAAAATGTCACATCTGTAAATTAGATTTTGAAGCACTCCATAGTGCAATTCCATATTTATTTACACAGATTTTACTGCATTCCACAGTGACAGTTCCTACTAAAGCACATCTTGTATTTGTATTGGATTGTTTAAATATAATATTTGTTTAGAATACATACTTAAATATTAGATAAAAAAAATTCTCATGAACTTTTGAACTAACATAGTAATGCATTACATAAATAAGCACTTGGTACAGAACATAATCCAATCACACTACTAGTTTAAACATATTTTTTTGTAGAAATGCTACAAAAGGGGATTAGACACAAGTACTTCCTACTTATGAAGTCGTTTCCCAATGGAGTATAAACATATATTAATATACTGAAACATACGAAGATGAATGACTGTAGAAAACAAAATATATATATAAACAAAAAATCTATGTACAAAAAAGGAAAATAATAATGTAAGAGCAGGGAATATATATTTACATCATAATTCATCATTTGTTGTGTGTGTATGCAGTACTTATGGTCATCTCTACACGACGAAGAATCTCTTAGATTTTTTAATACATTCAAAAACATATGTACATGATGTAACAATCATTTGATTTTTGCCTTCAGATAAACTTTCATTTCCGTTAAGAAGTTTTAAGTTTAATAGTTCAGTAGGGAGTAGAGTGTTTAACTTTTCCAACAAGTCTCTTCTTGGTGCATTTAAAAAAGAAAAGCTGTTTCATTATAGAAACCGCAATGACATGATGGGATGTTTACAATATTTACATTATGAAGATCACAGTTTAAAAAGAATGTGCCACAACGCAATTGGGTCAGAATATTATTTAATTTTCTAGTACCAAATCTATAGATTGAAGGTACTATAATTTTATCTTTTTTTTTTAATTTTGAGACGGTATCTATTTGTCTCGTAGTTAAGTTTAATTTATTCAAAAGATTTACAGAAGATGGCACAAATGACCCCATAGTTAACAAAAGTCTACAAAATGGTTGAATTAAGTCATTTCTGTTTCGTAGGGGATAACTTGTGACTCTGAACTGTAGGTATTAGTGTATTTAGAAATGGCGGTGCTTTTTCATGAACCATGGAATAAAACATTGTAGTTTTCTTCTTTCCCTTCTTTGTTACAGAGTTATCCATCTGGTTTCGCGATAAAGATGTTCAATTTTTGTAAAAATAGGTAACCCGGTTACAACTCTCACAGCGTCCAGCTGAATGTTTTCTAACTTGTTAGTACAAGTAGGACCACAGTTATCCCATAGTTCACAGGCATACTCCAAAATAGGGTGGATATTTACTAAGTACAATTTTTCTAAAGTACACCTAGAGATCTTGTATTTTAACATTCTCATTACATTTATATGCTTGGAAGCGCTATTAATTATATTTTCAATATGCCAATTCCATCTGCCTTCGTTGGTTAGAGTAATTATTCAGGGAAGATCACACACTACTAGTGACATATAGACACATACCAAGGGCTCTCAATGCCCTATAACTCTCACCTGACATACGAGCATATTTTTCAAAGGGAACATGAATTTTCATTCAAATTTTATTTATAAAATCATTGAGACAGTTTCCAAATATGTATTAAAATCAGCCATATTTGATCAGCAACCAAAACTCAAATTTTGTTACAGTCAAGAACTACTCAATGAATATTACTGCCAATTGGCCCAGTGTTTTGAGAAAAAGTCATCAAATGTGAAACTTTGATGCCAATGGCAGACACTAAGTGATGAGAATAGCTCACATGACCCTTTGGATTGGTTGAGCTTTAAGAAACCAGAGGCTCTCTAGAGCCTGTATCGCCCACATCATCTATATACGCAATGAAGATGGCATTTACCTGATGTAGAACTAAGTTTTAATACATCATTTTGAATTTGAGAGTGACATAAAAGACAACAAACTTTAAAGAATACTGGTGATAACTTTTATTTCAATTGCTTGATCCATTTCAGAAAAGAAGCCTTTTAATGTTTAACTAAGTAAAACTAGTGGCAGCCAATTTTAATTTACAATTTGAATAAAAAACTAACTTTTTTCGAAGACCATTCAATAAACATGTATATGTGGTATGGCTTCAATCATCTTTGCAGTTTCTTATAGGAAGAAATTTGAACATTTTTGGTAATAGGGACCTATGTTAAATGAAGTTCAATGGTGGCAGCCATTTCAAATTTCAGATTGGCATGAAAACAAACTTTATAGAGGACCATAAAGTTAGCACTAGTGACAAGTTTTTCCCTACAGAGTCAAAAGGTCCCATTTATTATACGTTTCATTCTTTGTTGGATTCTTAGTTTCATAGTCTGGCATCCATGAAAACCATGACCCTTTGTATACGCATGATTCAAAATAGGGCATTTAATGGGACATTAAATGATAGCCTGCCACATCATTGTTTTTAATATTCATGAACACATTTTACTGAATTATAATTCAGCATATTGGAACAGCTGAGCATGGTAACGGTCCATCTCAGAAGACAATTTTTACCTTGACCTTGGACATATAAAAATAATTTTAAACTTGCAAACAACTCAACAACTTAATCTTCATTTTATAGTAATTAATAAATGAGCCAAGTTTTAACAAAATTTTGTTTCAAGTAATCTTTTATAAAGCCAATTTGCAAACAGTCAACTGTTGACCAAACAAAATTAAATTGGCTTAAGTTGAAAACTACAAATTAGATTGTGCTGAAACTTGAACTAGATCTTCAATTTAAATTACTCAACAGCTGTGCAAAGTTTAAACACAATCTGTTGACAAATTTTCAAGTTATCACCTGAAAACTGTTCACAAAAAAACTGAATTGGCCAAGTCGAAAACTACAAATTGGATTTTGCTGAAAATTAAACTTTAACTTCATTTTATAGCAATTAACAGCTGTGCAAAGTTCAAACAACATCTCCTGACGAGTTTTCAAGTTTTTCTTTGTGTGGAGGGTATAAAAATGATTTCACAGTATATAAATGCTTTAATGTCATTTTTAGGAATTGAGGATCGCTCTATAACTAAATTATTGGCAGTGGAAGTCAGCCTACACAGGAAAAAAGAACCTTATGCCTGCAACTAGTAAATTTTATAACACCAGGTCATGTGCATCCTTTTTGCAATCAAATGATACAACCCTGGGAGTGAATCATTTCTTTTTATTTCACTGAGGTGTCCCTGTATACGTCATTATTCTGGCATGGATCATAACATTTTCCTTGAACATTAATTAGTTCTTATGTCCATGCTTACTTTTTTCATCTTTCTTGTTTTGACTATGAATGGACTCTTTCTCTTCTTCCTTTCCAGATTCTTCATATTTTTGGTGCACAGTACTTAATCCCATGTCATCAGCTGAAATAAATCAAAATCAAGCTTTGTTCATTTACAGTGTAGAATGCATAAAAATTCACATGATGCAAGTACTAACCAGAGGCTCTTAAGAGCCTGTATCGCTCATCTGATTTTATAGGCAATAAAGGTTGCATTTCCCTGATGTTAAACGAAGTCCTGTAATTTTCAATAATCTTTAAAGAGGACCATCCAAACAATATTGCTAGAAAGTTTTGTTTCCATTGGTTAACCGGTTTTATAGAGAAGAAGATATTTTTTTTAATTTGCCCATAGGGTCCTATATTAAACTAATCTATGTAATGCTGTGGTGGCCATTTGGATTTTCCTATTGGCATAAAAAACATAAACTTCACAGAGGACATCCAAACAATATTGCTAGTAAGTTTTGTTTCCATTGGTTAACCAGTTTTAGAGAAGAAGCCTTTGAAAAATTTTTCCCATATGGTCCTATGTTAAACTAAGTCTTGCAGTGGTGGCCTTTTGATTTTCCAATTGGCATAAAAAATAAAACTTTATAAAGGACCATCTAAAATAATATTGGTAGTAAGTTTTGTTTCCATTGGTTAATCGGTTTCTGAGAAGAAACCTTTTTTAACTTTTTTCCCATACGGTCCAATGTTAAACCAAATCTTGTGGTGGCAGACATTTTGAATTTCGGATTGGGATAAAAAACATGAACTTTATAGAGGACCATCCAAACAATATTGCTGGAAAGTTCTGCTTTGATTGGTTAACCGGTTTCAGAGAAGAAGCCTTTTAAACTTTTTTCCCATAGGGTCCTATGTTAAACTACTTCCTGCATTGGTGGCCATTTTGAATTACCAATTGTCATAAAAAACATAAATTTTATAGAGGACCATCCAAACAATATTGCTAGTAAGTTTTGTTTACATTTGTTAACCAGTTTCAGAGAAGACACCTTTTTTTTAACTTTTCCCCATAGGGTCCTATGCTAAAATAAGTCCTGCGGTAGCAACCACTTTAATTTTCCCATTGGCATAAAAAAACATAAACTTTATAAAGGACCATCCAAACAATATTGGTAGTAAGTTTTGACTTGATTGGTTGACCGGTTTCAGAAAAGAAGCCCTTTTAAACTTTTATCCCATAGGGTCCTATGTTAAACTAAGTCATGTGTTGGCGGCCATTTTGAATTTCCAATTGTCATAAAAAACACAAACTTTATAGCGGACCATCCAAAAAATATTGCTAGTAAGTTTTTGTTTCCATTGGTTAACCGGTTTCAGAGAAGAAGCCCTTTTAAACTTTTTCCCATAGGGTCCTATGTTAAACTAAGTCATGTGTTGGCGGCCATTTTGAATTTTCAATTGTCATAAAAAACACAAACTTTATAGAGGACCATCCAAACAATATTTCTAGTAAGTTTGTGTTTCCATTGGTTAACCAGTTTCAGAGAAGAAGCCTTTTAAAACTTTTTCCCTTGGGTCCTATGTTAAACTAAGTCCTGCGGTGGTGGCCATTTTGAATTTCCAGTTGGCATAGAAAACAAACTTTATAAAGGACCATCCAAACAATATTGCTAGTAAGTTTAGTTTTGATTGGTTAACCGGTTTCAGAGAAGAAGCCATTTTAAACTTTTTTCCCATAGGGTCCTATGTTAAACTAAGTCCTACGGTGGCGGCCATATTGGTTTTCCAATCCAAATAAAAACACAAACTTTGTAAAGGTCCATCCAATGAACATTATGGCCAAGTTTGGTTTCAGCTGGCCAAGTGGTTTCAGAGAAGAAGATTAAAATGTAAAAAGTTTACAGACCTTTGGGTCAGGTGAGCTAAAAAGAAATAACTTTAAAGATTTGTTGACAAAAAAACCAGAACGTATTGAGCACCTGATTTATACAGGCAATGAAGTTGGCATTTCCCCACTTGAAAATTACAGGAACTTCCTGTAATTTTCGAATTTATACTGGAATAATCAACATTATATTTGCTGAGAACCATCCAGTGAATATTGCTGTTTGGTTTCAACAGCATATAATAAGCCATTTTGGACATTTTCCATTAGTTAAATTATTTCCTACAAAGGCAGATGTCTTGGATTTTGGACCAAATAAACAAAATAAACATAAAATTTTAAGATTACTATCCAATAAAAAATTAAAAAAAAAAGGAATCTTGGTAAAGGACTAACATTAACTTCAATCATGTAGTAAAACTATGTAGCCTTGCACTCTGACACGAATAAGATATAAGAACTCCCCTTGGCAGGTATGTTCAGATGGAATTAGGGAATGTTTGTAGAGGACCACATAGACATCATTTGAATTAACTGACAAAGCATAAGAGATTTTTTTAATTTCTGCATAGCAGAAACTAGGACTTCTTATGACAGTCATGTTTTTTACACAATCAAGACAGGTTGAGGAATCTGTAGAGTATCTCAGTGAAGTTAGCAAACATTTTACTTGTACTCTCTGTGGAGAGGAGTTTCAACCAATTATAAGAAAAAATTGGCCATGTTTTTCTTCCAGTAATGTCTTAATGAGGAAATTTATAGAGGACAGGACAGAATCATTTCAGAGGTGTTTACCCCTTTTCAGTAATCCCAGTAATTCTAATTATTTTTTTTCAGTAATTTGGCACATTTATCCTTAATCTAAAATTCTGCACATAAAATGTCTATGACCGAACTTAGAACAATATTAAAAGAGTTTCTGGCCAGTCTTTTACTATAAAACATCTTCCTGATGCACATTTTATTGATCAAACATTAATAAAAAAACATGTTTATTCAATATTGTAATACCTTTACAATTTCACAAAATCACAACCAAAAGCATTGGAAAGTTAATTGACGACTTTCCAATTTAAAAAACGCCACCTAGTGTCCACTTCCGGTACTAAAAACTACAGCCGCAGTTTGTTCAGTTGAAAACTTATGAAATGGACAATTACCTTTGATAAATTTTAACGCTTAGTGTTAATTACAGGTGTCAAAATCTAATTGAAGATGTTATTAAAACCCCATGCTGTGTAAACATGACTGTTAATTAATTAACCAATGTTTATTACCATATTTATCTGATGCTAATCAAAGGTAGAACCCCAGCTGTTTTATAGCTTAGTTAAACAAGCTTACCAGTGACATACATGTTTCAATATTCAAACTCACCTGTTGCCTATGGCTATAGTAACATCTACTAATGAGGTTAATTAGATAATTTAATTGGCATAGACGAACAATTAAAAAAACAATGCAAAATCTTTATTTCAATATCAAAGTCTATTAGTGATGATAGTCGTAGTTTTATTAACTGGAAGTAAAAAGGGAGATGAATCATGTAAAAATGGAAACGGGTCAATTGTAATACCGGCGGAAATGCATAATTCCGGGTGCATTTCCGTGATGCGTATTTTTAGACCCGAATTCGAAATGATTCCAGAAAATCCGTACTGGTAAACACCTCTGTCATTTGTACCAAGCTACAAAACTCTTTGATTCTCAACCAATAACATTTTTTTTAAGTTTCAGCCTGACTGACATGTCATCAGTATTTTCTACTAGAAGATGATGAAATATGTAAAAAAAGTTGATAAAGATGGACATCAATTGATGGCAACAACCCTATCAGGTACCTTTATGAAACTAAGGTTGGCAATTGCAACAAAACTTCCAAGTATACACATTTTACATTGGTCTCAATACTGATAAATATATTCTTGATACGATAAATGGTTACAATACTGAATTTTCATTTTGCAATGTAAAATTTCAAATAAAAAGATAAAAAAGTGAAAAAGTTGCTGTGACAGGTACTTTTACAATAAATAAGTGTAATAGAAAGGACCTTACTATTACATCCATGATTTCTTCTTGTACATTTTTTCCTGAACCAGTCAATAACAGCAGCTACTTTCTTCCTTAACCAGTCAATAACAGCAGCTACAACCATACAAAACAAAATTTCATTTACAACAATTTGCCAATCGTAATATCCTGTGAAAAATGAATAAACAGATTTTCGTGATATATATTTTTTGTTAATCATTTATTACAAGTCACAGAGTAAGCAAATGTTGAAAATATTTATTGTTGATTGATATTTTAGTACAGAACAAACATATGAAGTTTAAAATAATAATAAAAGCTCTACAATTTAATCATTTGGATTTTAAATAACTTTTTTGGTTTGAACGGTATTGATGAGTTTTGCTTAGATGAAACATTCGTCTGGAGTAGTAAATTTTATAACCTTAGTATCTTTAATGATATTTTATTTGAATCTGTTAACAATTTTAGCACATTAGCACATTGCAGGTTAAATGGCAACTAAAACATCAATTTCAAAACAAATGTCCTCTTCTGAAGCACACATTGTACTAGTAGTATCTTTTGTCTAGGCAAGTTTGCAGAAGTTCTGTACTTTAAAAGGTCTTTAATTTACATTTATTAGATACAACTTGTCTTGGAGACGCAATTCAAATGTGTCATCCGACCATATTTAATTCTTCCCATGCAGTGTTCCCAATTCATTTTATCTTTCTATAACGATTCCCTGTCTTAAATGACAAGTGACAGTGTTTTCTGTTACTTTAGCTGAGAAATTCTGTATTAAACTACATAGAAAATCATTGAAAAATGAATTAATTTAGTCTCATAAAAAAGAGAATTTTAGACCATTGGTGTTGTCTATTTCCAAGCTTTTTCAAAATGTAAAATAAAAAAAAATGCTTTATGAACTTAAGAAGCAAAGTTCAGATAGCCCTATCATTTTTCACAGTCATAAATGTGGCATTTTGAATATTTTTTACAATAAGAGCTCAAAATGGGTATGTTTCTCTCATAGCGTAAAGTTCATTATTTTACACAAACAATTTTTTTTAATTACGTGAATAATCAATATGAACTGGTGGAGCTGGGGCTTGTCCGACTTAAAACTTTCTGCATACAGCATCTTTTTCAAATGTTACCAGTAAAACAGGTACAGAAGCAAATACAACTACTGTATACATACATTAATACAAAGTTGACCTGCTTTAATACAATCTGCACAATTACTCGAAATCAAAACTTTTTAAACACAAACATGTATAATTGTTTGGATTTCATAAACTATGATATGAAACAAATGTTATTTTTTACTTGTACTATCAACCCAGATTAGTTTTAAGACTCTGCCAGTCAGAAGCTAGGAATGTCTATGGCATCAATATTTGCTTCAAGTCAAAACAAATAAGAAATGCTTTTTAAAGACCTTTCAAGCATTATTCCTGTAAAGGCAAAGTTTAGTTCAATATTTGGTGCCATTAGTTTCAGATGTTAAAAAGTAGTTAAAGATGGAGGTCCAGTGATGGCAACAACCTTTCCAAATACATTCAGGTTTTTAAGAACAGAGTTAGCAATGCCAACAAAACTACACAGCATTAAAATTTTAAATAGGTCTAAATACTGATAGGCAGATTCTTGATACCTAAAAAGCCACAATGATCATTTTGCAATGTTAAACTTAAATTATATTTATTTTACTTGGCAGCAAGCCTATCAGATTCTACAAAGGTAAAAATGCTGCTGCAAAAGGTAAATAAAATATGTGTAAATAGCAAAGCATCTTACCAATACGATAAGTGAGCCGCATAATCAATCGTCTTTGATTGCATTTACAATCATACACAACTATTCCAAGACAGATTAAACCGATTACACTCACACCCAAGATAACAAACACAATAGTCCAAGTCCAATCATTCGATCCTGCAAAAAAGCAAAAATAAATAAGAATTGTTTGTGACATTCTGCATAATAAAAAAAATTGTCAATACTATCAATATATACTATCAATATAATATATATATATATATATATAGTTAAACGCCACTGATGAGTCTTAAGTAGATGAAACGAGCGTCTGGCGTAATGAATTTGTCACCTTGGTAATTTTTATTACATCTTGTTGGAATATTTGAGCAAAGCCAAGTAACAGCACGGCATGTCCGCGGGTGGCAGACTGTGAAGCAACTATTATGGGTTAAGTTAGAATGAGAAAGTTTAAGATCAATATGTTATGACTTGTTTACGTCATTTATTTATATTGACATTCAATGACTAAGGCCATTCGTTGGTCAGTCTTTGTCTAAATTTTTGACAAGAAACACCGTCATTTGTATTATGGCATAATCTTCTAGACTTGTATATTATTTTTTATTTATGCTGTATTGTCATGTTTGTCGATCCGATACTTAATAAGCTTAAGGAACTGTCCAAATCCAAAACTTTAACATAGTTACTAGACTCAACATTATTAAAATTATATCGTTCACTTGCTCCGCCTTTTTGTTATTGTCACTGTGAAGGTCTAATAACACCTCATTACAGGTTATCTCAGGATGAACTTCTATATTGACCAATCAAAAACTGGTTTCACCAATGTTGGGAATCCTCTGTTATTATACAGCATCTCTCTGGTATTATTCATTTTCATCAGTAAACCATAAAAGCTAACGTCATTTAAGTGGTTAATTTTGGGGGGCTACCTGAATTTTTTAATGGAAAATATTTATATCAATCTGAGATGCAGGAATGTTTTAAGATCTTCAAAGCAACAATAACAAAAAGAGGGGGAGCAAATAAAAGATTTAACTTTAATAAGACTGTCACATTGAAGTCAAAGTCAGGTTTGTTTGTATGAATGATGTTTGACCCCACTTTCACCAATTCTACAGCTATATCATGGCCTCCAGTATATTGGAGGAGGAAGTGAGAGTACCAGGAGAAAACCTGAAACCTTGGGTAGAAAAACTGGCAATCCTTGTCAATTAAGAATGGAACCAAGGGCCACCTGCCCGCAGTGATACTTGAACCTGCAACCTCAGTGTTGACAGACCATGTGATCAGAAGTAGATGAACTAACTTAACCACTCAGCAGCCAAGGCCCCCCAAGGTCAGGTGAAGCCTAACAGACAGTCATGTTTGTTCATCTACAGCCTATACACCAAATAATGCATGGTTTCTCAGGAACTGCACCACTCCAAAACTTAAAAAAGTCACTGGACCATGAAATGAAGGTCAAGGTCAGGTGACAGGTGACTACCTGCAAGGACTCATCATAAGCTACCATTGGATCAATTTGATAGACCTATGGCTCAAACTGACAAAGATATTAAACAAAATATCAAGCATTAATGCCACACTGGAAACCCATATATAACTTAATATAAACTCACTGGAAGAATAAATCTTAAAGGCATAGAAGGAGTTACCAATGAAATTTCGAAATTTCCACTTCAACCTAACAACTTTCAGTACAAGACGTAACAAACTGAAACATTGATATTAGTTTTAATCATTCAATCTTATTAAGAAAACAAACAATATGTATGAGTATTCAAATAACAAAACACGAAACTTGACAGCATCAGACTTGAAGACAATTTCTCAATGACCTCCACCATATTTAAACCCCCATTTACTGCAGAACTACATTTGTTGTCTGCCTATGACGTTTGTAAACAAAGAACTATGTTTGTAAAATAATACACAAGATCTTATTATTTTTATATACATGTAGTATTATTTATACACTTTTGATACAGGTTTACATAGAAATTACTGCGTTTGTAGACAAAGCTTACCCTCTATGAAATGTCTACCAATGGTATGGCAGAGGGGATTGTGGTCGACATAGGATACCCAGAATCCTTTGCGTTAAGATAGCAAAGATCCATACAGTGCAAAGGAAAGTATAATTTCAATACAACTTCTGGTAAAAAATCAGACAAATTACTAGAAACTGACCCAACAAAATCAGATTTTAAATTTACGATTCTGTGAGTTATTTATCCACGCATGGGAACTAATTGTGCTTTTAAATTCAGCAGAATCTGCCAATTTGTTTCTATTTTTTTCAGCAAACATCATGGATAAAACACTGTCCAAGATACAATTTTGGTAATGTATCAATTTTGGTTCAGTTAACCAGTAGTTTCTGAAGAGAAGAATTTTGCTAAAAATCATACTCAGGGAAAACTGGAACAGTTTTCATTTTCAAAGAAACCCAAACCTGTGTCTATTCCTGCTAAAAAGGCTACAGTTCAAATTTGAGCTGAATTTGCTAAACATTGATGCAGCCATTGAAATATATTCTATTTTTGGTAGAATGGCATGACTTTAAGTTACATTTTTAGTTAGGACAATCCAAGAATCATCCATAGCAAGTTGGTTGAAAATCGTTACAGACAAACCAATGATAATAAAAAAAGGTTTAATAACGATACGACTGAAGGACGATGAATGTAAAGTAAGTCAAAAAACTTTCTCTGTCAGTAGTTAGAAGTGTCAGGGGATAGAGACTATCTGGGATATATATTGCAGCAGATTAAATATGTTCTTTAATTGTGCTTTTAATAGATTTTGATTTACACCAGCCTTGAATATAGGTATTCTGACCAGATTTAAAAGGGTTCATTGTTTATTTGATCTAACAAATATAATTGCTTACTAACCATGTGTAGTTTGTTTTACCCTTTTCGTTGTGTTTTGCATAGTGGGCGCAGTGACTATTCGTGCACTCACAGCTGATTCCGTTGTTTCACTCTGTTGTCTAGTTGTGTCTGTGAAAGAACAAGTATCATGTGCTATTAAAACAATTTTCGAATCCAATATGTTTGTTCAAAGACATTCATCAGGTTTCCAACTATAGGAATTATTTCTGTCTTAAAGCAGATGTCCAGCCACATACATATATTTAATTTCTGAGCTCTTCTTAATTAACTACATGGATTAAATAAGAGTTTTGACTTGTTGTTGAGGCGGTTTCCTTCCTTATCTCCATTAGACTAAAAATATTTAAAAGATGTAGATTTTTATCTTACGAGTTAAGAAGACATTTGAGTTCAGGAGTATAGTGACTATTTGTATATTTACAGTCGGTTCCATTCTTTCATACTGTTGTCCAGTTGTGGCTAACAAAGAAAAAGTATCATGCAGTGAAACAGGTAAATACACGTTTTTGCTGTTGATTTGACTCACTTTCTGCTTTTTTTTATTTTTGTTTTGTGTTGTGTATGTTTTTCCAAGTCCAGATTTGTAATCCTCAGACAAGTTTCAGCTCTGTTGTTTGGGCAGTTTCCTTGCTTATTTTCATTAGACTAAAAATATTAAAAGAACTTATTTCTTTGCAGATTTTAATCTAACCAGTTAAGAGAAATGTGAGTACATGACTTAGAAATATTATAATAGCCAAAAAGTCTGAAATAGCCAGGTTGCAAACCAAGTGCCTTAATAAATTTATTGGAAGGGAATGGTGTATACATTATTGGAAGAAGGTTGGGTCTGTGTAAAAATATGTAGGAGTTGATTACAAAAAATAGGTGCAATGTTCTAAAAATGACTAAGTTCCATAGGCAGGAAAATTATGAAAACAATCCTGGAACACTTCCATAATAGGAGGTGCACATCTTCAATATATGTGCAATGAGTTTATTACACAAAATAGGTACAGTCTTATGCAAATGCTCTGAAACATTACTAAGTTCTCAAGAAAAAAATCCCAGAACACTTCCATAATAGCAAGAGCACAACTTCAATACATGTGCAATCTTTCTGTGAAGTTTCAGAGATCTGGGTTGAAAACTGGAGGAGTTGATTACACAAAATCAGTACCCTATTTTCCCCGCCCGTTAGCCCGACCGCCCGCCCATCCGCCTGACTTCACCATACTATAACCTGGGATTGCACTTCGTGCAACCCAGCCAAAAATAAATCTAACCCGATTTAAAAGCTGGGTTAATTGTTTATCTGATCTTACAAATACAACTGCTTACTAACCAAGTGTAGTTTGTTCAACCCTTGTCGTGTCTTGCATAGTAGATGCAGTGACCATTTGTGTATTTGCAGTTGATTCCACGGTTTCATTCTGTTGTCCAGTTGTGTCTGAGGAAGAAAAAGTATCTTGCAATGAAACAGGTAAATACACGGGGTTGATTTGACTCACTTTCTGCTTCTTTATGTTTGATTTTTTTATTTTTGTTTTGTGTTGTGTTTCATTGTTTACTTCCATAAGACTAAAAATATTGAAAGGACTTATGTCTTTGTATATTTTAATCTTACAGGTTACGAAGAAATGAGTTTGTGAGTACATGACCAAAAAGTATTAAAATTGTTGTCTTAATTGATGTTGCAGGCAGCAGATTTAAGTAATCATGAACTAAAAATATGATGATATGAGAAGTTAATGAAAGTTAACCTAAATAACTTCTTAAAATCACCACTTTCATGTTAAAAACTTCCAAAAAAAACCCCAAGATAAACAATTATATAATAATATTATTAATATTATTAATATAATAATATACAACATTGTTCATTACAAAGTTACATCCATTGCATGAGAGTATCTATTTTTTCCATAAACCAACAACTTTCACATCATGATATCTTGTAGAATCTTGATTGCTTAAACTCCATTGTCTCTAAAGTCCAATCAGAATGCTCAAAACAAGAAAATTGTTATGTTACTGTAACAACATTCTTATTTTAAAGGTTCTGATTGGATTAAAGGACAAGTACAGATGTGTTTGTGTTAGATCATCTGTACTGGATCATCTGTACCAGAAATCAGCAATGTACAGGTAAAAATCACTGATTTTGTTTGTTTGTTTGAATGGTGTTTTAACGCCACTTTCAGCAATTTTTCAGCTATTTCATGGCGTCCAGTTTTTATTGGGGGAGGAAGCCGAGTACCCGGAGAGAACCCCTGACCTGCGGTTGGAAAACTGGCAATCCTTGTCAATTAAGATTGGAGTCGAGTACACCCTGCCTGCAGTGAGAATCGAACCCGCAATCTCAATGTTGACAGACCACGTGATCAATAGTAGACGAACTACCTTGACCACTCGGCCACCGAGGCCCCGGGATACCTAAACCCAAAGTGTAGATTGTGATAAGGTCTTGAATTGTCATACGTTTTGATTGACATGAGAGTTATCATTCCTACATTAGTTAAGTTTATTTTAAATAGCAATATTTTAGTAACTATAACAAATATTAAGATGGATCTTCAATATTGGTCATCATTGACCATGACCTTGAAAAGATTCCAAGGTCAAAGGTCAATGGCATATTTTTGATAAACAATTATAAGATCAAAGTGAAAAAACAAAAGATCCTTGTACTTTGCCTACAAATTGACTGAAAATGTGAGAGTCACACCTTGAGACTTGACAGGCCTGATAATATGTTGTGTGTAGATTTCAACCTTAACCATAAGAGATACAGAACTGAAAACATGACTCAAATGTAGACCCCTTTAAGGCCTTCAAGTGTCATATATTTTGAATGACCTGTTGTAAGCGTTATCTTTCATGCATCAATAATTATTTCCAAATAAATCTCAACAACTATAACAGATATTGAAATAGGATCTTCTTTGTTGTTAATTGTTGACCTTCAGCATCAAGTTGAAGTATTTTTATTTTTATATTTTCTTTGTATATCAAGTACCGTAATATATCCCTAAAATGCTTTGCTTTTTATGAACAATAAATGCAAAGATCATAAGGTCAGTGGTCAAAGGTCTGTAAATTTCATATTGTATGACTTTTTTATGTAAGAGACATCTGAATGTTGTTTTATGTGTTCACATTGTAAATAGATTTAATTTTAATAATAAACAGCATCTAGGTCAAGGTCATAATGGTCTTCAATTTGATCTTTCCTCTTTCAATTGACATTTAAGTTATTTTAACTTTAAATGTGTTAATTTTTAATGACAAATAATTAATATTGTTTAGGAGCAATTTAATGCAGAAATAGTCTTTTTAACTTCATTTTGTGGAAAGCCTAATACTTGTTCAGCAGGAAGAATGAATAAATTATTGTTCTGAAAATTATTGGTATGGCAATCTATTACTGTCAAAATTATTGGTACTGTCAAAACAGTATGAACTGCACTAAACACTTCTTAAACATTAACACACTGCAAGTTAAATGGTAACTACATTAAAGCCATATAAGTTGGAAATTTCCAGAAACACATCTGTTCATAACACAACAGCATTTCAAAATTTTTTAAATCGTTAAATAGATTTAATTATCTTCATCCTGTTTGGTTGTTTTGTTTTAAATGCAATATTCTCCGCCTGCAATTTTAATTCATAGAACTGCAAGTCCTTTTTGTCAGTAATTTTAGCAATAAATATTCACATGTTTTGTACTGGAGTAAGAAATCAACTTATCTTTTTAAGTTCAAGTTACTGATGGCGTTTTTTGTTTGAATTTCTTATTATAAGGACCTTTACACGAGTTCAAGTTAAACATCTATTTCATCTTGTCTTCTTAGTATCCAAAAAAGTCTGTAGAGGTTCTGGACTCCTGACTACTGAATTAGTTTTAAAAATAGATTCTTTTTGTATTTTATAATAAAAAACTAAAGGATCCTCGGAGCCTGGATGGCAACACTTCTGCAAAAATCTTTAATTTTGACTTTTAAGGGGATTACCCTCTTGAGGAGTTGACAAACACATATGCACAAATAATAATTTTTGATAAGCTGAGTAATTTGTATAGAAAAGGATTTCTCTAGCTCTTGCAGTTGTCAAGATATTGAGGAAAAATAACAAAAATGGACAATTTAGAGGCAATAACTCATACAAGGAGTATCATGCAACTTCAATTCAATGGAAGATTTTGTAGAGCTTTAGATACTGGTGAAGTTATGTTTCTTTGGTTTTCCTGCATCTGTTATACTTATGGAACTATAAGTCAAAAACTCATTTTGTCCCCCCCCTGACCTATTTCTAGCAAAGGTGGTGGTCTCCGACCTTGATTTGGGCAAACTTGGTAGAGGACATTTTACTGGTGATGTGTGCCAAGTTTCAGAGCAATCGCTTCAGTTAGTTTTGAGAAGATTTTAAAATAAAAGTTAATGATAATGGACGACGATGGATGGACGACAAATGCCAAGTGATAACAATAGCTCGCCGGATCCTTAGTGAGCTAAAAAGGAAAGAAAAAACCAGACCACATTAAACCATTGTAAAATGTCTTGCATTTACATCTTTGATCTTATAGTTGTGCTTACCTGTTGTTGTTGTAGCATTTGTTGTTGTTCTTGTTACTTTCACTACAAAAAAGTATTGATATAGTTGTCAGTAAAAGATTAGACAGTTCTTATATACGTTTTAAGGGAAGACCGGTGAACTTTCACAATTGATAGAAAATTGGTGATCGAGTGCAAAGTCATACTAAATTTCTTTCACAAGTAGAAGATCACACGAGCACAAGAAAGTACCTATTTCTTCCTTTAACCAAAAACTTTGACATTGCAATATTCTATAGACTCTCCATTGTTTAAGACTCCAATCATAATGCCAAAACACGAATGATGTTAAGTTACTATAACAAAGTTCTTGTTTCATACATTTTGATGGGTTGACACAATGAGTACATATGTGTGTGCGTGAGCTCATCTGTACTAGAAATCTGACATTTACGAACAAAATTGTTATCATAGCATCTAGAAAAATCAGTACAAGATAAGGAAGCTCCGTAGTTAAGTAGTACGTATCATACAGAAATGAGTTAATTAGGTAATTGGTTATACTTTTTTGTTATGTTAGTTGCTATTGTTTACAGTTCTAGCCCCTTTTGTCACTTTTTGTGCAATTATATCAACATCAAGCAAGTGTAGATAGTATTGCTAAGGCAATCCTGAGTCTCCTACCAACAATTTTCGCCATAATTTCGTCAAAAATCATTTGATCATAACAATATACAAACTTGATCTGTAACTCATCATGGTTGACTCACATACCAAATATCAACTCAATATCAGCAAGTGTTAAGAAAAAAGGCTTGAAAACATGAGACATAGTGATGGACAGAGTGAAAACCTTAAGTCCCACCAACTGGTCAATGTTCACTTGTTCTTCAGTGTACGATTAAATTAACAAAGTTTTGCAGTTTTTAACATTTCAATAAATAGGAAATATACTGAATATACTAATGGGTCATATCTGTAGCACAACAATGACAAAATAGAGAATCCTTGTTGTCTGCAGGTCACATCAGTCTTTCAAATTTAGCTGTTTTTAAGTAATGCTTATGGCTTCATGTAGGCTTCACACACAAATAACTAAACCATAAGTTTTATATATCAGTACTGCTATTCACACTGGTCAGGTTTTATGTAAAACTATTGGTGATACCTAATTTTTCATTAGAAGTCGAAATAGTTATCAACAATCTTCGTATAACTCAAAACAAATCTAGATAAGAACAATCTAATTAAAAATAAATCCCCCCTTTTTTGCTATGTCGCTGCATTGTAAGATCTAACAACATTCCATTAAAGGTCACGTCAGGGGTCAAATTTTAACTTTGACTATCCAATAAAATTTCAGGCTGACGTGAGCGACTTGATCAATCAAATACTGGTTTGCATATCACAATAGGCTTTACTGTCAAAATGGCAGTGTCCGATGCATGGACATGGTTGTATCGAGACTAGTTAGTACTTATCAAAAACTGAAAGAAAAGAAAAGGATTGTGTTACAGTTCTTCCAACAGCATTACAGAAATCCTTGCCATTTCAAATGTACATTCCAATGAAGAGAAAGATGAACAACTAGTGCTAAATGAACAAGAAGATATTGGTCTGCTGCCTTTTAATATT
This sequence comes from Limnoperna fortunei, assembly GCA_944474755.1. Classification (NCBI taxonomy): domain Eukaryota; kingdom Metazoa; phylum Mollusca; class Bivalvia; order Mytilida; family Modiolidae; genus Limnoperna; species Limnoperna fortunei. Next base: position 44,574,275 of record OX104119.1, read on the forward strand.
GCTTATGCAGGGTCAAGTTAACTGACAGTAAGGCAAGAATTTTTTTAAACCAGAAACAAGAGGCTCCCAGGAGCCGGTAATCGCTCACCTGGAACCCAAATGACTTAAACTATATTTAAATTTGTGAAATTTACAGTTTCAGTCTAGTTGTTTTAGCTTTTAAGTTACTGTGCAAAAACTAAACATTTCTTCAAAAATGTTGGTTATGTACACTAACTCCTATAAGGTGCCATCAGACAATTTCTGAAAATTAAATGGTTTGTAGGCCTTGTCCTTTAGGGTAATTTTGAAATTTACAGTTTTACTCCAGGTGTTATAGACTAATTTATAATTCAAAAACTTGTCATTTGTCCAAATTCGTAATTAAAGGGCAATAACACCTATAGAGTCCTCTAGCAATTTTGGACTAAGCAATGATTTGTAGGCCTTGCTTTGCTGATCATTTGTGCAATTTACAGTTTCAAGCTAGCTGTTATAGTTTTCAAGTACAGGACGAAAATGGAAAATTTCATTAAAAAAATTTCATTTATGGGCAATAACTCCTATAAGGAGTCATCTGACAATATCAGACCAAATAAGTGAATTGTAGGGCTTTTATTGCTGATCATTTTTGCTATTTATAGTTTCACTCTAGCTGTTATGATTTTCAACTTACAGGACAAAACGGAAAATTTCATAAAAAATTGCCATTTAATGGCAATAACTCCTATAATGAGTCATTTGACAATTTCAGACTTTACTGTGAATTGTAGAGCATTTATTGCTGATCTTTTTTGCTATTGACAGTTTCACTCTAGCTGTTACAGTTTTTAAGTTACAGGATAAAAAAAAATTGCCATTTATGGGCAATAACTCATATAATGAGTCATCTGAAAATTTCAGAATTTACTGTAAAATGTAGGGCTTGTATTGCTGATCATTTTTGCTATTCATAGTTTCACCCTAGCTGTTATGGTTTTTAAGTTACAGGACAAAAACGGAAAATTTAATAAAAAATAGCCATTTAAGGGCAATAACGCCTATAAGGAGTCATCTGACAATTTCAGAACAATACAGTGAATTGTAGGGCTTGTATTGCTGATCATTTTTGCTATTTATAGTTTCACTCTAGCTATTATGGTTTTTACGTTACAGGACAAAAACAAAAAAGTTCATAAAAAATTGCCATTTAAGGGCTATAACTCTCTATAAGGAGTCATCTGATAATTATAGACCAATACAGTGAATTGTAAGTCTTGTATTGCTGATCACTTTTGCTATTAACAGTTTTACTCTACCTCTTATAGTTTTCAAGTTATATTGAAAATACCAAAAATTTTGTCAAAAATCGTCATTAAAGGGCAATAACTCCTACAAGAAGCCAATACACAACTTCACACTAATTGCAACTATGGTAGACTTTGATGTGCCGATCAATTTGAAGTAATGGTTTTTTCTATAGCTATTATAATTTTTGAGATAATGATCAAAAACATGTGCTGACACCCATGTTCTATTTTTAGTAACAGCCACCATCTTTGTCTTTTGATCAACACCCTGGGTACAAATTTGAAACTAGGAACCCTAAGGATGATTGTGACCAAGGTTAAAAAAAAAAATTGGCCCAGTGGTTTCAGAGGAGAAGGTTTTTGGAGTTTACGATGATGACGGGCGCCAAGTGATAGGAAAAGCTCACGTCCAGGTGAGCTAAAAACCAAAGCTGATATAGTCTATGAAACCAAAGACCAATTATTGGTAAGTATATACCATGCAAAAATTGCATTAAATAATGTTCCCTAGAAATAAGAAGTGTACATCACAAAGCTACTCCTGACCATTACGAATAGCAATACTGTATAAGTGGCTTTTTTTCGAATGTGGAAAGTTTAGCATATTGTTAAAAACTGTGTGAGTTTATTTTGGCGTAATGTGACTTTTCACACTTGGCTATCTGAATACATATCTCTAGCATTTTTCAAATTATTTCGCTCGTTTTAATTTTCACGTTCCAACTTTAAATGAGAATATAGTGAAAAATTTAATCAACGAAAAAAAAACCCCACTTAAACTGTATTTTTCAATATTGGTTAATTCACAAGTACATGTAGTACGAATTGCACTTTAGTATATTGCTTGAATCTGTATCACATGACAGCTACTTCTGTCAGGTTTAGCTCCATTTACATACATTTTAATACAATTTGGAAATAAGAAAATGTGTCTTGGTGACAGTAAAGTCATGCTTAACACATACTGGAAAAGATCCCCATTTTTCTAAGTTAACTCTATCGAGAAATATTTGGCACAGCCCTACAGAATTTTGCAAGTGATTAGATCTCATGTGTTAACTGTGTACCACGTTTCATGAAGATGTGAAGTCATCTTCCCAAAGATTCAGTGCTAAGGTAAACCTGGGGTGGGTTGGACAAACGAACGAACCAAAAAAACTGTATGTCTCTCAACTTTGTTGACAGGACATAAACTAGAGGCTCCCAGGAGCCTGTATCGCTCACCTGAACCTGAAACCAAACAACCCTTTTTATCCAGCTTTTCGTTGCTATAAGGAATTGCCCAACACTTCTGCAAAAATCATTAATTTTGACCTTTTAAGGGAAATAACTCCTATAACGAGGAGCTTTTGATGCTTTGAGATTGAGAAGGGAGGTTCACTTCAAATTTGCTGTACCTGTTATACTTTTTTAACTATCAGTCGAAAACTCTCTAGACTCCCAACCGCCCCCCCCCCCCTTTTTTCATTTTTTCTATTTTAAGCCAACGTAGCTATGTAGGTAGTCAGGTGTCATGATTTGCAAAATTTTGGTAGAGGACGTCCTAAAGATGATGTGTGCAATGTTTCAAAGCAGTCCTTTCATTGGTTAAAGAGGAGAAGATTTTTTAAAACCAAGTAAAATTGATTAAAAAAATGTTCAAGGAGAATAATTCCTAAACGGTTCATCAGACAATCTTGACCCTGAAGTCATTTTTGTAGCCCTCATAGAGCAGAACAATTAAGCAATGCTAACTTTTTCTCTAGTTCTAATGATTTTTAAGATTTTGAGGCAAAAATGTCAAAAATAATCAATTTGGACAATTAAAGGGCAATAACTCCTATAAGGAGTCATCATACAACTTCAACCCAATGGAGTGTTTCGTAGAGCTTTTGATGCAGATGAAGGCAGGTCTCTTCGGTTTTCCTGTATCTGTTACACTTTTTTAAATATAAGCCAAAAACTGTATTTTACCCCCCCCTTTCCGTCCTATTTTTTAGCCATGGTGGCCATGTTGGTTAATCTGCAGCCATGGTTGGTACAAACTTGGTTGAGGACATTTGACGGATGATGTGTACAAAGTTTCAAAGCAGTACTTTCAGTTGTTTCAGAGGAGAAGATTTTAAAAAATCAATTAAAACCGATTGGGCAAACTTGGTAGAGGACATTTTACTGATGATGTGTGCAAAGTTTCAAAGCAATCCCTTCAGTGGTTTTGGAGGAGAAGATTTTTGAAGAAAAGTTAACGACGACGACGACGACGACGGACGCCAAGTGATGGCAATAGCTCACATGACCCTTCGGGTCAGGTGAGCTAAAAATGGGACCAAAATAACTTGCTCTTGTACACTATATAATTGCAAATAATTCCAACGAAGACTATAACCGAATGCAGTTGGAGCCAGAGACTGGGGCATTTTAAAGGCACTGCCAAACACGTTTGGCTTAGCAAGCAATCTTTCCATTCTAATGACTATTTTAGGTTTTTCATCATGAAATACTTTAGAGTCAAGTCTTTCGTAATGTTTTAAGACATCTTCTTTATGTCTGTGATGATTTCTATTCTTGTTTAACATTAAAACGTATTCATCCAAGTTTAAAACAAGGCTAATTTAAACTGGGCAATCTAAAATCTTTTTTCCATCAATAGCTTCGTTGGGGACAGTTTAAATGTATATCGGAGGCTGATGGTTTATTTTGTAACTTGAGGGCATCTACACTCTATCTTCATTTTTAATACCTAATTATTCTGGCAGTTTCCATTGTCACTGTAAGGTGGAATTCTGAGGTAACACCAGGTAGTAAGTTCTAATTTTTTGTTTAATATGCTTCTGTTTCATTTCACTTTCCGAGTGTAGGTTTGATCTACCCGAATGAAAATCCACAAATAAGACACATATTTTGATTTTGGGACCTTATGTACAACTATCATGGCTAACTTTCGTGGCGTTGTTTACTCAGTGGATTCCATATTAGTAAGACAATTTGCTTAATTTTTGTTTGTTTACATCTCAGTAAAATCTTGTTGGCATGTTGTAATACATTTGGCACACTTTGGCGTCAAATAAAACCAGAGGCTCTTAAGAGCCTGTATTGCTCACCTGAATTTATACTCAATGGAGATGGCATTTCCTTAATGTTTAACTAATTTTCAATAAACTTTAGAGAAGGACTATCCAAACAATATTGCTAGTAAGTTTTGTTTCCATTGGTTAACCCGTTTCAGAGAACATTTAAAAACTAGACAAAGTCGATCTAGCGATCGCTGATACCCCTGCTTTTGTGAAAATTTCTAACGTTTTTCGTGGATTGTGACCTTGAAATTGGATGGATTTCCACCAAAATCAATAGGCTTCTTACCAACAAAATATATAAGAATATTTTACAGTTTCATTAAAATCGGATGAAAACTTTTTGAGTTATTTTCCGGAAACAACTTTTTGTAAAAATTTCTAACATTTTTCGTGGACTGTGACCTTGAAATTTGACAGATTTCCCCCAAAATCGATAGGCTTCTTACCAACCTGATATATAACAATATCCCAAAGTTTCATTCAAATCACATGCAAACTTTTTGAGTTATCATCCGGAAACAACTTTTTTGTAAAAATTTCTAACGTTTTTCGTGGACTGCGACCTTGAAATTTGATGGATTTCCCCCAAAATCAAAAGGCTTTTTACCAACCTGATATATAACAATATCCCAAAGTTTCATTCAAATCAGATGCAAACTTTTTGAGTTATTGTCCGGAAACAACTTTTATGTTAAAATTTCTAACGTTTTTCGTGGACTGTGACCTTGAAATTTGGCGGATTTCCCCCAAAATCGATAAGCTTCTTACCAACCTGATATATGACAATATCCCAAAGTTTCATTCAAATCGGATGTAAACTTTTTGAGTTATTGTCCGGAAACAACTTTTTTGTTAAAATTTCTAACGTTTTTCGTGGACTGTGACCTTGAAATTTGACGGATTTCCCCCAAAATCGATAGGCTTCTTACCAACCTGATATATAACAATATCCCAAAGTTTCATTTAAATCGGATGTAAACTTTTTGAATTATCATCCGGAAACCAAATGTGGACGGACGGACGGACATGAGGACCACTATATACCCCCGACTCTGTCGAGCGGGGGTATAAAAAATTTTCTCATAGGGTCCTATGTTAAACTAAGTCGGGCAGTGGTGGCCATTTTGAATTTCCAATTGGAAATAAAAAATATAAACTGTAAAGAAGACCATCCAAACAATATTGCCGACAAGTTCTGTTTCCATCCTACGATGGCTGCTGAACTGTGAACACACTGATTGTCAGCTCCTCAATTTTTGCAAATTTGGATGACTTTTTTGATACATTACAATTTCTGGAATTATTTCATCCTTAATGACTGGTAACGCTGTCGTTTAAAATTTGAGATGAACTTTTCATTTGGAAGGAACTAATTAGACTCGGAAGTTTTTTCTCTTTGAGATATACTGTGAAGTATTGTAGTATTGCAGTATTGGATATTCATTGAATACAATTCTGTTTTATTTCACTAAGTATTTCTTTATTGTAACAACGTGCCTGGAATGAATACTTCTACTTCACAAAGTCAACAAAAGCCTGTAATAAGTGTTCAAACACTGCTTGCAGCAAAGAAAGAAAAGAATAAACCACCACCCCAGAAAAGAACTCACTCTGAAGTCTCTTATGAGTCGAATACTAGTTTGGACTTATCAGGGTTAATTAACTTCCAAAAAGACTTGGACCAGATTAAGTTTTCTCTGAAAGATGTGGCAACAAACGAAGATTTTAATGAAGTGACAAAAGATCTGGTGAAAACCTCTGACTTAGAAAATCTTGTGACAGGAATAGTTAAAAGATTGTTTAGTAAATCTGAGTCAACAATTGAGAAAAAAATGAATGACAAAGTGAACAAAATTCAGACAGAAATGATGGAGAAAGCAGAGGCACTGTCAATTGAAAATGACAATTTAAAGAAAAAAGTTGACATAGGTGAAAAACAGATTGCTTCATTGACAAAAGAACTATCAGAAACATCAAAGATAGCTAAGCAAGCAGATATAAGTAGCAACTACAATGAACAATACTCAGGAAAAAACAAAATAAAAGTGTATAATTTCCTAACAAAACAGGACCTTCGTAAGGTTAGTAGAGTCATAGAGTTAGTAAAATCAAATCTGAATTTACATCTGGAAGAAAGGGATATAGTGGCTATACATAGATTGCCATCTCAGCATGAACCAAGTCCTCTTATTGTAATTTGTTTCAGTAGTGATGTTAAGAGAAGTCTTATGAGGGTTAGAAAAGAACTTAAAAATAGAGTAAAGTTTGTAGATGATGTCATGAAGAGAAACGTGGAACTTATTCATAGATTGGAAAATAGTCACCGTTTTGACCAAGTATGGTACTTCAATTGTGGTGTATATGGTAGAACTTCGAGTGGTTTACAGATGAAGTTTGAAATGTATGATGACATTAACTATAGAATACATCAAGGGAAGTAACTATTAAGCATATTTATCTACTAACTGTGGTTCTATTTTAGGTCATATATTTTTAATACATGGTATACTTAACACTACATTTAAACTTTTCTATGATACTTAAATGTTTTCAGAAATGTTTCTGTAGCAAAAATTGTTATATCACATCTTGTCATCTTAAAGTTCTACTATTGTTTTTATTTTAAACACAGTAAAAGTAAAATTCTTGAACATTTGCACAGCAAACTTTTTTTTCTATTATCTAAAAGACAGTTTTTTCAACAGTTAAGCCAGATGAATTGTAATAGTAAATACTGCATGTTCAATATTAATGGAACAAAATATTCAGGCAATGTTAGATAGGGATACATTGAAAATCTTATCAGTCAAATGTCAGGGTCTTCGAAACACAAATAAAAGGAAAGATGTTTTTAATGTACTAAGGCCAAAAAGTACAACATTTATTGTTTACAAGATACACATTTTACAAGTGAATTTGAAAATGTAGTAAGATCTACTTGGGGCTTCAAATATTATTTTTCATCATTTTCCTCGAATTCATGAGTAGCAATTATGTTCAATAATAATTTTGAAGTCAAATTATTACAAGGAAAGAAAGATATATCTGGTAATAGAATATGATAAACAAAAAATTGAAGAATGTGTCCATGGGACACGGATGCCCCCGCTAAAGGAAGTCCCAAACAGGAAGTAGTTGTCCAACAGGTCTGAAAGTCGCTTAGGAGGTACAACTTGTGATACTTAACCACCCTGCCAAATTTCAAATTGTTCTAATGTACGGTTTCTGAGTAAAGCTTGATGGAAATTTTCATACTCGTTTTAACACATTTTCAAATCGGTCCAGTCAAAAACAGGAAGTAGTTGTCCGACAGGTCTAAAAGTCGCTTAGGACGTACAACTTGTGATACTGAACCACAATGCCAAATTTAAAATTGTTCTCATGTACGGTTTCTGCGAAAAGCTTGACAGAAATTTTCACTCATGTTAACACATTTTCATATCGGCCCAGTCACAAACAGGAAGTAGTTGTCCGACAGGTCTGAAAGTTGCTTAGGACGTACAACTTGTGATACTGAACCACCCTGCCCAATTTCAAATTGTTCTTGTGTACGGTTTCTGAGAAAAGCTTGACGGAAATTTTCATACTCGTGTTAACACATTTTCATATCGGCCCAGTCGCAACAGGAAGTAGTTGTCCGACAGGTCTGAAATTCGCTTAGGACGTACAACTTGTGATACTGAACCACAATGCCAAATTTCAAATTGTTCTCATGTACGGTTTCTGAGAAAAGCTTGACAGAAATTTTCATACTCATGTTAACACATTTTCATATCAGCCCAATCCCAAACAGGAAGTAGTTGTCCGATAGGTCTGAAAGTCGCTAAGGACGTACAACTTGTGATACTGAACCACCCTGTCAAATTTCAAATTGTTCTCATGTACGGTTTCTGAGAAAAGCTTGACGGAAATTTTCATACTCATGTTAACACATTTTCATATCGGCCCAGTCCCAAACAGGAAGTAGTTTCTGAGAAAAGCTTGACGGAAATTTTCATACTCATGTTAACACATTTTCATATCGGCCCAGTTCCAAACAGGAAGTAGTTGTCCAACAGGTCTGAAAGTCACTTAGGACGTACAACTTGCGATACTGAACCACCTTGCCAAATTTCAAATTGTTCTGATGTATGGTTTCTGAGAAAAGCTTGACGGAAATTCGTATGGATGTACAGACGGACGGATGGACGGACGGACATGAGTAAAACTTAATGCCCCCGGACATGTCGTCGCAGGGGCATAAAAATAAGTTTTTACCTTGTATGGTCCAAATAATGTCAATCCCGATTTTTATAACCAGGTTATTAATATTATTTAAGGTTTTGGTAATGAATATTTTGTTATTTGTGGAGATTTTAATTTAGTTGTAGACCAAAACTTAGACTATTATAACTACAAACATATAAATAATTCAAATGCAAGAAGTAAAGTTTTAGAAATAATGAGTCCTTATATCTTACTATTAACAGTCAACTTTTTCTGGAAACATTGTTAATGGAGATTAGAGGAAAAACAATTTCATATGCATGCCATAAACAAAGAGAACAAGGTAAAAGAAAAACATATTTATTAAATGAAATTGAACAACTGGAGTCATCCTTACAGGAACATTTATGTCAGGGATTAGAAAATAAAACTAGAGGCTCCCAGGAGCCTGTAATCACTCACCTGGAACCCAAATTACTTCAACTATATTTAAATTTACAGTTTCAGTTTAGTTGTAATAGCTTTTAAGTTGCTGTGCAAAAAACTAAACATTTCTTCAAAAATTTCGGTTAAGTACACTAACTCCTATAAGGTGCCATCAGACAATTTCCGAAAATTAAATGATTTGTAGACCTTGTCCTTTAGGGAAATTTAGAAATTTACAGTTTTACTCTAGGTATGTTATAGATTAATTTATAATACAAAAACTGCTATTTGTCCAAATTCGTAATTACAGGGCAATAACACCTCTAAAGAGTCCTCTATCAATTTTGGACTAAGCAATGATTGTAAGCCTTGCTTTGCTGATTATTTGTGCAATTTACTGTTTCAAGCTAGCTGTTATAGTTTTCAAGTTACAGGACAAAAATGGAAAATTTCATAAAAAAATTTTAAGGGCAATAACTCCTATAAGGAGTCATCTGACAATATCACTCTAGCTGTTATGGTTTTCAAGTTACAGGACAAAAACGGGAAATTTAATAAAAAATTGCAATTTAAGGGCAATAACTCCTATAAGGAGTCATCTGACAATTTCAGACCAATGCAGTGAATTGTAGGGCTTGTATTGCTGATCATTTTTGCTATTAACAGCTTTAGTCTAGCTGTTACAGTTTTTGAGTTACAGGACAAAAACGGAAAATTTCATAAAAAATTGCCATTTAAGGGCAATAACTCCTATAAGGAGTCATCTGACAATTTCAGACCAATGCAGTGAATTGTAGGGCTTTTATTGCTGATCATTTTTGCTATAACAGTTTCACTCTAGCTGTTATGGTTTTCAAGTTACAAGACAAAATCGAAATTTTTTTTTTTTAATTGCCATTTAAGGGTAATAACACCTATAAGGAGTCATCGGACAATTCAGACCAATACAGTGAATTATAGGGCTTACATTGCTGATCATTTTTGCTATTAAGAGTTTTATTCTACCTCTTATAGTTTTCAAGTTATATTGAAAATACCAAAAATTTTGTCAAAAATCGTCATTAAAGGGCAATAACTCCTACAAGAAGCCAATACACAACATCGCACTAATAGCAACTATTGAAGACCTTAATGTGCTGATCAATTTGAAGTAACGGTTTTTTCTATAGCTATTATAATTTTTGAGATAATGATCAAAAACGTGTGTTGACATCCATGTTCTATTTTTAAAAACAGCGGACATCTTTGTCTGTTGTTCAACACCCTGGGTACAAATTCAAAATTAGGAACCCTAAGGATGATTGTGGCCAAGTTTAAAAGAAATTGGCCCAGTGGTTTATCAGAGAAGATTTTTGAAAAAGTTTACAACGGACGACGGACGCCAAGTGATAGCAAAAGCTCACATGCACCTTCGGTCCAGGTGAGCTAAAAAAGGAATTAGAAAATGTTAGAAATGAAAAATGAAAGGAAAATAGTAAGATCTAGAGCACGGTTTATCAAAGAGGGTGAGAAACCAAGTAAATACTTTTGTGGGTTGGAATCTAAAAACTTCACCAGTAAATTATTCCAAAAGTGGAAAAGGAAAATGGAGACATTATTGCTGACCAGAATGCTATACTAAATGAAATAAAATATATTTAAGCAGATCTGTACAACGCTAGGGATAGTAATGGTGAAGATTCTATCCTAAAATCATTGAATGACTAGTTGAAAAAATTAAATTATCAGACTCTATCTGATGAAGAAAAAGTTAGTTTAGAGGGGCACATAACTATTAAGGAAGCTAGTGCTGTACTATACAAAATGTAGAATAATAAATCACCAGGATCCAATCGAAATGTTTAATATCTAGTGCACAATGGCAATATGTGACAACATTCTGTGTAAGTTTCATCAAATTCCATTTAGTGGTGGTGTTGGAAGAGTCGCACATAAAAAATGGGAATCCCATTATGTCAATGACAGTCCATGTTTTTCTATGGGAAACCCCAAATATCATTCCGATCAAAATAATAAATATCTCCTGCACAATGGTGTAGGAGGAGTTGCACATAAAGATGAGGACCCCCTTAGGTCAATGACAATGTCCATGTTTTTCTATGGGAAACCCCAAATATCATTCCGATCAAAATGTTTAATATCTCCTGCACAATGGCACTATGTGACAAAGATTCTGTGTAAGTTTCATTAAATTCCATTCAGTGGTGTAGAGGAGTTGCACATAAGAGATAGGGACCCCCTTAGGTCAATGACAAAATCCATGTTTTTCTATGGGAAACCCCAAATATCATTCAGATCAAAATGTTAAATATCTCCTGCACAATGGCACTATGTGACAAGGATTCTGTGTAAGTTTCATCAAATTCCATTCAGTGGTGTAGGAGGAGTTGCACAAAAGAAAGTGTAACGGACGGACAGACGGACGGACGGACACCATGAACACTATATACCCCCCGCTTTTCAAGCGGGGGGTATAATGAAACATACATGTTTACAGTCGCTTTACTTATTGTTTGATAAAAAAATGTTCAAAGTGAAGATATCAAAAACAGTGCAAATACTGTAAACCAATTAATATTGGCGTAAGCAAACTTTCGCGGTTTGTATTCAATGGACTGATTCGCGAATACAAACTTTCGCGAAATTGATATCATAAAAAACAAATATTCGCGGATCTTTGTATAGAAAATGAGCACACAATAAATAATAAATATTTGAGTTGTCGTCCTGTCTTCTGTTTTTTTTTTATTGTCGATCGATTTTTATAGCCGACTGTTTCACGTGAACATAAACTCAAGTACATGTAGTTAAGTTGAGTTTACTAAATATATTTTATTTGTAAAACAAATAAAAACGAAAGATCTAAACACGTGTTTGCATAATCAACACATTGAATAGAATAATTTTTAAGTCGACAATTTAATGAACCGTTTTACTTTTTTGGCCTGTCATGCCTGTAGGTGTACATAGTTCTTAATTACCAGGGAGATTGCTGTTTGCATAACGGCTTATAAGTCATTTGATCTTTTAACACCTGACATAATTAAATAATTAATTCGTCCTTTCAAGTGCCAAACAGATCTCAATAACAGGACGTTAAAAGACAAATAATAAGATTTTAATTAAAACCTAACTAAGATAACTGTTTTATCAACCGGAAGTTGTTATCGTGAAATTCTGGTTTAGTAATTCTAAATAAGGGTTTACAAACACACTTGGTATTTTACACGACATTAGTAGTGTCGCCATTGCTCATCATTAATTTTTCCCAAACCTTTTCGCGGATATAAACTTTCGCGTTTGTTACATCCTCACGAAATCCGCGAAAGTTTATATCACGCGAAATTTTATTGGTTTACAGTACAACTTTCATTAGTCAAAAAATAAGTTTGATTGCATACTTCAATTTCATTACTTAAAAAAAAACATGTCATCACAGGTCAACGTTCAGGGAAAGAAAAGTCGCATTGAAATGTGTTAAACGCAAAAATACTCAGTAGGTAGTGTAACCACCAAGCTTCAGGTACAGTTCATTAACTCTCCTCCTCATGCTGTTGACTAAACGACAAATGTAGTATGTGGTAAATTCTGCCATTCATTTTGAATGGCAACACGTAGTTCTTGGACATTTTGACAAGCAGGTGCTGTTATTGATTTTACAGCTAAAGATATCCCACAAATGTTCAATTGGATTCATATCGGGTAACATGGATGGCCATGGAAGATGCTCAAAAGCTTCCCTTTCGATAACATCACCTACCATTGCAGCTCTTGCATTGTCATTCATAAAAATGGGCCTGTTACCAAGTGCATGATTGTCAAAATGTGGCACAATAATAGCATTAATGACGTCATTTCGATATTTCTGTCAAGTCATTGTCCCATCAACCACATACAGATTCAGTTTACAGTCATATGAAAAGCCTCCCCACGCTGTAACACCACCACCGCCAAACGCTGTAGTGCCTAGGATGTTGTTCTGGTTGTAAGCAGTGCCTCGTTGTCTCCAAACACATATGCACCCATGACATATGATGAAGAAGGAATCTGCTTTCGTCGGTCCAGTGTATTCTTTGCCAGCTTAGAATATTCCAATGGCGGTGATATCGTGCCCACTCTAAAGATGCTTGGCGGTGTCTCTGTGTCAACAGTGGACATTTCAAGGGACTAAATGCTCTAAACCTTGTATTGTTTAGGCGCCAGTTAACTGTTCAAAAGTCGACACTGGTTACAATATTCCAATCGTCATTAAGATATCTTCCAGTGGCAAAGGGTTAGCATTTGACTTCACCAACGAGTGCTCTATCCTCCCTTTCAGATGTTTTTGGTGGTCGACCTGACCTAGGATGTTCCTGGATAGTTCCATCATTTCAATGACGTTTCAGTAGCCGGGGTACAATACTAAAGTGAATGCCAAAGTGTTGTGCTATCTGACGCAAGCTCTGTCCAGTATTACGCATTCCAACGACCTGCCACTTCTCAGCTTCACTTAATTTCCTTCTAGGCATTGTAAAAATGTAAAGATAAGTCGAAAAAGACCAGAAGATCAACACTAAACCCTTGAAGCAAAACAAGGCTTTTAGGAGTGCTCGACTACAGTATGACAAACTGGTTTGGTATTTAAAGATTTACCTGATGAGTTAATTAAAGTAACTTTCCCGTGCTCGAATGATGGCTTTAGTACATAAATAACACAAAGTAAATATTCATTCAGATTTTTGAAATTATAAAACTTAACTAATGGGGAGGTGTATATAAAAAAGCTTGGTTAAAATATACAAATAAAGCCCCATACACCCCTTGATTGTCAGAATCAAAAGCATGTCAAAGCTTGTTTCATTTTTCTATTCATGTTTAACAATATTTAACATATAATGTACAAATTAATGTAGAATTATATAAGCCTGGTTCAACTGTTAGAGACACCATGGATGTGTTGCAACAGGCTGTAACTGATTACCTATCAGATTTACCCTTATTTCTTTTTTTCCAACTTCCCACACAAAGCATAATTCTTTGGCCCTGCATTCTTCTATGACATGTTAAAATATCATACCAAATATAAATTGTGTAGCTTCAAAACTGTACAAGAAGATAGCAGGACAAAACATGTTCAAGTTCAACTATTTCTTGTTTTAGGAATATTTAACCAAAATCTAAATCTTGGACCTGCAGCCTCTATAAAGTGTACAAATATTCTACAAATATAAATGTTGTTGAACTAAAACAGTAGGAAACCAGAGGCTCTTGATAGCCTGTATCGCTCACCTGATTTTATAGGCAATGAAGATGGCATTTCCTTGATGTTAAACTAATGTAATTTTCAATAACCTTTAAAGAGGACCATCCAAACAATATTGCTAGCAAGTTGTGTTTATATTGGTTAACCAGTTTTAGAGAAGATTTTTTTTTTAATTTGCCCATAGGGTCCTATGTAAAACACTGTCCTGGGGTGGGGACCATTTTGAATTTCTAATTGGCAATAAAAAACATAAACTAATAAGAAGACCATCCAAACAATATTGCCAGTATGTTTTTGTTTCAATTGGTTAATTGGTTTCAGAGAAGAAGCCTTTTAAAACTTTTTCCATATTGTCCAAAGTTAATCTATGTAATGCTCTGGTGGCCATTTTGATTTTCCTATTGGTACAAAAACAAAAACTTCAAAAGGACCATCCAAACAATATTGTTAGTAAGTTTTGTTTCCATTGGTTAACCGGTTTCAGAGAAGATGATATTTTAAACTTTTTCCCATAGGGCCCTATGTTAAAGCAAGTCCTGCAGTGGTGGCCATTTTGAATTTCCAATTGGGATAAAAAACATGAACTTTATAGAGCACAGAGCACCATCCAAGCAATTTTGCTGGTAAGTTTTGTTTCAATTGGTTTACCAGTTTCAGAAAAGAAGTCTTTTAAACTTTTTCCCTTAGGGTCCTATGTTAAACTATGTCCTGCCGTGGTGGCCATTTTGATTTTCCAAATAGCATAAAAAATTAACTTTATAAAGGACCATCAAACACACATTGGTACACCTCCTGAAACGTAAAACATTCCAGTACGAACGTTAAACAGACAAACCAAAAACGATATACGAACGCTCTTTTCGTCCAGACGAACCATTTACGCTATACGCTTCAATCATTCGTTTGTGTGCAGGAAAACTAATGGACACACCTATATCGTGCTTTGAAAAAATCAAGAAACGTTCGATCATTTAAATAAAATCTTGAGAATCAAGTTGGTTATAGTAAACAAATAAAAATTGACAAAGGAATAAATAATAAAATAATTATGCTTTATTGTCATTTAATCATCATTTAAATGATTTGTGACAGCTCAAACAGATAATACACACACACACACACACACTCACACACACACAAATGTTACAACATAACAAGCCTACGAGAAAGTTTGTGGGGTTGAGTATTTTAATTAAATAGTCATGGTCAGGATTTGGGCTAAACATGCTAAACATGGAAATGTTTTAATAAAGGACTATAAATATTTGTTATTACCATGTAAAAAAACGAACGTCATCGTCCATTTTATTTTGATTACAGTAATTGCACATACGGAGTTCCCGAATAAGCTTTTTATAATTAATCTTTATTGAATATATTGAAATGTACTAATCCAACTGTATATTTATCATGTGTTAAAATATTTGTTAAACCGTATAGTTTCATAATTTTAGGGGTAATTTATTATAAAAATTCTCTATTGGAAAATGTTCATCAAGGTGGTGTTCAAATAACATATTAAAAATTTATTATAAAAATTCTCTATTGGAAAATGTTCATCAAGGTGGTGTTCAAATAACATATTTAAAATCACATTATTATGTAATATCACTCCCGAGATCTTTGCAATATTATTAAAAACCATAAAAAAAAACTGCTGAGATACAATTAAAAACTGTATAACACATATAACCATGATAACTCACTCCTGATACATAAGGAATGCAATTAAAAACCATATTTCACATACAAAATCACTCCTGAGACCCTAGCAATACAATTAAAAACCATATTTCACATGCAAAATCACTCCTGAGACCTTACATGTAGCAATACAATTAAAAACCATATTTCACATACAAAATAACTCAGGAGACCCTATCAATACAATTAAAAAACCATATTACACATATATAATCACTCCTGAGACCTTTGCGATACAATAATAACCATATTTCACATACAAAATCACTCCCGAGACCTTTGCGATACAATTAAAAACCATATTTAACATGTAAAATCACTCCTGAGACCTTTGCGATACAACTAGAACCATGTTACACATAAAAAATCACTCATGAGACCTTTGTGATACAATTAAAAACCATATTTCACATGCAAAATCACTCCTGAGACCCTAACAATACAATTAAAAACCTTATTACACATATAAAATCAATCCTGAGACCTTATAATATGCTATATTAAACCATAACATTATATGTTATTCCGGTCTTAGACAGGGTATATAATGTCACATTCACGGCTTAGGATTTATATTCCATGAGCGGAAGGCGAATGAAATATACGTCCTAAGCCGTGAATGTGACATTATATACCCTGTCTAAGACCGGAATAACTATTATATTATAGCTCACATCTTACATCAGGAATATTTTACGTGATAAACAAATATTTAAGAAAGAACTATGCAGCGTAATTTCTTTTGGATACGTGATCAAGTTAATTGATTTGTTTTTCAAAATATACGTTTTAAGTGAACGCATAATATTTTTAAAAAATACATTTTTATTAATAGTTTTTTTTAAACAAAATTACACTCTGGAATTGGGCAAATTACGTTATTATTGATAAAATCAAAATATATTTAATAAATATTGTCCCTTATGGCACCCCATCATTTCTTTTATGACGCTTACACGATCAAGGCCCATTCGGGATTTATAACCAAATTTTATATAAAAACAAACTCTATTTTTGTTGAACATCAAATTAATAAAAATAAGAAAACATTATTACATTTTAAATAACAACGAAAATTTATCTTTTTTAAATATTAATCGTCTTCTGTTCAATACATAACCCAATTGTATCCTTAAACTGGGAAGCGTCAAGGTAAAAGTTTGCGAAGCACTAAATTCAATATCGATGGAGCTTGTATTGGTTTTGATTGATGTGTGGATGTCGACGTTGATAAGTGAATTAAAAAAAGAAAACTACTTATTGACGGTAATGTTACTTTGATGCCATTAAAATGAATATCATTTGATTTTGGACGATGGAAATCAAAATGAATATCAACGGATTTTGACGATGTCTTGACTGAAGAATGCACGATGATACAGTGCAGGTACATGTTTATTAACTTTTAGTGCGCTTGAGATCAAGTTTCTCGTTTGTTGATTTTGTGCATTGACGCACTTTTATAGAGGACACAACAAAATCATACAGGATTTGTGACCTGTTACTGACATTATTTACCCAGAACCACCCCCCTTTTTCCGTGTCTTCTTTTGCTGATATTTGAGTAGATTTGTTTCTTAATTTACTTCCCTTCTGTTATTTAAAGAAATATATTACATATCATTTTATTTACGTCGTTTAAAACATGTTCGGGTTAGACATTGTTTCACTTTATTACTTTTTCAATCGAAGCGGAACAATGGCGGCCATGGTGATTTCTCTTTCCAGGGGCCCCATACGGGATAAAAATATGCTTTATGTATACGGCTGTAGATGTATACATAGCCTGATGTATACGGCTTGCTAACCAATCAGAATGCAAGGTTTTTATGTGAGCTATAATATACTATAATTATCAGTTCTGGGACATTTTACATGCAATTTAAAACCAAGGAAATGAAATGTCTGTATTTCCAAATAAATATTGTGATTATTCAGTTTTTGTATCAAATGAAGACAATGTAGGGATAATCAAAGACTTTTGGATAAAACATAATTTTTTAAAAGGTTTTGGGAACTAAAATGGAAAAATTTCATATGTGTTTACTTCTTTTATTTATTATTTTCATAAAATTTGGAGAGTGTTTAAATAAACAAATAAATATGATTTATTTGTACAACCTGAACATTGTATATTTACATAACAAAATAGATGAAGAAAGTATTTCATATTGTTTATGTTTATATTTAATTTAAAAAAATGTTCATGATTTTAATGAATTTATACTGTTTTAAAATAAATACATCTTATTTGACATTTTAATGTTCAGGTTAATTTAATTTGATAACAGAATGTAGTATTTTCTATCAGACTAACAAAGTGTAATATATTTTTCTTTTTCAAATGCTGACGAACGTATGAATTTTTATTTTTACCGGTACTGCGCATGCGGACGAACAAACGAAGGACGGTTTTTATTTACTTGTTTTGCGCATGCGAACAAACGGACGAACGAACGAACGGAAAACGAAAAAAACGAATGCATAAATGGGAACGTTTTACGTTTCAGGGGGTGTAGTAAGTTTTGTGTTTGATTGTTTAAGTGGTTTCAGAGAAGAAGCCATTAAAAACTTTTTTCTCATAGGGTCCAATGCTAAACCTTATCCTGCGGTGGTGGCCATTTGAATTTTCAATTGGGATAAAAAACATAAACTTTATAGAGGACCATCCAAACAATAATGCTAGTAAGTTTTGTTTTGATTGGTTACTCGGTTTCAGAAAAGAAGTCTTTTAAACTTTTTCCCATAGGGACCTATGTTACCATACGTCCTGCGGTGGTGGCCATTTGAATTTTCAATTGGCATAAAAACATAAACTTTACAGAGGACCATCCAAACAATACTGCTATTAAGTTTTGTTTCTGTTGGTTAACCGGTTTCAGAGAAGAAGCCTTTAAAAAAAATTTCCCATAGGGTCCTATGTTAAACTAAGTCCTGCGGTGGCGGCCGTTTTGATTTGCCAATTGGCATAAAAAAAATTTAAATTTATAGAGGACCATCCAAACAATATTGCTAGTAAGTTTTGTTTCGATTGGTTAACGCCAGTTTCATTGAAGCCTTTTAAACTTTTTCCCACAAGGTCCTATGTTAATTTAAGTCCTGCAGTGGCGGCAATTTTAAACTTCCAATTGGCATAAAAAACATAAAATTTATCATGTTTATAGACAACCATCCAAACAATATCACTAGTAAGTTTTGTTTCCGTTGGTTAACCGGTTTCAGAGAAGAAGCCTTTTAAAACTTTTTCCCATAGGATCCTATGTTAACTAAGTCCTGCGGTGGTGGCCATTTTGAATTTCCAATTGGCATAAAAAACAAAAACTTTATAAGGACCATCCAAACAATATTGCTAGTAAGTTTTGTTTCGATATTTTAACCTATTTCAGAGAAGAAGCCTTTTTTAACTTTTTTCCCTTACGGTCCTATGTTAAAGTAAGTCCTGCGGTGGCAGCCATATTAGTTTTCCAATCCAAATAAAAAACACAAACTTTTAAAATGTCCATCCAATGAACATTATGGCCAAATTTGGTTTTAATTGGCAAAGTGATTTCACAGAAGAAGATCAAAATGTAAAAGTTTACCGACAACGCAGACAATGACAATGATGACGCAGACGGACGCAAAGTGAAGACAAAACCTCACATGACTTTTTGCGTCATGTGAGCTAAAGACAGCAGGACAATCCATGCACCCAAATACAGATGGTCAAACAGTCGCAAGCATGGACAATGATAATACTTTTCATCACAAGGGCATAAAAAACATACATCATTATTTTACTTCTTAATACATATACATGTATATGAACCTCAGGCTGGACAATGTAAGTTATAGATGCAAATAAAAATTACTGATAAATATTTCTCATCTTACATTCCTTTACGTTTATAGTCATGTTTGATTGGTCAAAAGGCCTTAAACCAGTACTTCCCAGATCTGTTTATACTTTGATGAACAACTTTTTGGGAACTACTTTTTTTGTTCCTAAGCGTAAACAAATATGCCGGCCATGTGTCGTGTACACTTCAGACAATAAATTAGGTCAGTACACTTGAATTTTGGCGATACAAATATTTTGAGCAAGGTATCGCTTAAGTGTAAAGTTATTTAGTTGAAGCAGCTGTATTTTATCATTATGTATAAAATCATTTGTTTTATAGAGAAATAAATACACGAAAATATTTTCACTGTACATTTGGATTCATTGTTCACATTGCTGAATGCGTAAAATGTATCTGTTGTCAATGCCAGTTATTCCCTTCAAACAGACCATGTCTTCGTCTTCAGTTCCTAGGCATCACACACTTATAATGAAATTTTATTGTGGGAAAAGAATGCAAATATATAAAAACAATTTTGGAAGAATTATAAGGATTCAACGCCTATTTTCGGTAATTCATTGATGTATGAACGAAGTCTACCCACTCCAAAATTTATCATAAACTATTTGTTTGTGAGTGAGTCGACCTCATTCATACATCGATGAATTACCAAAAATAAGCATTTAATCCTATCATGTTCCAATCAATTGCCACACATGTACAACTATAGTACAGAAATAAATTAGAATCTATTCTATGTCAAAATTAAATACTTTGGACTTGAACAAACTTGGCAGTGATCAAACAAATAAACAGAACATGCAGTCAAATTATTTTGTCAGCTGACCTTTTTAGGAACAAATGTGCAAGGATCAACCCAACAAAAGGAACGTTAACATAATTACAGTAACTGGACTTTTTGTAAGCAACCATAGATGGAATTACACAATTATTAAAATAATGTCTTGAATATCTCTAATCCTAATTATATAAGTTGATAATTTATATTTTACCTGAAGACAACTTCACAGGAAACTTATCCAAACCATGACCAAATGTGTAGTTTCTTTTCAAATCATCCTCAGTATAATTTTTTTTTATAAGATAATCTGTGTTTCCATCTTTAATAATTGCAAACTCTCCTTTACTGTTATTGCCAAGTGTCAAATGAATTTCTTCACATTCACCACCAGACTTTGGGCATATTGCAAGGTATTTATTTGCATCAATCTGCCCAGTACAGGTAGCTTTAATAACCATATTTATTTCATCATACTTGCCAGTAACTTCACAATCTGCAAATAAACATAAAATGAACCCTCCAAAAAAAAATCAAACCTGTTTAATCTTAACAATTTTAGGTTTGAGTTTAGCTCTTTGAAAAATGAAATCTTATGACACATTAATATAAATATATTTAATTACATAGCTACCACCTAAGTACAACGAATGTTGTTCTTACAGTTATTGTGACACAATAATGTAATTATAAACAATGAAAATTTAACAATAGGCTCTCAAAAGCCTAAAGCACTAACCTCACTTACCCAAAAAATGTTTTACAAGGCTTCCTCCAAAATTTGATTTTTAACGCTAAAGTTAAACAGTGTCTGCAAAGAAGCTTGTACCATGTAAAGCTATGTTCCACAGACACAGTCATCTAGGATCAGCACCAAAAACTCAAAATTATTATGGGACCATTTGAATAATCTCAATTCAATCTGTAAAGCAGTTAGTTAGAAGAAGATTTCTTAAATTTCAGCCAATAAGAACGCATTAAGGGGCAAAAACTCCTACAACAGGTATCATACATATTCAACTCAATAGAGTTTTGTAAAGCTTTGATGCTATAGAAGAAACAAAGTTTTTCCTTTTAAACTATATGCCCAAAAAAAGTATTTTGACCACCCTCTATTTTTAGCCATGGTAGCCATGTTGGTTGGTCTCGGCCATGAATTGGTAGAGGACATTTTACTGATAACGTGTGCAAAGTTTCAGAGCAATCCTTCCAGTGGTTTTGGAGAAGGTTTTTTAAGAAAAATTAACAAGGACAATGACTACACAGAGACAACAGACGCAAAGAGATGGCAATAGCTCACATGACCCTATGTCAATGATCATCATTGACCATTAATATTTCATTTAATAATGTTGTCAGCATCTGTTTGTGAAGGCGAAAAGTGGAGGTTGATTGATGTCATGTGAGCTATTAGGTCATAAAAACAATCCTTTTACTGTCAATTAATTTAGTATTATGCATACCTGGCTGAACACCTGTCACCTTAATAGGTGATCGATCCACACCTATTTAGCACAGGCACTTGTCTTATAAGTTATTTTTTACCAACATATACACTAAAGTAGGTATATTAGTAAAAAATAAATTATAAGGGCCTGTGATATTTAGCCCTTAACTGACTCAGTGTCCCAAGCTAACTATGGCATTTTAAGTTACGTAGTAAAACCTAGCTTCAATCAACGTGTGTAAAAAAGGATGAATTTTTTAACCTATAATTATATAATTACCCGATTCAACATTGATTCAAAACAAAAGGCACATATAAATACACGGAAACCATGCCGTAATATGTAGTACCATTTTTGAAGAAATATAAACTAATGAGCATTATCAGGATGTTCATTTGCTAGCACTAAAAACTCTGTTAATATGACAATCGGGGAAAAGTTTGATTGTTTCGTTGTTTTTTCCATTCTAGTTTGTTAGAAGGGCTCTCTGATTGTTTTCTAACTAAAATCAGAACGCTTACTAGTATTTAAACAATCCATTCAATATACAAAAACAATGACATTGATGCTTCCGAAATATAATTCCTCCTGTTTCGTTTTCATTCCTATAAAGCCCAATAAACTTCCTGCAACCAAAATTGCAAAAAAATTAAGATGAACAAAACATGTACATTTATTTCATTCATTTATACTAAAAATAAATGCAGGAACACTGTGCTCAGAGACCTCAAAATCCTACAAAAGAAAACTGAAATCATCAGTACTCCAAAAATAAATATCCACATCCGAAAAAAGTGTTAAAGTCTGAAAAAAATGGTAGTCACTGGAACTTGAAATTGAGGTCAAGGTCAACTGAATCCTACCAGACAATCATATACTATTCATCATCAACCTATACACCCAATAATATCATCATAACAATGGTTACTGAAGAACTGCCTTTATCCAACAACTTCAATGTAATCACTCAATTGCGGTCAATGTCAGGTAACACCTACATGTACCCGAAAGATGTACTGCTCATTAGCAACCTATAGCTTTAACATAGCCACTGGACCATGAAATATTTATTAAAACTAACAATATCATTTAACAATCAGAACAAAGAAAGACAAAATTAATGCTTCATTACATCCGTCACCATGTCTGACTGTGTTGCTGCGTTTGCGTGACAAATGAAAACTGCTTACCGTATTTGGGCTAACTTACAAATGTATCTGTTGTAGATCCAAAATGGTGCAAATTTAAATCAACAATTATTTTCCACAGTTAATCAACATTTATAAAGTCGGATGTGTTTTCATTTTGATACACTAAATTTATCTGTGATGAAGACGGGACAAGTATCACGGTTTGCTTTGAACATAGTAAACAACAGCAGGTCCCTTGAAAACAGAACATAGCAAGAGTCAAGGAAGATTTGTGACATGTTGACAATAAAAGCATCGAATAGAATATGGACATGTTGTTGTGGAAACATTTTTGTCTAATTTTGCTTAACATTGCTATATGTTTCGAAAAAGCTCTGGATCAAGATCATTTGAATAATCCGTATTTTGAAGACACAATTTTTGACTGTTTATATAATTAGTAGATTCTATCAGACTAGTAGAAAGTTAGTTCGAGAATCCTCTGCCGTCCAACGCTTTTTTTTCCCACGCAAAATAAAAAAATGCGTTGGACGGCAGAGGATTCTCGGACTAGTAGAAAGTAAGCTAATTCTTTATGTAACATACATGTACCTGCTTTACTAGTATTCTGGTAGCTTTGTGTCAGGACCACAGTACCACACATTAGTGTAAAAAACCTTCAAATATAAATTATAATTAAATGCTCTTAATCTACATGTACATGCATATGAATTTTACAAATATATCAATAAATGTATTGGGGGTGGTTCTAATTACTTAATAATGTTAACTTTTTCATCTGTAATGGCTGTAATTAAGAATTCATAATTAGAGCTCATAACACTAGGCTAAACCTACATATATACTTGGCAGAGAGGGGGACTTGATCATAACACTTGGCTTGTGAAGATGGTTAATGTGGGCTTAGCAAAACATCCCAGTTCAGCACAAATAAATACTGATAGTCAAATGACACATAAACATATTTTTACATAACAGTGAAAGCACTTTTGATGAAGAATTTAAAGAATTGATTCTATCCAAATTAAATTAGAAGCA
Organism: Limnoperna fortunei; assembly: GCA_944474755.1. NCBI lineage: Eukaryota > Metazoa > Mollusca > Bivalvia > Mytilida > Modiolidae > Limnoperna > Limnoperna fortunei. Next base: position 44,598,431 of record OX104119.1, read on the forward strand.
AGTCTGTAAACAGGAAGCAGATATGCAACAGACCTGAAATCGGTACTTGCAATGAAAGACCACATGTTAAGGTCACAAATAAAATTTCAAGTGGTTGTTATAGGTAGTTGCTGAGAAAACTGTTATGAAAGTTATGTTGCAGACGGAAGGATGGACAGATAGTAATTAAACCAGTATATCCCCATAGGGTACATGTATAATAAAAAGAACACATTTAAAAGGAAACAATGTTTGGTCCTCTTTACTATTTATATCTCTAAAAATATTAAAGATACATGTATGAAAAATCTGTTGACAAAATATTGAAAGATTTTAAAAAGTGTATTTCAATTTAAACAATGCCAAAATTTGATTTACAAAATACTAGATATCAGTGAGACGGTACCCATCTAACTGGTAGACCAATAACACAGCAATAGACATAAGACCTGGAACTAATCATTCTGTTAAAAAGGTTTACTCCGTCTGATTTATGTCCATGGTATGTGACACATTGCCTTGATATTATCTACCCACATTCCAAATATCAAAAGCCTACCTAGAAATATAAAAAAGTTAAAGCCCGGAAATGAATTTGTCATTCATAAAGCAATAATGTGCCCTAAGGTAAAGTTCATGGTCAAAGATCAACAACCATGGTATGCTACACATTGCCTTGATATATTCCATCCACATTCAAAATATCAAAAGCCTACCTCGAAAGACAAAAAAAATTAAAGAACAGACTTGAATTTGTCATGCAGAAAGCAATAATGTGTCCTTAGGTCAAGTTCAAGGTCAAAGGTGATCATCCATGGTATGCAACACATCACCTTGATATTATCTACCCACATTCCAAATATCAAAAGCCTACCTCGAAAGATAAAAAGGACACACTGACGGACGGACAGACTGATCACTATAGGGACCCTAATAACATATATATATGCTAGCTGAAAGGTGAAAATGACAATTTTTGTTTTTTTGTCCCATATTATCAAAAATCATATACCATGGCAAGCATGCAATGACACATTTCTGAAAGTTCATACAACAAGAAATCATATTAAGAATTCCACACTTAAATAGGCAAAACAATATGACATAGAACTTAATGGGAAAAATAGGCCATTTAATGGGACATTAAATGATACCTGCCACATGACATTGTTTTCAATATATACGAACACATTGTACTGAATTATATATCACCCTTGAATTGGCCCAAGTCGAAAACTACAAATTGGATTGTGCTGAAAATTGAACATGGTCTTCATTTTCATGATTTTATAGTATTTAACAGCTGTGCAAAGTTTAAATAAAATCTGTTGACACATTTTTAAGTTATCATCTGGAAACCACAAACTGTTGACTAAAAAACCAGAGGCTCTTAAGAGCCTGTATCGCTCACCTGATTTTAAAGGCATGAATGGAGATAACATTTCAATGATGTTAAACTAAGTCCTGTAATTTTCAATAAACTTTAAAGAGGCCCATCCAAACAATTAAACTGTATTTCCATTGCTTAACCAGTTTTAGAGAAGAAGATTTTTTTTTTAATTTGCCTTAATGGTCCTATGTTAAACCAAGTCCTGAGGTGGTAGCCATTTTTAATTTTCAATAGGGAATAAAAAAACATAAACTTTAAAGAAGACCACCCAAACAATTTTGTCAGCAAGTTTTGTTTCTATTGGTTAATCAGTTTCAGAGATTAGCCTTTTAAAACTTTTTCCATAGGGTCCAATGTTAATCTATGTAATGCTGTGGTGTCCATTTTGATTTTCCTATTGACATAAAAAACAAACTTCAAAGAACCCCATCCAAACAATATTGCCAGTAAGTTTTGTTTACATTAGTTAACCAGTTTTAGAGAAGAAGCCTTGGAAAACTTTTTCCCATAGGGTCCTATGGTAAACTAAGTCCTGCTGTGGCAGCCATTTTGATTAACCTATTGGAATAAAAAACATAAACATTTTAGAGGACCATCCAAACAATATTGGTAGTAAGTTTTGTTTCCATTGGTTAATCGAGAAGAAGCCTTTTAAACATTTTTCCCATAGGGTCCAATTTTAAACCAAGTCCTGCTTTTAGCTGCGATTTTGAATTTCCAATTGTCATAAAAAACAAAAACTTTATAGAGGACCATCAAAACAATATATCTTGTAAGTTTTGTTTTGATTGGTTAACCGGTTTCAGAGAAGAAGCCTTCTCAGCTTTTTCCCATAGGGTCCTATACTAACTCCTTTGGGTTCCGCCATTTTGATTTTTCCGATTGGCATACAAAACATAAACTTTAAACAGGACCATCCAAACAATATTGGTATTAAGTTTTGTTTTCATTGGTTAACTGGTTTGAGAGAAGAAGCCATTTTTAAGTTTTTCCCATAGGGTCCAATGATCTTCATTTTATGGTATTTAATAGCTGTGCAAAGATTAAATAAAATCTGTTGATACGTTTTCAAGTTATCATCTGGAAACCACTAAGGCACGGACAGATGGATGGAGTGACAGAGAGACGCTTATCGAATATCCATAAGGATGGTATGGTGTGGCATGGTATAAAAACATATCTGGCCATGTTTGACACCTTATAGCTTGACAACCATAAACGTTCGAAAAAATTGTTTACACACTATCAACATGATCAAAGCTCAGAAAATCTAATTAAAATAAAAAATGTATACACAATCAGAAAAGGTATAGTAGATTTTTGTCATTAACTTTATTGAATCAACTTCCTGATTAGTCTGACTGAATGTATCATATGCTTACTGTTAAGCAGCAATATTTCTTTGCAGATATTAAAATATCAACCTCGTCTAGAGTTAAGCAGGACAAAAACCTATTAGTATAAATCAAATCAAGTACAATGAGGTACTAGTAGCTCCTTTGATGATTGTTCATCTGTAAAGAAGTTCCCTAAATTTAGCAGCTGGGCATGATTCATACCCAAGAGTTTTACTAATATTATGTTATCTACCTTCACTGTTTATTATAAAAACTATTGTCTTTTTATCACAAACTGAATGTACTAGTATAACTGGTTCCAAACAAGTCATATTCCTGGGACTTGTTATATATCATTTTAATAATATGCTAATAAAATTAATTTGTAACAAAACTTTTGGTAAAGTGAGAGTCAGTCTGAATTGGGAAATGTACCAAAGTGATGAGAAAAACATGAAAACATTACTAACTATATAAATATACAGTAGGCAGATTTTGTTACGGGTGGATTTTGTGACTAGGTTTATTTAATTATGGGATTAAATGTAGCTATTCATTAAAGGACGGATGATGCTTCTATAGTATTTGGAGGCTGTCTGGCAGCCCAAATTCCCAAGGTTGGGTTAAAAATCCCAATCACGAAAATACTAGTAATTAAAAAAATATTATCTTTCGGGTCCATTTTTTTCCCAATTTTTAAATCCATGATGATCTTTACAATGCAGCTGAGTACAACCAGTGCCAAAAATATATTCGAGGAAAATGGCAGTCACTGTATAAGAGTTGTGACACGGAACAGAAGAAAACGCGCTGAAATTCATTACATCAGATTTTAATGACAAAAACCAAGTAAGTGAGAGGACTGTCAGAGGATTTTGCATTAAAATTAGATTTATCACAGCATACATTTAGGAAAAGATGTTGCTAAATTAAAGTAGGTCAGCAAGAAAAAGGATCTCACATGGTGCCTACAAATAGATTGAGGCTCCCAGGAGCCTGCATTGCTCACCTGAACCTGAAAACAAGCACTCTGTATTTTTATCCAGCTTTTCTTTTCTATATGGAATTGCCCAACACTTCTGCAAAGATCATTCATTGTGACCTGTTAAGGTAAATAACTCCTTTAAGGAGGAGCTTTTGATGCTTAGGAGGGTTCACTTTAAATTTGCTGTACCTGTTATAATTGTTTAACTATCAGCCAAAAACTCCCTTGAACCCCTTCCGCACCTTTTTTTTAAGCCAAAGTAGCTATGTAGGTAGTCAGCTGTCATGATTTGCACAATTATGGTAGAGAACACCCTAAAGATGATGTGCGCAATTTTTCAAAGCATTCCTTTCATTGATTGATTTAAGAGGAGAAGATTTTTAAAAATCAATTAAAACCGATTAAAAAAAATCGAATGTGCCCGTGGGACACAGATGCCCCCACTAAATGAAGTCCCAAACAGGAAGTAGTTGTTCAACAGGTCTGAAAGTTGCTAGGATGTACAACTTGCAATACTGAACCACCCAGCCAAATTTTAAATTGTTCTCATGTACGGTTTCTGAGAAAAGCTTGACAGAAATTTCTACTTTCTGACAGACATATTTACATGTACGTACAAATGAAGTCCCAAACAGGAAGTAGTTGTCCGACAGGTCTGAAAGTCGCTTACGACGTACAACTTGTGATCCTGAACCACCCTGCCCAATTTCAAATTGTTCTCATGTACGGTTTTTGACAGAAATTAGTATGGACGTACACATGTACGGACAGACGATAGACGGACAAACGGACATGAGAAAAACTTAATGCCTCCCAATGTCGTCAAGAGGCATAAAAAACAGTTCAAAATGAATAACTCTTAAACGGCTAATCAGACAATCTTGACCCTAAAGCCATTTTTGTAGCTCTCATAGAGCAGAACAATTTAGCAATGCTAATTTTTTTCCCTAGTTCTAATAATTTTCAAGATTTTGAGGCAAAAATGACAAAAATCATCAATTTGGAAAATTAAAGGTCAAAAACTCCTACAAGGAGTCGTCATATAACTTTTGAGTGTTTTGTAGAGCTATTGATGCTTAAAAAGAAAAGTCTCTCTCTACAGTTTTCATGTATTCTGTTATACTTTTTGAACTATAAACCAAAGACTGTATTTTGACCCCCTTAATCTATTTTTAGCCACGGTGGCCATGTTGGTTGGTCTGAGGCCATTTGTGCAAACTTGGTAGAGAACATGTGGTGTGGGCAAAGTTTCAAAGCAATCCCTTCAGTGGTTTTGGAGGAGAAGTTTTTTAAAGTTAATGATGACTACTGACGACAACGGACGCCGAGTGATGACAATAGCTTACATGACGCTTCAGGTCACTGGTGAGGTAAAAAAGGAGCTTAATTGTAGATCAGTATTGGAAAAAATTTATCTTCAGTGACAAGTCAAAAGTTGTTATTAGTCAAAATAACAGAGTTTATGTATGGACATCTGCCTTTTTCTCAGTGTTCTGCCTAGCTTTTTTAATAGGAGGGGTGAATTTCACTCTTTATATTCAATTTTTGTGAGTGAAATTTTAAATACTAGTAAGTGGGTGAATTCTTCAAAGCAATACAAAACAACAGAAAACTACTGCATTGACCTAAAGACTGTCAAAATAAAAGTAACAAGTGTGGACTGTGAGCATGCTCACAAAGGGATACCCCTCACTTCGCTTTCAAGTCCAATTATCTCCCCTGAATAATATCAGACAGCAAGGAAAATTCTTCATGCACATCTACATATGATGTACTTCCTTCGTGTAAAGTTTCATCAAAATTGGTTAAAAAAAAAAAAATTGGTCAAATGGTTAAGGAGGAGTTGCGCTTATGAGGTCTCCCACTGAATACATGTAAAGTTTCATCAAAATCTGTCAGGCAGTTTAGGAGGAGAAGCTCTTGGTATCATGTCACTTCGGTACACGGTCACATAATTAGTCACTTCGGTACTCGGTACTGGACACTTCGGTACTCGGTACTTGTTTAATTTTTGGTACTTTGAAGTACTTGTTTATCAACATGATCAATAAAACAAGAAAATAAGTTGTGTATATAAATGAATTAATATAACTAAATATGTTTTGATACGAATGTTTAACAGTTTCGCTATTTATAATCAACTATTAATGGCATTTATTTAATTATCTTAGGTTTAATGATTGGTTTTGTTTGTAAGATCATCAAAGTTGATTAACAAAACTAATTTCTTTTAATCATAAATCTCTTTTGTTACGACTACAAAGAGTACAGAGCTGTTTACCCCATCTGACTGACATCAGTATTCCACCAGTGACTTATCCGTATTTTGAGAACTTTATCAGTACTACACATGCATGCATTTAAAATAGCTACCAAAGCATTGGTTATAACTCGATTAGATGTTGCCTCTGTGTCCTAATGTTAGTTTCCTTTTGAAGCATGGTACGCAATGCTGTTTTCTATAATATCGTCTACGTCGCCGGTGCGCTTTTAACAACGACAATATCATATACAAAGTATAGGCGGAACACTGGATAATGTTATTTTTCGTGCGGGTATGGTCATGTAAACATTTAAGAGTGACATAAAAACTAAGACAATATCGACATTATCTGCTGGCAAGGATGTCCATTATAAAATATTATTGAATGCATTCATGTCTCTAAACATTTTTCGGAGTAATAAAATAAAAGGACTATTTATTAAAAATGTGTCCAGTGGGATGTTTACAGTACAAATGGAATAATAAACACTTAATTGACAGTCTTAATTAAATAACGTCACAAAAAAATCAAATTGATGGATGTGCGGCTTATTACGTAAAATTGTGACAACCAATGTGTTATCAATGTTTCCTACCATTATGCGAATATTTTCTTGCCCTAGTATGTATTATATGTTCTCCAAAACCATAAGTTATTTCTTACCTTTCCAAATTCAAATAAATCATACCTACTTGTTATTTACTGATGTGTTATTGATCTACCTGACTACTAACATTCGTTTGAACAATTACATAATCGTAATTGCTAGTTATTAACAAGGTTGTTACCCACAAGGTCAGTATTTTACAAGCACTTATTCAATGGTAGATAACTACTTTAAAACGGAGGCCAAAAAAACAGAATAAATGATCAAGCATTATACTAAAACCCACGACCATTGGCAGGAACACTGGCAATACATTTAAGATTGGCGTCGAACACATCCTGCCTGCAGTAAAGTTCTAACCTACAATCTCAGTGTTGGCAGGCATGTACATAATGGATGATGAACTACCTCAATCATTCGACCACCGGGTCCGAATAAAACAAATGAATAAACGCGCGCATGGTGTAAGGAAGAATGCTCTAAAACAGATTATTCGAAAAGTCGTTTTCACGAAATTCGAGCAGGATAATCGGACATTTACCCCATTGAAATTACACTCACTGAAAAACACTGATCACCCTGTATAGTCATATATACTCCAAACTTTGTGTTTTCTATCAAATGTTTCACCTGGCTATCGACTTCCGTACCAATGTAAGCAAAATGACACCATTATTCTACTTTTTTTGACACTGTCCATAGCGCGAACTTCAGTGGACTTTTACTCAGAATAGGATACGAACCTTGAACATTTAAAACAACAAGACAATATATGGAAAACAGGAATAAGATGCATTGCAGTAAACAGAGGTTATAGAGGTTTAAAAGCTTTACAAACATGCCCAAACATGGGGAGGTAAACTGCATACACTTTTGTACATGAGTATACAAAACATACATAGAGAACATACATAGAGAATACAAGAACAAACATTATACTAAACCATGAAAATTAGATTTTTAAAGAACAATGTTAATGTAGGCAATTACATAACAAATGAATCTTATAACCAATGAGTAGTAAGTACAGACGAAACAGAATAGTGGACAACAACATATCAGACAGACACACAACACACAAACTACAAATTGAGATACACAAAAGACCTGCTGATCATGTTGGCGAAACGAAACTATATTGCCAATTATACGCATTCAAGCTTCTAAACATTTGTCTGATAAATAAAAACTAATATTTAGTTTACACTAAAATGTATAAAGTGGACAATGGACTCATTATATGCTGGTACCGTGTTTCCTGATATCCCCGTTTACATTATTGTTTCTTTATTATCGTTTAAATCATCTACCGAACGGATGAAAAAAAAAATATTTAGCATTAAGTAAAGAAATATTAATTAACAGCATACGTGGTAAATTTATTGTCAATTCCGCTTAAATTAAAGATAACGCCGCATAAAAGCTATTGGATATGATGGCTGATAAGTTAAATTGTGTCAACTAATTTGTTATCAATGTTTTCTTCTTACATTGGATACGCGAGTATTTCCTAGGTCTATTTTGTTAAAATTTGGTCCAAAGACATAGATAATTTATTACCTTTTAAACTTTAAATAAACATACTTCCTTGTAATTTATTTATGTGTTAAATACTTATCCACTCGACAGCTTACATTCATTTGAACAATTAAGTACACCTTAAGATATCATATCATCTGTTGTTGTCATCTGCTACATAATAGCAATTGATTCATATATTGTTTAATAATTAAAATAATTTTATATTTAACCTTAAATAGGTATTTTCAATAATGATTAATCACTCCGTCTGAAGTTCTCGGCAAACGGTGTAAGAGGGGGTCATGATGGAGCCCCTCACAGATGTTAAAACCATTTTTTTAATGGAACAACTTTGGGCACTTCTGGCACGTTCTGAATAACGCTTGATAATTATGATAGTTCATAAATGACAGCTGTCTTCTGCATCAAGGATGTTGAAGTTAAAACAATACATTTGGCTAAACATATTTCGATTCTCAGTAACATTACAAAACGTTTGTTTTGTAAAAGGGGTGCGATTGCACAAAATGCACCATCATTGCGACGGCCATGAAAAAAGTACATAAGTGGACATAATATTAAGTGCTTTATATACCTACATTACATCCACAATTAGCTATAAGACAAAATTAATTGCATTGTGTTTTTATCATGGATAAGTCATATTAAGTTATATAAAAAATAACAACTTCCTGTTACAATAGATAAAGTAAAATTTTATCTGAGGTGAACTGAATAAATACGTTGTTAAATAAAATATTAAACATAGATGCTTTGTTCAACTTTTAACATCTTTTTAGGACGGAAATTATTTTTAGTTCACAAAAAATAGAAAAATAATTAAAGTTCATTGGTTCTACCGAACAAATGAGAGGTTTTCCACTTATTGCAAATTGACCTTGACCTTGACTTTGGTTTTATGGAAATTAACTTTTCTTTTCAAAATAAACAAACGAAAGAAAAAACCATTCGGCTATCTTTCGAAATAAAAAAGGTAAAAAAATAGGACGTTAATTGACATAAATGCCCTCGACCAGAAAGTTTTTGATATTTGCATACTTAATGCTTTAAAAACAAAGCATTTATTAAGATTTACCATTTTATTTACACGAAAAAGCAGAATTTCCGAAAAATATGTTTTGACCTTGACTTCTGTCAATATGACCTTGACTATGCTGAGGGTCAATAAAGGACAAACAGTGAAGATCCTATGTCAATATGTCGTATAATTATGAAAAAATGACTTTATCATAAATACCAAAATTTATAAGATGACCTTGACCTTTGACCTTGTTTCTATTTTCAAGGTCAAGGGTCATACTGGTCTATAGTGAAGACCTAATGCCTCTACTATCAATAGTTGATAAGTAATTAATGAAAACCTAATTATCAGTGGTTGTAATGGGGATAACTCCTATAAGATGAAGTCGGATCCTTTCCCTCTAAATGTAAAAAAGTTGCGCCTTAATGAGACCAACATTTTATCCATTATAACTTATAGCCTATCTGTTACCGTTTCAAAGGAATAGCGACCACAAGGTAATGTCAAAATTTCAAACGTGACCTTGACCTTTGACCTTGTGTCCATTTTCAAGGTCAAGGTCAATGATGACCAATGATATAAGGTTTCATATAAATATCTGCTATAGTTACTGAGATATAGTGATATAATGTAATTCACAATATATTTTATTGGGCTAGGGGAGATAACTCTTATAAAAATGTCAAATAAAAAAAGTGACGATTCAAGATCTTAATATGATACACATTTTGGTATAGGTTTCAGTTCTCTATCTTTTATAGTAAAGGAGGAGATCTGCACACAACAAAGGGTCAAAAATTAGAACATGACCTTGACCTTTCACCTTGTGACCTTTTCAAGGTCAAGGTCAATGATGACCAACTGTGAAATATCTAGTCTCTCTCACCTCTGGTTCATGAGTTACAATGGTACAAAATGTACTTCCAATAAATAAGGGGAAATAACTCCTACAAGGGGTCGTCAAAATACTTTGCGTGATATGTAACAAATTGTCGCGATCAATAGCTCACCATTTTGCAACAACTTCCATTGCAAAATCTTTTACGGTTTCATAGTTTATCTGCACACAAGCTTTTCTGTAACAGGGGAGATAACTCCGTAAAGAACAAGTGTTCGGTGTGCCAGGGTCAACTGCGAAAGCGTAATGTCTCATACATCCATAGTACAAAATGTCTTTACGACATGTCGCGAAACAAAATTTATAATGGGAAAAGAAACTTGGCGGAAAAAAAAGAATAATAATAATAATAAACAGACGAATAACAGGAAGGTTTTCCACTGGAAAGTGGAAAACCTTAAAAACATCACAGAAGAGTTTCTTACTCTTGGTGAAATAAATAAAGAGGAAATGCGAAAACTGACGGTACCTATTGTATATCTGTCTATTTGATGGTCGTTGAAATACCTGGGAATTTAACCGTGCTCATACTATATCGACAAACATATTCGAAATCTGTGTATTAGACAATTATTTGGAACTTAGCACTGACAGATTTTGTGTTCTGTAACTTAACCTTTCCGTTCAATATCCGGAGAATAATCCGTTATTATACCTTTACAGAACTATGGGTGTGCAAGATTTTCACGACCATCATTTATTTCTTTATCATGTTCTCTTCGCACCTGTTTGTGACTTTGGCCATTCGTCGGTTCCGTCAGGTTTTCTTAATTAACACTAATTAATGTTAGATATTGGATATGGGGAGGATTCTTGCTTGCAGTTCTTTTGGACATTCCTCAAGCCATTCTTCAGCCAACTGATAATGAACAATTCCCCAATAATATAACTGGACATGTGTGTGCAGTATCGTTTTACAGTTCCCTTTACGAAGAAATATACAATGGATTTTTGACTTTTTTGTTTGTTTTCTATGATGTGTTTTTGTTTGTGCTGTATATTCGGATTGGTAGAACCTTGTACTTGCAACGGAAAATGAATAATAATACAATACAGTCGTCATCACGCGGGGCAGAAATCTCCAGCAAAGTAACAAAAATTGCCCTGAACATAAGTGCAGTTTTCTCATCGAATTATGTCCATTTATTCGTTCTTACGGTAATTTCCAGTACAATAAATAAAAAAGAATCCATCATCACGGAGTTTGCTGTACTTAAAATCTTTGAAAGGTCGTATGCGTTCAATCATGTTGCTAATTCTTTTCATTTATGCTTTTTATGACAACCGTTTTCGTGAAAAGTTAAAAAATCTTGTTTAGGTCATATTTGTTTTCAATTTTCACTAGGAGGGAATGAAGATGTATCTGTGGCAAAACGTTCGGAAAATTCAAATTCTGTAGATCCTGAGAATAGAAATGTTGGCAGTTTGAAAAAGACATATGAAAATACTTCTATGACATAAACATTATAAGAATGTATATATCAAAAGTGACGATACTGATAAATTCTTTATCCCTTTATCATTACAAATGCTGTACAATAAAGGTAGCCGAATAAATTTCTTCTGGTACCCTTCCTTCACTTCTTACGGTATTAAGTATTCCGTTCTGGTTTACGACATGCTGTCGAATATTTGATTATACTTTTTCATGTTAATCTTAAATGTATTTTATAGTTACATGATAATAACAATATTAGCACAATCTCAGAAATTAAAACTTTATTTGACCTCGCTGCAAAACAGACGAGAAATGATCGACAGAGCCTCGCATTTTTATTTTTTCTGAAGCGTGTACAAATAAATTTTATGTTTTCTAACAATGTACGAATATATTTATCCTACATTCACTTCATATGCTGTACAATAAACAGTATAAATGTAGACAAAGAAATTTTTGCATTATTCCTCAGTGCATAATAAAGTATTCTGGTATGCATGTCTTTACTTATTACAATATTATACAATTACTGACTTTGATATAGGCCACTATCAGGATTTATCACTCAAAAAAATGTAATGTTCACCGAGCTGCGAGACAAGGTGAATATACTTTTTTGAGGGCTGAGAATTCCTGATCCAATCAAAAACAAATCATTCATTTTTACTTACATTTTTAACAGTATATTTTAAAATTACAAATCATTCAATGACCACTAAGATGGAAATTTATAGTCATGTTGGAACAGTCATGACAACCGGCTAGAACTGGTCAAAACCAGGTCAATATTGGATTGCGCTTGACTACTGTGCAGCGGAATTGTGCAGTAGACAAATATTTCCTTATGTTTATGTAATTGTAATACTGTTGCGATTTATCGTGACCCGAAAGTTGTTTATAGACCGATCAAAACACGCAATATTCTATCAATGTAATTATTAAGGCAAAATTTGTTACAGCAAAACTAGCTTAGATTTAGGTTTCAAACTGGTTTCAATTAAGTTTTTGTCAAAACTGGTTTTCGTTTAGGGATATTGATGAGTAAGACATAGTTGGCTTTCGGTTTTGGTATAAGGGATGAATAAAGAAACATTCTTTGGTTAATAGAAAGCAGAAATTACACAATTATAAATTCTGAAAAACGAATTCTAGTATTTGTTGAATATGCTTCTGGTCAGATGACTCTCCGAAAATTTTCCTTTTTCTGTTTACGAAATCGTCAAATGTCAAAAATTTGTTTGACAATTGTTATGCTTGTGTTATTGGTTTCCCCAGAAAAACCCAGCAATGTCATGTTCTAGGAAGAATTTATCTTGTTTCTTTAACTTTTTGCAAATATTTGTTCGTTTATCTTTACAACATCTAGACACTGCAATATTAGTACAGCCATTTTTAAGACTTAAACCTTAAAACCTAAACCGCAAACCATCCTTGTATGTGGTTTGAATGGTTTGCGAAACCAGTTTCAGTTTGCTACTAACACACTGCAAACCAGTTTAGATTCCAAACTAGTTTCAAACCGGTTTTTTCAACAAATAGAAAGTATGATAAACTGAAATTTTTTTGCGCTAACAAATACGCCATAAGTATTTACTGGTTTACGACATGTTCTCGAATACAATATTTGTTTGTGACGTCATGCTATCAGACATGGATTAGAAATGCGTTTTTCTCATCTTTTTCATTAGCAATAGATTTATTAAAGAGTTGCAGGATATAAACAACATTCCTATATTGTCAGAAAATATAAAGTTTATTTGTACTTGCCTTGGTGACCGGATTGTATTAATCTATATTGATTATTTGCACATTTTGTATTGTCAATAAGAAAAATAGCAAAGAAATCCGACCACACAACAAGAACCAAAAGTCAAGGGACAGTTACAAATCCGCATAAACAAAAGTAACACGAACACCAAAAACACAAAAAACCATGGGTGCACTCAGGTGCTCCGGACGAGTAAGCAGTGCCTGCCTCTAATTAGACACCCGTCAAATTACTCATTGTCATGTCTAGGTTAAAGTCAATTCCCTTAAAAGGAAACACTACCTATGACTTAGCGAAAATTTCAGATCGTATTTGAGGCACTGATTTCCCATAACTATCAATTAAGTCATGGTGACGACCATAGAACTTCTGGAGAGATAACATTAACCTAGGTACAACAAACCATTGTTTGAGTAGTTTAGCAGTCAACAGAAGTGATCGGTCTAGAAAATCGGAATACCGATTGCAAGATCTAGAATAACGTTGTGAAATGTATACACCATACGCTGGAGCTGCTGGAATGTTGGTGACGATGAATGGGAAGTTGACAATTGGATAGTTGAATTCATCACGTTTGTTGTTGAGTCTAGTTTGTAGTTTTCCGGAGTCTATTTCTAGAAGTAGGTCTCAGTAAGAGGCTGACCTTAGCGTCTTGGTGGTGTCTTTAATTTCAAGCTCACTAGGGTAAATTGAATGTAAATAGTCACCAAATTTAGCATTGTTGAGGGACAACATATTATCAATAGAGCGAAATGTTAAAATAAAGGCTTCCCTATATATCTTCGACTACACCAATTCAATTTCTTGTTTGACGATATTTTGATTTACAGATAAACAATACACAACATGAGCTCCGAAGATTTAAAAAAAAAACATGCTATTAAAATCATCATAAATTGAGACATAACATTAAGAAAGTCAGATACGACACATCTATAAAATATGTAGAGCCTTAAAACAATTTACCATATACGTATATTGTACCGGCCCTAATATATAATAAAACATTCAATGAGAGAAGCATACAATATGAACAGCTGAACGTTTGCATTAAAAGTGAGTATAAGTAATTGCTGGGACCGTACATCTGACTAAAAGAAAAAACAAACAAGCCGTAGTGATGAAATTTGACGGAAAGGAAGGCACGATTGTCCAAAACACAAGGGTTTATTTCAATGGCAGTACGTTTGAACAGCTTGTTCAACGATATGTCGAAATTAAAGATTTCAACATATGGCCGACATAATAAACCTGATTACGATACGGGAACATTTGATTAAATTTAAATATTTTTTTGCAAAACAACATTCCAATTGAATAAAGACTTTTTGTATTTATAGTAATTTTCTATTCTTTTTCACACTTTGACGTGTTTTGGTTGCATGGTGAACATGTAGCCTCAATAATGTAGCTCCTTTATTTTTTTAAATCTCCATCCGCACCGAGATAAAAAATGGTCCCGGAAGCTACAACATTGTAGATAATTATACTTGTTGACACTATTGCTATGGTTGTTATTATGTGCACCATGAAAAAAAGAAAATGACACTGAAATTATTTGATGGATGTCAAGTTATATTTATGGAAAGGTTTACATAAAGTACAGTCTGCACATAACTGTTTTATTGACATTGTTCATATCTCTGTTTTCAAATGGCATGTGACTTGGAATTTTTATCTAAAATTCTGGACATTTAACCAGCATGTATCTTTCATTCTTGATTTTGTTTACTGTTCTTTCGATAGGGAAAATTCAATTACAAAAGGCAATATTAAGGCAAATAAAATGAATGGGCCATAACTTATGACTTGATTCTCAGCAATAACTAATGTATAGTATATTCAGGTGTGCATTTTATACAACATGAGTTATTTCTTATATTCTATGAGTACTATACCATACCCCTATGAGTTATTTTTACAAACCATGCGGAAAACACCAAGAGCTTTTGAATTACTGTGTACATAAGTACAAGACAATACCCCCATGAGTTAATTCATGAATACAATTACTTCAATATCACAAGAACAACATTATACCCCATGAGATATTTCTTATATACCATAAGTACTACACCATACCCCTATGAGTTATTTCTTATATACCATGAGTACAACAACCAAAACTTATGAGTTATTGTGTACAAAAGTACAACACAATACCCCATGTTTTATTACTTATATACCATGAGTACAACACCATTACCTTTTGTGTGATTATGTACAGCACAATACCTCCATGATTAAGTTCTTAAATATTATGAGTACAACACTATACCCCCATAAGTTATTTCATATATATCATGAGGTCTACAACATACCCCAATGAGTTATTTCTTTCAAACCATGGGTACAACACCGAGACCTTTTGAGTTAATGTGTACATAAGTACAACACTATACCCTATGAGATATTTCTTATATACCATCAGTACTACACCATACCCCTATAAGTTATTTCTTATATACCATGAGAACAACAACGAAAACTTATGAGTTATTGTGTATATAAGTACAACACAATACACCCATGAGTTATTTCTTTTATAAAATGAGTACAACACCAAGCCCTTTGAGTCATTGTATACATAAGTACAGCACAATACATCCATGGTTTAATTCTTAAATATCATTACAACACTATACCCATGAGTTATTTCTTATATACCATGAGTACTACACCATACCCCTATGAGGTTTTGATTATATACCATCAGTGCAACACCAAGACCTTTTGAGTTATTGTGTGCATAAGTACAACACAATAACCCCGTGAGTTTTTTCTTAAATACCATGCGTACAACACCATACCCCATGAGGATGTGTTTAGATACTAGGAGTACAACACAATATTCCCCTGATTTATATTTAATGCACCATGAGTACACTATACACGAATGAGAATTTACTTCAATGCCACAAGTAAAACGCCGAACCAACATGAGTCATTTCCTGAATACCATGATTACAACACCAAGACCTTTGAGTTATTGTGTACAAAAGAACAACACAATACCCCATGAGTTAATTCTTAAATACCATGAGTACCACACTATACCCCCATGAGTTATTTCTTATATACCATGAGTTCTACACCATACCCCTATGGGTTATTTTTACACACTATGAGTACAACACCAAAATCTTAACCAGCACAATAACCATATGAGTTTTTGATTATATACAATGACCAAAATCTTATGAGTTATTGTGTACCTAAGTACAACACAGTACCCCCATGAGTTACTTTATAAATACATTGAGTACAACACTATACTCCCATGAGTTTCTGATAATACTATTTCAATACAATACCGCTAAGAGTTATTTCCTAAATACCACTCGTACAACACCTTAACCTCGCGTTTATACCAGTATAACATCATACCCCTATGGTTTTTCTTTCTTTAGTGTCATATGTAGACATCAAAAAGATAACACTTCACATATTTAATAGGTTCTTTAGCATTTCATTAGAATGGATTGGTGTTATTTAGAACCTGTTAAGTAGTTCAATGATTTTCTGTATTAGAACGAAGATAATACATTCTATAGATTACCCACGTAAATCTGTTTATATGGTGAAAATTGCTGTTCTGGTAACGAATAAATTAACCAACGAATTGACGTGGAAAAGACTTATAACCCAACGACTTATTTGCTCACACAGCGTGCTAACCGCGTTATTAGTCTTCGAAGGTCAAGTGGTTAAAATGGTTAGTAATTTGGCATTGATTATCGGAAAGTCAACACCGCGAGTTCGAGCCTGATTAGGGCAAGATGGGTTCGACTCAAACGTTAATTGACAAGGATTGCCAATTGTTCTGCCGACGGTCGGCGTTTTCTATATATTCTTCGGATTCATCCTCGAATAAAAACAGGACGATATTATAAACTATTCAAACAAAGCAAACCAGAAAATCTTCCAAGCGTTAACCAATTGTGTTGTTATATTGTATATTTACCTAGGGAGTTAAGATTCGTGTCATTTGTAGCATTCTTGTAACATCATGATCGAAATATAATTGTTATAATTCAGTTACTGCCGGTACGGATAAGACATGCGATCAATTAGAATATAAACGATATAAAGCTAAAATCTTCTAATTATAACAACATTCAGGAATGTCTGCAAAAGAATTTGATATTATCACTTAAATACGACAAATATGAAGCTTTAACACTTCAAATTTCTTCCTGGTACAACATTGTAATGAAACCGGATTACTGTAGTACCTGTTTCCTTGAACTGCTTTATTGTTAAATGCGTTAAACAAATTTCCGAGATTTTTTCAATTACCATTATTCACCTCCTGCTTGGATCTAAGACATGTCTGTACTTTACTAACATTAACCCGCTGTTTAGATCTAAGACATACATGTATTTCTCCACGATTCACCGCCTGCTTGGTTCTAAGATATACCAGTACTTTACCATGATTACCTCCACCTCCCGTAATTCATCCCCTGCTAAGTGCTAAGATATACCTTTTTTTACCCTGATTAACTCTTTGATAGGTTATCAGACATACCAAAACCTTACCAAGATTCATCCCCTGCTAGGTTCAAAGACATACATACTTTACCATGATTCACTCCCTGTCTAAGACATACCTGTACTTAACAAACCCGCATTCTCTATACTACGGTAATCTTTACACCGAATATATATTTACCATTATCTATTAATACAGGTGGCACATATATAAAAGGCATCCACTATTATAGTTTTTGTTTCTTTGTTCAATGGTGTTAAACGCCACTTTCGCCATTTTTTTTTCAGTCATGTCGTGGCTTCCAGTTTGCGATGGGGAGAAGCCGGAGTACCCGGAGAAAACACTCGAAAATTGACAATCCTTGTCAATTTAGATCAGAGTCTAGAGCACCCTTCCCGCAGTGAGACTAGAACCCGCAATCTATGTGTTGACAGGCAAGTGATCATAAGTAGATGAATAACTATCTTAACCTATTCTAGCGAGGCCCCAAGTATCGCGAACCAATACAAAGTGTACATTAGTTCAGGTACTCACTAGTTCATGTGGTACCTATAATGGCTCTTACCTTATAAAAGGAGTCCACTATTACAGGTGGCATCAACATATATAAAGGCATAAACAAGTATATAAGGCATAAACTGATATAAAGGTATGTACTATAATAGGTAAACAGGTGGAAAAGGTAAACAGTAGTACAGGTGACATTGTACCTATACTAATGTATGTATGTATGTGGTATCCTCCAGTACATACGGTATCCAATACATACAGCATCCACCAAAAATGCACCACTACAACTACATATGTTTGTTTTTTTTCATGCCATTATCTGAAATATTCAGCTAATTCATATTGGTCCACTGATTTTTAAAACTTTCTTTCCTACAGCAACCCCAGTACAAACGCACGAAATGTTCGTTTTGGCATGTAGACATGCATGAATAACCTCAAAGAAAGCCCATTTATTAACCTTTACTTACTGCTACTCAAATCCCATCTTAAGTTTTACTCTATACAAATGTGATAATGCCAAGGTTTTCACACTACCAGCAACTTGAGGCTTTAGGCATGATCCAAGGAGGGATGTCTCGACGTGAAATCGCTCGTCGGATTCATTATTCACCGTCTACAATTAATGGCTTGTCCCAATGACATCAGCGGACGGGTTCAGTGAACGACAGACACGCCCAAAAAGACAACGATCAACGACCTTTCAAAAAGACCGTTACATTCTTCTCCAGCTTTGCATTTAGGAGATCGATTCCAAACCGCCGTGCAGACGTCATATGAGACGATTGAAACACACGGAAGGCCGATCGGATACAATACAGTTAGACGTCTACTACGACAAAATAGACTAAACGACCTTTCTGAGGAAACATGCTCACCCCTCAGCGGCGTCAAAATCGACTTTCATGGACACGATCCGATGAATCTCGTTTTCACTTGAGACGCAGTGACGGCTGAACACGTGTTTGGCGGCATCGAGGTGAAAGATACGCAAACGTTGTATCAGACAATAATTTGTATAGTGACAGTCATTTTATGCCTGTCACAAATATATTTTGTCCGTCACAGACATTTCTTCCGTTGGCCCAGTCAAAATGTGTCTGTTACAACGGCGTATCCGTTGTATCAGTCAAAAAAATGTCTGTCGCAGGCATTTTTTCCGTTGACTCAGTCAAAAATCGTCTGTTACAACGGCGTTACCGTTGTATCAGTCAAAAATGTCTTTCACAGACATTTTCTGCGTGTATCAAACAAAATACGACTGTCACAACGCCGTGTAATTATTATTGTTGATTAATTAACAGCGGTCGATTATGCATTATTCTTTGATATTATGTGTTGTTTCTTGGGATTAGTGTTATCCTTCATGTTGTTAGTACACTTTTCTCCTTGCTAGGGTACTAACTAGTAGTTTGCGGTATTTCTACGGACCCAAATACATTTACAGTTATAAATTGTACGGTTGTCTTGTAAGTAAACTTCAACCCCTTTTTTTCTACAAACACTAAATTTAAATATGTTTATTTTAAATTATCTACATTGACTCTAAAATCATACCATTGAAAGGAAAAGTGCCACAGAACAAGTAACAGACACACTTAATCGACTGAAAAAGACACGAGCCGCCGTTTCGTACTATCGTACAAAAGTTAACATGTATTTGAGAAAATTCATTCGATATATGTCTCGTGAGCAGTTGTAAGTATAGTAAACAGTGTTTCGCAGTTTCGGTGTCTCTGTAAAAAGAAAAAGGAAATTTTAGGCAACACACTGTTAAAGGTCATGGTTTCTAAAACAATACACAAATCGCCTCTTTTGCAAAAGCTTTCCACAAATGTTGCACGATTTTATTTGCAAATTTGCGTTCTAAATTAAGCTAACGATGATATCGTTCGTACATCGGGCATTTATCGTTCGTACGACGTTCGTACGTCGTTAATATATGGTTAAACATGAATCGTTTTTCCATCGTAGAATATATATTATAAAATAATACGTAAAATCGGCCATTAATTTGCTAATTTTGGGATGATTAATATTTTATCACTGTACTAATATAAGAAGGTTAATATTTCTTTCGTTTGGACCGCAGGGCCATACGGAAAGTCGTATTACCCGATACGATCTCCGGTCTTCTGCATCAGTAAGTTATTTCGTGACTCCTTCCTGCATTTGTTAGACTGACTAGTCATACGGACTGTTCATACAGACTGGCGTCTGTATTGGCCTTGTATCGATTATCTGTCAGCTGTATTGGCCCTTACGAGTCTAGGAATCTATACAGCCAACCTCGAATCAATACCAGGTCCAATACATATTCAGCCAGTTAGTAACACTAAAGCATGATTTCTCATGTGTGCATGGTAGGGTTTTCGTTTATTCTATCGAAGTGTATAAGGTTTTTACATCATAAAGCGAAATTAATCATTATATATTTGAATAAAGGAATTCGAAAATCAGACATCTTTTAGTTTTTACTGGTTCGAGTACACCATAAACATCGTCCCTGCGCATGTGTACAAGAGTAACGATAACACTCAAAGAAATATACACGACCTGTATTGTCTTGGGTTATTGTAATTAACAGAATTAACAATAATTCTGTAGTTGAGATTTTTCTAAAGCGATATTCAGAACTGAAATAATAAATCAGTTTTTACTAAAGTATATTATTATGCCATGGTCTTTTAATTTCTTTAATAAATCTTTAGCGTGTATTAAAATACTTTATGAAAACTTCCACATTTCAAATATATTAAAGGTTTGTATTTATTGAATCAAAAGTCCAAGTGTGATAATGAAATCACATACATAGTGTGTTAGAATTCAAACTTAACGGTATGATATCTAATTATTACCGAAATAGATAGACATGTTATTAAGTACACAAGGCTCGTGAATTCGAGTCCGACTTCTCGCTGTGTTCGACTTGACCTTCATGAACACTGGCAAAGGTCGAGGGTTTCACGAAGTTCTCCTGTGACCTCCCAAGATAACTAGATTGATTCATTGGATGTTTTCTTTATGTCCA
This sequence comes from Limnoperna fortunei, assembly GCA_944474755.1. Taxonomy (NCBI): domain Eukaryota; kingdom Metazoa; phylum Mollusca; class Bivalvia; order Mytilida; family Modiolidae; genus Limnoperna; species Limnoperna fortunei. Next base: position 44,619,696 of record OX104119.1, read on the forward strand.
GCGAGCAGTATTTCAGCTATATTCAGGACAAGAACAAGTTAACAAACAATTAATCAACGGGTAAGGGGTGGGATGGGACACAAGGAACACAATTTAGACTGCCACTGGAAAAGTATGAAGTTTTAGGTAGGGGCAGAGAATTTAGCCTTTTGCAGCGGTTACAATGAGCCTACTCTTTTTCGAAATCTACAAAAGGGGGCTTTATCGTGCATGGAGAGTGGCAATCTCCAAACACGTTACCCACTACGGTCCGCTGCCAGGCTTTCCGTATTATGACTTGACAACACCACAACGAGAGCGTCTCCCCTATCCGCCACCCGCGGAGGGGTTTGTCTGCTCTGTGGGTCGAGCACTGGGAACCCTCCCAGTTTGGTCCCAGCAAAAACTAGAATATATAGACAAACATTTAAAGTGAAGAAATTATTTCAGCAAGTAACAGAATCATTTTTTTTAACAAATCAATAACAGCTAGTCATGAAAGACTGCAATGGAAAAAATGATAAGTAGAAATAATCAACAACGTGTACAACTTTTTTAACAGAACACTATTTATTATTTTGAAGTAATTATTTCATTTTCTAACTAAACTATACAGATGGTTCATTTGTAGTTTAATTCTCTTGCTTATTATGTTTTGTGCTTGACCTAATATTGTACGACTAAAAGCAATCGACGCACTCGATTCAGTTGCAGGCGATATATTATACAGATCGTCGGGTCTTTCTGTGGCATTTCTTTGTAATAAATTTAATGATCTCTATTGATTGTCAATGTTGACAATAAGAAAGATTTCCCACAACGATCAATTAAGCCGTGGTTCCGACCATAGAACTTCTGGAGAGATAGAATACCGTATAAAATGTGAAATGTACACACCATACGCTTGAGCTGCTGGAATGTTGCTGTCGATGAACGGGAAGTTGACATTTGGAAAGCTGAAGTCATCACGCTTGTCGTAGAGTCTAGTGGTGTCTTAAATGTCAAGCTCGCTAGGGTATATTGAATGTAAATAGTAACCAAATTTAGCATTGTTGAGGGACAAAACATCATCAATATAGCGGAATGTGAAATTAGAGGTCTGGGCCAAAGTCTTTTCTTTCTTCTTCAGTAGGCCTTCTAGGAACTCAGCCTCATAAGAGTACAAAAACAGGTCGGCAAGGAGAGGAGCACAATTAGTACCCACTGGAATACCAACAGTCTGTTGAAAAAACATGTCCTCCAAACATGTCGAATATGAAGGCAATCAGAAAATCTAACATGTGACAGATTTGGTCTTCAGTATATTTAGTATTAGATTTAGAGTCATTGATGACGAGTAAGTTCTGTCATGACTAATTACCAGGTATTTATATCGTCTCTTCCCGGTTTTCTTGAAAAAGCAGCGTTTTATAAATTCTTTAAGCCTAGTTTTAAGCTGCGTATGAGGGATGGCGGTATAGAGTGTCGAAAAATGAATGTTTTAATGCTGTTACAATTCAGACCTCAAGATGTCTATCAGGTCTTTTGAATTTTTTAATATCCACATTTTATTACACAATATCAACCATTGTTAAGGATGTTTGCGGAAAAACACCGGATGGTGTTGAAAAATGTTCAATACACATTTTCTTTCATCAGCGAGGCGTGATTACCTGTAACCTAATTAACAATATGTGTCATTCTTTAAATTGGACTTGTACAATTTTATTGTCTACACTAAATTACCAGATCCATTTAAAAACAGAAGATGCAGCTAAGAAAACAAACATGACTTTATTGGCGTTTTTTAATATTTTAATTGAAAGACTAGAAAAAAAATAACGACTCAAATGTCAAAATTTAATGTACGTAGACGTACAAAATAAAAGACTAACAGTTTCTGACATGATTAAAGAAATTGGCGATCTTATTATATGTATTTAACTTTGTGCGTGTTTGAATTAACTTTGTCCGTGTTTGAAGAAAACATTATTGTACAAATATATAAAAGACGATCGTTATTATAGCTTAAATGCGGTTTTTATTTTCACCAGATGTGTAAGTAAACCATTGATAAATTCAGTTTAATAAAAAAAAAGGACAGGACAAATGCTAACATTTTTAGCAGTCTTCATTTTTCAGAAACAGATATATTTAAACATACATTTATCTCTAACATTACGCACAATTTCCCAATAGAGATTTTTTTTGTTTATTCTGAACATTTTCATAAATCAAATTGAAATAAAAAATATTAATCGATCGCTGTTAATAAGTTAACAATAATAATTACAAGGCGTTGTGACAGTCGTATTTTTTCTGATACAACGGAGAAAATGTCTGTGACAGACATTTTTTGACTGATACAACAGGAAGGCGTTGTAACAGACGACTTTCGACTGAATCAACGGTAAAAATGACTGCGACAGACATATTTTGACTGATACAACGGATACGCCGTTGTAACAGACAAATTTTGACTGCGCCAATGGAAATGCCTGTTACGGACAAAATATGTCTGTGACAGGCAAAAAATGACTGTCACCGTAAATATTATTGTCTGACACAACGTTTGCAGACTTTTACAGACATTTTTGCAGTCATTTGCAGTCAATCTCAGTCAGTGACAGACGAAAAACGACTGCAACTGGTATTTACAGTCATTTTTGAGCCAGTAGTGCAGACCGTTAGCGTTGTGGAAGCATTTTTGTTTGGGGAGGCATTTCGTCTAATCACCGGACAAATCTCATTGTGATTAATGAAAATTTGACAGCACAACGCTACATTGATGAGGTGTTACGGCCTTCTGTTATCCCATTTCTTCGTGGACATCAACAACGCAATGCCCGCGCTCATTCTGCTCGCGTTTCAGGGGCCTTCCTTAACGAAACAATGTGAGTACTTTTCCGTGACCAGAGTTTTTTCTTGACTTGGGTCCGATAGAACGCATATGTGATCAACTGGGACAAGCTGTTAAAAGACGCAAACCACCGCCGATTAAGCTACAGCAGCTTGAAATTGCGCTGATAGGGGCATGGAACAATATTCCACAAGAATTAATCGCTCTTATCCGATTTATGCCATGGAGATGTCGCGCATGCGTTTGCAGCAAATGGTGGACACATTCGTTATTGGCAATGAGGAAATTTAGAATCGACCCTGAGTACTTAAGTGATTCGTTAAACAGAAAAGAATAAACATTAATTTCAAACACCCGTGTCGATTTGTTGCTATTGTTCAGAACTTTAAAAAATACCAATTGCTTATATTGTTGTTGTTTCCATATACAATTTTATTGATGTAAATTTTAATGTTGCGTTTTTATTAGCAGTCAGTATATATGGTATGTTCGCGTACAAGCGTACAAATGATATCTACCTCGACCAATACAAATGGTACTCGTCAGTACAAACAACATTACTAATACATATGGTACCTATTGGTACATATGGTATCTGCCAACGCAAACGGTATCCGTTGGTACGTGTTTGTTGTTTTTCACAGAATATAACTTGATCGCAGGTGTAGCTACATTGCTAGCGTTATCTCTCTTATGCTGCCCATGTGCTGTATTGTTCCATTTATAATACAGTTATTTTATTAGCTTAAGCAATAACAGAATGCAGTCAATATACGTATCTGCGCAACATCGATTAACTATCATAATTCAAAAGTCCAGGTAAAATGAAAATCTGAAAAATGCATCACTTAGGTCTCCTGAGTGATTTATATGTGATGTATGGTCTTTGATTACATTGCTATAGCCTTGTTAGTGATTTTATATGTTAAATATATAATTTAATTGTATTGCCAAGGTTTCAAGATTGATTTTATATACAGAATATGGTTTTAATTCCATTAATAGGGTATCAGTATTGATTTTATATATAAAATATGGTTTGTAATTGCATAGCTATGGTCTCCAGAGTGACTTTATATGTGAAATATAATTTTTAATTTCATTGCAACAGTCTCATTAGTGATTTTGTAAGTTAAATATGGTTTTGAAATGCATCACTCAGGCCTCCAGAATGATTTTATATGTGAAATATGACTTTTGATTACATTGCTTTAGTCTCATAAGAGATTTTATGTGTTAAAAATTGTATTTGTATGCAAGAGTTTCAGGATTAATTTTATATGTGAAATATGGTTTTTAATTGCATCACTAAGGTGTCAGGATTGATTCTATATATTGAATATGTATTTTAATGGTATTGCCAAGATTTCAGGATACAATTTATGCAAAATATGGTTTTAATTGCATGGCTATGGTCTCCAGAGTAAATTTATATGTTAAATATAGTTTTTAATTTTATTGCTATAGTTTCATTAGTGATTTTATATGTAAAATATGCTTTTTAATCGCATGGCTAAGGTCTCCAGAGTAACTTTGTTTTTAATTGCATTGTTATAGTCTCATGAATGACTTTATATGTTAAATACAGTTTTTAGTTGCATTGTAATTGTCTAAGGATTAACTTCATTTGTGAAATATATTTTTAATTGTATTGCTATAAGATTACGATTGATTTTATATGTGAAATGGGGTTTTCAATTGCATCGCTGAAGTATTTGGAGTGATGTTATATGAGAAATATGTTTTTTTAATTAAATCGCAAAGATTTCTGGAGTGATATTATATATTTAATATGGTTGTAATTTATATTTCTATGTTCTCAGGAGTGATTTGATATGAATAAGAGGTTTTAATTTGGGATTTTATGTGTGTTTGTATTAAATTGTGGATTTGAAGTTAAAACGGATATCATGGGATATAGTGATGCAGACAAACATGTGAGTTTTAACAGTATAATTAAATAAAAATATTATAGGTTATGATTCATACTTTTATATATGTTTTCAACTACACGAAAAAAATTGAATTGCTCAATCATAATAATAATAACATAATAATAATAGTAATGTAGAGAGAGCTACCGTCTAAATTTGTAACAACAACGGCTTGCTATGCATTTACCGAAACGCGGACGGGAAAGAAATCGCGTTCTTTAAAAAAGACTGCCGTAGATTTCGCTAATTAACTTTTTTGGTGAATGCGACAGTTTGTAACGAAATGATTAAATAAAGCATATGTTTTGAATTTTTGTACAAAAGGGCATATTGTGACTTGAAAATTGAAAAGCAGAGATTTGCCCACTGGATTGTTTTGTCACGTGACAACTGAAAAGCAGAGATTTTGACCAGTTTTGTCCGCTGGATATTTTGTCACGTGACATTTGAAAGCAGATATTTTGACCAGTCAAAGCGGTCAAATTGACTGGTTATTTGTCAAGAGATTTTGACCAGAGTTTTTTTGACTGGTTTAAGTTAACTTTATGTTATGTTAGCGGGCTTGCACCTAACTGTAGCAAATGTCCAATTTGGTAACTGAGTCTTTATTAAAACAGCAAAACTGACTCCATTTACATCCGGCCAGGAATTATGGCTTACAAACATAATGTGCATCTATATAATAAATAGAATAATCATTTAAACACATAAAATATATGATCAAAAAATGCATCAAATTTAACTCAGGTAACGAGATATCAATCAGTTTATGATTCCTAAATGTTGTGCAATGATCAAAATCATGCATTTCCCAGATCTAGATTACTAAATTCTTCATATTCCAAACGTTAAGAAATAAACAAGATGTCGCCCAACTCATTTGTCAGAAAATACCGAAATGTGCGGAAGGTGTTACTCAGTTCTATTTGAACATGTAGGGGAATAAGTAGATTGAAAATTAAGAAAATATTATTCAAGAATGGACTCTTTAATATTAGAAAATGAACAAGCTATTAAATATGCAGATTATGAATGGAAATAATCAATATATCGTAAAAAGTAAGGATTCTAAATGTAGGGCAATAAGCAAGATGTCACTTAAGATTTGATGCGTACACATTAGAAAAAAAATACAATGTCGTTCAGCTCTAAATTTTAAAATGTTGCAAAATAAACTATGAAATGTACGAACATAATCTAGATATCATTAAAATCAGATTATTAAATTTGATTGACTTGGGGGAGTTCCATCGTCCAACGCCGATATTTCTATGCCGGTGGTCGGATAATTTAATAAACTTTATGAAATGAGCAAAACGCCACTCAACCCTGGACTACCTAAGGTATGAATGATGTATAAGCCTGTTAAGGGGCGCCTTACGTACAATTGATTCCAGTGCGAAGCCTTTGTTAGGTGCCCAATATGTGACTGGGCAAATCGACACATGACCGGGGTACAATGTTTCACTCCAAGAAAATGAAATTACGTTTATACGCTAATGAACTAAAAGATTATAATATTTGGCAGAATGACAGCGATAGAAAAATTTTGGACAAAGTGATGCAAAAGCGTTGGATTCCTTGCTTCTGCCTGGCATCGTCATTGTCAACTCTAGATTCTTTAATGTTCGAAATAAACAAGATATTGCGGAACTCATGTTATATTAAAAGTAGGCTGTTTTGTTTAATTTTAACAGCGTGTTGTTTACGAAACTACGTCTTGACAGCGAGATGAGATTGCCCATCACACGATAGTATAGTGAAACACGATAAAGATGCAAATAGCGAAAAGTCATAAAATATAAGGCAGCTGATTCAATTCAGAAGTTATTTGTGGACTTTGAGTAACTACCGATATTAGAGATCGTAATTATCAAATTATGTTCCCAATAGAGGACAAAAGAAGGAAGTTGTCAAAACCAGAGAAATACCTATAGAGTCACTTGCAGGGATTTTTTTTTTACTTCAAAGAAAAACAATAAAAATAGATTCACTTTTTTAAATTTTTATCATGTAAGAATAATCTGTTTTGTCGGTTATATTTCTTTTCAGAGTGTTTCCTGGTATATTTCTAGAAAACAAAATCACATTATATTATATAGTTCTGATATAAATAGGTATCATTAGTCATAACATCCATTTATAGAGTACACCGTAACCTAGTATTAAGACAACTACATTGATGGCAAACACCAGTTTTTTAAAGACAGTAGACGACCTAAACGAAGAAAATATCAAACAACTTATTGTTCCAATAGTATTTTTCGTCATCCTGTTAATAATTGGAGTAACGGGAAATTTTACCGTCCTCGTGATTTATGGACGCAAATACAGCATATGTGTGTACAGATCTATCATCTGGAATCTTGCAGTCGCCGATTTGACGTTTTGTACAATAGGAATACCATTTAACATTGCTAGATTTGTAAATCATTACACTTTTACCGGCAACTGGGTATGCAAAATGTTCACAGCTTTAATCCTATTGGGAGCACATTATTCGACTAATGTGTTGATGTTACTGTCGCTTCACAGATTTAGACAAGTATGTATGCCTTTAAAAGAACAGATTACAATTAAAACTGTCAAGTACTGGTTCATCGGATGCTTTCTTTTAGCGTTACTACTTTCGTGGCCACAAGCTGTAGTAGAAGAAATGGAGTATCCTATTTTGGAGAACAATCAGACTGGACGAATTTGCCCAATAACGTCTTCCAACCCAACAGTTTATTGGATGGTTAACAGTATCATTTTGCTTGTTTTGTTTGTTATTTACACCTTTGTGTTGTTTTTTATTTATTTAGTAATCGGACGGAAAGTATACTCAGAGCGTAAAAGAAGGCACACGAACGATACATCTGAAATTGCGGAACAAGGAAAAAACTTTTCGAACAAGATGACGAAAATTGCCTTCACGATCTCTGCAGCGTTTGCAGTAAGTTATCTCCCCGTTTTTCTACTTAAAGCAGCCGGACAGATTGACGATGCAAGCTTAACTCCGTTCACATATTCATTGCTAAGATTGACAAACGATCCTATGTTGTTAAGCACGTTGCTAACCCTTTTATATATGCGATATTTGATCATCGTTTCAGAGTTCAATTTACAAACATTGCGACACTTAAATGTGCTTAAACGAAAACAAAATGGAAAAGAGTCAACAACTGGAACAACAACACAATCGTCGACATTTTGACCAACATAATTGTACAGGTAACGAAAATATTAACACAATGATTTAATTTTTCGAAATTGTATCTTTTTTGTATGGATATAAATCTAATTGATTTATTGTTTAAATTATATGGAATTTAATAACAATATCGGTAATATTTCAGCTATTTTATGGTATCTTGTTTTATTTCGAGAGGAAACCACAACCTTCGGCAGAATACTTGACATAAATCCTTCATCTTGTCAATGAATACAGCAGCCGAACGCATCTTTCCAGCAATAAGGCTCGAGTTTGGAACCTCATCATTGACAGCATGTGATCAATTAATGATAAATAACTACCTTAACCATTTTATCATCGTAATTCCCGCATGTTGTTTAACATTGTTTTCTACAATCAGAACATTAAAACAGAAAAATATTAAAACAAATAAAACAATCCAATGAAAATTAAAAAAAAAACCGACATGCACCATCGACATTAAATAGCACACTCGTCATCATTTCTATAACTTTAAATATATACCAAAACAGGAAGTATTTTCTCCAAGTGATTAATTATTACAATGATTACAAAAAAGATCGTTTTATTTTCTGTTATTTTTTTAGGTCGTGTTGCACGAGCTACTTCGCTTTTCTCATGTCAATAAAAACTGATGAAATTGATAAAAAAAATGCTCACACTGATGCTGAACAAACTGAAGCTTACCTCCGAACAAGTAAAATACTGGACCATATTTTAGGCAAACACGGTCACCTTTACCTTGGCTTTGGAAAACAGCAAACTACGGAGCCTTACATCAGACAGACAAGATTAACAATAACATTAACTAAGGTGGATATAGTAAATACTGGAGTTTATCCCAGCCTTATCTATGATGTACAAATTGGAACTAATCAGAAGCTAATAACAAACTTAACATTACCTAATTCAAATAGGATAAACACTTGAATTTACCCCAGGCTGAATTCAAGTGTTGGACGTTACCTTAGGTAGAAAAATACAACACTGTACTTAACCTAAGGCGGATGTAATAGAGACTGCATCTTACTTAGGGACAGGCGATATTAACGCTAAGCTTTAGGTCTAATCAAGTGCGCACAATGTGAACACATGATCTTCCCTCTACGGAAAAGGTATTACTAGACTTTACATCAGACGAACAAGGTAAACACTGAGCCTTACCTGAGACGGATACGATAGACACTATACACTAGATCTTTCCTCATCCAGACAAGGTAAATATCAGTATCTTACCTCAGACGCACATAGTAAACTCTGGACCTTACCATAGGTTTTCAAGGTAAACACCTAAATTTACCATAGGGGAAGCACTTGAGCTAACCTCAGGCGGACAAGGCAAACGCTGGCCCTAGAATAAGAAGACTGTACCCAACCTTACTTGAGATGAATACAATAAGGACATTGTCTTATTTAACACGAGCATGATAAGCATTGTACTTAGCATACAAATAGACAAAATAAAAACTATATTTTGCCTCGGGAAGAAAATTTGCACGCTTGCTCCTACCTCGCGCAGAGAAAATAAGCCCTGGGCCGTATCTAGGAAGAACATTGTAAACATTACATCTTATCTCAAGCGGTCAATGTTATCACCGATCCTTACGTAGTGCGTACACGACAAAACTGGACCTTACCTAATGCAGGTTAGGTAAACACTAAACCTTACCGCAGACGAAAAGTAACGCACTTGACTTGATCTCAGACGGAAAAGGTGAACATTAGAATTTGCCTCATTCAGACAAAGTGGGCATCGGTCCTTTCCTCCTTTGGACATGGTAAAGACTGGAACTTACCAGAGACAAAAAAGTTAGGTAGGACAAGATGAACATTAGGCCTTACCTCAAGCTGAGCATTACTTTAGGCGAGCAACATAAACGCCCCAGTTTGACGGGTATAAGTCGATGCAAACGGTGTTTTGATGTAAACTTTCGCCTATTATTATATTAATATTTATAGTAGCAAGTGACGATAAAAAGTTACTTATTTTTTTCATAATAATTAGGTAACCTATAATAAAATGGCTTATGAATATTTAAGATAAAATAATCACCATGATCTTCTAGTCATACAAGTTTAAATGATAGCTTGTGTATTGAACATCAATGGTATGTGTTTATATGGTGTAGAAGTAGGTTCTACCTGTAAGCCAGATTGTCACTCTTTTCGGACAAAAAACTATGAAATGTTCTATATTGAAAACCAAGATAACTTTTATAACTGTGTTCATTCACTGATAAAAATATGTATTGATACCTGCCAGATATACACATTAATAGACCAGCAATATGCACTTAACATTCTATATTAAACCTAAGTAAAACGTGTTCAGACTTGAAGTATTGAGCCGTTAATTACTTTGATACGAAATTTAATGAAGTGTATGTCGACCTGTTCAAGATATCACGCAGAGCGGACGCAAGACATGTCTGACACCACCAGATGAGTAATGATATAGTATGTGTGAAGAGAAACTGTTCTGACTATCGTAATTCGTTATTTGGGTGTGACAAAGTAAAACCTTAGCAAAGGCAAATACCACGTTTTACAATTATTGTTGAAGTTAATATGTAACAAAACTGAGCTAATCACACAGATCTTGTTTGTTTTTCTTGATCATTTTTAGTCAATATAGCTGCTAAGATATCATGTATTACATCAAATCAGTAAAGAGTTATAACATGATACTTAATTGCGCTCATATAAATAATTCTTACTACCTTGCTTTTGTTCGATCTCTTTATTGTTTGTATGTGATTTGGGGTAAACGTGGTGTACCAATTAATATACTACGTTTTGAAACTTAAATTTGCAAATATAATTAACAAAAATTTATACGGAAGAAACATAATAATGATAATATTGTTTGAAAACAGTTTTTGGCGAAACAAACCTGTGTATTATATACGGATGGTTCAAAAGTGTTTTTAAACATTGTCATTGGCGTACTTATTTTTTACGCTTTAATCGTGCATTCGTTGAAAATCAGTAAAATACTTACAATCATACATGCCGACAATCCATGCTATCATTAGAATCGCGTTTATCGTAAATCTATTACTTAATACTACCACTTTAAAACTTTAATTTTCATGAAAAATGTATTCATATTGTTGATAAGTGTAATTTTAATGGGTAATTGATAATCGTTATCATAGTATTGTGAGCCCTTATTGTCAAAGGCGTAACAATGATGGATCTAATTGAGTGCACCCATGGTTTATATTGGGTTCCGGTTACTCTCTTTCTGTGTTTTATGTTTTTGCCTTTTGTGCTGTGTTTGTCTATATTCGGATTTGTAACTGTCCCTTGGCTTTTGGCTTTTGTTGTTCGGTCGGTTTTCTTTGTTATTTTTTTTAAGTCTTCTATATTTTTATATGGGGTGCCTCTGTGGTCGAGTAATTTAGAACGTCAGTCGTCTACTGTTTAGGTTGCTGTCAACATTTAGGTTGCGGGTTTTAGTCTCACTTTTTAACACCAAAGGTCGGAGTTTTTCTCCTGATACTCCGGAATTCTCCCAAAAATAAACTATATGCCACGATATAGCTGCGAAATTGTTGCACACAATTTTAACAAAACATGTTTAGATGTGTCACATTTATTTAGGGAAAGGGGAAGGCTTTTATTTTTTTTAATTTGCCCTGGCACAGGGCAAATAAAAAAAAATTTCATACATTCTACCTCTGTATTACTGGCATTAGAGTCAGTATTAGCAAGGATATTTTTATCCAGTTCATCTCTGATTCGGTAGAAAAATCATTCGCAAATTTTGAAGATGTCCTTTGATATGTAAATGTTCTTCTCCTCTACGACATAAAACACATTATGTCGAACCAGAACTTATTAAGTATTCCTTGAGGATTATCAGGGGACAAAAGAAAACTAGTGTACAGTTTCTTTAGATCTACAGGTTCCATAGGCGCAACGTTGTCTACATTTGCGCTTTAAATTTACACTTAATAAAAAACAGAAAACATTGCATTTGCCTTTTGAACTATTGGCTCCCTAATACTGTCTATGTTTTAATTTCCGACTAAAATGTCGAGACAAACCGAAGCGAATACTCTTTAGAGCAGAGCAGATAAACTTATAGTTTTTTTTCTGTCCTTGGCATAAAATGAACGTAGAAATGCTGCCGGGTGTCCAGGTATACGATCATATAAAAAAATATCCAGATTCATATTTATTTTCCAGTAAACTCTGTAGTGCCAATTTTGTAGCTCTCTTAGTGTTGACTCCTTCCTTATCTCACAGCATTCGGTTTAATTCTGCTTCTGACCAATATATTTCCGGTTTTTAATATCTGAATCGTTCCAGGACCAAATTCAGGTCAGACATGAGACAATCAGTTGCCGACGGGTTCACATTTGTACTGTACCGCCTCTAAGCGGAAGTGTCAGCTTTCATAGAATTTTTTAAAAAAACAACATCATATTAGAAGAATATCGGCCTTGGCCCACGAGAAGTCTGATCAATTCTATGATACTATGATGGAGGTAAACATTCAGGATATGTACATCCAGAACTTTTTTCTTTGACTTGCTTGCATTACTAGGCATTCACAGATGTACAGACATACCTGGTGAGTTTCTATGGCAACCAGGTATGACACAGTTAGTCACTTTTAGTGTCAAAGTAATATAACATGCATCCCAAAAGAAAATAAGGACAGAAAATATCTCCAAAACTGGAGACCTATTAGTTTTCTAACCACACCATGGGAGATGATTGTTTCTTACCGAAAAGATAAAAAATGGAGTGCTTCTGGCTGTCAAATTAAATATCAACATAGATACCAAAGTGAGACAACTTGATACGCCAATTTAGACTAAGACTAATCAATGGCGTTCAGACCAACAAATATTTCTTATCCAAATAAAATTTGTATATCAAAAATTCAAAACGTTGAGGTCTCACCTACCTGGGTATTGAGGTCAGGTCGTGAATTGATTTATCGCTTTGGGGTATCTGTCACACAGATGTATTTGATAATTTTCTACTCTTGAATAAGGCCTTCGTGACTTCTTTGAACAAGACTTTCCACAGTTGGATTCCAAAATTACATAAAACTCCTTACAAGGAAAAGTCCATTGCCGGCTTATCTACTTGCTATAGCAAATAGTTGTTAATGCGGTTGAGTAAGATATCGTCTGCAAAAATGAAGGTCAGCACAAAATACAGTGAAACTGTTTATTCAGTTAGTGTAATCAATCATATGAGGATTCTATAGATCGATGGCTAAATTTGTATGTGTTAGAACCTTTTATATGTCAACCCTTTCTGCAACCTTACCTCACGATAACTAAAATACCGTCTTAAAGAAATCTAATATAAAGCCTTCGCTTCCGCATATGCCTACAAATATGTAGTTTTAGGTTTTCTTCTAACGATCAAAAATGCAAATTATTCTACAACGAGGAACCCTATTATAGTATGCTAGAATTTCTGCTAGACAACATATTTGTAACTTTTGGAGAATGCGTTGGCCAGGATATTGGAATTCAAATCGGTATAAACTGCAAACGTCACCGATTTCTCCGGAAATATATAAACCGAAATAAGTTCAATATGTAGACACACTTTCACTGTTTGAAATAACATTAGTTGTTTATTACTTATTTATTTACTTTTGTATTCAAGTAGTTGTACAAATGTGCACCACTTTAACAATATGTTTCAACAACGTGTGAACTTTCTCTCGTGATAGAAATTTTTATTTCTTTTGGCTCGTTCCGCTCCGCTCCACTCGCGAAAAGACATACAATTTCTATCACTCGTGAAAGATCAACCGGTCTTTCCCAAAGACGTATAGAAGAACCTATTAATCTATGCAAAAAATAACCTTGATGTACTCTCAGAAATAAAAAAAACATCATCTGACATATAGGTGTAACATTAGTAAATGTTTTGGTTATAGTTTAAAACACTTGCATATTTGCATATCTTTCTAGCATTCATCAACATTTACCTGGACTAGGAAATTAATAAACTTTCATTCACAATAAAAAAAAATATATGCCATATATTACAGTGACCAATTCCTTATTTCGCTGGTTAGAACATTTTCAGACGCTCCCAATTTTACATGCAATTTCTAATGCAGTAAATGTAAAAATACTACATTGTTAAAAAAATTACCAAAATTGTATCTTGCAAGATCTGACACTTTTTAAAACTTAATTTATGCAGGAGCTTACAGCTTAAAATTGTAACCATTACTACTGTTATACCTTCAAAAAAACAAACGAACTACATAGATCGTCAAAACCGACCGTGTAGCATGGGATCGTCTGACAACAATAATGTCACGTCAATTTCAAATTATATTGATTGAATTATGTCACAAAATATATATACCACCCCATTTACCATTTAACCTATATTTAAACTACTGGACGTAATACGCTAAATTGCAAACGACCGGGCACAGGGAATTTTGCGGTATTTTAAGGACCTGATGCACTTTGCTGTTTAACCTTCTAATAAGCATCTGTGAGATATACTTGTACAATACAAGCAAGTATATTTTTGCAGCTCATATATTTCTCAAAGTCAGTGATTTAACTAAAATATATGCATACATTTTGAAAGAAATTTAATTTTAATTTTTAAATTGACGTAAATACTTTTTTCCCACAGGCAACTGTTGGTAATTAGACATATCTAGGGAGTTAAAAATCGCGTGTTATTATAAAATACGTAATGTTTTGCAATTGCCATTGTCGATTGATTGATTGATTGATTATTTGATTGATTGACTGACAAATAGGTGTAAACGCTTTTATTCCTTTTGTCTGTCTTAAAGAGTGAGAGATAGGTTTGAAATCTCCTACATCAGTTCATAACGTCCTTTTTAGAGGCAAATCTATTTGTGACATCTACTCTTCTAATCAACTTAATAATTGCTTTGTTCAAATGTATTGCCATTGTCCGTTAAAGCAAGTTCTTGTTGACTTACTTTTCGCTGTTCTTATAGCTTATATACTGATTACTTGTTCATTTTATAATTGAGTGTATTTCTCCACATTTTCGCAACTATTTCTTGTACGACCGTGAACACGTAATAAAATGTCATCAATAATTGTCAACCATTTTAAAAAGCGTGCAAGACTCTATTTCGACATGCTTCCCAAAACTTGCTCTTGCTAATTTCGGCAAGTTTTATCTATTGTTTGTCCTCTTCATTACAGGGGTCGATGATTGTTCTGTCGTACTCCAGTGTTAATCTTGCACAAAAGAAGCCATGGTCATAAAAAGACAATTCGGAGTGTTAATATTCCTTCGATATGTATAATGACCTTCTTTTTCGTATAATCCGCTATATTTACATTACATTTGCACCACTCTTTTCTCTTAGTTTATTAACTGTTTGAAACTTTTTAGGGATTATTCACTTGAGGTTGGAGGAATTCCACATACAAACGTACTAAATTTGACCAATATGAAATCCTGACTAACCATGAGTACTTCGTGACTTCTTTAAATATTCATTACGACAACGATTCTGAGGACATACTATGATTGCATTGGATTCCATGATAACATAACAATCCTTGCATTTCCGGCGCATTTACATTCTCTACCAAAGAGTTGTCAAAACGGTTGCACCCATGGTTTTTTGGGGGTTTGGGTTACTCTCTTTCTGTTTTTTGAGCTATTGGTTTTTGTGTTGCGTTTGTCTATATCCGAATTTGTAAATGTCCTGTGACTTTTGGCTCTTGTTGTTCGGTCGGTTTTCTTTGCTATTTTTCTTGACTAAGATATTGTCTGCAGTAAAAGAAGGATAGCAAAACTACTGTGAAAATTGCTTTTATTAAGGAAGCAATGTTAATCACATGTGGATTTTTTTAAATTCTTAAGAACTTTCTGAAAATTTAAAATCAAGATAGATATTTAAAATTTCGTCTGTTATAACGCTTGATTTTTTAACAAGTTATATTATTTTGCCTCACTATAAACTAAAATCCCGTCTTAAACATGTCATAAATAAAGCCTTCGTTTGCGCATATGCTTACACGTATGTAGTCTTAGGTTACAACACCCCCTTTTTTCTGCTAAAGAAATAAAAGGCAAATTATACTACAGCGAGGAATAGGTTTACAGTATATTAGAATTTCTGATCGACAACATATTTGTCACTTTTGTAGGATGTTTTTTTCCAGCAGTCAATCGGAATTCCTTTGAGTGCAAACTGTGCCCCACTTCTTGTCGATTTCTCCTGTATTCTTATGAAAAAGAAAGGCAAGAAGATAGCAGAAGCTAGGTCCCTTAATTTCACATATAGATATATTTATGATGTCCTTTCAAAAAACAACCCTCAATTTGCTTCCGTAATATATTCTTAAGAACTGGAAATTAAAGAGACCACAGAAACAATTTCATCTATCATGTTAAGACTTGCACCTCGAATTTGACACCAACGGTCATCTAAACACAAGAATATACGACAAAAAAGACGATTTTATTTTAGAATTATAAATTTTATGCATAAACTTTCCAGATTCCCTTCATATGGTGCCTACATTTCTCAATTTATCAGAAATGCAAGAGCTTGCAGCGAGCATACTGATTTTTCTGATTTTTAAATATCTTCGGGACCAAGGTTTCAAGAAACAAAGACTTTGATAAGTTTTACTATAGATACCATTTCCTTTTTGACAAAAATATTTTTGTTTGGAAATATGATTGCATATATTTTTCCCAATTTTGTAATTCAGTACTAAGTGATTGTGCTTTGATGATTATTGAATACACCTATTTGCTTCAGAAAACTGATGGCGCTATAAACTTCCTTGGCGATGCTGGCAATATGTTGGTTCCACTGCATTTTTGATGTTATTGAAACACCTAAATACTTTGCCATTACAAAATGTTCTAATTTGATGAAGTTCTTCATTATTGATTTTTGTTTCTTCATATGTTAAGGAAATCACAATTCTATTACAAATAATCTCGTCTTGGATATTATTTGTGTTGCATATCGTTAATGTAATAAAGCCATTTTCAAACGCAAAGTACTGTCTTCTTTTATAAAGGAAACTCTTTATTCATATGTTGGTTTTATTCATTTTTCCATAGTGATCCAGATTGTGGATAAGTCAGATATGGCAGACTTTTTCAAAAGCCTTGATCAAGTTCATAATTAAGCAAAGATCTGTTTTCGACTGTTGAGGTTTCTGATTACGTCATCAACAAACTCAACAACTGGTAGTTCAATTCCGAAATCCATGTTGGAATAGGTGAAAGATACTATGTTGCTAATAACGACGTTCTCTGTCAGTTTCTGTTATCTTTAACACAAGCATGAAATGATTGATGTACATTTTTCGAGGTTGGTGGGGAGTTTGAAAAAGTGTGCTTTTTGCATACTTTGGAAATTGATTGACAATATGGATGAACACTAACATGTTCTATATCTCACTTTAATGAATGAATTTATTTATTAGTTTAATTAAAATCCACTTAAACTCTATCAAATAATTGTGTAAAAAGAAATTCAGAGAATATGGCTCCCATTTCATAATAAAGCAGACACCGAAACAATGGCCTACGTTAACGTGGTACATAGATCTATATCTAACAAATATTTTCGGAGAAAAAATGTAAAATATTTTAAAATTTTTCTAATAGTCAGAGAGCTACAATATTATAGCTGCATGTAACATGGAGAATGTCAATAGTCTATTGGCGAAAAAAAAACAGGAAATATTTTCCTCTTAAGGTTTAAAAGGGATTAAATGAAATGATAAAAATTACACAATGTTATCAGTTTATTCCTAAATTTCATATCCAGGATAAAATACTATCGCTCTAAAACTAGGTGTGTGTTAACTGTACAAAATATTATCAGTTAAATCATAACTTCCAAATCCATGACAAACATACCGTCTCCCTAAAATTAGAAAACAAAAAAATGTTTGTGTTTAGAGGTTCACATAATCTTAAAGTCACAGTCAAACACAATTCTGATGAACATAAAAAAAAAAAAATTCTCGTAATCGGTATAATGATACACGTTTTATCTACTACTAAATTCCCTACTTGCGGTAAAGAAGATTTATCTCCCATTTGTAGAGTTATCTGTTCTTTAGAGCAGGTACTTTACAGTAACTTCTGTGGGTAAAAAGTAGTTTATCTTCAATATTTTTTTATTCATATACAACAAAGTATCCGATAAAATTTACTATGATGTGGAAACTAATTCTGCAGTTTTTTAGTTGTACTGGAAGAGTCAGTCCACAGACATTGTTTAAAAAAAATAAAAACGTGATTTTTCCCTATCTATTCAATACTAGGTACCTGCTGTTATGAAAGGCAACTCTTGGAAATGGGAAGTAACTCTTATATTCCGAAAATAGGGAATATATTATTAAATAGTTATTTAGGTCAGTCTTGCAAATACATGACTAAAGTCACGCTTGAAACAAAACAAAGGGAAATATCAATCAGCTTTTTATTATACAAACAATGGAACATACCTAGCAGTTTATATTGTTACTTCAAGAAAACATATGTTAAATAAGTACTTTAAAAGCTAATTTCATGTTTATGACAATGCCATACTTGTATTATGAATAGTCACTGCACTAAATACAAAAAAGTATACACAGACATTAATTTCAAATACTTAAAGTTATCGACATACTAGTTTACTTCTAATGTTGTTTTAATGTGAAACAACATTAAAAGTAAACTAGTATGTCGATACAGAAATTTCTAATATAATGCTGATTAAATTTAAATGCTTAATGTGACCGATCATTTCTGTTGACTGCTAAACTACTCAAACAAGGGATTGTTGTACCTAGGTTGATGTTATCTCTCCAGAAGTTCTATGGTCGGCATCACGACTTAATTGATCGTTATGGGAAAGTGTCTCAAATACGATCTGACATTTTCGCTGAGTCATAGGTAGTGTTTCCTATCCCTGGATTTGACTTTTCCCTAGACAAGACACTGTATAACTCGACGGGTGTGTAGTTAGAGGCAGGCACTGCTTACTCCTCCGGAGCACTTGAGTGTACCCATGGTTTTTATTGGGTTTCGTTTACTCTCTTTGTGTGTTTTATGTTTTTGGTTTTTGTGTTGTGTTTGTCTATATCCGGATGTATAACTGTCCCTTGGCTTTTAGCTCTTTTTTTTCGGTTTTCTTTGCTACTTTCTTATTAATACAAATGACACATGTTTGGAGATGGAAAAGTTACTGCATGAAATACAAAGATCGAAATATGGTATTGATATAGACATATATTACATATTTTTAATTAGTGTTAGGTTTCATGCAAATATATTGCCAAAGAGCTTAGAAGGTCTCCTCATTTTCCAGTAAATACTTGCATCTTTCGGAGAGCATAAGCTGGTATATCAAAACACAATTTCAAGAACAACTTATGAAATGCATGCAATAAAGCTTCACACATAAGTGAATATACTCACATATTGGTGACTTATTAAGGTATCGTTAATGATTTCGGCGTATTAAAAAGGGATAGATTCCCGTCCATACTACATGTATGAACTGATACCATAGAACTGTGACGTCTGTTGCATTCTAGCGTGGAATCCATATTGCTTAATTTTTTTAAGTATTTATTTCAGGCAATGGAATATCAGCTGAAAATATAGCTATTACATAGTTTACAGATCCCTATATTTATCTGATTTAAAACAACTGATTAAAGTTTTATAGAAGCAAATCCGTCAAAGGGTGTTTCTATTTGCTGGATCTTACCATTCTAAATGCTCCAAAAAGACCTTGAGTATAATCAGTATAACGTTATTAAAAATGGACATTGCAACAGTTTTTTATAGAAGTAAATATTTATTGAATGCTCTCATTACCACCATTGGCAATTAGAACGCTTATTATTGTCGGTAAGACCACCCAGTACTTTTACACTGATTGACAGTAAATACACACATTACTATAACACCAATTATATATAAGTACTTTCACTAGATGATGCTTCCTGCTTTCTTTGCCACACGACTATTGTCTAAAATATTTTCCTTCTGTGTCTTTTTTTACTTATTAAAAATTTCACTAAAAATAATATTACATAAATCAAAACGCATAATACCAAGAATACATAAAAACTACGAAGTGAATAAATAAAGGCATGAAAAAAGAAGAAGAACTATTTTCATGTGCGCAATTATGTATAGTGTTGTAACTCTTTACTTAATAATTGCAAAGCGTATTTTTGCTAATTTGTTTAATAATACATACCTAACAATGACTTACAATAGATAGAACGGTGTTTTTGACACATTCAATATCATTACATATCTTATGGTGTCAAAATTGCTTTCCTGACACTCTGCGCATTATCTTTAGAAGGTCTTCATGCACTGTATTAAATTGTATATACATACATCATGTACCTTGATGTGTTTTTGTATAGACAAATTTTGCTTATGTTATATGTACAATGTTTTAAATACATCATATTGTCAGTGATTGAAAACCAGTTATAAAAGTTATCTTCTTGTTTTTTACATAGAAAACAAACTTTTGTTACACTGCAGTTCATAGTTTCCATTCATAAATTCGGTGATACCTAAATAGATAAGATTGTTATAAATAACACAAATTTTGTTGAAAAAGAGTGACAAGCGTGATTACAGGAAGAACCTACTTCTGTACCATGTAAACACATAGCATTGTTGTTCAAAACAAAAACTATTGTTTTCACTTTGATGACTGATAATTTTATCTAAAGTATCCATGAACCATTTTGTATTTGAAATTTGTTTAACGATTATAAAAATATATTACGTAACTGGGTGCCGTTTCATACAGCGATCGCTAATTAACGTGCTCGTTATCCCATGCAATTTAAATGGGATAACGTGCACGTTAAGCTAACGATCGCTTTATGAAACGGCACCCTGGATCGTAACATGCTTGTCTAAATATTATTGTTAAAGTTATAAACTACAAAAAGGAGAATCGATTGGATGTTTTCAGTTTTTTACCACAACTGTAATTATTTTGAAATTTTCTACAAATCATGAATGATATAAAATGTCATCATCCAGGTCGAACGCTTATATTAAAATACCGTTTGCATCGACATACCCGTCTAATTTCCGTGTGGTGTTTACCTTGCTCGTTAAAGATTTAGTATCTTCCATGTCAGTCTGCGGTAAAGACCAGTGTTCATCTTGTAGATCTGAGATAAGACCCAGTGTTTATCCTGCCTGTCTAGGGTATTGCCAGTGCTCGCCTTACCCGACTGAGAACATGTCCAGTTTGACGTTGTAACAAGTATTTGTCTACACATTTGTCTGAAGACGTGCAGTAGCATTTTAAATTTCCTGATATGAACAATAATGGTATTGAACAAAACAGAAAGTTTCCAAAGCGAACTTCAAATTAGAGTATCTTAAAATTGATCAAGGGGAAATAAAGCATATACAAATTTTGTCAGTGAAATTAATTAATACGAAAAAAAGAAATCACTAAAAATGAACGTTAAACAAAATAACAGAAATGACGATCCTGGGGGCGTGAACTGCTATTTTGAAAGTCATATACAGCATTATTCATTGTATCTCTCTTTTGTCTTGAAACCAATGAACACAGATTTTCTACTCATGCTTACTCCCTTTAAAATATGAAAACACTTTAAGAATAAAATTTGAAAAAAAACAATGTATCAGTACATTTACTGTAGCCGAATAAAAGTGTGCTGTCTTGTTGATCATTAAGGTTTGATGACATAAACTCTTTAAACATGATCTAAAATGTCCCTTTCTTCTTTATATTTTAAACAGTGATATTCTATGATCTTGATTTTATACCAATTACTTTTAATATTCCTTATTTAGGTGTTATACAAAATGATAATCAACCACATTTCTTTATTGAAACTTAATAAGTTTTACATCATGAGAAAGTGAAAGTGCTTAATTATCATTGGTGGTACATGCATCATAGTCAAAGAACGAACACTAGCTAAGGGGTTGTATAAGATATTTACTAAGTTCTTAAAGCGGAATTCAAAGAGTCTGTGGTGTTTTTTACTTGCATGCTTTATATGAAGGCATTAACCAAACGCGATTTTCTTTTATATAGCAGAAAATATAAATTTAAATTTAATCGAACGTTTTATTTGATGGTTACTACATGAAGTTCCCTACATACGATTACAGGAATGGGGGCCAAAATGGCTATTCCCGGCTACCGTTTGAGTCTTTGCGGGATAAATCAGGATAAAATCGAATAAATTACAATAATGCATTAATTAAAGGTGAGAGAATACTATTCATTTTCATTAAAGTACAACTTTAAATTAGAGCTGACTACATTATTTGCGTGGTATAATGATATCATTCAAAGCTGAATTATCAGGTTATAATATGAACACGTGGTAGATGACGTGTCTAGAGGTAGACCTTGTTGTCTGAATGTTAAGGAACCTGTTGTAGATGCTAAAAATTACGTTCAATGCAGCTATACAAAATATATGTGGGAGATAGAGGAGAATCAGTCACATAGGCAAAAAATATGTGGCAGAGTAAGGGGTTAAAAGCGTCCAAAACAATGTACTGTTAAAAACTTAGCAACACAGACATGCCAAGCGTACCAACCAAACACAAAGAAGTAAAAATAAAAGCCCATCAAAACACTGCGCCTGTTCAATAAAAAAACCATTAATCTCCAAAATAAAGTCAATCACATATGTGTGTTTTAAAATACCTTTCCTTTAAATTAGCTTTTTGTAATAAACCAGCAATGTGCAATAAAAGAAACAGTTATTAAATTGTACCTCCGATTTTACTAAAATCTCTTCATTGAGTAAAATAGTGTTAAAAGTCTATTTTTAAGGAGCTTGCTACATGATTGTCGATGCGTGACCGGTCCATTTGATTAAGTGTCAACTGATTTTATTATTTCTTCTAGTTTCTGATGCCTACATCACAATTCAATTGTTGTTGATACATCCTACGCCTAATTAGAATTTAAACTATAAATATACTAAGTAAACAGCAGAAAGGCATAAATTGCTAAGAAAGCATTACACATGTCTGCAGAAACTGTCTTGTGGAATGATACGTCACAGGTCATGCTGGACCTCTTTCCTGTCTTCAACCCAATGGACGCATATTGTCTACTAATGCCTTCTAGTTTTGTAGTATAGTAACTGCTTTATTGCGAAATGAAGAATCCGTTTAAGCATACTACGGATAAAGTATGAAAACTCTTTAAGAATAAAATTTTATAAAACAATTTATCATAGCATTTGCTGTAGCGGAATAAATTGTTGCTGACTTGCGCGTTATTAAGGTTTGCTTACATTAAATATTTTAAAATGATCTAAAATGTCCCTTTCTTCTATTTATTTTAAACAATATAGAGTTTAATCAAACTTATGTCAATATTTATTTTCTATTGCTGATGCCAATTATGTCACTTGCTTAGTGTAAGTTAGTGTTTAAATTAATACTTTAAAAGAAGCCAATATTTCGTTCAAAAGTATTTAGACAGATACAATTTAATTATCAGCAATTTGTGGTTCAGAAAATAGCTGTTAATGTGTCTGATTAGTATTAAACTCAGTTTCCATGCTCTTGAAGATCTGTCGAGTTACTTTGAATACTGCTTATTTAGGCACTACAGCGTTTGGCGGTGGTGGTGTTACAGTGTGGGGAGGCTTTTCATACGACTGTAAACTGAATCTGTATGTGGTTGATGGGACAATGAGAGGGCAGAAATATCAAAATGACGTCACTAACGCTAATATTGTGCCACATTTTGACAATCATGCACTTGGTAACAGACCCATCTTTATGGATGACAATGCAAAACCTCACCGAGCTGCAATTGTACGTGATGTTATCGAAAGGGAAGCTATTGAGCATCTTCCATTGCCATCCATGTTACCCGATATGAATCCAATTGAACATTTGTGGGATATCATTGGCCGTAAAATCAATAGCAGAGCACCTGCTTGTCCAAAAGTCCAAGAACTACATGTTGCCATTCAAAATGAATGTCAGAATTAACCACATGCTACACTTCGTCGTTTAGTCAACAGCATGAGGAGGAGAGTTAATGAACAGGTACCGGAAGCGTGGATATTACACGACTTACTGATTACTTTGCGTTTAACACATTTCAAAGTGACTTTTCATTCCCTGAACGTTGACCTGTGATGATATGTTTACTTAAAGTTCATGAAATTGAAGTATGCAATCAAACTTATTTTTTAACAAATGAAAGTTATATTTGCACTGTTTTTGATATCTTTGCTTTAATAAGTAGATCGACTGTAAACATGTTGTTTGTATGTTTCATTTGTCATTAATGTTCAATAAATTGTCATATCTTTAAAAAAATTAAAATATAAAATCTAAAATGAATCCCTGGGAAATAATAGGATGTTGCCTAACTTATGGCGAGGCGTATAAATTGTTTGTTCTGATCTGTTATTTTGTAGAGCCACAGTTGCCATCAACGCAATTGGCTTTTAACTGCAAGTAACCATATAACGTCACCCACTAAGGCCCATGGCCAGACTTCCATATTCTAATCTATCATTTCTTTATCAAATGGTTCCCTTATCAACAATAATATACATACTGTAATACTTGTAATGAATTGTTTTAATGTTAACTTTTCTCTCTATTACGACCCTACGAAGGCTGAGCCTTTTTTTGCCTACATTTCTGCATGTGTATGTGGGAGTCTACTGTAGGGAATACTGCACATACAATGAAACGTTTCGATAAATTTTTATTTGTGCTGTCCGCTATATAGAAATAAAATTATATTTGATAAAGTCTTTACAATGAGTTTTTATTTCTTTTTAAATCGACAGCACACATTTATTTTATTGCTTTAGAGAGTATATTTTATTTCAATTGATCATTGTTAGCCACTGTACGACTTTAACTGTACTTTAAATCTGTAATTAACGGTTATTGAGCAAAATCTATCTTTTATTGAGGGATACTCTATTGTATTTGTCCCTTCACAAATTGATAAGGGATATTTGTTTAAATGTTTTTGTGCTTTTATTAGATCTTATTACTGCCCAGGTTGCATCTATCTATCAACTTAGCTCAAAGTTTTGTTTGGTAATTTATATATGAGGAACATTCGTTATTTCACCTAAAAAAAATTAAACGAAATAGTAAAACTTGTTGCGTATTTTTCTACGATAAAACCTCTCCATAAAACACCTGATTTAAAGACTAGGATGCCTGTTCTCAGTTAAGGTCTGCCATATAACACATTCAAGCAGACTCTAAGTTTAGTTTATGCCTTCTTTGTATTTATCATTCTTTCAGTCTGATGTATGTAATGTGTATCTATTTTGATTTTGATTTATCGACTTGATAAACGTAAACGTCTTAAAATATATAAAAAAGTCATCAAAAGTTATTAACGTATACTAATCAAATTTGTACCTAACTTTCAAAAATACATATATATGATACGTGTAAATTTAATGTCTATAATATCACGAAACATGATAAAATCCCAAAATAAAACGTATTAATTATAGTTAATTATGATATTCATTATAAAAAATTGACTCGATGTGTGTACACATATATACGTGTGACATGCAAGTGAACAAATTGATCCATCTGTGGCTATTTCTACATTACAAAATCGTTCTTCTTCGTTTTCTACACCTCCTTAATTATTAGTCTATCAATCCTACACTGAAACAAACATTTCCAATCTTCACTGTTAATGTTGTTAATCTTCATACGTCCATCAGCATCAAGTAAAGTAAGATCAATATAGAATGAAGCGTAACCGGAACAAAACATGAGTTAAAACCCTGTTTTAACAATGCTTAGACGTTGGTTGCATACAACATTATCCTTCGTTTAGAGGAGGAAAAGATATCAAAAGAAGCAATTATAAATGTACATCAGTTACCGTGTAAAAGCAACAGATAATTACATTATTAATGGCATAACGCCATGTTTAAAAAAACAATGGTTGTTTTCTGTAAATATTCTTTTATTGTGTTTCAATAAAGTACTCACCCCTTCGGATATATCTAGAAAACATAAACCAGAATGTTTTACTTGTAATGCTTTATAAGTATAATCTTATCAAACAATTGTATTGACAAAAGGTGTTTTATAGCGTTGTTGATGTAGTTTAGCAAATTCGATTACATGTAATTCATAAGCTGGTTTAAAGTATAAGGAGATTAATAATTAATCAACTTATTTTGCCCGTGTAAGAGGGTTTTTAATATGTATGATATCTTCATAACGGCATACATTAGATATGACAGTAGACATTTTAAAGCAACTGCTGATGATTAAACCAAATGATAGTTCATATTCGCAATTCCGAATAAAATGGAAGAAAGACCATCCACATTCCCCAATAAAAAAGAAAAAAATAAGGCGAGAACCAAGCAATAAACTAACAAATTTATTGATCCAAATGAGTTAACAGTTATTCCTTTTAATGTTGCAACCAACATGTTATTTAATGTAACTGTCAAAGTGCAATACATGTAACTAATGGGGTAAAACAAGAGAAAGAATGCAGAAAAGTGTAAAAATAAAATATAAACAGCTAATCCAACTGGTTCTATTTAACCATTTCTGTTGTCAGCGTTTTATAATCGTTTTGTGAATATTAAAGCATCGTGGAATTGGTATATAGATATATAAATTCAGTACGCAGCAAATGTTTATATCAATGAATGTACAACACATTGTTGGGAGTTTGATTTTAGAACTTAAATGCGGTGTAATATATTGTTCGTTAGAGTTTGTTAGAAAAGGGGCATATCTCTATAAGAACTTACTATTTAGTTGATACAGTTAACCAATACTATAAAATTGCACTGCATGGTTACCAGCATCATGAAACTGACGAACGATGTAGTAACACCATAAGTACTTACTTCTAATTAAAACAATACGATTATGACATGATACAAATTCCAAAAATCTTTATTGACATTACAATTAATATATCAATTTTCTATACCATAAACCGCTGCTGACTAATAAGCTGTTCAAACGCTTTAAGTTAGTTAATGCGTGCCTCAGTGGCCGAGTGGTTTAGTTAGTGAGTCATCTACTATTGATCACGTGCCTGTCAACCCTGAGGTTGCGGGTTCGAGTCTCACTGCTGCAAGCAGTTCATGCTGACTCCAATTTTAATTGACAAGGAATACAGTCTTCCTACCAGAGGTCGGAGTATTCTCCAGGTACTCCGACGTCCATCCGGATCCAAACTTATAGCCACAATATACCTGAAAAATTGCTGAAAGTGGCTTTAAACAACATTTAAATAAACAAACAAATACATAAGTTGATGTCATTTCGTATGGCCGTGCAATAGTCATTACAATCTTATCTATCGTTTTAATTTACTATTAGACTTATCATATAGACAAAACTCATTCTTTTGATTCAATTTACGAAGGTTTTTGAAAAATTATTTTCAGCCATATAGATTTGACCCTAAAACGTCTATTAAAGTTTCGTTTTTCAAAATGTTTAACGATTCTAAAGTCTTTAGTCAATACGAATTTTAAAAGCTATACAAACATTTAATATAAAAAACTTCGTATTTTTATCCTGAGATATTTACACTCATTCCATTTAAAACGAAAAATTCTGACAAACAGAAATTTGTTCTTCAAATTTTACAATCCCTTCATTAAAGACAAGAAAAACACTGGAGCACGCTCCATTAATTTAAAACCACAGAAAAAGCTTAATCTACATCATTCTTAGACGTACACCTGCAAAATGACACCTACGGTCTTTTTAGCACAAGAATTTATGAAAAACGAGACGATTTTAATTTCAAAAGTAAAGCTTTCCCGCTCTTATGCAGCAATATTCCAGCTTTTCCTGCATACGGTGTCTATATTTTTCAATTGATCAGGTATGCACAAGATAGCAGCGAGAATACTTATTTTTTCATACGTCACCAATTTCTTCTGGATAAACTTACAAACAACGGTTACAGGAAAAATTACTATAGATATCATTTCATTCTTGAAAAATATTCCACCTCGTTAAAAAATATGATTGTAGATTGCTTTCTAAATTTTTGAATTCAGGACTGCGATGCTTAATGGATACAACTATTACTGACTAGTGGTATATGATACCCATCAATTTTCTGCAACATACCAACTCGTATACTGCAGTAAAAGAAGCGGAAGGTTAGGCTTACCATAAACCTGCTACAAAACCTGGCTTAAATAACCATTTCTTTTGAAATGATTGTAGTTGCTATATTTTTGGATTGTTGGTTCCAACGCTTGCCATTTCGTTGGACTTTTTGACAGTTTCTTTAGTGTTCGGTTTTTGTTATTACCTTCATTCTTACTTATTTCCCTACAATGGCCTTATGAGTTTAAAAAAATATATGGTACTTCACAAATGCACCCATAATCACTTTGTTGACATTAACTTATATATTGTATATAATTTTATTGGTTAACTTATCGATACTTTCTTCAGTTTTACTTACTTCCTAAAAACAAACAAATAATACAGAATATAATTGCATGAACTGAGGTGTACTAACAAGCATGATTAGAGTGACTTTACAAACTATTAACTAAAGTATCTTTTGTGTAATGCAAAATTTGTGTAAAATCTCTCGTGGATAATACATAATGATAATAAAATCTGATTAGACAAGAACTTACATTATAAAGGATAGACAAACACAAGGAACATAAAAAATTTGAAAAAGGAAACATGTGCTCAATATATATTCAATTTCATACGTGAACAATAAAATGAACACTGTAGATAAAAAAATGGTCGTTACATTTATACATGCTCATTACACTTACTATTCTGACTCATGCCTAAAACATTTGATATAACTCCATTTTGTTTAAATGTGAAGGAATTCGTAATTTTTTTAATAGTTTCACATATTTCTAAGATATAGGTATTCATTGTCACACTTTTTGTGTATATATTTTTTGTGTGTAGTGTTATTTTATATATATTTTATACATATTATAATTGACTTTTCCCTAGACAAGACAATGAGTAACTCGACGGGTGTCTAATTAGAGGCAGGCACTGCTTACTCGTCCGGAGCACCTGTGTGCACCCATGGTTTTTATTGGGTTCGGGTTACTCTCTTTCTGTGTTTTATGTTTTTGAATTTTGTGTTGTGTTTGTCTATATCCGGATTTGTAACTGTCCCTTGGTTTTTGGCTCTTGTTGTTCGGTCGGTTTTCTTTGCTACTTTCTTATAGAATGATATACTTATCGTTACTTCCATGACTTGTACATACTCGCTGAAAGCAAACCAAATAAAAAGTATAGATAATTGCACGAATTGACGTGTATAACATGCACAATGGGATTCACTTCTAATTTATTCCCTATCGCAATCGAAAATGTATCTCTGTTTTCTAATGGAATGGAAATTTGACTTTGATCTAAAATCTTGGACATTGCTCCAGCATGTATTTATAATCTATTAAATATGATATTCGTTTACAGTTCTTGCGACAAGGAACGTTCAATTACTAAAGGTAATATTCAGGTAAATACAATGAATGGGATATAACTTATTTTATGACATTTCAAACTTAATTCTTCTCAAATAAAAAAGGATTATACATAAGTACAACACCTTTCCCCATCAATTATTTCTTAAATATCGTGAGCACAAAGCCGTACCCCAATAAGTTATTTCTTGTTTACAGTGAGTACAACACAACACCCCATTAGTTATGCTTTAAATACCAGGAATACAGCACAATACCTTCATGAGATTTTCTTAAATACCAATACAACACCATACCCCAAGAGCTATTTCTTAAATAACAAGAGTACAATACCATAACCCTATGAGTTATTTTTTAAATATCATGGATACAACACTATTCCACGGGGGATACATGCATTTCTTTAATATCACGAGTTCAATGCAATACCCCTTTGAATTACGAGTTCATCATACCCCAATCAGTTATTTCTGATATGCAATTAGTACCACACAATAAAAATAACGATTTATTTGCTCACTCGTCATTCGTACCATTTTTGTTACATCCTGATCGAAATATAATTGCTATAATTGGGATATTACCGGCATGGATAAGACATGTGATAAATAAGAGTATCAACGATATGAGTCTAAAATTTTAAATCATAACAAAATTCGGGAAGTTCTACAGAAATCTTATCACTTAAACATGAAGCTTTAACACTTAAAATGTCTTCCTCGTTTTTCGTCTTGGTACAGCACTGTAGTTAAATAGGGCTACTATACTTGTTTTCTTGAAACTGTTTTATTGTTAAATGTGTTAAACAACTTTCCGTGGTTTTAATTACAATTATTCACCTCCTGCTTCGATCTAAGACATCCTTGTACTTTACCGCAATTAAGCCTGCTTGATTCTAAGACATACTAGTACTTTATAACGATTCACTCCCTGCTTAGTTCTAAGTCATACCTGTACTTACTACGATAACTCGTGTTTGGATTTAAGACATACATGTATCTCACATGATTCACCCCTCCTTGGATCAAAGACATATTTGTGCTTTACATCCTATTTGGTTCTAAGACATACATGTACCTGTACTTTATCATGATTCACTCCTGCTTGGTTCTTAGACATACCTGTACTTTACCATAAAATGATTTACCACTCCCTGGTTCTACGACATGCCTGCACTTTATCAAGATTCACATTATGCTTGGTTCTAAGACATGCCTGTACTTTATCATGATTCACCTCTTCCTTGGTTTTAGGTCATACCTGTACTTCATCATGATTCACCTCCTGCTTGGTTCTAAGACATATATCTGTACTTTATCAGGATTCTCCCCTGCTTGGTTCTAAGTCATGCCTGTACTTTACCACGATTCAGCCCCTTGCATGGTTCTCAGACATACTTGTACTTGTCCATAATTCACCCGCAGCTAAGTTCTATGACATACCTATTTAACCATGATTCACCCTTTGCATGGTTCTAAGGCATACCTGTACATTACCATATTTCATCCCCTGCTAGTTTCTAAGGCATACCTTTACTTGACTATGATTCACTCCATGTCTGGTTCTAAGCCATACCTGTATTTAAGGAATGCAGCACACCATCCGCCATTTTTTTAAACTTTCAAGAACATTTATGGTAAATTTAAAAATATTTTTTTCATTGTTAATTCTTAATTTCCATAAAATTTAAATTATAATGAAAGTAATATTTCTATATTATTACCTCAATTTATTTATCGTTGAAATAAACAGTTTTCGCATAAATAAGTTCAGTATTGGCACAAATAATAAAAAAAGGGAAATTTTTAAGAAGGGAGGTAATTTTGACAAAAAATACGATTTGTAGCACTTTCTGACCAGTTATTTCCCAAATGGACCAATAATTTAACTCAGAGACCCCAATTTTTCGTTCCATCACTAAAATGTGTACCAATTGCTTGACATTATATACAAAATTCAGAAAATTGCATTGGGCATAATTTTTGTCATTTTTTATTTTAGTGTTTTTTTTTTATTCTCTTTTCTGTATAATCAATTACAAAATTTAAAATTCAGTGCTCAACTCCTCAAAAATAAGCTCTGAATACCTTATTTTTGTTACTTTGAATTATGATAACTTATGTATAAAAAGAGCTACCTATATACCGAATTTAAAGAACACTCATTTACAAATTCTTTTAAGTTCTTTCAATTCGTTTTTCTTTTCCTGCAACACCTTCACATTCTATATCAATAAAATGTCATCAAAAATACCAAGGTTAATAGAATTCACTACCCCAGACGCGCGTTTCGTCTAATCAAGACTCATCAGTACCAAATCGCTAAGGCTATCTACACCTTGAAAATAGAAAAACCTTAGAATTAAAATAATTTTCGAAATTTCATGATATACTGCAGTAATCTTTACACAGAATATAGATTTATTATTATCTGATAATAAAGGTAGCACACGATATATGAAAGACATCCATTATTATAGTTTTCTTTCTATGTTTGAATGGCGTTAAACGCCACTTTTGTTTTTTAGTTATATCAGTTTGTACTGAGTACCAGCAAAAACACTCGAAAACTGACAATACTTGTCAATTTAGATTGGAGAGGGGCGAACCTGCCCGCATTGAGACTAGAATCCGCCATCTCTGTTTTTACAGGCGATTGATCAAAAGTAGATGAATAACTTTATTCGCCACTCTTCGAGAGAGGACCAAAGTGCCGCAAGCCAATAAAATGTATACATTAGTTCAGGTATCAACAAGTTCATGTGGCACGCCCCTATATAAAGATATCCTCTAGTAAAAGTGATTATAACCTATAAAAAAGGTATCCACTAGTACAGGTGGCACCAACATATATAAAAGTATCCTCTAGTACAGGTGGCACCAGCTTTTATAAAGGTATCGACAAGTACATGTGGCACCAACTCATATAACGGTATGTACTGGTGCATGTGGCATACACTGATAGAACAGGTAAACAGTGGTACAGGTGGCATTGTACCTTTACTAATTTATTTACATGGTATCTTTCAGTGCATATGTTATACATCAATACATACGATATCCACACATATATGTGGTATATACAAATACATATGGTATGTACTGGAATATTTGTTGTGCCGTCTGTATTATTAGATAATAATAAACCCATATTCTCTGTAAAGCTTACTGCAGTATGTAGAATGTGAGTTTTATTTAACACCCAGTCTCTGAGAAAACGATGCAATTTCCTTAAAATGAGTCCACAAGGTAGGTTAACCAATTTTAATGAAACTTTGCAGGCTGAACAGGGTTTATGTGAGAAATCTATACTAGATTGAACAAAAATTTGGGTGTTGTTTTTATTGTAAAACAGCGCCACCTATAAAATACATAAAGATGCCGTTGGAATCATGAAAAAACAAACACTTTTCGTTGATTTAGTTTAAAAAAGTTAAGCAGAGTTTCAAACAATCGTTGATGGAATTAAGCGCTCTTAAGGTGCTTCTTCTAAAAATAAGAACACAATTTTTTTGCCAGTTTTTGTTTTCTAATACAAAATCTACCTCTAAATGATCAAGAATTGGACAAAAAATAAAAACTGGATTTCTATGCCTAATCAAATGAAATTACATTTTGAAGTAGTGCTTTTATTTACAACAAATGACTGTCATATTTTTCCCCATGATCCGTTCTACATACAGTATGATTTTTTTGCTGGGCAATTATTGCATGTTTCCATGGCGACCATTCTAAAATACGATTAATTCCACAAACAATTGACTTTCTTCATAGGAATTTTCTTGATTTTTCTATTGATTAATCTCTATAAGCATAATTAAAGTTCAATATATATATTAATGAATTGATAATAAACAAAAAACTTGCATATTTATTTATATTTTAACATAAAATGAATAAATTACATGTTATTTTCATCATATTTCATTTATGTGATTACCAAAGATTCCAACTAAATATAAGATTTGATGGATGTTGCAATAAGGTAGTTATGTGAACGTACACCCCTTCTTTATATATTCATTTCTGTAACAGCTGTAGAAATAGTAATGGTAACCTTATTTGCTGTATAGATATATATAAATGATAAACTGCAATCAAAGTCAGTGTTTTAGCATCACCTCAAATTACCTCCCATATTTAAACTTTCCATTTCCCGTAAACCATAAACAAACAAGTGGAACTGAAAAACCAAGTGAATTATTGTTTTTGTATAAATATGACTATCATTCATGTGGACTCCCAACATTTAACCCAATAACCTAGCCTTTACACAACATTATCCCAATGTAAGGAAGACAATGAGTGAAGATCACTTGGTTTTTTGCATTGGTCTCCTTACCTTGATTTGATTGAAGAAGTCAAAAAGGTTGTTACTAAAAATGTGAAGCAATTTATGAAATAATTTGTGGGGGTGAAACAATTATCAGATGAATAAGTAAGTGACAAGCTTAGAAAACATAGAAACCCAGATGGAACTAGAAAGTTGTGCCAAGTGAATGGCTATCGTGCAATCAAAATTCAAATACGCAGTCTCTTTGGCATATTCACTATAAAGTAAGCAAACATGGAATCATCTGTCGAGTTAAAAAAAATCGTGGATAGCTGAGGTTAATGTTTCAGATGGTCCTGATTTTCTGAACATATTGAAATTGTGGAGAGTAGAGATAGAAATGAACATATTGACCAAAGAAAGATAATGGAATGACTGTTTTATTCCTAAATACTGTACACATTCTTTTAAAGAATCCACATATGAACAGACTCTTGATTTTAATGAATTCTTAATAAATTTATAGATAAATATAGTTCGATTTTTATGCGTTTTAGTTAGCTTTCCTGGACTAGAGGTCCATGTCAGCTTTTGTCATCACTGTGCATCCATCATCATTGTCGTAGTCTAATATTTTTTCCAGAAATCCTCTCCTAAACTGCTGAAATGATTTAACTGAAACTTGACCAGTCACATCAAAGTGTCATCTATCAAGTTTGTGTTTGTTAAGTTTGCCGGTGTCATATAATTGCAGGTGTGGGTCCGCCCTGACCCTAATGTTAATATTTTGGGTCCTCTTTCGATCGATTTTTGTCTAAAACTAAAAAAGGTCAGTGTATTTTAGTGCTCTGATGATAATATCATCTTTAGCATAAGCGGCCTTCAGATATAACGTCAGGTCAGTAACATTGGGTTTCAACGGTGACAGCGTTGAAATTTGATGTAGGATATTATCTAGCTATAGACTAACCATTTAGTAATATAGATAAGTTCAAGAAGACCAAAAGTATTAGGACGTCGCTCCCTTTATGACGTTCAATGTTTACATGTGTCAAATATTGCACCAGAAGACCAGGTTATAGGTTCGAGGTGGAACATTTTATCAGTAATTGCACTGTAAACTCCTGTGTAGGCTACTTTTTTATAAATTTAATAGCCCCATCATAAATTGTACAGTTTACAGGTCCGACTTTCTAAGTTACGTTTAAGCCACTGACCCATGAAATTTATTATGGGTCCGAATATCTTATTCAACTTTTTGCATAGCCCTGGAGCCCTAAAATTTACAGTTTACAGGTCCACTTTTCATATTAATTTTATGGCCAGGACCCATGAAATGTACAGTTTACGGTCTGCCATTTTCTGTCATTTAAAAGCCTAGGAAGTTGAACACATATGTAAACAGACATGACTGCAGAAATGATCAAAATATACGCAGAAATTTTTAGAAATAATGATACTCGTTGGACTATTAGATAATACAGACATTGATCTGAGGTAAAGACTATAAAGGCCATCGATTTAAGACTTGTGCATATAAGACTCCAGGCATATTTACAAAGATCAACGATGCGATCACTTTCCTTTCCCATTTCCGTACAAATTATGGTGACACTTAGAGTTTATGTCACTTACAGCGTCCATATTGTAAATGGTGTAATGGATCTGCTGGTCTTCTTGGAATCCTTTCTGAAGTGCAAACAAGATATGAAGTCCCCCAAGGTATTGAACTTTATTGTCATTTACAATTTTTTTTTCCATTTTTAAGGTCTCCATCTAGTATATCCGAGTATTGACACAAATTACTGTATTTAATAATCAGTATTTGAACCCATATAAAGCATATATTCGAATTTAAGTTATTGTGTAGAACGTACTTGAATATTCATATTTGAAAAATAAAAATAAAGAAGGAAAAACGACCCGTACACGTAAATTGTTCCGACCCATTCTTATACGGGCGGACTATAAATTATAAAGACCCCGGACCCAAAATGTTAGTTTTGTGTATCCGGCTGGATGTGTAAATTGGGGGAACCTATAATTATACGTACGACACCGGTCAAACAAATGGCTGTCATCCGTAAAAATAGAACATTGTGGCCAAACATAGCTTTTGGCAATATCTCAAAAATTACAAAAATCCTACATTTATCTGAAATATTGGAAGGATCAACATGTTCAGAAAGATAATATTGACCTGTCTGCAATTTTTAAAAATGATCTTAAAACTAATGTTGGAGTTTGCATGTTGATTTTTCCCAATTTTTACATTTAAATCAGTGTTGAAGCCTATTTTTCAGAAATTGCTTAATGAATTAAATTCCAATATGGTAAGAATCATCATTTTGGTGCTTCCAGTCATGTTTTTGTAGTGTATTTGAAAACAAAATAGGCAGATTTGCTTAAAATGTAACATGGGCATAGACTGTTGGTATTTGCATATCTTTAAAACATTTTTCTGAAACTTGGCAGTGTACATTTGTTTAAAATGGGGTTTTTACAATATTGGCCTATAACTTAACAACCATAGCAGATAGAGAAAATTGTTATTGATAAAATGTTCACCTAGTTATGGTTTACAACAGTTAACTTATAATGTATTTCGATAAAAAAATAACTTTTAGAGCTCAGCAACCTAAATAATGAAAACACAGGCAAATTATCTCCCTTTATAAAAGTAAAAAAGAGAATATTTATGAATTGTTATGACTTTATGTAATTATAAACTTCACAATATGTTTATTTGTTTATATGTCTCATAAACCAACAGTATAGTTGGAAAATATTAGCATTTTCATAAGCTGCAATTTATTTGAAAGAAGCATTAAATATTGAAGTAATAGTACATGTAAATGTAATATCCTCAACAGAATATTGGACTTATTTATTGTGCAAAGGTTTGTTTTTTATAGATTAAAATGACTTAGTCTGCAGTTTAATTAACTATGACTATAAAAGAGTGGTGTAAAATTATGAAATGTTTTTGTAAAATAAACTATAGCTTGGCACTAAGATCAATATTTTATTGAAAAAAAAATGAAAAACGGGGCAACTTTGTGGTATGCTCATATATACATGTACCTGACATCATTTGCCCAGCAATTTCATACCATCAATTAATAACACTAATAGGGTTCTATAAGAGAGAACCAGTGAATTAAGAAAATATTCACTGAAACGCATCCTACAGTGATTTTGAATGTGTGCATATTTTGGCTTTTTCTAGATATGGGTTTGTCTCCCCTTATTTCCTTATTTTGTCCGAAAACATAATTGTGTTTTTTTCAATGAAAGATAAAACACAATTGTACCTTATTCAAGACATAATATGTTTTCTTTGTAATTAGTTGTCTCAGTTGAAAATTTTAGCTGTCGAAAATGTGATATTTTCATGAAAAAAAAATGTAAAAAGCAAGAAAACTGGTTCCTGGTACTTAACAGGCCATTGCAAAAAACGGTTTGGATACCAGAGGAAATATTTTGTCTAAAGCATCTTTTGTAGTGCCTTCATCACAAAAAAATTTATCTAAATTGGTTGACCCCCTTGTGGACAGTTTTGCATGGTTTTTTCAGAGACTGGGTGTTAAGTACAAGTGTGTCTTAGAACCAGACAAGGAGTAAATCTCGGTTTAGTAAAGGTGTGCCTAAAAACCTAGCAACGAATGAAATATGGTAAAGTACGGGTATGTCTGTGAAGCATGCAAAGGATGAATTTTGGTAACATTGGTATGTCACAAAACCTAGAAGGGGGTAAATAATGGTCAAGTACACGTATGTCTAAGAACCATGCATGTGGGTGAATCATGATAAAGTACAGGCATGTCTTAAAACCAATAGAACCAAGCATAATGTGAATCTTGATAAAGTACAGGCCTGTCTTAGAACCAATCAAGAAAGAATCCCGATACAGTACAGATATGCCTTAGAACAAAGCATTAGGTTAATCATAATAAAGTACAGAGCAGGAGTCAACATGATAAAATACAGGTTTGTCTTAGAACCAAGCATGAGGTGAATGATGGTTCAGTACAGGCATGTCTTAGAAAGAAAAAGAGGTGAAACATGGTAAAGTACAGGCATATCTTAGAACCAAGCAGGGTGAATCATGATAAAGTACATGTATTACTTAGAACTAAGCAGGAGGGCATCATTATCAAGTTTTGGTATGACTTAGAACCAAGCAGGAGGTAAATTGTGATTAGTACAGGCATGTTTTTGATGCAAGCATAATATGAATCTTCATAAGGTACATGCATATCTTAGAACCAGGCAGTGGTAAATCATATCATGGTAAAGTACAGGTATGTCTTAAAACCAAGCAGAAGTGAATCATAGTCAAGTACAGGTATGTCTTAGAACCAAACAGGTGGTAAATCATGGTAAAATACAAATATGTCTTAGATCCAAGCAGGGGTGAATCATGTGAAATACATGTGTGTCTTAGATCCAAACACCAGTTATCGTACTAAAGTACAGGTATGACTTAGAACTAAGCAGGGGGTGAATCGTTATGAAGTCCTGGTGTGGCATAGAATCAAGCAGGGATAATTGCGGTAAAGTACAAGGATATCTTAGATCAAAGCAGGAGGTGAATAATGGTAATGAAAAAAACCGGAAAGTTGTTAAATGCATTTAACAATAAAGCAGTTCAGAAATACAAGTACGGTAGCCGATTTAATTACAATGCTGTACCAGGAAGAAAATCTTGAAAGAAATTTCAAGTGAAAAAGCTTCATGTTTGTCATCACAAGATTTTTGTAGAACTTCCCGAATTTTGTTATAATTGGAAGATTTTAGCGTTACAATCGTTGATATTCTTATATATCACACGTCTTATACCTACCGGTAGGATAACAATTATTACAGTTATATTTTGATCAGGATGTAACAAAAATGGTATGAATGACACGAACCATATTCGCGTATTTAAATTTTGAATATAACAACACAACGGTTAATGCTCAGAAGATTGTTTTGTTTGAATAGAGTTAGCAACTGTCAACATTTTGAGCTTTTGATAGTGTCCCGTTTTTATTAGAGGATGAATCCAAGGAATATGGAGAAAACTCCGACTTTCGGCATAAAAAAGATTGACAATCATCGTCAATTAACTTTCGAGTCTAGCGCACCATGCTCGAACTCGCGGTGTTGAAATGCCGATTATCCCTACCAACTTACTATTTTAACCACTTGACCTACGAAGAATCCTAACGCGGTTAGCACGCTGTTAGTCCCCGAGGGTATAACCAGCCAAGTTGTCACACTTCGATGCCTGGTGACCGAATTAGGCTGCCATAAGCCTTGAGTTTTTACAAGCCTGTCCTATAGATATCTTGGTTAAAATATAGTTAATATTCCATTCACCCCGACATATTTCAAATGAACAATATTGGGCTGATTTATAGACAAAAGGCTCCTAGATGCACGAATCGCTACGCTGTAATAAATTTTTAAAAAGACCTTTAAAATATAGATACCTTTAAAAGCATTTTAGAACGCTATTAAAATTGGGCAAGGGTTTAGCATATTTTTAAAGTTTGTTATAATTTTTTTTAGGACATGCAAAGTACTAGGTTTTTAGAACCACAAGTTAAAATGGGCAATGCCTCTTTTAGGCATTTTCATTATTTTTTTAGGTATGGTTGCTTAACAACCATAATCTTTATTTCGTGGGTAGTGTTCCAAAATAATATATATTATGACTAAACATGCATGTTTGCGTTAGATTTATTATTATTAAAAGATATTTTAAGCAAGGTTTTACAAACAAAGAAATAATTCAGTCGTTAAATGAGGCACATGGGTTAAAAATAAGCCTGTCACTGTCAAACAAATTTACTAATAATCTGATTGATTACTTGAGTATTTAATCTTTAATTTCGAATCTAAACTTGAATATAAAATTTCGAATTTCGAAAATCGATCTTGAATCTTGAATGTCGAATGAGGTTTCTAGGCTTTCATAGAATAATAATGGTCCTTTTTCCCTTATAATAACATTTAATCTTTCATCAGGTTTACTAATACCTTTGGTTTTAAACATCCATAGGAGCTATAATTCAATTACTGTTTCTATTTATAAACAATGCAGGGTTCAAACAAAAATTATATTGAAGGTATGTTATCTTGCGATATATTTTATTGTCTTTAAGTCCTTCGAGCAGTATTGTGCATATATTCAAAATATGTACAAAAAAGAGCACAACTTTACACAAGAACGATTTTTTACTCTACCACTTACTGAAAAGTATGCAAATAAATTGTTTGTTTAGGTCTTGAAATAAGGGTATTTTTTATCATAAGTGTCCAAGCGTAGTGTTTTTTTATCTTATATATTTGTTTTGTTTGCCTCATAAGCTTCTGTACATTCATGTTGTTAAGTATTATAAAAGATAGGAGTTGGGACGCTTTAACCGCTAAATTGTTTGATGCGACTGTTTTCATCTCCGCTGTTATTTTGTAGAGCTATTGTTAATGTACTTGTGTTTGCAATCCACGCAATAGGCTTTTTGCATGCAAGTAACAATATAACGTCTCCCACTAATACCCGAGGGCGTACTGCGGTATTTTAATCTATCAATTCTATATCAAATGGTCCCCTTATTCAAAATAATAGATATAATTAATAAACCTTTCTCTTTTTAAAGACTCGGCAACGACTGAGCCCTTTTTGCCTACATTCCTGCACTCGTATGTGAGGAACCCATTGTAGGACTACCCCACATCAAATAAAAAGTTTGATTCAATTTAAATTTGTACTGTCCGCTACATATAAAAAATAAGTTTGTAAATTCTTAATGAGTCCGTATTTTTTAAATCGACAGTATACATTTATTTAGTCGCTTTGGAGAGTGTATATCTCAATTGATCATCCTTTAACACGACTTTAACTGTGATTTAGACCTGACGTAAATGGCATTTTGAGCAAAAAACTACCTATTATTCCGGACAGTCGATTTCATTTGTCCTATAAAATATTATCCTCAAAATATTTAGTTTGCTGTAATGTTTTTCATAGTTTTGTCAGATGTTGTTACTCCCCCGGTTCAATCTATCAAGTGAGTCCCAAAGTTCTGTTTTGTAATTTCATGACGAACATTACTTTATTTCAAATGAACAATAAAAACGAAATAGTCAAGATTGTAGCGTATTGTTCTAAGATCTATAAGACCTGATCGAAAGACTAGGACGTCTTTTCTCAGCTAAGATCCGTCATATAACACATTCATATCTCTCTTTTTACCTGCCATTCTTTCAGTCTGATGTATGTAAAGTGCAGTTAAGTTAATCCTTTAATTTAATCGTTTGTTTTTTGTTTATCGGCTTGATAAGTCTTAAAATAAATAAACCAAGTCATGAAATGCTATCAAGGTATATTAATCCAATTGGTATGTATTGCTAATACATTCAAAGATAAGTGTATATTCAAAGCTATTATACTATACAAGAATGTCAAAATGCCCAATAAAACGCGTTAATTATAATTGACTATCATATACATTATAATCATTTATATTGATCAGGAAAAAATATAATAAGGTTGATTTGATGTTTCTACAGTTATATACATGTGACATAAAAGTGAATAAATTCATCCATCTGTGTCCTTTCTAAAATACAACCAGATTGTTCTGCTTCGTTTCCTACACCTCCTTAAAATACCATCCATCCGTCATTACTGAAACAAACATGGCCAGTCTTTACTGTTTGGACTAAATTTATTTCAGGCAATTTAGTTAATTGAAATATTTTTAGGCGCAATTAGAAAATTAAATCAATATAGAATGGAGCGTAACTTTGAGTTAAACCACGTTTTAGCAACGCCAATACGTTGAATGCATACAACGTTATCTTTCGTTTATAAAAGACTATATAAAGACATAAAAAGTTTCATCTATGTAACACCTCTGCTGAATTAGCAAAGTAAAATCCGACGACAATTCATTTGAACAATTATAACTATACATTAAACATAGCTATTATATGTACTATGAACAGTCAGAAATGGTAACGACAATATAGATGCAAAACACAAAAAGAAGGAGGCATGAAATGTTAAGGCCGATTGTCACCGTGTTACAGAAACAGATTTTACAATATATAAATGATTATTGGCATATTGACGTGTTTTGAATTTAAGAACAAACAATGGTTGTTTTCTGTAACCTATCTTATAGCTGTTGTTTTTTTGCAATAAAGTACGTACCATTTAGGACATCTCCTAGAAAATATAAAACAGAATGTGCAATGTTGTATAAAGTATAACATAAGAATACAATTGTATATCTTGATTGATAGAAGGCCTATTATAGCGATGTTGGTGTAGTTTAGCAAACTTAATTACATATAATACAAAAGAGGCTTTAAAGTATAAGGAAATAAAAAATTAATCAACTTATTTTGCCCATATAGGAATGTATTAAATATATATCAGCATACATTTGATGTGACAGAAGACATATTAAAGCAGACTGATGATGAATCAAAAGAAATCAAGCAAAGACAATCCACATTCCCGAAAAAAACAACGATAAAATATGGCAAGAAAAAGATTTAAACAAACAAACACGGAACTCCAAATAGGTTATCAATTCTTCCTTTTAATGTTGCACAAACGTGTTATTTAATGCAACTGTCGAAGAACAATACATGTTATAAATGGGGTACAATAAGAGAAAGAATTGGATGCAATGTAAACAGATGCGTAAACACTAATTAGTTATTGATTATTGAGTTATGACGACGATATAAATTCCATACGGCAAATTTTAATCCTACTGGTTCTATTCAATCATTTCGTTGTCAGCGATTTACCATCATTATCTGTATGAAAACTGCATGAAATTGGTATGGTGACATATAAATTCATTACAAGGTAACTGCTGAAATGTTGACGATCTTTCATATAATTGTCGTTCACTTACTTAGAAAACGCACATATTTCTATGACCAATAACCATTTGGATTGATGCTCATTTTTCGTACTTCTATTCTGAGATATTAAGATGTAATGCATTTCATTTAAAAATTAAAATACTTACATTACAGGGACAGACAAACATAACGAAGAAAAAAATAAAAATTAAGAAATCAAACTCGTGTACACCCTTGGAGTGAAAACAGGTGCTGTAGAAGGTTAAGCTTTTCTTTCATTCTAATGAACGACGGTCAGTATAAAAAAGGATTAATAATTATACGGTTTTTCTAATTATTTCATGCATATTCACAAATATAGAAAGTAAGTATAGCCTGAGGTCATGAATATAAGAAGACGATCCGGATTCGATAAAGAAATTGCTACAATTAAACGTTTTTACCAGGTTATGTTTTATAACGTATTCCATGGAGAGAAATTAGAGCCAATAATATTAATTTGAGGATACCGTTTCGTCATAAAAATATAAAATATAAAATTACAAAGTCTTAGCAGACAGAAACCTCAGGAACACATCAGGCAACAGTACCTCAAATTATAAAACAAACAAATAAACAACAAGAACCCGTATGAATCCTGAGATATGTTAAAATACGCTATATGCTTATTACTCCTTTTCGTTTCAAGATTTATAACATCTAAAATTGTAAATTTTAATTCTCACAGAATTCTACGATTCCAATATAGTAATCGTCATAATAAACATAAGGATTTATTGTGTAGTGTTATTTTGTTATTTTGAATTTCCACCCATAAAGGTAAATCAGAGTATAATGATTCGTATTAAAAAAATACACGTTCAAAACTACATGGATGGGCGAAACATAAGAACACATCAAGTAACAAGCACTCCAAACACGTAAGAAGCAATTCAAAGTATTTACTCGTTTTCTAAGATGTATGGTAAACAAGCAATCTACTTTAAGATTTTATTGTTTTAAGTATTTTATTTTATACTTATTACAATTACTTTGTTGACTGATGCCTAAAACATTTGGTCGAACTTCGTTTTTGTTTTAAAGTGAAAGAAATCATAAATTTTAAATAATCTCACATAATTCAACTATACCACTATTCATCTGAATACTAAATATAATGCTTAATTGTGTAGTGTTATTTTATGCATATACTTATCGTTACTTTCTGGACTTGTACTTACTTGCTGAAATGAAACAAACCAAACAGTATATATAATCACATAAAATGACCTGTACTAACATGCCCAATAGGATTGACATAAATATATGTAATATTAAAACATCTATTTTCTATTGGAATCTGACAAAATATATTGGAACCAACGTCAAATAGGACAAATAACAACCACTCTTTGGATTACAAAATAATTCATATTGTAAGAAACAGAAATATATAAAACGAACAGTCACAACTGAAAAAAAGAAACAAAAAAAACTCCTTTACACACCAGGAGTGAAATCAGATACTTAGGGACGTAAGCATTTTCCGCATCTTTAGCGACAGACGTCAGTATAAAATTGTTTTATAACTGTACAGCTATTTTTGCCATTGTATTAATAGACGCACATAAACACATCAAGTATTCTTATGATATGTCGTGATCAGTATAGAATGTGACGAAGAAATTACATTGTTACTATGAAGGTAAAGGTAAATCAGAGTATAATGATTCGTGTTAAAAAAATCACAAAATTACATGGTCATGGCTGACATAAAACTCAAGAACACATCAAGCAACAAGCACTTAAAACATGCAAGAAACAAATAAGCAAAACGAATCCATATCAACACTGATATACTGTAAGCGATTTTCGTTGGATAAAACGACTATTCAAAGTATTTACTACTTTTC
The DNA here is from genome assembly GCA_944474755.1 of Limnoperna fortunei. Classification (NCBI taxonomy): domain Eukaryota; kingdom Metazoa; phylum Mollusca; class Bivalvia; order Mytilida; family Modiolidae; genus Limnoperna; species Limnoperna fortunei. The sequence continues at coordinate 44,664,173 of OX104119.1, forward strand.
TAAGATGTATGGTCTAAAAGCAATCTACTTTAAGATTGTATTGTTATATACGCTAGTATTTTATTTTTACTTATTACAATAACTTTTTGACTTGTGCCCAAAACATTTGATCGCACTCCATTTTTGTTTTAAAGTGAAGGAAATCCTAAATTTGAAATAGTCTCACAGAATTCAACTATAGCACTATTCATCTGAATACTAAATATAAGGTTTAATTGTGTAGTGTTATTTTATACATATACTTAGCGTTACGTTATAGAGTTGCACTTACTATCTGAATTGAAACAAACCAAACAGTATATTTTATTACATAAACTGACCTGTACTAACATGCACAATAGGATTAAAATAAATATATATAACATTAAAACATCTATTTTCTATTGGAATCTGACAAAATATATTGGAACCAACGTCAAATAGGACAAATAACAATGTTATCTTTTGATTATAAAAGACTTCTATTTGTAAGAAACAGAAATATATACCACTAACGGTCACAACTAAAATAAAGAAACAAAAAACTCATGTACACACCATTAGCAAAATCAGATACTCGGGTATAGAGATTCGTACTAAAAAATTCAAGTTCAAAACAATATGGTCATGGCTGACAGAAAACTCAAGAACACATCAAGTAACAAGTACTCAAAACATACAAGAAACAAATAATCAAAAAGAACCCATATCAACACTGAGATATTGTAAGTAATATTGTTGGATAAAACGACCATTCAAAGTATTTTCTGCTTCTTTTTAAGATATATGGTCTAAAAGCAATCTACTTTAAGATTATTTTTTAAACGCTAGTATTTTATTTTATACTTATTACAATTACTTTGTTGACTGATGCCTTAAACATTTGGTCGAACTCCATTTTGCTTTTTTATGTGAAATAAATCCTAAATATTAAATAGTCTCAAAGAAATCAACTGTACCACTATTCATCTGAATACTAAATATAAGGTTTAATTGTCTAGTGTTATTTGATACATAAACTTATTGCTACTTTCTGGACTTGTACTTACAGGCTGAAATGAAACAAACCAAACAGTATATATAATTACATAAACTGACCTGTACTAACATGCACAATAGGATTTACATAAATATATATAATATTACAACATTTTCTATTGGAATCTGATATAATATATTAGAACCTACGTCAAAGAGGACAAATAACAATCTAATCTTTGGATTAGAAAAGAACTCCTATTGTAAGAAACAGAAATATATACAACGAACGGTCACAGCTAAAATAAAGAAACCAAAAAAAAACTCATGTACACACCAGGAGTGAAATCAGATACTCGGGTATAAAGATTAGTATTTAAAAAATCCAAGTTCAAAACTACATGATCATGGCTGACAGACATTTCAAGAACACATCAAGTAGCAAGCATTAACGACAAACAAGAAACAAATAAGCAAATAGAACTCATATGAAAACTGAGATACTGAAAGTAATATTCTTTGGATAAAACTACTATTCAAAGATTTTACTGCTTTTCTAAGATGTATGGTCTAAAAGCAATCTACTTTAAGATTGTATTGTTTTAAACGCTAATATTTTGTTTTATACTTATTACAATTACTTTGTTGACTGATGCCTAAAACATTTGGTCGAACTCCATTTTTGATTTAAAGTGACGGAAATCATAAATTTTAAATTATCTCATAGAATACAACTATACCACTATTCATCTGAATACTAAATGTAAGGTTTAATTGTGTAGTGTTATTTTATACATATACTTATCGTTACTTTCTAGACTTGTACTTACCGGCTGAAATGAAACAAACCAAACAGTATATATAATTACATAAACTGACCTGTACTAACATGCTCAATAGGATTGACATAAATATATGTAATATTAAAACATCTTTTTTCTATTTGAATCTGACAAAATATATTGGAACCAAAGTCAAATAGGACAAATAACAATCAAATCTTTAGATTACAAATTTTTAAAGAACTCATATTGTAAAAAACAGAAATATATACAACAAACGGTCACAACTAAAATAAAGAAACAAAAAACTCATGTACACACCAGGAGTGAAATCAGATACTCGGGTATAAAGATTTGTATAAAAAAATCCAAGTTCAAAACTACATGATCATGGCTGACAGAAAACTCAAGAACACATCAAGTAACAAGCACTTAAAACATACAAGAAACAAATAAGCAAAAAGAACCCATATGAACACTGAGATACTGTTAGTAATATTCGTTGGATAAAACGAGTATTCAAAGTATTTTTTGCTTTTTTTAAGATATATGGTCTAAAAGCGATCTACTTTAAGATTTATTTTTTTAAACGCTAGTATTTTATTTACACGTATTACAATTACTTTGTTGACTTGTACCTAAAGCATTTGGTCGAACTCATTTTTTGCTTTAAAGTGAAAGAAATCATAAATTTTAAATTATCTCACAGAATTCAACTCTACCACTATTCATCTGAATACTAAATATAAGGTCTAATTGTGTAGTGTTATTTTATACATATACTTATCGTTACTTTCTGGACTTGTACTTACCGGCTGAAATGAAACAAACCAAACAGTATATATAAATACATGAACTGACCTGTACTAACATGCCCACACAGGATTGACATAAATATATGTAATATTAAAACATCTTTTTTCTATTGGAATCTGAAAAATATATTGGAACCAACGTCAAATAGGACAAATAACAATCTTATCTTTGGATTACAAAAGAACTCATATTGTAAGAAACAGAAATATATACAACGAGCGGTCACAACTAAAATAAAGAAACAAAAAAAAAACTCAAGTACACACCAGGAGTGAAATCAGATACTCGGGTATAAAGATTCGTACTAAAAAATTCAAGTTCAAAACTACATGATCATGAACACATCAAGTAACAAGCACTCAAACAATACAAGTTCAAAACAATCTACTTTAAGGTTCTATATTTTTTTTAAACGTTTGTATTTTATTTTATACTTATAATAATTACTTTGTTGACTGATGCCTTAAACATTTGATTAAACTCCATTTTTGTTTTTTTTTAAACTCATGTACATATCTATCGATATCAATATTCAACGGTATACTAAACATTAGGCATAATTGTGTAAGTCTATTTTATGGACATATTTATCACGTTCTTGACTTGTACTTACTGGCTGTAAAACAAAACAATAAAAAGTGTATATAATTGCACCAATTGACGTATACTAACAAGTACAATGCGAGTGACTTTGTAAAATACATCTATTTTTGTAGTGTAGTCTAAAAATGCACATTAAGTCCAACTTGAAATAGTCCAAATAACAAGTTAATCGTTGGATTAAAAAAGAACCCACATTAAGAAGGGCAGACACAAACATTACCCTTGTCTTCTGGTTTGATGACTATTTCTACATTTGATCTTAAGTTTCTTAAGGCAGTTCGTTCGTCAGGAGAGAGATTGTCAAAATTGTTAGTATAAGATTCAACTGTGGTTATGGACAAATCTGCCTATATTCGAGAGGCTGAACGTCGACTGAATGATGACCGGTTTTATACGAAATTAGAAGAGGACCCCACAGAGAAATTCAGAGATGAAATAACTAAGGAATTAACCAAAATGAACACTCTAGGCTATATTGATGATAAAACTCTCGAAGACCTAACACCAGACAATCCAAAAAGCCGGCAGATTCTACCTTCTTCCTAAAATTGACAAACCTAACAACCCCGGTAGACCTATCGTATAAGCTAACGGCCACCCGACAGAAAAAATATCTGAATTTGTGGATTACCATCTTCGACCACACGTTGAGTCACTCCCATCATTCGTGAAGGACACCACCGATTATCTACAAAAGATGGCAGCTCTGAATCCCCTTCCACCGGGTACCACTCTGGTCACTATGGATGTCACCTCTCTCTACACTAAAATTCCTCATGCTGATGGCATAGAAGCATGCAGAGAGGTCTGGGAAAGTCGTTCAGTCAAGATCCTCCGACTGAATGTTTAGTCACAATGTTGACATTGGTGCTAAAAAAGAACGACTTCACTTTTAATGGAGACCATTTCTTGCAAATAAATGGAACAGCTATGGGAACTAAAATGGCTCCATCATATGCCAACATATTTATGGGTAAATTAGAAAAAGAACTTCTCCAATCGTCTATTGAAAAACCACTATCTTGGTACAGGTTTATTGATGATGTTGATATGAAGTGGATACATACTGATGAGGGATTACAAAACTTTATCACAAGTTCCACTAACATCCATCCCTCTATCAAATTTACTTATGAAATCTCAAAATCTCGTATATTTTTCCTCGATACTTCCAGCCCCTTATCCGCAAATGGTGAGTTGTCCACTGACATGTATTCCAAACCAACAGACACCAAAAATACCTTTTACTTAGTAGCTGTCATCCTCCTCACGAATCTGTTCCGGCGATTATTCGTTTAAAAAGAGAATATGGAAATTAAAAGGTCACCTTAGAAGAAGGGGTACAGAAATAATAACATCAAAAAGAATTTCCAAAAAGCACAGCAGACATCGAGGAGTACCCTTCTTCAATATAAAGAAAAAACAAAATGCAATAGAGTTCCCTGCGTAATAACTTACCACCCTTGTTTAAAAAACACAATTAGCACCATTCCTGAACATTGGAAATCTTTTGAAAAAAATCCCAGGTTGTCAAGGATCTTTCCAGAGCCCCCCCATGGTTGCGTTTGAACAACCCAACAGTCTCAGCAACTTATTGGTTTCAAAGCCCAGCACTGCCACTGGCAGAAGTCAGTCTTGTGGTGACAAACGCTGCAAATGTTGCAAACATATGAAACCCTTGTCTACATTTAACAAAGTCACAGATAAACAGCACAAAATATTCACTACTGTTAACTGCAAAAGCTCGAATGTCATTTACATTCTTGAGTGCCCCATCTGTGGCTTACAATATGTCGGCGAGTCCAAACAACCATTCCACAAACGACTGAATGGTCACAGAAGTGACCTAACTAAGAAACAGTTTCTGCCCGTAAGCCAAAACTTCAGACTGCCCGACCACTCCAAAGGATTTTGATCACATAAAAATCCTAATTATCGAGCAGAGCTGCAAGTGGCGAGACTTTGAACGGGAGGCCCGAGAGAGATTCTGGATTAAAGAGCTCTGCTCTGTACACCCCAATGGAATAAACAAAAAAAATAAATATCATTCTGAATATAAATTTATATTAAATTCATGAATATCAAGAAGTTAAAGATTAGATGGTTTATACAACTGTACAGTACTCCCTTATATAATGACTAATAGATGTGATCCGAGAAAGTTCAAGATCAATAAAATCAGACCAGATTACGTCACCACCGGATGCTGATGTATCAATAACAAATTTATCGTTTATTTATAGATTGATATTGACACTGAAAAAGGCCATCAGTTGGTCAAAATTTTGTCATATTTATTAATATAATTATTTTATAGTAGAAATATCGTTGCATAATTCTCTAGACTTATATATTATTTTTTTGTTTATGCTGTATCGTCATGTTGGCGATCCGACACTTACTAAGTGTATACTGGTTGGTAGCTTCCTTTAGACTTTATATATATATATATATATATATCTAAATATATATATATATATATATATATATATATATATATATATATATATATATATATATATATATATATATATATAACATATATCACAGTTTGTCTAATAACACCCGTAATGATATTTTGATACTTTACCGAGGTAAACATCACATGTACAACATATCCTTGTTCACATATTGAGAACGAATAAAAAAGAACAAAATTAGATACGCTGTTCTTTTATTTTTATTTTCTTTCATGATCTCTGGACCAAAAAGGAATAAACAGGAATTTGCTGAAGTTTTGAATTCAGGAACTTCGGGTACCCATTTATACAGAAATCACATAAAATCCTATTTGTTTTAAATTTTAGGGATCATCATATTGTGTGTAGCTTTTGTCGTCGTGACGTTGATTGGATGTGGAACATTTAATATTTTTCACGTTTTGTTTTTGATTTGGCTTTTCATATCAATAATATAAAGAGTCTTAAATATGTCTCTAGAATACCATCAATGATGCAGCTTGTATCATATCAAAATATATATCACGATTTATAATTAACTAATAAATCAAGTCATATCATAAAGTCGAATTACTTGGTCTCGTTCATAGTTTTTGCGCTTTCTTTTGTTTGAGTTGTTCGTTTATTGTTTCTGTCTGTTCTTTGCATTATGAAACCTTCCTAAATGTTTGTCAGGGTTTCGTGGACACATGTGGACGCAGGAACCCTGACTAGTAAGGATGGTTAAATATAAAATGTGAGGCGCTTCCTCAATATTCTCTAAATAAATTGTAGTATAAAATCCATGATATTTTTTGTTACAATTTTCTGTCAACGATTGTATTATCAAAACCTGTTGTGTTTCTAAGTGATTCGTGTAAGTCCCTGCTTCTATTTAGAATGTCTTCTTATTTAGTTGCGAATAGGGACGATTTCAATTTTTATTTATGTAGATGAATCTACCACTTTGTTATCTTATTGGTAAAACAATATCACAATAAAATCCGTTTCTTATGTAAGTTTTGTCCCAAGCATTGACACAAATTAGATGAACACATACAACAAACGAACTGGAAATTTTCATACAAACATCTGAAGTTACTGTGTTCTTTCGATGGCAATTTACTTTAGGACAATATGTATTCGGTGCATGTTACATAGTGAAAAGTCCTTCAAGGATAAACCAAACAAGCTAAGATTCAGATATGCGAAAATTAAAAAACGTTATTTCAGTATTAAGTATAATATGAAAATGAATTACCTATGTACTGATTTTATTAGAATGAATACGTGATTTTCATAAATTATATTTAGCAGATATTGACATACTTGTCGTTGTTCTGACAGATACATATCAGATGAAAATAAATAAATATCTCGTTATTCACAATGAAAATACAGTTATAGTCCAACTGGAACTCTCTAATCTGTTGTTGATTAATTATGGTAAACGCATAATATCATATAAAATGGGCATTTTGATAGAAAAAGTTTACAAAATACATAAAATCAGTATTCAGTTACTATACTCATATTCATGATTGTAATATATTAAACTCTAATACTGCAAAATGTCTCGATCAAATCGTAATCACTTTTACAGATATGCATATTTGAAGATGAGGTTTCACTACCTTAATTTTGTGATCCTGATTCCTCCATATTGATGAGATGGTGCTAAACGGCGCTATTTTTTTGTTTAAGCAATATAGAATACAAATTTCAAATTTAATATGTATTCGACACGTTTTAAGTTGTGAACACCTTTAACCTTGATGCATATTAGAGCATAATTGACGAGTATAATGTATGTATGTTTGGTTTGCAAAGATTTTTTTAAATTTGAAAATAAACATTATAAACAAGTGTCTATACAAGACCGATACAAGAACACAACACAAAAGTAATATTATTTCTCAACGGTGTTATTAACATAAATCTGCTAAAGGTATATCATATGCATAATAAAAACCAAATTTACTGACGAATTGAGGTAAAAGTTATCAAAATAGGTTGTGAAATAATAAGAAAAATTTAATTGATTTTAATAAACAATATTTAAAATATATCACAGATATATATTTTATTCTCATATTTGTAAATGTTTTCTCTATATTTTTCAAACCAACATTCGCTGTTACGGAGGAACCTATTAATATTAATGCTGTCGGTTTTAATGTCAGAAATAACTCTTTTTAATGACAATCAATGTTTAAAGAATTCAAGGAACAAACAAACAAAACGAAACACGTCAATAAAAAAATAGTGTATATTTTGAATTAATCCGTAACGAGGAATTTTCTGCAAAAAGGTGTTCAATTTTCTTTATCGTGTCCTTCGGAAGAGAATAGGCTCTTGCACTTTTCCCACACACATGATGGCTCATCCACCTTGCACAATATATCACTAAAAAATACCCACACGGTCTCCGGCTTCGTAGGATACCTAAAGCTACATGCCCCACTGAGTTTGGTGTTGGTCAAGAAAGATATGTTGTAATCTCCATCAATGATATCGGTTTCAGTAATTTTTCCGATAAACCAATTTCATTGATATACAGCGGAAACATAGTAATCTACGCCGTATTGTGGGGAATCCACTAGGACAGTTCATCTAGAGGAGACTCAGTCCTACACTTAATTTCATGCAGCTGCCATCCTCCGCATTGACGTTCTGGATACAACTTGCCATCTAGAAAACATTGCACAGATAAACAAGATTTCACCCGTGTGATAATTGTTGACTCATTATGTCCAATAACTGCATGTTGCGACAGTGTTCCTGTGACAGGTTTCAATTCAGCTGCTTTAATATCTAGATCAGCTTGTTCTATGGATTCCTTTCCGACCCACATATACTTGATAGAGGAATCAGATTGCTAAGCCCACAATGACTGGGCAACTTGAATGATATGTTTGTCACGCTTCACTGCATTGTCTGCCATCTGCTTAGCCACGGCACCCACAGCATCGCAAGAACCCTTGCCGTGGCCAGCTTCAAAATATTGCCAGCTAGCAGGAATGTTAAAGAGTGATCCGGGTTCAGCTACTACATTAAGGGTATACTTGTTTTGATATTGCGACGTTGGACTGTCAGAAATGTAGTGTATAAAAGACACGTTCGGAACAAGTTTGTTCAGTTCGGGAATCAATGATCGAGGAAATGCCAACACTTTGGCTGCTGTGTGAGATAACTCATCTGATATATGGCAAATTATTTGTGCTCTAGTTTTTCGCTCTTAGTATTTCGATAGTAAACAACAATAGGGTGTAAAGTAACCATTGATTTGTTCCAGTATACTGATTGAACTTTGTCATAAGACGTACACGTGCAGTTCTCAGCGAAATCTAGTTGAGCTATTACATGCCCGTTTGGCAGGTGTTCCGTCAGTCTACGTATCTCATCCTATTGATTTCTAACCATTTCGACGTGCTGTCTATAGCTATAAGCACATTTGACTAGTTCTATCTTGAAATCATTTGCCGTCAGTTTAACATTTACCAACCTATCTTTTTTCTTCCATCCACAATGTCAATTCTTTTACATTTACTAAATGATAGTTTCTCTTTTCCCATCTTATCAACCATTTTGACAAGGTCTTCGTTTATTTTCTGTTATAAAACTTTTCTAGAGCTCAGTCACCTTTTCCGAGATTTTGATCCAATCCTTTGCTCGTCATTAGGGCCAAATTTTGATGTTTAATGCATAAGCACGATCTTTTCGTGGTAAATGAAACTGGCAAAATATAACTTGGTCGACATCAAGTAGCTATACTTACCTTGAATTGTGGATTTTCCATACAAAACTTACCATACAAATTGTCAATGCAATCGTAGAGTACTCACTTTGGTTTCTGATCGTCGTTTACCCTTTTCACGTCTTTCAATTTCGGAATAGTAGTGCTGTTCCAAAATCTCCACGATTGCATTCCTATACTTTCCATGATCCTTTAGTGACCTTCTACGCTGATAACCTTCTTTTATCTTCTGCTTTGCCTGTCATGCCAAGGTGTTCCTAAGTCCTGATTGTTGAGTGGTACTGCTTAACAGTGTATATTTTTTCAGGTACCAAACACAACCAGCTGAATAAATTAAATGTTTAGGTTTTACTTTGAACTTGAACATTTTGTTAGTTTCCTTCAACTCATTTGTCATGGTATGGTATTAAACTAATTTTCTCCTGACATTCTCGGCTCTGGTCTTTATAGAGATTACTTCTTCGATATCTTTGTTAGCCTTGCTGCAGGGGGAATAATTGTCTCTTAATTTAATGCTTATCCGCTGTTGCTTACTTTTGAGTGCTTGATATTTTCTTGTAAGTTTCATGCTTTCTTATTCTAAACATTGTAGTGCATTAATCTTTTGCAGCAATAGTTTTTTCCCATTTGCTTTAGCTGGGAAACTTAATTAAGCACCAATACTTTTTGTTTTGCATTGGTTTTTCTTTTTCTACATGCCCTGTTACTTATGATGATTTAGGAATTTCTAATCTTTCTTTGAGACAAACTTAGTCCTTTTGATAGAATGTATGCTTTCTTTTTACGTTCCCTCTCCTTCTCTAGATAAAGATTTTGTCTTTCAGCATTGGTTAGTGCCATGGTAAGCTAAAACGTTACCATATGCACATATTAAATAATATTCAAACAGTTAATTTTGTAGGTATGCAGCGACACCAATCTCTTTATTTCTAGTATTTCAAGTCTTGACTGTTGGGATATTGTTATTTAACAACTTTTATCCATAATGTATTATGATGTCCAGCTTACAACATGTTACGCTAAAATTATTTAGTCTATTGTTTCCACAATATCTCAGTGTAAAAAAAATTTTGGTGCAACTTAACTGCAACTTTTATCATTTTACCCAGCATCGCCATTAAAATGGAACGGACATGTTCAATTGGTTTTTTGTATTTTAACCGTTTACTTATATATTGTTTGAAGTTTGAAAAATACCTCATTATTGTCGGAATTTTTTTGTTACGGAGGAATCCACATGCGTTTTTTATATTTTGTTTTTTTTTAATCGTCGCCGGAAAATAGTTTGTGTATATTTTCAGTGTTGCGTATGTGATAGTTATGTTATACTTTTCAGTGAAAAAAGACATTTTAGGAACAAAAAAACTCACTATAAGCCTTAATCTTCCGATGATGAGTAACACTTACCTTTTTGTGCGATCTTAGAAAAGAAGTTTTCCTCAATTCTTGACGTTTGCAACAGTAATATGATGATCAATTTCAAAGCACTCAGGCCTATGAACTTTTAAAATCACGTTATACATTGTCGTCCGGTGTATTATTAAATATTAATCATGTTTCATTACGGAAGAATCTTTACGTAGGAATTTCAGGAACTTATTTTTGATTTTTTTTTAAATACCGTTAGTGTCAAGGTTGTTTTAAAAGTGTTTTTATTATCTGAGTATGTTAGGTGTTTTTTACGAAACATACAGTTATTGGTGCTATATTGTACAACTGATTCAGCGTGCCGTTACGGAGGAATAATTTGATGAGCGTATTTGGAAAATGTTTTAAGACTCTTTGATTTATCTGTAAGAAGAAATAATTTTATTCAAAATTTACCACTTTTCAAACTATAATTAGACAAGGAAAGCACAAATCGCTTAATTTATACATATTCAGATGTGACAATATTACCGTTATGTAAGAATCCTGAAATTGGCGACACCTCTAAATATGTCCTTTTTTTAGTTTTTATAGTAATGTTTGGAAAATAAAGCTTTACTTTTCAGTATTTCCTTCAATAGCGAATCACATTTCTTCGTTGAAGTACATTAAATCCATGCCTAAACATTATTGCTATAAGTGTATATTCGTGTTCTGTATTTTTGCGACATGGGTTTTTGACAGTTTTTGGTATTTTGAATTTTTTAAATATTGCATTGAAAAATAAACTTTTTTGGTTTAAATTTCTTTGTAAATCAAATATGCATATCAATACAAAATATTTAACACAGCAGATCCTTCAAAATCGGCGTTTTGCAACTGGTACACCCAATCAAACACCAAAGACCCCATTTGCACGACTTAAATGAGATTGAGCATGATACATGTATGAACTAAAACGTAAGAAAATCTAACATTCAACATGGCACGACCCGAAACTAATTTCGGAATATTTTCTAGATCGTTGTTAAAGCAGTATTTTTATATTCTAACACCACGCCGTTAGAAATATTTATGTGTTGCCAAAAGTACATCGATGATTGTTCAAGGAAGATATATAATAATAGGGATAGAACATTTACTTTTATAGCTTTCGGCATGTTCTTATTATAAGATTGTAAATATTTAAAAACAAATTGGAATTTTAAAGTTTATCTGACAACTTAACTCCAGGACAAAATGTTCATATTCGCAACACATTCCATAATTGTTGGTATGAAACTCGGGGTTAATTGTCTAAACGCTAAATGTTTTTATGATGTTTTTCTATGTTTGAATTGAATATACCGCCACATGCAGTAATTTATAGCTATATTGTGGCGTCCAGTTTTTATTGAGGGGGAAGTTGGATTACTCGGAGAAAACCCCGGAGGAAACTGGCAATCTTTGTCAATTAAGATTTAAGTCGAGAAAACCCTGCCCAAAGTGACACCTAAACCCGCAGCCTGTTGACAAGTATGTGATCAATAGTAGATGACTAACTAACTTATCCACTCGGCCACAGAAGACCAAAGTGCTTTTGATGATAATAGAACAGTAAGGGTAGTAAAGAGTTTCGGGTAGACGATTTTGTATGCATGTTGTTTCAAAATACATTATTATGCTACCGCTTGTTCGATGTCTACCCTAGGTCCCTAGGTTTTGACATACCCAGATGTCACACTATTGTGCATACATGAAGCATCACTAATCCATTCATTGTTTATGAATTGCATTTTTATACTGTATTGTTTTAATATTTTATAGTAATGTCGGTGTCATTGCTTACATTTTTCCAATTTATGCATTATTATTTATTTACTCTGTGAATTGTGCGAAAAAAGCACAATATTTACTAGGATATTAAACTTTGAGCGCATTTAGGATAAACGCCTTACTATTATGGAATATGTCTTACGTAAAAAACGTAAAAAATATAAAATTTAAAAATTTCCCATTTTATTGATAATAGTTACGTCATCTCTTATCTTGTAACTAGTTACCAGAGAGGACCATTACCAGAATACATTCAATATATTATGAAGCGGAAATTTATTTCGTGTTAACTAAGTTGTGTAAAAACATCTACTTGCTGCTGCATTTAAGCAGAAACTATTTTTATCTATGAACCCTTGTAGCTGCATGTAATACTTACCAGTATATGCTATCATATATCTCTTCATAACTACAAAAAGACAGTATATAAATACAACGGAGGTTATAGACGTATAGTGTATCCTACTTATAAATAATTAACTTTGTTATAGAAGTTACGTGTACAAACACATTGTTTACCACAATGGATGATTGACTCTATTTTGTAATTATTATCACGATGTACATAGTTCATATTTTAAAGTAACATTTCTAAAGTTAGGTTTCAATAATGTAAAGAATAGAGATAAATAGGTACTGTATACAACACACAATGTGGAGCTATACGTTAATGTCTGTCTTGTCGTATCGTTTTGTTGTTCATTACAGTATGGTCGATCATGGGAAGTAACATTTCAAAACCTGCGCTAATTAAAGTGACAAACCTCGGTTATTTTTTTTAAGTATAGTGTTGGCTCTGTGATGGCATTGTTGGAGAGGTTTTATAGTACTATGTTTGTAATTGTAAGTCTTCCCCTTTGTATCCGATATTATATACTCAATGTTTCTCAGTCACACTTGCCAGATGATACGTTTTCAATAAAACAGAGGATAAAAGACATAAAGACACCTCTAATAGGATCTGTATAGGATTATGTGTTACGACCAACAGACACCTCTAATATAATCTGTATAGGGTTCTGTGTTACGACCAAAAGACACCTCTAATATAATCTGTATAGGGTTCTATGTTACGACCAAAAGACACCTCTAATATAATCTGTATAGGATTCTGTGTTACGACAAAAAGACACCTCTAATATAATATGTATAGGATTCTGTGTTACCACCACCTTTGTTTGGTACCTCTAATATAATCTGTATAAGATTCTGTGTTACTCGCACCTTTGTTTGGTACCTCTAATATAATCTGTATAGGGTTCTGTGTTACGACCACCTTTGTTTGTTACCAATATAATCTGTATAGGATTCTGTGTTGCCACCACCTTTGTTTGGTACCAATATCATCTGTATAGGATTCTGTGTTACCACCACCTTTGTTTGGTACCAATATCATCTGTATAGGATTCTGTCTTACCACCACCTTTTTTTGGTACCAATATAATCTGTATAGGATTCTGTGTTACGACCACCTTTGTTTGGTACCAATATAATCTGTATAGGATTCTGTGTTACGACCACCACTGTTTGGTAATATAATCTGTATAGGATTCTGTGTTACGACCACCTTTGTTTCGTACCAATATCATCTGTATAGGATTCTGTGTTACCACCACCTTTGTTTGGTACCAATATCATCTGTATAGGATTCTGTGTTACGACCACCTTTGTTTGTTACCAATATAATCTGTATAGGATTCTGTGTTACGACTACCTTTGTTTGTTACCAATATAATCTGTATAGGATTCTGTGTTGCCACCACCTTTGTTTGGTACCAATATCATCTGTATAGGATTCTGTGTTACGACCACCTTTGTTTGGTACCAATATAATCTGTATAGGATTCTGTGTTACGACAACATTTGTTTGGTACCAATATAATCTGTATAGGATTCTGTGTTACCACCACCTTTGTTTGGTACCAATATAATCTGTATAGGATTCTGTGTTACGACCACCTTTGTTTGGTACCAATATAATCTGTATAGGATTCTGTGTTACGACTACCTTTGTTTGCTATCAATATCATCTGTATAGGATTCTGTGTTACGACCACCTTTGTTTGGTACCAATATAATCTGTATATGATTCTGTGTTACCACCACCTTTGTTTGGTACCAATATAATCTGTATAGGATTCTGTGTTACGACCACCTTTGTTTGCTACCAATATAATCTGTATAGGATTCTGTGTTACGACCACCTTTGTTTGGTACCAATATCATCTGTATAGGATTCTGTGTTACGACCACCTTTGTTTGGTACCAATATAATCTGTATAGGATTCTGTGTTACCACCACCTTTGTTTGGTACCAATATCATCTGTATAGGATTCTGTGTTACGACCACCTTTGTTTAGTACCAATATAATCTGTATAGGATTCTGTGTTACGACCACCTTTGTTTGGTACCAATATCATCTGTATAGGATTCTGTGTTACCACCACCTTTGTTTGGTACCAATATCATCTTATAGGATTCTGTGTTACCACCACCTTTGTTTGGTACCAATATCATCTGTATAGGGTTCTGTATTACGACCTTTGTTTGGTACCAATATCATCTGTATAGGGTTATGTGCAACGACCTTTGTTTGGTACCAATATCATCTGTATAGGGTTCTGTGTTACGACCTTTGTTTGGTACCAATATCATCTGTATAGGATTCTGTGTTACCACCACCTTTGTTTGGTACCAATATCATCTGTATAGGGTTCTGTGTTACGACCTTCGTTTGGTACCAATAGCATCTGTACAGGGTTCTGTGTTACGACCTTTGTTTGGTACCAATATCATCTGTATAGGGTTCTGTGTTACGACCTTTGTTTGGTACCAATATCATCTGTATAGGGTTCTGTGTTACGACCTTTGTTTGGTACCAATATCATCTGTATAGGGTTCTGTGTTACGACCACCTTTGTTTGGTACCAATATAATCTGTATAGGATTCTGTGTTACCACCACCTTTGTTTGGTACCAATATCATCTGTATAGTATTCTGTGTTACGACCACATTTGTTTAGTACCAATATAATCTGTATAGGATTCTGTGTTACGACCACCTTTGTTTGGTACCAATATCATCTGTATAGGATTCTGTGTTACCACCACCTTTGTTTGGTACCAATATCATCTGTATAGGGTTCTGTATTACGACCTTTGTTTGGTACCAATATCATCTGTATAGGGTTCTGTGTTACGACCTTTGTTTGGTACCAATATCATCTGTATAAGGTTCTGTGTAACGACCTTTGTTTGGTACCAATATCATCTGTATAGGGTTCTGTGTTACGACCACCTTTGTTTAGTACCAATATAATCTGTTTAGGATTCTGTGTTACCACCACCTTTGTTTGGTACCAATATCATCTGTATAGGGTTCTGTGTTACGACCTTTGTTTGGTACCAATATCATCTGTATAGGGTTCTGTGTTACGACCTTTGTTTGGTACCAATATCATCTGTATAGGATTCTGTGTTACCACCACCTTTGTTTGGTACCAATATCATCTGTAATGGGTTCTGTGTTACGACCTTTGTTTGGTACCAATAGCATCTGTACAGGGTTCGGTGTTACGACCTTTGTTTGGTACCATTATCATCTGTATAGGGTTCTGTGTTACGACTTTTGTTTGGTACCAATATCATCTGTATAGGGTTCTGTGTTACGACCTTTGTTTGGTACCAATATCGTCTGTGTAGGGTTCTGTGTTACGACCACCTTTGTTTGGTACCAATATAATCTGTATAGGATTCAGTGTTACCACCACCTTTGTTTTGTACCAATATCATCTGTATAGGATTCTGTGTTACGACCACCTTTGTTTAGTACCAATATAATCTGTATAGGATTCTGTGTTACGACCACCTTTGTACCAATATCATCTGTATAGGATTCTGTGTTACGACCACCTTTGTTTGGTACCAATATCATCTGTATAGGATTCTGTGTTACGACAACCTTTGTTTGGTACCAATATAATCTGTATAGGATTCTGTGTTACCACCACCTTTGTTTGGTACCAATATAATCTGTATAGGATTCTGTGTTACGACCACCTTTGTTTGGTACCAATATAATCTGTATAGGATTCTGTGTTACGACTACCTTTGTTTGGTATCAATATCATCTGTATAGGATTCTGTGTTACGACCACCTTTGTTTGGTACCAATATAATCTGTATATGATTCTGTGTTACCACCACCTTTGTTTGGTACCAATATAATCTGTATAAGATTCTGTGTTACGACCACCTTTGTTTGGTACCAATATAATCTGTATAGGATTCTGTGTTACGACTACCTTTGTTTGGTATCAATATAATCTGTATAGGATTCTGTGTTACGACCACCTTTGTTTGGTACCAATATCATCTGTATAGGATTCTGTGTTACGACCACCTTTGTTTGGTACCAATATAATCTGTATAGGATTCTGTGTTACCACCACCTTTGTTTGGTACCAATATAATCTGTATAGGATTCTGTGTTACCACCACCTTTGTTTGGTACCAATATCATCTGTATAGTATTCTGTGTTACGACCACCTTTGTTTAGTACCAATATAATCTGTATAGGATTCTGTGTTACGACCACCTTTGTTTGGTACCAATATTATCTGTATAGGATTCTGTGTTACCACCACCTTTGTTTGGTACCAATATCATCTGTATAAGGTTCTGTATTACGACCTTTGTTTGGTACCAATATCATCTGTATAGGGTTCTGTGTTACGACCTTTGTTTGGTACCAATATCATCTGTATAAGGTTCTGTGTAACGACCTTTGTTTGGTACCAATATCATCTGTATAGGGTTCTGTGTTACGACCACCTTTGTTTAGTACCAATATAATCTGTTTAGGATTCTGTGTTACCACCACCTTTGTTTGGTACCAATATCATCTGTATAGGGTTCTGTGTTACGACCACCTTTGTTTGGTACCAATAGCATCTGTATAGGGTTCTGTATTACGACCTTTGTTTGGTACCAATATCATCTGTATAGGGTTCTGTGTTACGACCTTTGTTTGGTACCAATATCATCTGTATAAGGTTCTGTGTAACGACCTTTGTTTGGTACCAATATCATCTGTATTGGGTTCTGTGTTACGACCTTTGTTTGGTACCAATATCATTTGTATAGGATTCTGTGTTACCACCACATTTGTTTGGTACCAATATCATCTGTATATTGTTCTGTGTTACGACCTTTGTTTGGTACCAATATCATCTGTATAGGGTTCTGTGTTACGACCTTAGCTTGGTACCAATATCATCTGTATAGGGTTCTGTGTTACGACCTTTGTTTGGTACCAATATCATCTGTATAGGGTTCTGTGTTAATTTGTTTTTACCTTTGTTTGGTACCAATATCATCTGTATAGGGTTCTGTGTTACGACCTTTGTTTGGCACCAATATCATCTGTATAGGGTTCTGTGTTACGACCACCTTTGTTTGGTACCAATATAATCTGTATAGGATTCTGTGTTACCACCACCTTTGTTTGGTACCAATATCATCTGTATAGGATTCTGTGTTACGACCACCTTTGTTTAGTACCAATATAATCTGTATAGGATTCTGTGTTACGACCACCTTTGTTCGGTACCAATATCATCTGTATAGGATTCTGTGTTACCACCACCTTTGTTTGGTACCAATATCATCTGTATAGGGTTCTGTATTACGACCTTTGTTTGGTACCAATATCATCTGTATAGGGTTCTGTGTTACGACCTTTGTTTGGTACCAATATCATCTGTATAAGGTTCTGTGTAACGACCTTTGTTTGGTACCAATAGCATCTGTACAGGGTTCGGTGTTACGACCTTTGTTTGGTACCATTATCATCTGTATAGGGTTCTGTATTACGACCTTTGTTTGGTACCAATATCATCTGTATAGGGTTCTGTGTTACGACCTTTGTTTGGTACCAATATCATCTGTATAAGGTTCTGTGTTACGACCTTTGTTTGGTACCAATAGCATCTGTACAGGGTTCGGTGTTACGACCTTTGTTTGGTACCATTATCATCTGTATAGGGTTCTGTGTTACGACTTTTGTTTGGTACCAATATCATCTGTATAGGGTTCTGTGTTACGACCTTTGTTTGGTACCAATATCATCTGTGTAGGGTTCTGTGTTACGACCACCTTTGTTTGGTACCAATATAATCTGTATAGGATTCAGTGTTACCACCACCTTTGTTTTGTACCAATATCATCTGTATAGGATTCTGTGTTACGACCACCTTTGTTTAGTACCAATATAATCTGTATAGGATTCTGTGTTACGACCACCTTTGTACCAATATCATCTGTATAGGATTCTGTGTTACGACCACCTTTGTTTGGTACCAATATCATCTGTATAGGATTCTGTGTTACGACAACCTTTGTTTGGTACCAATATAATCTGTATAGGATTCTGTGTTACCACCACCTTTGTTTGGTACCAATATAATCTGTATAGGATTCTGTGTTACGACCACCTTTGTTTGGTACCAATATAATCTGTATAGGATTCTGTGTTACGACCACCTTTGTTTGGTATCAATATCATCTGTATAGGATTCTGTGTTACGACCACCTTTGTTTGGTACCAATATAATCTGTATATGATTCTGTGTTACCACCACCTTTGTTTGGTACCAATATAATCTGTATAAGATTCTGTGTTACGACCACCTTTGTTTGGTACCAATATAATCTGTATAGGATTCTGTGTTACGACCACCTTTGTTTAATACCAATATCATCTGTATAGGATTCTGTGTTACGACCACCTTTGTATGGTACCAATATAATCTGTATAGGATTCTGTGTTACCACCACCTTTGTTTGGTACCAATATCATCTGTATAGGATTCTGTGTTACGACCACCTTTGTTTAGTACCAATATAATCTGTATAGGATTCTGTGTTACGACCACCTTTGTTTGGTACCAATATCATCTGTATAGGATTCTGTGTTACGACCACCTTTGTTTGGTACCAATATCATCTGTATAGGATTCTGTGTTACGACCACCTTTGTTTGGTACCAATATCATCTGTATAGGATTCTGTGTTACCACCACCTTTGTTTGGTACCAATATCATCTGTATAGGGTTCTGTATTACGACCTTTGTTTGGTACCAATATCATCTGTATAGGATTCTGTGTTACCACCACCTTTGTTTGGTACCAATATCATCTGTATAGGATTCTGTGTTACCACCACCTTTGTTTGGTACCAATATCATCTGTATAGGGTTCTGTATTACGACCTTTGTTTGGTACCAATATCATCTGTATATGGTTCTGTGCAACGACCTTTGTTTGGTACCAATATCATCTGTATAGGGTTCTGTGTTACGACCTTTGTTTGGTACCAATATCATCTGTATAGGATTCTGTGTTACCACCACCTTTGTTTGGTACCAATATCATCTGTATAGGATTCTGTGTTACCACCACCTTTGTTTGGTACCAATATCATCTGTATAGGGTTCTGTATTACGACCTTTGTTTGGTACCAATATCATCTGTATAGGGTTCTGTGCAACGACCTTTGTTTGGTACCAATATCATCTGTATAGGGTTCTGTGTTACGACCTTTGTTTGGTACCAATATCATCTGTATAGGATTCTGTGTTACCACCACCTTTGTTTGGTACCAATATCATCTGTATAGGGTTCTGTGTTACGACCTTCGTTTGGTACCAATAGCATCTGTACAGGGTTCTGTGTTACGACCTTTGTTTGGTACCAATATCATCTGTATAGGGTTCTGTGTTACGACCTTTGTTTGGTACCAATATCATCTGTATAGGGTTCTGTGTTACGACCTTTGTTTGGTACCAATATCATCTGTATAGGGTTCTGTGTTACGACCACCTTTGTTTGGTACCAATATAATCTGTATAGGATTCTGTGTTACCACCACCTTTGTTTGGTATCAATATCATCTGTATAGTATTCTGTGTTACGACCACATTTGTTTAGTACCAATATAATCTGTATAGGATTCTGTGTTACGACCACCTTTGTTTGGTACCAATATCATCTGTATAGGATTCTGTGTTACCACCACATTTGTTTGGTACCAATATCATCTGTATAGTGTTCTGTATTACGACTTTTGTTTGGTACCAATATCATCTGTATAGGGTTCTGTGTTACGACCTTTGTTTGGTACCAATATCATCTGTATAAGGTTCTGTGTAACGACCTTTGTTTGGTACCAATATCATCTGTATAGGGTTCTGTGTTACGACCACCTTTGTTTAGTACCAATATAATCTGTTTAGGATTCTGTGTTACCACCACCTTTGTTTGGTACCAATATCATCTGTATAGGGTTCTGTGTTACGACCTTTGTTTGGTACCAATATCATCTGTATAGGGTTCTGTGTTACGACCTTTGTTTGGTACCAATATCATCTGTATAGGATTCTGTGTTACCACCACCTTTGTTTGGTACCAATATCATCTGTAATGGGTTCTGTGTTACGACCTTTGTTTGGTACCAATAGCATCTGTACAGGGTTCGGTGTTACGACCTTTGTTTGGTACCAATATCATCTGTATAGGATTCTGTGTTACCACCACCTTTGTTTGGTACCAATATCATCTGTAATGGGTTCTGTGTTACGACCTTTGTTTGGTACCAATATCATCTGTATAGGGTTCTGTGTTACGACCTTTGTTTGGTACCAATATCATCTGTATAGGGTTCTGTGTTACTTTGTTTTTACCTTTGTTTGGTACCAATATCATCTGTATAGGGTTCGGTGTTACGACCTTTGTTTGGTACCAATATCATCTGTATAGGATTCTGTGTTACCACCACCTTTGTTTGGTACCAATATCATCTGTATAGGGTTCTGTGTTACGACCTTTGTTTGGTACCAATATCATCTGTGTAGGGTTCTGTGTTACGACCACCTTTGTTTGGTACCAATATAATCTGTATAGGATTCAGTGTTACCACCACCTTTCTTTTGTACCAATATCATCTGTATAGGATTCTGTGTTACGACCACCTTTGTTTAGTACCAATATAATCTGTATAGGATTCTGTGTTACGACCACCTTTGTACCAATATCATCTGTATAGGATTCTGTGTTACGACCACCTTTGTTTGGTACCAATATCATCTGTATAGGATTCTGTGTTACGACAACCTTTGTTTGGTACCAATATAATCTGTATAGGATTCTGTGTTACCACCACCTTTGTTTGGTACCAATATAATCTGTATAGGATTCTGTGTTACGACCACCTTTGTTTGGTACCAATATAATCTGTATAGGATTCTGTGTTACGACTACCTTTGTTTGGTATCAATATCATCTGTATAGGATTCTGTGTTACGACCACCTTTGTTTGGTACCAATATAATCTGTATATGATTCTGTGTTACCACCACCTTTGTTTGGTACCAATATAATCTGTATAAGATTCTGTGTTACGACCACCTTTGTTTGGTACCAATATAATCTGTATAGGATTCTGTGTTACGACCACCTTTGTTTAATACCAATATCATCTGTATAGGATTCTGTGTTACGACCACCTTTGTATGGTACCAATATAATCTGTATAGGATTCTGTGTTACCACCACCTTTGTTTGGTACCAATATCATCTGTATAGGATTCTGTGTTACGACCACCTTTGTTTAGTACCAATATAATCTGTATAGGATTCTGTGTTACGACCACCTTTGTTTGGTACCAATATCATCTGTATAGGATTCTGTGTTACGACCACCTTTGTTTGGTACCAATATCATCTGTATAGGATTCTGTGTTACCACCACCTTTGTTTGGTACCAATATCATCTGTATAGGATTCTGTGTTACCACCACCTTTGTTTGGTACCAATATCATCTGTATAGGGTTCTGTATTACGACCTTTGTTTGGTACCAATATCATCTGTATAGGATTCTGTGTTACCACCACCTTTGTTTGGTACCAATATCATCTGTATAGGATTCTGTGTTACCACCACCTTTGTTTGGTACCAATATCATCTGTATAGGGTTCTGTATTACGACCTTTGTTTGGTACCAATATCATCTGTATATGGTTCTGTGCAACGACCTTTGTTTGGTACCAATATCATCTGTATAGGGTTCTGTGTTACGACCTTTGTTTGGTACCAATATCATCTGTATAGGATTCTGTGTTACCACCACCTTTGTTTGGTACCAATATCATCTGTATAGGATTCTGTGTTACCACCACCTTTGTTTGGTACCAATATCATCTGTATAGGGTTCTGTATTACGACCTTTGTTTGGTACCAATATCATCTGTATAGGGTTCTGTGCAACGACCTTTGTTTGGTACCAATATCATCTGTATAGGGTTCTGTGTTACGACCTTTGTTTGGTACCAATATCATCTGTATAGGATTCTGTGTTACCACCACCTTTGTTTGGTACCAATATCATCTGTATAGGGTTCTGTGTTACGACCTTCGTTTGGTACCAATAGCATCTGTACAGGGTTCTGTGTTACGACCTTTGTTTGGTACCAATATCATCTGTATAGGGTTCTGTGTTACGACCTTTGTTTGGTACCAATATCATCTGTATAGGGTTCTGTGTTACGACCTTTGTTTGGTACCAATATCATCTGTATAGGGTTCTGTGTTACGACCACCTTTGTTTGGTACCAATATAATCTGTATAGGATTCTGTGTTACCACCACCTTTGTTTGGTATCAATATCATCTGTATAGTATTCTGTGTTACGACCACATTTGTTTAGTACCAATATAATCTGTATAGGATTCTGTGTTACGACCACCTTTGTTTGGTACCAATATCATCTGTATAGGATTCTGTGTTACCACCACATTTGTTTGGTACCAATATCATCTGTATAGTGTTCTGTATTACGACTTTTGTTTGGTACCAATATCATCTGTATAGGGTTCTGTGTTACGACCTTTGTTTGGTACCAATATCATCTGTATAAGGTTCTGTGTTACGACCTTTGTTTGGTACCAATATCATCTGTATAGGGTTCTGTGTTACGACCACCTTTGTTTAGTACCAATATAATCTGTTTAGGATTCTGTGTTACCACCACCTTTGTTTGGTACCAATATCATCTGTATAGGGTTCTGTGTTACGACCTTTGTTTGGTACCAATATCATCTGTATAGGGTTCTGTGTTACGACCTTTGTTTGGTACCAATATCATCTGTATAGGATTCTGTGTTACCACCACCTTTGTTTGGTACCAATATCATCTGTAATGGGTTCTGTGTTACGACCTTTGTTTGGTACCAATAGCATCTGTACAGGGTTCGGTGTTACGACCTTTGTTTGGTACCAATATCATCTGTATAGGATTCTGTGTTACCACCACCTTTGTTTGGTACCAATATCATCTGTAATGGGTTCTGTGTTACGACCTTTGTTTGGTACCAATATCATCTGTATAGGGTTCTGTGTTACGACCTTTGTTTGGTACCAATATCATCTGTATAGGGTTCTGTGTTACTTTGTTTTTACCTTTGTTTGGTACCAATATCATCTGTATAGGGTTCTGTGTTACGACCTTTGTTTGGTACCAATATCATCTGTATAGGATTCTGTGTTACCACCACCTTTGTTTGGTACCAATATCATCTGTATAGGGTTCTGTGTTACGACCTTTGTTTGGTACCAATATCATCTGTGTAGGGTTCTGTGTTACGACCACCTTTGTTTGGTACCAATATAATCTGTATAGGATTCAGTGTTACCACCACCTTTGTTTTGTACCAATATCATCTGTATAGGATTCTGTGTTACGACCACCTTTGTTTAGTACCAATATAATCTGTATAGGATTCTGTGTTACGACCACCTTTGTACCAATATCATCTGTATAGGATTCTGTGTTACGACCACCTTTGTTTGGTACCAATATCATCTGTATAGGATTCTGTGTTACGACAACCTTTGTTTGGTACCAATATAATCTGTATAGGATTCTGTGTTACCACCACCTTTGTTTGGTACCAATATAATCTGTATAGGATTCTGTGTTACGACCACCTTTGTTTGGTACCAATATAATCTGTATAGGATTCTGTGTTACGACTACCTTTGTTTGGTATCAATATCATCTGTATAGGATTCTGTGTTACGACCACCTTTGTTTGGTACCAATATAATCTGTATATGATTCTGTGTTACCACCACCTTTGTTTGGTACCAATATAATCTGTATAAGATTCTGTGTTACGACCACCTTTGTTTGGTACCAATATAATCTGTATAGGATTCTGTGTTACGACCACCTTTGTTTAATACCAATATCATCTGTATAGGATTCTGTGTTACGACCACCTTTGTATGGTACCAATATAATCTGTATAGGATTCTGTGTTACCACCACCTTTGTTTGGTACCAATATCATCTGTATAGGATTCTGTGTTACGACCACCTTTGTTTAGTACCAATATAATCTGTATAGGATTCTGTGTTACGACCACCTTTGTTTGGTACCAATATCATCTGTATAGGATTCTGTGTTACGACCACCTTTGTTTGGTACCAATATCATCTGTATAGGATTCTGTGTTACCACCACCTTTGTTTGGTACCAATATCATCTGTATAGGATTCTGTGTTACCACCACCTTTGTTTGGTACCAATATCATCTGTATAGGGTTCTGTATTACGACCTTTGTTTGGTACCAATATCATCTGTATAGGATTCTGTGTTACCACCACCTTTGTTTGGTACCAATATCATCTGTATAGGATTCTGTGTTACCACCACCTTTGTTTGGTACCAATATCATCTGTATAGGGTTCTGTATTACGACCTTTGTTTGGTACCAATATCATCTGTATAGGGTTCTGTGCAACGACCTTTGTTTGGTACCAATATCATCTGTATAGGGTTCTGTGTTACGACCTTTGTTTGGTACCAATATCATCTGTATAGGATTCTGTGTTACCACCACCTTTGTTTGGTACCAATATCATCTGTATAGGATTCTGTGTTACCACCACCTTTGTTTGGTACCAATATCATCTGTATAGGGTTCTGTATTACGACCTTTGTTTGGTACCAATATCATCTGTATAGGGTTCTGTGCAACGACCTTTGTTTGGTACCAATATCATCTGTATAGGGTTCTGTGTTACGACCTTTGTTTGGTACCAATATCATCTGTATAGGATTCTGTGTTACCACCACCTTTGTTTGGTACCAATATCATCTGTATAGGGTTCTGTGTTACGACCTTCGTTTGGTACCAATAGCATCTGTACAGGGTTCTGTGTTACGACCTTTGTTTGGTACCAATATCATCTGTATAGGGTTCTGTGTTACGACCTTTGTTTGGTACCAATATCATCTGTATAGGGTTCTGTGTTACGACCTTTGTTTGGTACCAATATCATCTGTATAGGGTTCTGTGTTACGACCACCTTTGTTTGGTACCAATATAATCTGTATAGGATTCTGTGTTACCACCACCTTTGTTTGGTATCAATATCATCTGTATAGTATTCTGTGTTACGACCACATTTGTTTAGTACCAATATAATCTGTATAGGATTCTGTGTTACGACCACCTTTGTTTGGTACCAATATCATCTGTATAGGATTCTGTGTTACCACCACATTTGTTTGGTACCAATATCATCTGTATAGTGTTCTGTATTACGACCTTTGTTTGGTACCAATATCATCTGTATAGGGTTCTGTGTTACGACCTTTGTTTGGTACCAATATCATCTGTATAAGGTTCTGTGTAACGACCTTTGTTTGGTACCAATATCATCTGTATAGGGTTCTGTGTTACGACCACCTTTGTTTAGTACCAATATAATCTGTTTAGGATTCTGTGTTACCACCACCTTTGTTTGGTACCAATATCATCTGTATAGGGTTCTGTGTTACGACCTTTGTTTGGTACCAATATCATCTGTATAGGGTTCTGTGTTACGACCTTTGTTTGGTACCAATATCATCTGTATAGGATTCTGTGTTACCACCACCTTTGTTTGGTACCAATATCATCTGTAATGGGTTCTGTGTTACGACCTTTGTTTGGTACCAATAGCATCTGTACAGGGTTCGGTGTTACGACCTTTGTTTGGTACCAATATCATCTGTATAGGGTTCTGTGTTACGACTTTTGTTTGGTACCAATATCATCTGTATAGGGTTCTGTGTTACGACCTTTGTTTGGTACCAATATCATCTGTGTAGGGTTCTGTGTTACGACCACCTTTGTTTGGTACCAATATAATCTGTATAGGATTCAGTGTTACCACCACCTTTGTTTAGTACCAATATAATCTGTATAGGATTCTGTGTTACGACCACCTTTGTACCAATATCATCTGTATAGGATTCTGTGTTACGACCACCTTTGTTTGGTACCAATATCATCTGTATAGGATTCTGTGTTACGACAACCTTTGTTTGGTACCAATATAATCTGTATAGGATTCTGTGTTACCACCACCTTTGTTTGGTACCAATATAATCTGTATAGGATTCTGTGTTACGACCACCTTTGTTTGGTACCAATATAATCTGTATAGGATTCTGTGTTACGACTACCTTTGTTTGGTATCAATATAATCTGTATAGGATTCTGTGTTACGACCACCTTTGTTTGGTACCAATATCATCTGTATAGGATTCTGTGTTACGACCACCTTTGTTTGGTACCAATATAATCTGTATAGGATTCTGTGTTACCACCACCTTTGTTTGGTACCAATATAATCTGTATATGATTCTGTGTTACCACCACCTTTGTTTGGTACCAATATAATCTGTATAGGATTCTGTGTTACGACCACCTTTGTTTGGTACCAATATAATCTGTATAGGATTCTGTGTTACCACCACCTTTGTTTGGTACCAATATCATCTGTATAGTATTCTGTGTTACGACCACCTTTGTTTAGTACCAATATAATCTGTATAGGATTCTGTGTTACGACCACCTTTGTTTGGTACCAATATTATCTGTATAGGATTCTGTGTTACCACCACCTTTGTTTGGTACCAATATCATCTGTATAGGGTTCTGTATTACGACCTTTGTTTGGTACCAATATCATCTGTATAGGGTTCTGTGTTACGACCTTTGTTTGGTACCAATATCATCTGTATAAGGTTCTGTGTAACGACCTTTGTTTGGTACCAATATCATCTGTATAGGGTTCTGTGTTACGACCACCTTTGTTTAGTACCAATATAATCTGTTTAGGATTCTGTGTTACCAACACCTTGGTTTGGTACCAATATCATCTGTATAGGGTTCTGTGTTACGACCACCTTTGTTTGGTACCAATAGCATCTGTATAGGGTTCTGTATTACGACCTTTGTTTGGTACCAATATCATCTGTATAGGGTTCTGTGTTACGACCTTTGTTTGGTACCAATATCATCTGTATAAGGTTCTGTGTAACGACCTTTGTTTGGTACCAATATCATCTGTATAGGGTTCTGTGTTACGACCTTTGTTTGGTACCAATATCATTTGTATAGGATTCTGTGTTACCACCACATTTGTTTGGTACCAATATCATCTGTATATTGTTCTGTGTTACGACCTTTGTTTGGTACCAATATCATCTGTATAGGGTTCTGTGTTACGACCTTAGCTTGGTACCAATATCATCTGTATAGGGTTCTGTGTTACGACCTTTGTTTGGTACCAATATCATCTGTATAGGGTTCTGTGTTACTTTGTTTTTACCTTTGTTTGGTACCAATATCATCTGTATAGGGTTCTGTGTTACGACCTTTGTTTGGTACCAATATCATCTGTATAGGGTTCTGTGTTACGACCACCTTTGTTTGGTACCAATATAATCTGTATAGGATTCTGTGTTACCACCACCTTTGTTTGGTACCAATATCATCTGTATAGGATTCTGTGTTACGACCACCTTTGTTTAGTACCAATATAATCTGTATAGGATTCTGTGTTACGACCACCTTTGTTCGGTACCAATATCATCTGTATAGGTTTCTGTGTTACCACCACCTTTGTTTGGTACCAATATCATCTGTATAGGGTTCTGTATTACGACCTTTGTTTGGTACCAATATCATCTGTATAGGGTTCTGTGTTACGACCTTTGTTTGGTACCAATATCATCTGTATAAGGTTCTGTGTAACGACCTTTGTTTGGTACCAATATCATCTGTATAGGGTTCTGTGTTACGACCACCTTTGTTTAGTACCAATATAATCTGTTTAGGATTCTGTGTTACCACCACCTTTGTTTTGGTACCAATATCATCTGTATAGGGTTCTGTGTTACGACCTTTGTTTGGTACCAATATCATCTGTATAGGGTTCTGTGTTACGACCTTTGTTTGGTACCAATATCATCTGTATAGGATTCTGTGTTACCACCACCTTTGTTTGGTACCAATATCTTCTGTATAGGGTTCTGTGTTACGACCTTTGTTTGGTTCCAATAGCATCTGTACAGGGTTCTGTGTTACGACCTTTGTTTGGTACCAATATCATCTGTATAGGGTTCGGTGTTACGACCACCTTTGTTTGTTACCAATATAATCTGTATAGGATTCTGTGTTGCCACCACCTTTGATTGGTACCAATATCATCTGTATAGGATTCTGTGTTACGACCACCTTTGTTTGGTACCAATATAATCTGTATAGGATTCTGTGTTACGACCACCTTTGTTTGGTACCAATATAATCTGTATAGCATTCTGTGTTACCACCACCTTTGTTTGGTACCAATATAATCTGTATAGGATTCTGTGTTACGACCACCTTTGTTTGGTACCAATATAATCTGTATAGGATTCTGTGTTACGACCACCTTTGTTTGGTATCAATATCATCTCTATAGGATTCTGTGTTACGACCACCGTTGTTTGGTACCAATATAATCTGTATATGATTCTGTGTTACCACCACCTTTGTTTGGTACCAATATAATCTGTATAGGATTCTGTGTTACGACCACCTTTGTTTGGTACCAATATAATCTGTATAGGATTCTGTGTTACGACCACCTTTGTTTGGTACCAATATCATCTGTATAGGATTTTGTGTTACGACCACCTTTGTTTGGTACCAATATAATCTGTATAGGATTCTGTGTTACCATCACCTTTGTTTGGTACCAATATCATCTGTATAGGATTCTTTGTTACGACCACCTTTGTTTAGTACCAATATAATCTGTATAGAATTCTGTGTTACGACCACCTTTGTTTGGTACCAATATCATCTGTATAGGATTCTGTGTTACGACCACCTTTGTTTGGTACCAATATTATCTGTATAGGATTCTGTGTTACCACACCTTTGTTTGGTACCAATATCATCTGTATAGGATTCTGTGTTACCACCACCTTTGTTTGGTACCAATATCATCTGTATAGGGTTCTGTATTACGACCTTTGTTTGGTACCAATATCATCTGTATAGGGTTCTGTGTAACGACCTTTGTTTGGTACCAATATCATCTGTATAGGGTTCTGTGTTACGACCTTTGTTTGGTACCAATATCATCTGTATAGGATTCTGTGTTACCACCACCTTTGTTTGGTACCAATATCATCTGTATCGGGTTCTGTGTTACGACCTTTGTTTGGTACCAATAGCATCTGTACAGGGTTCTGTGTTACGACCTTTGTTTGGTACCAATATCATCTGTATAGGGTTCTGTGTTACGACTTTTGTTTGGTACCAATAACATCTGTATAGGGTTCTGTGTTACGACCTTTGTTTGGTACCAATATCATCTGTATAGGGTTCTGTGTTACGACCACCTTTGTTTGGTACCAATATAATCTGTATAGGATTCTGTGTTACCACCACCTTTGTTTGGTACCAATATCATCTGTATAGGATTCTGTGTTACGGCCACCTTTGTTTAGTACCAATATAATCTGTATAGGATTCTGTGTTACGACCACCTTTGTTTGGTACCAATATCATCTGTATAGGATTCTGTGTTACCACCACCTTTGTTTGGTACCAATATCATCTGTATAGGGTTCTGTATTACCACCTTTGTTTGGTAAAAATATCATCTGTATAGGGTTCTGTGTTACGACCATTGTTTGGTACCAATATCATCTGTATAAGGTTCTGTGTAACGACCTTTGTTTGGTACCAATATCATATGTATAGGGTTCTGTGTTACGACCACCTTTGTTTAGTACCAATATAATCTGTTTAGGATTCTGTGTTACCACCACCTTTGTTTGGTACCAATATCATCTGTATAGGGTTCTGTGTTACGACCTTTGTTTGGTACCAATATCATCTGTATAGGGTTCTGTGTAACGACCTTTGTTTGGTACCAATATCATCTGTATAGGATTCTGTGTTACCACCACCTTTGTTTGGTACCAATATCATCTGTATAGGGTTCTGTGTTACGACCTTTGTTTGGTACCAATAGCATCTGTACAGGGTTCTGTGTTACGACCTTTGTTTGGTACCAATATCATCTGTATAGGGTTCTGTGTTACGACCTTTGTTTGGTACCAATATCATCTGTGTAGGGTTCTGTGTTACGACCACCTTTGTTTGGTACCAATATAATCTGTATAGGATTCTGTGTTACCACCACCTTTGTTTGGTACCAATATCATCTGTATAGGATTCTGTGTTACGACCACCTTTGTTTAGTACCAATATAATCTGTATAGGATTCTGTGTTACGACCACCTTTGTTTGGTACCAATATCATCTGTATAGGATTCTGTGTTAGGACCACCTTTTTTTGGTACCATTATCATCTGTATAGGATTCTGTGTTACCACCACCTTTGTTTGGTACCAATATCATCTGTATAGGATTCTGTGTTACCACCACCTTTGTTTGGTACCAATATCATCTGTATAGGGTTCTGTATTACGACCTTTGTTTGGTACCAATATCATCTGTATAGGGTTCTGTGTTACGACCTTTGTTTGGTACCAATATCATCTGTATAAGGTTCTGTGTAACGACCTTTGTTTGGTACCAATATCATCTGTATAGGGTTCTGTGTTACGACCTTTGTTTGGTACCAATATCATCTGTATAGGATTCTGTGTTACCACCACCTTTGTTTGTTACCAATATCATCTGTATATTGTTCTGTGTTACGACCTTTGTTTGGTACCAATATCATCTGTATAGGGTTCTGTGTTACGACCTTTGTTTGGTACCAATATCATCTGTATAGGGTTCTGTGTTACGACCTTTGTTTGGTAACAATATCATCTGTATAGGGTTCTGTGTTACTTTGTTTTTACCTTTGTTTGGTACCAATATCATCTGTATAGGGTTCTGTGTTACGACCTTTGTTTGGTACCAATATCATCTGTATAGGGTTCTGTGTTACGACCACCTTTGTTTGGTACCAATATAATCTGTATAGGATTCTGTGTTACCACCACCTTTGTTTCGTACCAATATCATCTGTATAGGATTCTGTGTTACGACCACCTTTGTTTAGTACCAATATAATCTGTATAGGATTCTGTGTTACGACCTTTGTTTGGTACCAATATCATCTGTGTAGGGTTCTGTGTTACGACCGCCTTTGTTTGGTACCAATATAATCTGTATAGGATTCTGTGTTACCACCACCTTTGTTTGGTACCAATATCATCTGTATAGGATTCTGTGTTACGACCACCTTTGTTTAGTACCAATATAATCTGTATAGGATTCTGTGTTACGACCACCTTTGTTTGGTACTAATATCATCTGTATAGGATTCTGTGTTACGACCACCTTTGTTTGGTACCAATATCATCTGTATAGGATTCTGTGTTACCACCACCTTTGTTTGGTACCAATATCATCTGTATAGGATTCTGTGTTACCACCACCTTTGTTTGGTACCAATATCATCTGTATAGGGTTCTGTATTACGACCTTTGTTTTGTACCAATATCATCTGTATAGGGTTCTGTGTTACGACCTTTGTTTGGTACCAATATCATCTGTATAGGGTTCTGTGTTACGACCACCTTTGTTTGGTACCAATATAATCTGTATAGGATTCTGTGTTACCACCACCTTTGTTTGGTACCAATATCATCTGTATAGGATTCTGTGTTACGACCACCTTTGTTTAGTACCAATATAATCTGTATAGGATTCTGTGTTACGACCACCTTTGTTTGGTACCAATATCATCTGTATAGGATTCTGTGTTACCACCACCTTTGTTTGGTACCAATATCATCTGTATAGGGTTCTGTGTTACGACCTTTGTTTGGTACCAATATCATCTGTATAAGGCTCTGTGTAACGACCTTTGTTTGGTACCAATATCATCTGTATAGGGTTCTGTGTTACGACCACCTTTGTTTAGTACCAATATATTCTGTTTAGGATTCTGTGTTACCACCACCTTTGTTTGGTACCAATATCATCTGTATAGGGTTCTGTGTTACGACCTTTGTTTGGTACCAATATCATCTGTATAGGGTTCTGTGTTACGACCTTTGTTTGGTACCAATATCATCTGTATAGGATTCTGTGTTACCACATCCTTTGTTTGGTACCAATATCATCTGTATAGGGTTCTGTGTTACGACCTTTGTTTGGTACCAATAGCATCTGTACAGGGTTCTGTGTTACGACCACCTTTGTTTGGTACCAATATAATCTGTATAGGATTCTGTGTTACCACCACCTTTGTTTGGTACCAATATCATCTGTATAGGATTCTGTGTTACGACCACCTTTGTTTAGTACCAATATAATCTGTATAGGATTCTGTGTTACGACCACCTTTGTTTGGTACCAATATCATCTGTATAGGATTCTGTGTTACGACCACCTTTGTTTGGTACCAATATCATCTGTATAGGATTCTGTGTTACCACCACCTTTGTTTGGTACCAATATCATCTGTATAGGATTCTGTGTTACCACCACCTTTGTTTGGTACCAATATCATCTGTATAGGGTTCTGTATTACGACCTTTGTTTGGTACCAATATCATCTGTATAGGGTTCTGTGTTACGACCTTTGTTTGGTACCAATATCATCTGTATAAGGTTCTGTGTAACGACCTTTGTTTGGTACCAATATCATCTGTATAGGGTTCTGTGCTACGACCTTTGTTTGGTACCAATATCATCTGTATAGGGTTCTGTGTTACGACCTTTGTTTGGTACCAATATCATCTGTATAGGATTCTGTGTTACCACATCCTTTGTTTGGTACCAATATCATCTGTATAGGGTTCTGTGTTACGACCTTTGTTTGGTACCAATAGCATCTGTACAGGGTTCTGTGTTACGACCACCTTTGTTTGGTACCAATATAATCTGTATAGGATTCTGTGTTACCACCACCTTTGTTTGGTACCAATATCATCTGTATAGGATTCTGTGTTACGACCACCTTTGTTTAGTACCAATATAATCTGTATAGGATTCTGTGTTACGACCACCTTTGTTTGGTACCAATATCATCTGTATAGGATTCTGTGTTACGACCACCTTTGTTTGGTACCAATATCATCTGTATAGGATTCTGTGTTACCACCACCTTTGTTTGGTACCAATATCATCTGTATAGGATTCTGTGTTACCACCACCTTTGTTTGGTACCAATATCATCTGTATATTGTTCTGTGTTACGACCTTTGTTTGGTACCAATATCATCTGTATAGGGTTCTGTGTTACGACCTTTGTTTGGTACCAATATCATCTGTATAGGGTTCTGTGTTACGACCTTTGTTTGGTACCATTATCATCTGTATAGGGTTCTGTGTTACTTTGTTTTTACCTTTGTTTGGTACCAATATCATCTGTATAGGGTTCTGTGTTACGACCTTTGTTTGGTACCAATATCATCTGTATAGGGTTCTGTGTTACGACCACCTTTGTTTGGTACCAATATAATCTGTATAGGATTCTGTGTTACCACCACCTTTGTTTGGTACCAATATCATCTGTATAGGATTCTGTGTTACGACCACCTTTGTTTAGTACCAATATAATCTCTATAGGATTCTGTGTTACGACCTTTGTTTGGTACCAATATCATCTGTGTAGGGTTCTGTGTTACGACCACCTTTGTTTGGTACCAATATAATCTGTATAGAATTCTGTGTTACCACCACCTTTGTTTGGTACCATTATCATCTGTATAGGATTCTGTGTTACGACCACCTTTGTTTAGTACCAATATAATCTGTATAGGATTCTGTGTTACGACCACCTTTGTTTGGTACTAATATCATCTGTATAGGATTCTGTGTTACGACCACCTTTGTTTGGTACCAATATCATCTGTATAGGATTCTGTGTTACCACCACCTATGTTTGGTACTAATATCATCTGTATAGGATTCTGTGTTACCACCACCTTTGTTTGGTACCAATATCATCTGTATAGGGTTCTGTATTACGACCTTTGTTTGGTACCAATATCATCTGTATAGGGTTCTGTGTTACGACCTTTGTTTGGTACCAATATCATCTGTATAAGGTTCTGTGTAACGACCTTTGTTTGGTACCAATATCATCTGTATAGGGTTCTGTGTTACGACCTTTGTTTGGTACCAATATCATCTGTATAGGATTCTGTGTTACCACCACCTTTGTTTGGTACCAATATCATCTGTATATTGTTCTGTGTTACGACCTTTGTTTGGTACCAATATCATCTGTATAGGGTTCTGTGTTACGACCTTTGTTTGGTACCAATATCATCTGTATAGGGTTCTGTGTTACGACCTTTGTTTGGTACCAATATCATCTGTATATGGTTCTGTGTTACTTTGTTTTTACCTTTGTTTGGTACCAATATCATCTG
This sequence comes from Limnoperna fortunei, assembly GCA_944474755.1. NCBI lineage: Eukaryota > Metazoa > Mollusca > Bivalvia > Mytilida > Modiolidae > Limnoperna > Limnoperna fortunei. Next base: position 44,699,513 of record OX104119.1, read on the forward strand.
TATAGGGTTCTGTGTTACGACCTTTGTTTGGTACCAATATCATCTGTATAGGGTTCTGTGTTACGACCTTTGTTTGGTACCAATAGCATCTGTACAGGGTTCTGTGTTACGACCACCTTTGTTTGGTACCAATATAATCTGTATAGGATTCTGTGTTACCACCACCTTTGTTTGGTACCAATATCATCTGTATAGGATTCTGTGTTACGACCACCTTTGTTTAGTTCCAATATAATCTGTATAGGATTCTGTGTTACGACCACCTTTGTTTGGTACCAATATCATCTGTATAGGATTCTGTGTTACGACAACCTTTGTTTGGTACCAATATCATCTGTATAGGATTCTGTGTTACCACCACCTTTGTTTGGTACCAATATCATCTGTATAGGATTCTGTGTTACCACCACCTTTGTTTGGTACCAATATCATCTGTATAGGGTTCTGTATTACGACCTTTGTTTGGTACCAATATCATCTGTATAGGGTTCTGTGTTACGACCTTTGTTTGGTACCAATATCATCTGTATAAGGTTCTGTGTAACGACCTTTGTTTGGTACCAATATCATCTGTATAGGGTTCTGTGCTACGACCTTTGTTTGGTACCAATATCATCTGTATAGGATTATGTGTTACCACCACCTTTGTTTGGTACCAATATCATCTGTATATTGTTCTGTGTTACGACCTTTGTTTGGTACCAATATCATCTGTATAGGGTTCTGTGTTACGACCTTTGTTTGGTACCAATATCATCTGTATAGGGTTCTGTGTTACGACCTTTGTTGTGGTACCAATATCATCTGTATAGGGTTCTGTGTTACGACCACCTTTGTTTGGTACCAATATCATCTGTATAGGATTCTGTGTTACCACCACCTTTGTTTGGTACCAATATCATCTGTATATTGTTCTGTGTTACGACCTTTGTTTGGTACCAATATCATCTGTATAGGGTTCTGTGTTACGACCTTTGTTTGGTACCAATATCATCTGTATAGTGTTCTGTGTTACGACCTTTGTTTGGTACCAATATCATCTGTATAGGGTTCTGTGTTACTTTGTTTTTACCTTTGTTTGGTACCAATATCATCTGTATAGGGTTCTGTGTTACGACCTTTGTTTGGTACCAATATCATCTGTATAGGGTTCTGTGTTACGACCACCTTTGTTTGGTACCAATATAATCTGTATAGGATTCTGTGTTACCACCACCTTTGTTTGGTACCAATATCATCTGTATAGGATTCTGTGTTACGACCACCTTTGTTTAGTACCAATATAATCTCTATAGGATTCTGTGTTACGACCTTTGTTTGGTACCAATATCATCTGTGTAGGGTTCTGTGTTACGACCACCTTTGTTTGGTACCAATATAATCTGTATAGGATTCTGTGTTACCACCACCTTTGTTTGGTACCAATATCATCTGTATAGGATTCTGTGTTACGACCACCTTTGTTTAGTACCAATATAATCTGTATAGGATTCTGTGTTACGACAACCTTTGTTTGGTACCAATATCATCTGTATAGGATTCTGTGTTACCACCACCTTTGTTTGGTACCAATATCATCTGTATAGGATTCTGTGTTACCACCACCTTTGTTTGGTACCAATATCATCTGTATAGGGTTCTGTATTACGACCTTTGTTTGGTACCAATATCATCTGTATAGGGTTCTGTGTTACGACCTTTGTTTGGTACCAATATCATCTGTATAAGGTTCTGTGTAACGACCTTTGTTTGGTACCAATATCATCTGTATAGGGTTCTGTGCTACGACCTTTGTTTGGTACCAATATCATCTGTATAGGATTATGTGTTACCACCACCTTTGTTTGGTACCAATATCATCTGTATATTGTTCTGTGTTACGACCTTTGTTTGGTACCAATATCATCTGTATAGGGTTCTGTGTTACGACCTTTGTTTGGTACCAATATCATCTGTATAGGGTTCTGTGTTACGACCTTTGTTTGGTACCAATATCATCTGTATAGGGTTCTGTGTTACGACCACCTTTGTTTGGTACCAATATCATCTGTATAGGATTCTGTGTTACCACCACCTTTGTTTGATACCAATATCATCTGTATAGGATTCTGTGTTACCACCACCTTTGTTTGGTACCAATATCATCTGTATAGGGTTCTGTATTACGACCTTTGTTTGGTACCAATATCATCTGTATAGGGTTCTGTGTTACGACCTTTGTTTGGTAAAAATATCATCTGTATAGGGTTCTGTGTAACGACCTTTGTTTGGTACCAATATCATCTGTATAGGGTTCTGTGCTACGACCTTTGTTTGGTACCAATATCATCTGTATAGGATTATGTGTTACCACCACCTTTGTTTGGTACCAATATCATCTGTATATTGTTCTGTGTTACGACCTTTGTTTGGTACCAATATCATCTGTATAGGGTTCTGTGTTACGACCTTTGTTTGGTACCAATATCATCTGTATAGGGTTCTGTGTTACGACCTTTGTTTGGTACCAATATCATCTGTATAGGGTTCTGTGTTACTTTGTTTTTACCTTTGTTTGGTACCAATATCATCTGCATAGGGTTCTGTGTTACGACCTTTGTTTGGTACCAATATCATCTGTATAGGGTTCTGTGTTACGACCACTTTTGTTTGGTACCAATATAATCTGTATAGGATTCTGTGTTACCACCACCTTTGTTTGGTACCAATATCATCTGTATAGGATTCTGTGTTACGACCACCTTTGTTTAGTACCAATATAATCTCTATAGGATTCTGTGTTACGACCTTTGTTTGGTACCAATATCATCTGTGTAGGGTTCTGTGTTACGACCACCTTTGTTTGGTACCAATATAATCTGTATAGGATTCTGTGTTACCACCACCTTTGTTTGGTACCAATATCATCTGTATAGGATTCTGTGTTACGACCACCTTTGTTTAGTACCAATATAATCTGTATAGGATTCTGTGTTACGACCACCTTTGTTTGGTACTAATATCATCTGTATAGGATTCTGTGTTACGACCACCTTTGTTTGGTACCAATATCATCTGTATAGGATTCTGTGTTACCACCACCTTTGTTTGGTACCAATATCATCTGTATAGGGTTCTGTATTACGACCTTTGTTTGGTACCAATATCATCTGTATAGGGTTCTGTGTTACGACCTTTGTTTGGTACCAATATCATCTGTATAAGGTTCTGTGTAACGACCTTTGTTTGGTACCAATATCATCTGTATAGGGTTCTGTGTTACGACCTTTGTTTGGTACCAATATCATCTGTATAGGATTCTGTGTTACCACCACCTTTGTTTGGTACCAATATCATCTGTATATTGTTCTGTGTTACGACCTTTGTTTGGTACCAATATCATCTGTATAGGGTTCTGTGTTACGACCTTTGTTTGGTACCAATATCATCTGTATAGGGTTCTGTGTTACGACCTTTGTTTGGTACCAATATCATCTGTATATGGTTCTGTGTTACTTTGTTTTTACCTTTGTTTGGTACCAATATCATCTGTATAGGGTTCTGTGTTACGACCTTTGTTTGGTACCAATATCATCTGTATAGGGTTCTGTGTTACGACCTTTGTTTGGTACCAATAGCATCTGTACAGGGTTCTGTGTTACGACCACCTTTGTTTGGTACCAATATAATCTGTATAGGATTCTGTGTTACCACCACCTTTGTTTGGTGCCAATATCATCTGTATAGGATTCTGTGTTACGACCACCTTTGTTTAGTACCAATATAATCTGTATAGGATTCTGTGTTACGACCACCTTTGTTTGGTACCAATATCATCTGTATAGGATTCTGTGTTACGACCACCTTTGTTTGGTACCAATATCATCTGTATAGGATTCTATGTTACCACCACCTTTGTTTGGTACCAATATCATCTGTATAGGATTCTGTGTTACCACCACCTTTGTTTGGTACCAATATCATCTGTATAGGGTTCTGTATTACGACCTTTGTTTGGTACCAATATCATCTGTATAGGGTTCTGTGTTACGACCTTTGTTTGGTACCAATATCATCTGTATAAGGTTCTGTGTAACGACCTTTGTTTGGTACCAATATCATCTGTATAGGGTTCTGTGCTACGACCTTTGTTTGGTACCAATATCATCTGTATAGGATTCTGTGTTACCACCACCTTTGTTTGGTACCAATATCATCTGTATATTGTTCTGTGTTACGACCTTTGTTTGGTACCAATATCATCTGTATAGGGTTCTGTGTTACGACCTTTGTTTGGTACCAATATCATCTGTATAGGGTTCTGTGTTACGACCTTTGTTTGGTACCAATATCATCTGTATAGGGTTCTGTGTTACTTTGTTTTTACCTTTGTTTGGTACCAATATCATCTGTATAGGGTTCTGTGTTACGACCTTTGTTTGGTACCAATATCATCTGTATAGGGTTCTGTGTTACGACCACCTTTGTTTGGTACCAATATAATCTGTATAGGATTCTGTGTTACCACCACCTTTGTTTGGTACCAATATCATCTGTATAGGATTCTGTGTTACGACCACCTTTGTTTAGTACCAATATAATCTCTATAGGATTCTGTGTTACGACCTTTGTTTGGTACCAATATCATCTGTGTAGGGTTCTGTGTTACGACCACCTTTGTTTGGTACCAATATAATCTGTATAGGATTCTGTGTTACCACCACCTTTGTTTGGTACCAATATCATCTGTATAGGATTCTGTGTTACGACCACCTTTGTTTAGTACCAATATAATCTGTATAGGATTCTGTGTTACGACCACCTTTGTTTGGTACTAATATCATCTGTATAGGATTCTGTGTTACGACCACCTTTGTTTGGTACCAATATCATCTGTATAGGATTCTGTGTTACCACCACCTTTGTTTGGTACCAATATCATCTGTATAGGATTCTGTGTTACCACCACCTTTGTTTGGTACCAATATCATCTGTATAGGGTTCTGTATTACGACCTTTGTTTGGTACCAATATCATCTGTATAGGGTTCTGTGTTACGACCTTTGTTTGGTACCAATATCATCTGTATAAGGTTCTGTGTAACGACCTTTGTTTGGTACCAATATCATCTGTATAGGGTTCTGTGGTACGACCTTTGTTTGGTACCAATATTATCTGTATAGGATTCTGTGTTACCACCACCTTTGTTTGGTACCAATATCATCTGTATATTGTTCTGTGTTACGACCTTTGTTTGGTACCAATATCATCTGTATAGGGTTCTGTGTTACGACCTTTGTTTGGTACCAATATCATCTGTATAGGGTTCTGTGTTACGACCTTTGTTTGGTACCAATATCATCTGTATAGGGTTCTGTGTTACTTTGTTTTTACCTTTGTTTGGTACCAATATCATCTGTATAGGGTTCTGTGTTACGACCTTTGTTTGGTACCAATATCATCTGTATAGGGTTCTGTGTTACGACCACCTTTGTTTGGTACCAATATAATCTGTATAGGATTTTGTGTTACCACCACCTTTGTTTTGTACCAATATCATCTGTATAGGATTCTGTGTTACGACCACCTTTGTTTAGTACCAATATAATCTGTATAGGATTCTGTGTTACGACCACCTTTGTTTGGTACCAATATCATCTGTATAGGATTCTGTGTTACCACCACCTTTGTTTGGTACCAATATCATCTGTATAGGGTTCTGTATTACGACCTTTGTTTGGTACCAATATCATCTGTATAGGGTTCTGTGTTACGACCTTTGTTTGGTACCAATATCATCTGTATAAGGTTCTGTGTAACGACCTTTGTTTGGTACCAATATCATCTGTATAGGCTTCTGTGTTACGACCACCTTTGTTTAGTACCAATATAATCTGTTTAGGATTCTGTGTTACCACCACCTTTGTTTGGTACCAATATCATCTGTATAGGGTTCTGTGTTACGACCTTTGTTTGGTACCAATATCATCTGTATAGGGTTCTGTGTTACGACCTTTGTTTGGTACCAATATCATCTGTATAGGATTCTGTGTTACCACCACCTTTGTTTGGTACCAATATCATCTGTATAGGGTTCTGTGTTACGACCTTTGTTTGGTACCAATAGCATCTGTACTGGGTTCTGTGTTACGACCTTTCTTTGGTACCAATATCATCTGTATAGGGTTCTGTGTTACGACTTCTGTTTGGTACCAATATCATCTGTATAGGGTTCTGTGTTACGACCTTTGTTTGGTACCAATATCATCTGTGTAGGGTTCTGTGTTACGACCACCTTTGTTTGGTACCAATATAATCTGTATAGGATTCTGTGTTACCACCACCTTTGTTTGGTACCAATATCATCTTTATAGGATTCTGTGTTACGACCACCTTTGTTTAGTACCAATATAATCTGTATAGGATTCTGTGTTACGACCACCTTTGTTTGGTACCAATATCATCTGTATAGGATTCTGTGTTACGACCACCTTTGTTTGGTACCAATATCATCTGTATAGGATTCTGTGTTACCACCACCTTTGTTTGGTACCAATATCATCTGTATAGGATTCTGTGTTACCACCACCTTTGTTTGGTACCAATATCATCTGTATAGGGTTCTGTATTACGACCTTTGTTTGGTACCAATATCATCTGTATAGGGTTCTGTGTTACGACCTTTGTTTGGTACCAATATCATCTGTATAAGATTCTGTGTAACGACCTTTGTTTGGTACCAATATCATCTGTATAGGGTTCTGTGTTACGACCTTGGTTTGGTACCAATATCATCTGTATAGGGTTCTGTGTTACGATTTTTTTTGGTACCAATATCATCTGTATAGGGTTCTGTGTTACGACCTTTGTTTGGTACTAATATCATCTGTATAGGGTTCTGTGTTACTTTGTTTTTACCTTTGTTTTGTACCAATATCATCTGTATAGGGTTCTGTGTTACGACCTTTGTTTGGTACCAATATCATCTGTATAGGGTTCTGTGTTTCGACCTTTGTTTGGTACCAATATCATCTGTATAGGGTTCTGTGTTACGACCTTTGTTTGGTACCAATATCATCTGTACAGGGTTCTGTGTTACGACCTTTGTTTGGTACCAATATCATCTGTATAGGGTTCTGTGTTACGACCTTTGTTTGGTACCAATATCATCTGTACAGGGTTCTGTGTTACGACCTTTGTTTGGTACCAAAATCATCTGTATAGGGTTCTGTGTTACGACCTTTGTTTGGTACCAATATCATCTGTATAGGGTTCTGTGTTACGACCTTTGTTTGGTACCAATAGCATCTGTACAGGGTTCTGTGTTACGACCTTTGTTTGGTACCAATATCATCTGTATAGGGTTCTGTATTACTTTGTTTTTACCTTCGTTTGGTACCAATAATCGTATGATACCTCTGGAATTTTTAAGACTTTTTTTCTCCGATGCACTTTAACCTTTTTTATTGTTTTTTCCAACGTTGTCTTTTCTTTTGTTCCATTAATATTTGATTTATCGTAATTTGCATATTTAATCAGACTGTGAATTATGTGTATATTAAACAACTGAGTGTACTGCACAACATCGTGCACGTTTTAATATGAGAAATTTGAGAAATAAAATAGTAACAATCATTCAACAAACGTGAAACGTACCTGCAGTTTTCACATCTGTGTAAGTAACATTGTTGGTTTTCTTTATCTACATCTGATCTGTATAATATAGTTTTAAATATGTAATCAATTTTCTGCCATGATATCATATCGATTTATATATTCGCGTGATCATAGTTTATCAGTGGAAAGCAGTGTATTTTTTATTAATACATAATTTAACGAACATTACACTTACACTTACCTTCTTTTAAATTTAAGTTTCTTGAAAGAAGTAAAAAAAAGTACTAACTTTAAATTTATTGAGCTGGCAGCTGACTTTAAGAAGGAGAGAAAAAGCCTAGTTTTGCAATTTAACATTGCAATATATATATCTCTTATTCAGGAATATTAAATTGTGTGATTTATATGATACACAGTTTGACAGTTTGAAATGTTTGAAATAGAAATTAACTACAGTTCTGAACTTCACACTAAATGGTTGATTCTAGTTTTCCTATAATGTACCATACCGTCCTTGATAGCAATATTTCATTCTTGCCATCTAAAGGATTATATTTTAAATTACTCGAGAATTTGCCTACAATAATACGAACTTTGCCGGGAAATGACTTTTGTCATCACTCATACCTATTAGCACAGAAACGGTCAAGATAAACTAATGAGAAGAAATTTTACGGTCGACATCAATGGCCTGTTATTATGTAAAAGAAGCTTCTAATACCAATTATCTATGTCTGGTTGTCTGTCGGTCGGTCTGTGTGTATGTATGCATGCATGTACGTCTGTATGTCTGTCTGTCTGTCTATCTGTAGTGTTCCAGATAAAAGGGTGTTGCTTCCTGGTATATTATTTATTCAATAAATATAACATGATAACATTCGGTATATGGTAGTTGTATGTGTAGCCATAGAAAAAACCCGTTTTGAAATTGCCTATAGCTATACAGAAATAATTATATTGCACCCAGTAGTTAAAAACCAAAACGTACATATTATATAACAATCGAAAATAATTTAGGACACCAATAGTTCAATACTTGAATTTTCTTGAAAGTTACTAAAAACAGAAAGCTTTAAGGTAAATGTTTAAACAGAAGTTATATTCGCTCCGTTTGTTTGTCTGACTCTCTATCTGTCTGTATGTCTGTTTATATGCATGTCTGTATGTCAATTGTCTCGATAGTACTTAATTTTACTTTTAATTAACTAATTAAACGAAACGAATGCATTGGCTTATTGCTGATATTTGAAGATATTCACTCAAAACTAACAGAAGCAAATTTAAAGATAGTGATCTAAGGTGCTACATCTTTAAACTTTCAAAACAGGAATAAACAATCATTTTGAGTTATAGTATTTATATGTTTGCTCCTATAATTTTTACATCTGTCTCTCTCTCTCTCTCTCTCTCTCTCTCTCTCTCTCTCTATTGCTTTCTCTCTCACTATTTCTCTCTCTCTCTCTCTCTCTCTCTCTCTCTCTCTCTCTCTCTCTCTCTCTCTCTCTCTCTCTCTCTCTATTTCTCTCTCTCTGTCTCTCTCTATTAAGCCCAAGATAGAAGAGCTGTTGTATCCTTGAATATTAATAAATAAATTATGGCTGCTTACCTTAGAATCTTTGAAGAGGGATTCTTATCATTCTTCTTTAATATTAATTCACTGTAAAATATAACAAGAACTGTTGATTACGTATATTGCTAGATAATTACCTGAGACTGATGGAAAAAATATAAATTGCTTATTCATTTTCGGAAGCCATACAAAATATAACCTTGAACTTGTGGTATTATTACTTTTACCTATCGTTTTTTCACGATGCGACTAGTCTTATTGACATGATTTGCTCAAAAACGTTAACATTTCTGTGAAAAGCGTAACCAATCATATGAAGCTTTTATATATGTTTTATCTTATAAGATGGAAAATTTAAGACATTCAATAACCTCAGAACATAACTTCCCATTATGGAAATTATCTCGTTCTCAGTTCGGTTCGTGGCTTTGTAAACTACGGATGGTAAATCGGGAACGGTTACCAATTCTACTTTGATAATATCATTATTGAATGAGTTTAATTTTGCAATCAAGCTTGCATCATCTCGCTGTTTTTGCAATACGAGTCGTCCTGCTTCTAGCTGATCTAATTTTACAAGTACTTTTTTAGCTTCAGAAATTATTTTCGTAAGCTTTTCTTTTTCTGCTGCTGCTTTTCCTCGTATATCAATAATAATTTTCTGAACATGTTGATCTATCATAGCCTTTATTTTCTCGCCCTCGTCGGTTACTTCGCCGATAACGTTTGCTACATCTTTCTCCATTTTACTTAAACCTGTTTCGAGTTGCTGAATGTTTTCTTTAATGACTCCATACTTTGATTGAATGTTATTGTTTGCTTTATCCTTTAAAACGGTTAGCAGTTCCCTGATACTGGACATCACATGACCTTTGTGTTTTCCAACAACACATCTTGTACACGCCGATACATCACACGTGTTGCACAAGAAAATCAAATCTTCATGATGATCTGTACATTTAGATTTTACTTCCTGAATGACATCTGAACCATCCTGAAACTTGTGGTGTTTAGTACAGTTTTGTCTTGTATGTAGCCATTTACAACTGTCACAAAATAACTGCTCACAATCCAAGCAAAAGCTAGATCCCGATCCAGAAGCACATATCTCGCATATTTTAAGAGCAGCCTGAGCCATGTTTTTTTTTGTCTTAACTGGTTACTACCTGTGAGGAATCACGTGATGAGTGTTCTTGTAACGTCACAATGACAATATTGACAGTCTATACATTTAAATTTAGATTAGATAACAATCGATATAATTTAAATGTACACTTACTGGACAAAAATTGGGGGTTTTGTTGGTCAAGTCATTATCAATCAGATTTAAACAACAATAATATAATACATTTGGCTATACTTAGAAGATCAATACAAGTTAAAGGTACAACATTGTTATATGTCAAACAGTATTTAAAAATAGATATGTAATATCATATAACTATTAGTAATATAAACGGAAACAATAAATGAATTTACGCAAGCAAACGGGATGATATAAATTAGATAAATCATACCTTTATGTCTATTCAACAATCATGACAAAATACAGGCCTAAAAATTATGTCGACAGTTTTGTTATCGTTCCCTAACAACTTTATGTTTATCTAAATTTGTTAACAGAATAGAAGTCTCTGTAACGTAAACGTTTATCAAAACTCACGACAAATGAACGATATTGAGGGTAAATTCATTCAAATAAAATCTTATCATTAATTGTGTACTTCGTCTGTAAATTCAAATTTACATATATTCAACCCTACAAGTATACTTTTTTTATTCACTGAATTGATCGATAACATAACTGATTACTGACAGTTCAAAGTTACAAAAATCTGTAAATACATACACGTTTTATTCTTTCGAACACGTTAATTATATAAGGGCTGCAAACTCTTACATGGTTGAACATATTTTATATTTAAGTTTTAGCACATATTTCCATGAAAATTATTAATTTATGTTAATAGAATAGTCGAATACTGAAAATGTGTTACAGTTCAAAAGCATTACACTAGGAAATTGTGGGCACTATTTTTTTATAAACTAAATACGAAAGACACTGTATTTTGTTTTTTGCAATAACCTTAGACAATATATGATAGCGTATCCCTATTGTGGGTGATGAAAATGACAGCTTCGTGAATTATTTTGAGATATATCGTGAAATGCTATTGGATAGGAAGAAATTTAAGCAACGTACGATGTTACAAATAACATATTATTTGTTTTCTTGTGGGTATTGATATTTTATCATTTTGATAAAACGTCATAAACCTAGTGGCTACGAGTAAATATGATGTATAAATGGTATAATTTTCATACCTATTAGAATTCAAAAGGTCCAATTCAAATTTGAAAAGAAATACTTCAAGTTGTTTTTAATTACCAAATCAACAAAAGTTATGATTGCATTTAATCTCGTATTCAGTGTATTATTTTGTTTTCAATTCATGTAAGCGCATAATATAAACTACACATATATGCACACTAGGACTTATTATGGTATAAAAATCTCATTAGTGTATACTATATTTTCTTATATCCGCACCGACTTTGAATAAAACTGGTTTGTATGTTCCGGATCTAATCTTATTGAGCAAAAACAAAAGTGTCTGTTAGCAAGTATAATTAATGAATTAATTATCTATTATTTCTGGTTTGACGTATTTATATTAAATATACTTTTGTATCAACGTGAGACACTCTTTTTTGTACACCAATGATTCATTAACTTTATGTACTGATAAGTAAGTATCCTAAGAAAAGCAAGTTATTTTAATTTTGCAGTGTTTTAAACGTTATACGAACGGTTGTCAAATCAAATAACCCATGTATCATACGATGTACGCTAACACAAGCAGCAGACAATAGATAAAGGATCAAACAAAATATAGGCCATATAATACACGGTGTAGAAAGCGATGTACGATCTACTTACTATACGTTATACGGTAGAAAAACGATACCATATACGCACGATATACGAACGATGTACGCACTATGTAGGACGTTGTACCACCGACAGGCGCACTTTCATGAATGATAAAATAGTTAATTTATACGTTCCAGGGAATGTCTAATTGAATGCCTAGTGGTCAGAGAGATTTCAAAACAAATCTCGATAAGTATCTAAAATATAACTTTGAAATTCGAATAGCGCAGTGAAAAATACAGATTTTAAATCAACATTATCAGATCATTCAATTAATAAAGAACGTAAGAAGATAACAATGCAGAATTACAGCTACCCTTCGTGAAACTTCTAGTTGACGAAGTTGTAGAAATGAAAGTTCTATAAAGAATTTAACATCTCTTCGTTTTATTATGTGATTAATTGTGCCATTATTATATTAACCTTATATTAACTTTTATGTAATACCTATAGATAGTAACGTATTTTTATCACATGTAATTTACGACTACTTTATTCACACGGACCTATTGTCGGACGCATTTTTGATAGGTCTTACTGGTTTTCGCATCCCAAGTCACGGTTGATTACACCACAAACAGTTCTATCCCTTTATATTGGTTAATATTTTGGCGGCTAATTCTATTTTTTGTTCTTCTCAAAAGAAAACGAATTCATTTGTTTCGTATTTTAGCGAAAAATAGTTGTATGTATTCAGATCAGTTTCTTTTTTTTCTCTGTACTAATTCTATTTTGTTTTAAATTTTGTCCAGGGATATAGGTAATTTATTACCTTTCATGTAGACTTCCAAAATTGAAGCGGACCGTAATGTGATCCCGAAGCAGTTTTGAAGTTCGATCTTCTTTTTTATTTGCGTTTGAATTTGAATAAGAGTAAGAATTAGAATTTTTTGGGGGGATGCTTGAAGAAGTCGATGTTTTAAACTGAGAAGATACCGAAGACGTACCAGTTTGAGAAGTTGAATATTTTCCGAAGGATGTAATGATTGTGTTTGTCGTTTGAACGGTTAGTGTTGATGGTTTTTTTGGTCAATAGGCCAGGTGATAAATGTCTGTTTTTCAGTAGTATTGAAAACAGGTTTAGTCATACTGGTTTGGTCACGAGCCTCAGGGTACGGGATGCATTTTTTAGTTTTAAAGGTTTGTATTTCTTTCTTTTTAACGTGCTGGCGATCCTTGGATGAGGCTTCACCACAATTTCCACATTTTTGATTGTTAGCACAGGAAAAGCACTCATGCCCAACTTCTGCACATTTAAAGCATACCAAGGGGCCTCTGCATTGTTCCTTTGACATTGTAAGCAGCGCACATGATTTAGAATATATGCGCTGACTGTAACGTTGTATAACCCAATTTTTATTGATTTAAGAACAGATGAAGTATTGTAATTTAAAAGAAATGTGTTCAATTTAACTTGTTGATTTTCTCTTTTTGCGATGAATCTTTTAACTTTAGTTACACTTTGAGGCTCTATTTCAGAACAAATTTCTTCATCAGTCAATTCCGACATGTCGTCGTCTCTATAGGGGATGATGCCTTGACTAGAATTAAGTGGTCTTTGGGGACAGATCGTTAATTCCAGATCAACATATTTCTAAAGTTTTAGCAAATAGAAAGATTGCTGCTTTTTCGATAATTCAACCTGATTTCATTTTGGTGACGTTTTTGACGTCACCAGCACATCCGTTTATAGATTTCTCAGTAACAAAAGGAGATACTTTGGAAAGAGGTTTATTTTTATCTTTAATTGACAAAACAATGAATCGTGACTAGTGATCTTCATCTACAACGTCTTCAAGTGACAAATATTTTTTGGACCTTTTTGTGTTAACGGGGTGTTTCACAACACATGATGAAGGAAATGCGGTTAACCACCCTTGTCACCCACCCGCCACAGAGGCGATGCTTGGTAACCCCAGCAAAACGCATCAGGTGTTCCAAGGGGGCAATACTCAAATAGATAAATTTCCCAATGAACGCAAGCTTCGTGCCAGAGTTAACTGGCGAAACAACTGTTCGAAACTCTATCTACTTGATTGGCCAATGAGCCACCGCCTTCTTAACAGCCTGTAACTGAACAACTTTGGTGCTAATATTCACAAGTGATAAGAAGAATGAGGACAAGATTGTTAAGGGCTCGGCGTGACCAGCCGACTGACCGAACGGGATTCATCCGGCCTCCCGTCTAGTTTAAGTTAGGGCCAAAGTGGTGTGTTGAAAATCTAAACCTACTCATCGGCATTAATGGATGCAGCAGAAAGTGATCTCTCAACCACCAGGATCTCTTCCTTCACCATCACTGGTTACAACACACGGCACACATGTCGCCTCTATAAAGATGAGATAGCTTTGCCCCTCAGCCACCTCCTTCTTTGCAAATCCTGTAAGGAAGCTGTCTATCAAATAGTACATACATTTTATGAAACAGTTGGAAATAATGCTTTAGAATAGCTTAAATGAGAAGGTTTCACAAAGGGCAAGACGTGAAATGCCGATTCATCGAGTCAGGGCTAACTCGATTTCCCGTCTAGAAAAAGTAAGGGTTCAGTAGGTTATACGGACCCGGACCATTTACACGGCCTACTAAAATCCCGTTCGCTTCAGTTAGCAGACTCTTACTGCAGGCTGAGAAAGCCACAGGCCTATTCTCCTATGCCCCGGGTCCCACAGGGGTTTGTACAGTGATACAATATAATTATTAGTGAGGGATATAGCACGCACTCCAAAGCTTTAAAATAATTTTTGACGCGCAACGCGTCTTAATTATCAAATAACAAACTCATCAAGAAAGATAAATTTGCTTCCGTATTATAACATGTAAAAATCTCTATAATGCTGCTATGACCTCTACACCATCAAGAAACATGATGATAAAATCTTAGTCGAGTCCATGAAACCTTCCCAGTATTCAGCATAAACAAGGAATAATATCAGATGATATATGTGACTCAATAATTTTTTAGCTCAAAAACAGGTGGGGATTTTAATGAGTTTCAATCAATGTCAGTAAAACAGAATTGTTTGCTTCTACTTAAAGTCAAATTGAGACTTTTTTAGTTATTTCAACGTTCTGTGAATCTATTGGGAAACATGAAGTCTGTAAGGTAACGAATATAACTTTTATTGGCAATGTGTAAAAAGGGTGATAAAGCAGAACTGTAAATAAGAATCCACCATGACACCAACTGAACTTCACATGTGCTTCGATACTGATTATGAACTACCTTAATTATATAAATTAAAAAAAAATAATTGTATTGTGGTTTATGATGTATACGTTTTTTTTAATATAACAACTTATGAAAAACATCATTGTGGGTTTCTTACGAAATGCAAAAACTGACGGCATCTTTTGTATAGTTCTCTATTTTGCTCATACTATATCCACAAATATTCGAAAACTTTTAACTGACAATAATTTGTAACTTAGCACGTATAGAGTTTGCGTTCTTTATGATGACATTGCGTTCAATATCGGTAGACTAATCCGTTATTACACCTTTACATAACTCTTGTTTTGCAAGCTTTTTCCGAACATCGGTGGGTTTTTTGTTTTGTTCTACTCGCACTTGTTTTCGACTATAGCCGTTAATCGGTTGCGTCAGGTTTGCTTATTAGAAACAAATAGAAACAAATAATATCAAATATTGGATATTGGGAAGATTATTTTTTGTAGTTTTATGAACATTCATCGAGTCATTCTTCTAGCAATGGATAGTAAACAAATAATGTCATATATTGGATATTGGGAGGAATATTTTTTGTAGTTTTATGAACATTCATCGAGTCATTCTTCTAGCAATGACTAGTACACAAATAATGTCATATATTGGATATTGGGAGGATTATTTTTTGTAGTTTTATGAACATTCATCGAGTCATTATTCTAGCAATGGATAGTAAACAAATACCGAACAATATAACTTGGCAGTTATAAAAACAGTGTTTCATTTACACAGATATCTACAATCAAGTTTAATTGTTTGTTTGGTTTCCTTTGATGTGTGTTGTTTGTATTACTTAATGACAGTGAAATACATTTGTCATTACATTGATAGAAATATGTTGGTTCCACTGCATTTCTGATGTTATTGAAACACCTAGATACTTTGCAAATGTAACATGCTTTGATGTAGTCACGAGGAACACCAGACTCCACTGGGAATGAGCACTTTTAACTGCAGCTAACTGACGACATTTGTCATAGAGTAGGCTCTCTTTTATCTGTTGGTTCTGCTTTTTTTCTATAGTGATCCAGTTTGTGGATAAGTAAGCAATGTCAATCTTTATCATAATTAGGCAATCGATCTGTTTTCCACGGTTGATGGTTTCTGGTTATATCATCAACAAACTCAACAAGCTGGTAGGTCAATTCCGAAATCCATGTTGAAATAGGTGGAGGATACATTGTTGATCAGCATGTCATGTATGTTATACTATGTGATATCAGTTTATGTTGTCTTTAACACAAGCATTGAAATGATTGATGTGCACTTTTCGAGGTTGATGAGAGTTTGAAAAAGAGCGCTATTTGCACACTTTAGACATGATTGTCCATATGGGTGAGCACTTACACGTTTGTATCTCAATTAAATGCATGAGTCAATTTATTAGATTACAAATACCTTTCGAGAAAAAATATGATAGCAGCAATTACTTATATATTGATAGAACCGAGCAATAAAAGAATTACCTAATATAATCACTGGGCCTTTTTATCGTATATTTTTAACTAAAAATCGTACTATGTAAAATCGAGACAAATTGGGTCACGATGACGTAATATTTACCTTTCAACGAAATAAACCAACAATTCGATTTTTAATGATGTAATTCAGTTCTGAAGTTAGTTCATAATACGTCTGTATCTACAATGTAGCTTTCTGTAAAATGAAATTACTTTTCAATTTCTCCAAACCACTGACAAAACAAAGCTTGACTAGATCTAAATGGTTTGGGGAATCTGTACAATATGGGAATGCGATAACGTAAAACAAATATGCTTATAGCATACGGTAATTAAGGATACATGTAAAATATAGATTGAGATATCAATAAAACTAATACACATTTGGCGTCATGAAAAAATTGGATAACAATAGAAATAAGTTTAAGGATCATAAATCCATTTATATACATAAATACACAAATATAAAATTGATTAAATGAAACGATAAAAATGACAAAATTTTATGAGTTTATTCCACAATTGCGTATTCAGTATCAAAATACTATCGCACTAAAAGTAGGCATATGTATACAAACATAAAATGTTATAAGATAAATAAATTCCGAAGTAGGACACAATAACAAAACATCTTGTTAAGAGATTTGCATAATCTTAACGTAACATTCTTAGCATTAACACAACTCTGATAAACATTTTTAAAGGAACAACTCTCGCACTAGGTTTAATAGATACACGTTTTATCTACTACTAATTATTATTGTTAAACAGTTATTTAATTCAGTCTTGCAAACACACGAGTAAAGTCACGCTTGACAAAAACAAAGGGAATTATCAATCAGCTGTTTATTAATCTAAGAACAAAATAGAACATAAACAATGCAATGCACCTATCAGTTTATATAATTACGTAAAAAATTCAAAGGCCATTTATGTGTCAAAAAACTAAAAGTAAACTAGTATGTCAATACGACATTTCAAATTTAATGCTTATTTATACAAATGACTTACACATGTTTGAAGACTGAAATACAAAGATTTAATTATTGTATAGATATAGACATAAATTCTATATTTTTAAATCTGTGTTAGGTCACAGGCCAATATATTGTCAAACAGCTTGGAAAGTCTTCTCATATTAAAGTAAATTATTGATTCGTGTATTTTTCTGAGAACATTAGCTAGTATACCAGAAACACAATTTCAAGAATAACTAAAGAAAGGCATGCAATACAACTTCAAAAGTGAATATACTCATACATATGTGACTTACTAAAGCCAAGCCAGACCCCATCAAACTGTATTGTAAATGATTTCTGTGTATCACGTAGGAACTGGTTCTCGTCCGTACCACGCTGTTAGTTGCACTCTAGTGCAGAATTCGGACAACTTGATTTATTAAGTTATTATTTCCGGCGATTGAATATCTGAAAATATAGCTGCCACATATTTTACAGATCCCTATATTTACATGAATTAAAAACAACTGATGTAAGTTTTATATAAGCAAATTGGTTAAGGGTACATCATTAGTTTTCTATTTAATGCTGGAGCTTAGCATTTTAAATGTTCCAAAAGATATTGAACGTTATCAAAAAGTTTATTGACATTGCAACGTTATTAAAAGAAAGTAAATTGTTTATCAATAACACCATTGATTGAGTAATCTCATTACATCAAATGACACCATTGGCAATAAGGACGAACATTATAATTACAATGATTGTCGACCATTAATTGTAGACTGACCGTGCCCATTACATTTAGGCTGATTGACAATAAGTAAGTACACCCATTATTATTACACAAATTATATTTAAGTACTTTTAGTAGATGATCTTTCCTGCCTTCGTCGCCATTTGACTTTTATCTGTAATATCTCTCTTCCGTATAAATTTTATTCAACTTTATTATAAATTAACAAAATATATTCATTGATAAGTAAGTCAAAGCGCATAAATTCAAAGACCCATAACAACAAGTGATTGAACAAATGTAATGAAAGAAGAACTATTTTATGAGCACAATTTCAATTGTTCCGTATACATTTTGTAAAACTGTATTATAAAGCTAAACAAACAATTTATTGATAAGTAAGTCAAAGCGCATAAATTCAAAGACACATAAAACAAGTGACTGAACAAAATCAAGGAAAGAAGAATTATTTCGTGAACACAAATATGTATCATGTCATAACTCTTTACTTAATAATTTTAAAGCTTATTTTAAATATTTTTGTTTAATATCACACACCTAACCATGACTTACTTATCATTACAAATCTGACTATGTCAACATTACCTTTATGCCAATCTGCGCCTTATCTTTAGCATGTTTTCATGCATCGTATTAAATTGTTTTCTTATTTGGTTTTATTGCTGGTAAGTTAATATTTATGGATATTAGTGTCAGTGTTTGAACACTTGTTATAAAAATTATTTAGCTTTTCTATCAAACTTTAATTACACTGCAGTTAATAGTTTCTATTTATAAAATCGTGTTACTTAAATAGATCAGCTTCCGGTAAAAAGCATCTGGTCATGTATGTTTCATGTTCCCTCATAAATTCGTATCGTTCCGAGAAAGATAGTCAAGTCTGTTTACAAGAAGAAACTACTTCTGTACCACGTAAACACATACACTTGATGTTCAAAACAATGACTGGTAAATTGTATCTAACGTATCCATAATCCATTTTGTATTATAAATTACTTAATTATTAATTATTATTAACAAATAAAATTAAAAAAAACCATAATAACAAAAAAATGTATAACTTTATCGTCATTTGCTAATCTAAATATAATTGTTAAACTAATAAATACAAAAATGAGAATACAAGTTTGCGATTGTAATATTACTACGTAATTATTCCAACATTTACTACAAATCGGGCATTATATCTAATGTTTTCATCCAGGTCGAACGCCTTCATCAAAAGTAAGTTTGCACCAACTTATACCCGTCAAATATCCGTGTTTTTTTTGCTATTAACGGTAAGATTTAGTATTTACCATGTAAGTCTGAGGTAAAATCCAGTGTTCATCTTGTCGGTTTGATGAAAGACCCAGTGTTTATCTTGTCTGTCTGGGGGTAATGCCAGTCATACCTTACCCGACTGAGAAAAATGTCCGTCTATTATAAAGTGAGCTCAATTGAAACCTGTCCACCTGAGGTGTGGTCAAGTTTTTACCTTGTATAAATGAGGTAAGGAACAGTGTTTTCATTGACTATATGAGGTAAAGATAAGCGTTTAACTTGCATGTCTCAAATCAGTCCCAGAGCCTAACCTGTCAGCCCGAGGCATTGGGATATTCTTTCCATGAAGATCAAGTGCGTTACCTCCCCGTCCAGGGTAATATCATGTGTTTACATAATCTGTATGAGGTAAGGTCACCTGTGCCTTTTTTCCGGTGCGTCTCACGCAACGTTCAGTGATAACATTGTCCGCCGAAGGTAAGGTTCGGTTT
The DNA here is from genome assembly GCA_944474755.1 of Limnoperna fortunei. NCBI lineage: Eukaryota > Metazoa > Mollusca > Bivalvia > Mytilida > Modiolidae > Limnoperna > Limnoperna fortunei. The sequence goes on from OX104119.1 coordinate 44,719,771, forward strand.
TTACAAAGTCCTTTTGAGGCACGGTCTAGTGTTAAGAAAGGTGTTGTGTTTACTTTATTACCTGAACACAATCCAGTATTTTAATGTCTATCTATATGTACGGGTGTGTTTATCAAGTTAGTCTACGATAAGATCTGCCGAGAGGTAGTTCGTCTACTATTGATCACGTGATATGTCAACATTGAGATTGCGTGTGCGAGTCTCACTGCGGGCATAGTGTATTCGACTGCAATTTTAATTCACGGCGATCTCTAGTTTTCATACCAAAGGTCAGGGTTTTTCGATGGGTACTCTGGCTTCTTCCCGAAGAAAAAGCTTGACGTGATGACAAAGCTGCGAAATTATTGAAAGTGCCGTTAAACATAATTCAAACAAACTATACGGTAAGATCCACTCTTTAATGTATTTACCTGAGTTAGTGCATAATTTTCACCTGTTTGTCCGATGTATTTTCCAGCATTTTTCTTGTCAGCCTGGTGTAAACTCTAGTGTTTTCATTCTTCTCCTACTGTAAAGTGAAGTATTTACTGGTATACGTCTGGTAAGGCCTAATGTTTAGACCAAAGGAAAGATGCAGTGTTGTTCTTGTCTGCCTACCGTTAGGCCAGCATTTGGTTTGTCCGCCTGAGGCAAAATCCAGGTGTTTATCTTGTTAGGATAAGTTAGCGTGAAGTTTTCTTATTCGCCTCTGGTAACGTCCAGTGTTTACCTTATTATCTGCCTTAAATTAGGCTGGGATAATGTCAAGTAATTACCTTATTCGCCTCAGTTAATGTAAAGTGTTCATGTTATCTGGGGTAAGGTCACACGTTTGTCTTTTACTCCGTAGGTCCAGTGTACAATGCATGCATAAGCCGAGGTAACGGTTACCGTGTCTGCCTGAGATATGTTCTAGTGTTTAACATGATCGCCTGAGGAATGGTTTAATATTTACCTCTTCTGCATGAGGAATGTTTGCAGCTGTCACGCAGTCTATTTTATTTTTACAGAAGAAACCGGTGAGGATTGCGAAACATCCAATATTTGACAGAAAATGTAAAACAACCTTTGTTCATATTTTTTCGGACACAACACATCGTTTGTTTGAATATATAGAAAGTTATATAAGTACAATTTAAGAAATTATAGACGATCATGTTATTTTATGTCGCTGGTGGCACAATTTAAGTGTCGCAATGTCTTTAAACTGAGCTCTAAACCGAATATCAAATATGGCTTATATAAACGGATTGGCAACGTGGTTGACAATATAGGATCGTTCCGTCAGTCTGAGCAATGAATATGTGAACGGAGCTAAGCTGGTGTCGTCAATCGGATCGGTTACTTTAAGTAAAAAAAGAGGGAGATAACTGGCTGCAAATATGACAGAGATTGTTAAGGCAATTTTTGTCATCTTGTTGGAAAAGTTATTTCCTTGTTCCGAAATTTCGGATGTATGGTTTGTATGCAATCTCTTACGCTCAGAGTATACTTTCCATCCGATAAGTGAATAAATGAAAAACAAAACCAGCAGAATTATATTGTTCACCATCCAATAAACTGTTGGGTTCGAAGCTGTTACCGGACAAATCCGTCCAGTCTGGTTGTTCTCCAACATAGGGAACTCCATTTCTGCTAAAACAGTTTGCGGCCATGAAAGCAGCAACGCTAAAACAAAGCATCCAATGAGCCAGTACTTTGTAGTTTTAATTGTAATCTGTTCTTTTAAAGGCATACATACTTGTCTAAATCTGTGAAGCGATAGTATCATCAACAGATTATTCGAATAATTTATTCCAAATATGAGTACAGCGGTGAATATTTTGCATGTCCAGTTGCCGTTGAAAGTGTAATAATTTACAACTCGAGCGCTGTTAAATGGTATCCCTATGTAGAAAATGTCAGATAGGTGACTGCAAGATTCAAGATGATAGACCTGTACACACATTTACTGTATTTACGTCTGTAAATCAGAAGGACGGTAAAATTTCCCGGAACTCCAATTATTAACAGAATACTATTGGAACAATAAGTTGTTTGATATGTTCTTCGTTTAGGTCATAGATAGTCTTTGATAAACTAGCGTTGGCCATCATTATATGCTGTATTAACACTATTCCTTTTTAAATTACATGACTGAAATTGTTTTTTTCTTTACTGGGTGATCTCGTCCAACAAACAAACTCGTTATTACGCTATCTTTTGAAGAAATACTAAATTGTGAACTTCTATACGTTGAAAATGATTAGGCCTGATGGGATATGGGATAAATCTACTATCCTTCCGTCAACAATCTGTATGCAGAGTGGGTTTTTGTCTTTAAAAATGATTCACACCCGTTAGTAAAATAGACATTGTCCTCATCCTTAACGACACCCGTAAGTAAAAATAGGTATTGTCCTCATCCTTAACGACACCCGTAAGTAAAATAGGTATTGTCCTCATTCTTTACGACACCCGTAAGTAAAAATAGGTAATGTCCTCATCCTTAACGACACCCGTTAGTAAAAAAAGTTTGATAATTATACAGATATTCTCCCCACTGCTACACAGATATAAAATAAGGATTCTTATGATTATCATTGATATAATAATACAATATAAGACGCAATATATATATACAACTCGCCATAAGTTAAGCAACACCTACATTTTTTTTTATAATTTCAAAAATCTGAATGAATATTAACTTTATGTTATTTATGTACTAAAGCCATCATTCGAGCACAGGGAATGTTACTTTAATTAACTCCTCAGGTAAATCTTTACATAGCAAAAGCAGTTTATCATACGGTAGTCTAGCACGCCTAAAAGCCTTGTTTTCATTAACGATTTAGTGTTCATCTCCAGATCTTTTTCGGCTTCATCTTTACATTTTTACAATGCCTAGACGGAAATTAAGTGAAACTGAGAAGTGGCAGATCGTTGGACAACACTTTGGCATTCACTTTGGTATTGTATACGGCTACTGAAACGTCATCGAGATGATGAAACTATCCAGGAACGTCATAGGTCAGGTCGACCACAAAAAACATCCAAAAGGAAGGATAGAGCATTCGATCGTGTAGCCAAGCGCCAACCGTTGCCACTGCAAGATATCTTCGTGACGATTGGAATATTGCAACTAGAGTCGACGATCGAACAGTTAACAGGCGCCTAAACAATGCAAGGTTGAGAGCTTGTCGTCCCTTGAAACGTCCACTGTTGACACAGATACATCGCCAAGCAAGTTTACAGTTGGCACGATATCACTGCAATTGGAATATTCGAAGCTGGCGACGAGTACACTGGACCAACGAAAGCAGATTCCTTCTTCGTCATATTGATTGGCGCATGCGCGTTTGGACACAACGAGGCACTGCTTGCAACCAGAACAACATCCGAGGCACTACAGCGTTTGGCAGTGGTGGTGTTACAGTGTGGTGAGGCTTTTCATACAACTGTAAACTGAATTGGTATGTGGTTGATGGGACAATGACACGGCAGAAATATCGAAATGACGTCATTAACGCTATTATTTTGCCACATTTTGGCAATCATGCACTTGGTAACAGACCCATCTTTATGGATGACAACGCAATACCTCACCGAGCTGCAATTGTACATGATGTTATCGAAAGGGAAGCTATTGAGCATCTTCCATGGACATCCATGTCACCCGATATGAATTCAATTGAACATTTGTGGGATATCATTGGCCGTAATATCAATAACAGAGCACCTGCCTGTCAAAATGTAAAAGAACTGCGTGTTGCCATTCAAAATGAATGGCAGAATTTACCACATGCTACACTTCGTCGTTAAGTCAACAGCATGAGGAGGAGAGTTAATGAACTGTATTGGAAGCGTGGTGGTTACACGACTTATTTAGTATTTTTGCGTTTAACACATTTCAACGTGATGTGTTTACTTTAAGTTCATGAAATTGAAGTATGCAATCAAACTTATTTTTTGACTAATGAAAGTTATATTTGTATGTTTTTTTTATAACTTTGCTTTGAACATTTATCATATAACAATAAGTAAAGCGACTGTAAATATGTTGTTAGTCCATCGTTCATACAATTGTACACAATGTAGCTGTTAATGTTTTTTATCTGTATCTTCTGCTATAAGTATTTTATCGATAATTTGTATATACATTTATAACAAAAGGCGGATGTATATCTGTTTAGTGTTCAAGGGCCTCCGTGGCTAAATGGTTAAGGTAGTTCGTCTACTATTGATCACGTGGTCTGTCCATACTGAGAATGCGGGTTTCATTCTGCGGACTGGGTGCGCTCGACTCCAATCACTTAATTGACAATGACTGCCAGTTTTCCTACCGAAGGTCGGGAGTTTTCTCCGGGTACTCTAGCTTCTTCCCCAAATATAAAAAATGGACGCCATTTTATAGCTGATATATTACTGAGAGTGGGGTTAAATAACATTCAAACAAACTATTCAGTGTTCTCTTTTATTATCTATTTCAATTCAGCCTATATATATACTGCCATATATGAACATGTTCCCAATGACTATGTCAGTAAAACAGCTCATGAAAGAGTTTTACTTTGATTATAACCACACCAACATTGAACAAACTTCTTTTTATTTTCCCGATGAACTCATATTGACTTAAAGGGGCCTCGGTGGCCGAGTGGTTAAGGTAGTTCCTCTACTATTGGTCACGTGGTCTGTCAATACTGAGATTATCGGTTCGCGTCTCACTGCGGGAAGGTGCACTCGACTCCAATCTTAATTGACAGGGATTGTCAGTTTTCCTACCGAAGGTCCGGAGTTTAAATACCATTCAAACAAACAAACAAACATATTGACTTGAAAGAATATTGTGACTTAAAAAAAACACCCTTTAATGCAATATTAGTGTTAATGTTCATATGAAAAGCTGACATACTTTGATGCATTTTGCATCACCTTTTGAAAAACATATTTTGCAAGGCTAAAATAAAAAAAAATGCTCAAATATCAGTTATTCTACATCAAGGTAAATATTGCTAATCCATGTTAAGGACTGTTACAGTGAACGTCAGTCATACTATATCAAGGTAAGAACAGATGATCACTGACAAGGACTGCTAAAGTGAACATCAGTCATTGTTAATCAATGTAAGAACTAATAATGACTGAAAAAGGCTGCTACAGAGATTATCAGTCATTCTAAATACAGGTAAATATTGATAATCACTGTCAAGGACTGCTACAGTGAATGTCAGTCATTTTAAATCCAGGTAAAAATTTCAAAGTACTGTCACGATCTGATACAGGGACTAACAGTTCTTTTCACTTAACTGTTATGAACTGTTTCAGTTCAGGACAGAAGCAATCAGTAAAAGATAAAAATTTTAAATAACTTACGTGAACTGTATGAATAGTATACAGTGATTTACATATCGTGAACAGGAAATTTACAGTAACTATCAGTTTCTATCAATCAAATTTGAACTGTGTATGGTAATGTCAGTCCTTAGTTTGGTTCATAGTGCTAGTTCGGGGTAGACGATTTTGTATGCTTGCTGTTTCGTATTAAATTTTATGCTACCGCTTGTTCGATGTTTCTACTAGTGGACTATTTGTTCCCGAGGTTTTGACATGCCCAAAAGTCACACCATAGTGTAAACATGAATTATCACTGATCCATTCATTATTTATAAATTGCATTTTTATACTGTATGGTTTTTATATTTTATAGTAATGTCGGTGTCATTATTTACATTTTTGCAAGTTAAAATACACTTTTATCTTTTGAAATGCGTGACTTTGAATGACTAACTAGACGCTATGAAATATCTTAAATCCTGCATAAATTGATTGGAAAACTACTATGTGTAATCATTCATAGGACTAAGCGATAGAGCAATTTATGCATTATTATTTATTTACTCTGTGAATTCTGCGAACAAGGGCACACTATTTACAAGGATATTTAAGCTTTGAGCGCATTTATACAATGCGACTTACTAACATGGAATACATTATACTTGAAAAACGGCTTTCCGATTATAATGATAATAGGCACGTCATCTCTCATCTTATAACTAGTTATCAGAGATGACAATAACCAGCATGCATTTAATATATTAAGAAGCAGAACTTTATTGCATGTTAACTAAGTTGTCTGAAAACTACTTGCTGCATTAGAGCAGAAACTATTTTCGCCTATGAACCCATGTAGCTGCTTGTAATACTTACTGATAAATCCTATCATATATCTCTTCATGATTACAAAAAGACGGTTTATAAATACAACGGAGGTTATAGACATATAGTGTAAAATATTAACTTTATTCTAGACGTTACGTGCACAAACATATTCTTTATCACAATAGATGATCTTCTCTATTATGTAATAATTATCATGATGTACGTAGCTAATATTTTTAAGTGGATTCGTAAAGTTAGGTTTAAAGAATTATGTAAAGAATAGAGATAAATAGGTACTGTAAACAACATAAAATGTGGTGATATACGGTAATGTCTGGCTTGTGGTATCGCTTGTTAACCATTACAGTATCGTCGGTCGTATCGCATGTTAACCATTACAGTATCGTCGATCATGGGTAGTAATTAATTGTGCTGATTGCTTGACCTAATGTGCACATTTTTACACTTTATTGAATAATTGTTGTAATGTCATGTAAAAACATTTCAAACCTGCCCTAGTTTAACTGACCAACCTCGGTTGTTTTTTTTTTAAGTTAGTGCTGTCCCTGTGGTGGTATTGTTAGACAGGTTTTATAGTACTCTGTTTGTAATGGTAAGTTATCCTCTTTGTACACGATATTATATATACTCAATGTTTCTCAGTCACACTTGCTCGATGCTACGTTTTCAATAAAGCACGGGGATAAAAAACATAACGACACCTCTAATATAATCTGTAAAAAGCTTCTGTGTTACCACCACCTTTGTATTGTACCTCTAATATAATCTGTAAAGGCTTCTGTGTTACGACCACCTTTGTATTGTACCTCTAATATAATCTGTAAAAGCTTCTGTGTTACCACCACCTTTGTATTGTACCTCTAATATAATTTGTAAAAGCTTCTGTGTCACCCCCACCTTTGTATTGTACTTCTAATATAATCTGTAAAGGCTTCTGTTTTACGACCACCTTTTTGCTTGGTATATCTAATATAATCTGTAAAGGCTTCTGTGTTATGACCACCTTTGTTTCGTATCTCTAATATAATATCTGTATAGTGTTCTGTGTTACGACCACCTTTGTTTGGTACCTCTAATATAATCTGTAAAGGCGTCTGTGTTTACCCACCACCTTTGCTTGGTACCTCTAATATAATTTGTAAAAGCTTCTGTGTCACCCCCACCTTTGTATTGTACTTCTAATATAATCTGTAAAGGCTTCTGTTTTACGACCACCTTTTTGCTTGGTATATCTAATATAATCTGTAAAGGCTTCTGTGTTATGACCACCTTTGTTTCGTATCTCTAATATAATATCTGTATAGTGTTCTGTGTTACGACCACCTTTGTTTGGTACCTCTAATATAATCTGTAAAGGCGTCTGTGTTTACCCACCACCTTTGCTTGGTACCTCTAATATAATTTGTATAAGATTCTGTGTTACTAACACCTTTGTTTGGTACCTCTGATAAAATCTGTATAAGATTCTGTGTTACTAACACACTTGCTTGGTACCTCTAATATAATCTGTATAGGGTTCTGTGTTACGACCAATTTGTTTGGTACCTCTAATATAATCTGTATAGGATTATGTGTTACCACCACCTTTGTTTGGTACCTCTAATATAACCTGTATAAGATTCTGTGTTACTAACACCTTTATTTGTTACCTCTAATATAACCTGTATAAGATTCTGTGTTACTAACACCTTTGTTTGGTACCTCTAATATAACCTGTATGGGATTCTGTGTTACGACCACCTTTGTTTGGTACCTCTAATATAATCTGTATAGGGTTCTGTGTTACAACCACCTTTGTTTGGTACCTCTAATATAATCTGTATAGGGTTCTGTGTTACAACCACCTTTGTTTGGTACCTCTAATATAATCTGTATAGGGTTCTGTGTTACAGCCACCTTTGTTTGGTACATCTAATATAATCTGTATAGGGTTCTGTGTTACAACCACCTTTGTTTGGTACATCTAATATAATCTGTATAGGATTCTGTGTTACTAACACCTTTGTTTGGTACCTCTAATATAATCTGTATAAGATTCTGTGTTACGACCACCTTTGTTTGGTACCTCTAATATAATCTGTATAGGATTCTGTGTTACAGCCACCTTTGTTTGGTACCTCTAATATAATCTGTATAGGATTCTGTGTTACTAACACCTTTGTTTGGTACCTCTAATATAATCTGTATCAGATTCTGTGTTACGACCACCTTTGTTTGGTACCTCTAATATAATCTGTATAAGGTTCTGTGTTACAACCACCTTTGTTTGGTACCTCTAATATAATCTGTATAGGATTCTGTGTTACTAACACCTTTGTTTGGTACCTCTAATATAATCTGTATAAGATTCTGTGTTACGACCACCTTTGTTTGGTACCTCTAATATAATCTGTATAGGATTCTGTGTTACTAACACCTTTGTTTGGTACCTCTAATATAAGCTGTATTGGGTTCTGTGTTACAACCAACTTTGTTTGGAACCTCTAATATAATCTGTATAAGATTCTGTGTTACTAACACCTTTGTTTGGTACCTCTGATAAAATCTGTATAAGATTCTGTGTTACTAACACATTTGCTTGGTACCTCTAATATAATCTGTATAGGGTTCTGTGTTACGACCAATTTGTTTGGTACCTCTAATATAATCTGTATAGGATTATGTGTTACCACCACCTTTGTTTGGTACCTCTAATATAACCTTTATAAGATTCTGTGTTACTAACACCTTTGTTTGGTACCTCTAATATAACCGGTATAAGATTCTGTGTTACTAACACCTTTGTTTGGTACCTCTAATATAATCTGTATAGGGTTCTGTGTTACAACCACCTTTGTTTGGTACATGTACCTCTAATATAATCTGTATAGGGTTCTGTGTTACAACCACCTTTGTTTGGTACCTCTAATATAATCTGTATAGGGTTCTGTGTTACAACCACCTTTGTTTGGTACCTCTAATATAACCTTTATAAGATTCTGTGTTACTAACACCTTTGTTTGGTACCTCTAATATAACCGGTATAAGATTCTGTGTTACTAACACCTTTGTTTGGTACCTCTAATATAACCTGTATGGGATTCTGTGTTACGACCACCTTTGTTTGGTACCTCTAATATAATCTGTATAGGGTTCTGTGTTACAACCACCTTTGTTTGGTACATGTACCTCTAATATAATCTGTATAGGGTTCTGTGTTACAACCACCTTTGTTTGGTACCTCTAATATAATCTGTATAGGGTTCTGTGTTACAACCACCTTTGTTTGGTACCTCTAATATAACCTTTATAAGATTCTGTGTTACTAACACCTTTGTTTGGTACCTCTAATATAACCGGTATAAGATTCTGTGTTACTAACACCTTTGTTTGGTACCTCTAATATAACCTGTATGGGATTCTGTGTTACGACCACCTTTGTTTGGTACCTCTAATATAATCTGTATAGGGTTCTGTGTTACAACCACCTTTGTTTGGTACATGTACCTCTAATATAATCTGTATAGGGTTCTGTGTTACAACCAACTTTGTTTGGTACCTCTAATATAATCTGTATAGGATTCTGTGTTACTAACACCTTTGTTTGGTACATCTAATATAATCTGTATAGGGTTCTGTGTTACTAACACCTTTGTTTGGTACCTCTAATATAATCTGTATAAGGTTCTGTGTTTCGACCACCTTTGTTTGGTACCTCTAATATAATCTGTATAGGATTCTGTGTTACAGCCACCTTTGTTTGGTACCTCTAATATAATCTATATAGGATTCTGTGTTACTAACACCTTTGTTTGGTACCTCTAATATAATCTGTATAGGATTCTATGTTACTAACACCTATGTTTGGTACCTCTAATATAATCTGTATAAGATTCTGTGTTACGACCACCTTTGTTTGGTACCTCTAATATAATCTGTATAGGATTCTGTGTTACAGCCACCTTTGCTTGGTACCTCTAATATAATCTGTATAGGATTCTGTGTTACTAACACCTTTGTTTGGTACCTCTAATATAATCTGTATAAGATTCTGTGTTACGACCACCTTTGTTTGGTACCTCTAATATTATCTGTATAGGATTCTGTGTTACTAACACCTTTGTTTGGTACCTCTAATATAAGCTGTATTGGGTTCTGTGTTACAACCAACTTTGTTTGGTACCTCTAATATAATCTGTATTGGGTTCTGTGTTACAGCCACCTTTGTTTGGTACCTCTAATATAATCTATATAGGATTCTGTGTTACTAACACCTTTGTTTGGTACCTCTAATATAATCTGTATCAGATTCTGTGTTACGACCACCTTTGTTTGGTACCTCTAATATAATCTGTATAGGGTTCTGTGTTACAGCCACCTTTGCTTGGTACCTCTAATATAATCTGTATAGGATTCTGTGTTACTAACACCTTTGTTTGGTACCTCTAATATAATCTGTATAAGATTCTGTGTTACGACCACCTTTGTTTGGTACCTCTAATATTATCTGTATAGGATTCTGTGTTACTAACACCTTTGTTTGGTACATCTAATATAAGCTGTATTGGGTTCTGTGTTACAACCAACTTTGTTTGGTACCTCTAATATAATCTGTATTGGGTTCTGTGTTACAGCCACCTTTGTTTGGTACCTCTAATATAATCTGTATTGGGTTCTGTGTTACAACCACCTTTGTTTGGTACCTCTAATATAATCTGTATTGGGTTCTGTGTTACAACCACCTTTGTTTGGTACCTCTATTATAATCTGTATAGAATTCTGTGTACCAATAATCGTATGATACGTCTAGAATTTTTTAAGACTTATTTTATCCGATGCACTTCAACTGTTTTATTGTTTTTATTTCCACGCTGTCTCTTTCTTTTGTTCCATTAATATTTGATTTATCGTAATTTGCATATTTAGTCAGACTGTAAATTATGGGTAAATTAAACAACTGAGTGTACTGCACAACCTTGTGCACGTTTTAATATGAGAAATTTGAGAAATAAAATAGTATCAATCATTTAACAAACGTGAAAAGTACCGGAAGTAGTCACATCTGAGTAAGTAGCTTTGTTTCTTTTCTTTATCTGCATCTGGTCTGTGTAATATAGTTTTAAATATGGAATTAAATTTCTGCTATTATAGCATATCGATTAATATATTTTTCTTTTTTGCTGCTACTTTTCCTCGTATATCAGCAATAGTTTTCTGAACATGTTGATCTATTATAGTCTGTATTTTCTCGCCCTCGTCGGTTACTTCACTGATAACGTTTGCTACATCTTTCTCCATTTTACTTAAACCAGTTTCCAGTTGTGGAATATTTTCTTTAATGACTCCATACTTTGATTGAATGTTATTGTTTGCTTTATCCTTTAAAATGGTTAGCAGTTCACTGATACTGGACATCACGTGAACTTTGGGTTTTCCATCAACACACCTTGTACGAGCCGACAAATCACACGTGTTGCATATGAAAAGAAAATCTTCATGATAATCTTTACATTTAGATTTTACTGCCTGAATGACATCAGAACCATCCTGAAACTTGTGGTGTTTACTAATTGTTTGCCTCGTGTGTAGCGATTTACAGCTATCACAAAATAACTTATAGTTGCATATTTTAAGAGGAGCTTGAGCCATGTTTGTTTTATTTTTAGTTACCTGTGACAAACCAAGTGTCCTTGTAATGTCACAACGACACTATTAAAATCTGAACATATTTAAATTTAGATTAGATAACAATCGATATTAGTTAAATGTGCACTTACTGGATAAAACGTGGATTTTCGTATGTCAAGTCATTGTCAATCAGATTTAAACAACTATACTATAATAAATTTGGTTATACTAAGATGATCAACAATAGTTGGGTTATACTAAGATGATCAACAATAGTTGAAGGTACAACATGTGTATTCTGTAAAATAAATCTTAATCAAAGAGTATCTAAAAGTAGATATATAATAATCATATAACTATTAGTACTACAAACGAAAAAATAATTAATTCATTCAAGCAGACGGGTTGATATCAATCAAGATCAGGTCAAGACCAATTTAATATTTTACTGGTGGAGACTTGTTCGATTTTAGGTCAAGACGCATTCAGTCTTTTCAAACTTTTTAGACTGATTAAGACAAAATAAAACTAGTCGAGACTGGGTCCAGTTTAGGTCGAGTATCATTTAGTCTTTTCAGACTTGTAAAGAGTGATTCAGAGAATAACTAGATTATTCGAGACTTGATGGAGTACACAATCAGACTATTTCAGAAAAATTCAGACTTTTCAGTCAAGTCAGTCAAGTCAAGGTTAATGTCGAGTAAAGTTAGGTAAAATTAAGACAGATTCAGACCGGTTGAGTAAAAGTCATGATGCCCACAGTTTGGAACTTTTGCCATTGTCACAACGGACATGGAACATATTTAGGGAACATAATACAATTATAATCAAATTTAAAGTAGTTATTTAGAAAAAAATGAACTTTTATGCTTTGATAAGATTTACTAACACGTTTGGTTTTAAACATCAATAGGAGCTATAATTCAATTACTGCTTCTGTTTATAAACATTGCATAGATCAAACAAAAATTATATTGAAGGTATGTTATCTTTTGATGCATTTTTAATTGTCTTTATGTCAGTCTTTCGAGAAGTATTGTCAAAATGTGAACAACAGTAGAGTACAACTTAAACTAAGAACGATTTTCTACTCACCTCTAACTGAAAAGTATGCATATAAATTTTTTGTTTAGGTATTTTTTATCACTAGTGTCAAACCGAATTGTTTTTATATATTTGTTTTGTTTGCCTAATGCGCTTCTGTACATTTATGTTGTTAAGTATGATAGAAGATAGGATTTGGGACGCTGTAACCACTAAATTGTTTGAATTGATTCCACTGTTATTTCGTAGAGCTACTGTTAATATACTTTTTTCGCCATCCACCCAATTGGCTTTTAGCATGCAAGTAACCATATAACGTTGTCCACTAATACCCGAGGGAGTACTTCGGTATTCTAAGCTAACACTTCTATATTAAATGGTTACCTTATCCCAAATAACAAATGTAACACATGTGATAAATTGATTCATTTTTACCTCCATTCCTGCACTATGGGGAATCAAATGTAAGGACTACTCCAAATAAAATAAAATATTTGATTAAATTTTAATATATAATTTCCTATACATAGAAAGAAAATCACGATTCTTTAAATCAACAGTACACATTTATTTTATTGCTTTTGAGAGTCTATTTTACAATTGATCATCCTTTACCACCGTCCGACTTTAATTGTACTTTAAACCTGAAGTAAATGGCGTATTGACCACAAGTACCTACTATTCTGGGACAGCCAATTTCAATTGTTCCTTTAAAAGATGATGTTCTTCTGATTTAAGTAGATCTTAATACTCCCCTGGTTTCATCTATCTATCAGCTGAGCCCGAGAGTTTTACATTTTAATTTATGACGAACATTATGTCAACTGAAAAATTAAAACGAAAAAGTAAAAAATGTTGCGTATTTTAAAATAAAATCTCTCCTTAGAACAACTGATTAAAAGATCAGGATGCCTTTTCTTAGTTAAGATCTGCCATATTAAAATTTCAAATCGTATTTTACAGACTCGGTTAGTTTATGCGATCTTTTTTCTGTCATTCTTTCAGTCTGATGTCTGTAATGTGCAGTTAATTTTGTGTTTGGTTTATATGTTTAATATATATAAAATATATAAACCACCAACAGATATTAACGTATATCAATCCAATTATTAATACATTAATAATACATTCGAAGATACGTGTATATTCAATGTCTATAATATAATAAAAAAAAACGTTAAAATGCCAAGTTAAACGCATAAATTATAATTAAATTCCAAGTTCATTATAATAATGTCTATTGATCATGAGGAAATACAGTGAGGTTGACGATGTTTCTACACGTATATACATGTGACATAAAAGTCAACAAATTGATCTATTTGTGTCTTTTCTAAAATACAGCTTGTTCTGTTTCGTTTTCTACACCTTCTTAACATAGTCCATCCATCCGGAACTGAAACAAACAAGTCCAGTGTTTAACGTTAGAACTCAAATTATTCATGTCAATGTTGTTAATCTTGATATTTCCAGCCGCAATTAATAAAATGAGATTAATATAGAATTAAGCGTAACCAAAACTTAAGATAACAACCTGGTCTAACAGTGACGAGACATTGAATGCATACAACATTTATTCGTCATTTATTGGAAGAAAAGATAAAAATATAAAAAATTGCATCTAATGTAACACTTCCGCTGCATCAGTAAAATAAATTAAAAACCAAAGACGATTAAAATAAAAAATTATGACTGTACATCAAGCATAGCTATTACATGTACTAATGTACAATTAGAACTGGTAAGGCACGACAATATAGATGTAAATAATAACTAGACGGCATGAACTTTTAAGATCGATAATCAACGTGCAACAACAGCAGATTCTACAATATATAAATGATTATTGACATAATGATATGTGGTAAAAATTTCTGAACTAAGAATAGTTGTTTTCTGTAAACTGTCGTTTAGCTGTTGTGTTGCAATTAAGTACTTACCACCATCTCGGACATCTCATAGAAGATATGAAACATAATAGTAATGCTGTATACAGTATAACATTATGATACAGTTTTGTATCTATATTGACGGAGGGCGTTTAATAGCTCTGTTGTTGTAGTTAAGCAAATCAAATTACATATAATTCAAAAGATGCTTTAAAGTATAAGAAAATTAATTAATCAACTTATTTTGTCCATATAAGTATTTATTATGTATCAACATACAACATATTTGAAATAATACATATTAATTCACACTGATTATGAATAAACCAATAGATAGTAAATATTCGTAATTCCGAATCAAAAGAAATCAAGGAAAGAAAATTCATATTCCCGAAGGAAAAACGATTAAATAAGGTGAGCACAAAACAACCAACAAAAAAAAAGAAAAAACAAACAAAAACAAAACAAAAAAACTCCAAAACAAACGAATTGGGAATTCCAAAGAGGTAAACAATTCTTGTTATCAATAGGGAACAACAAGTGAATGAATTGAAAACAGTGTTAACACAAACGTAGACACCACTAAGTAATCACCTCATGCATGTCCATGATAACAATATAACTTCCATACCTCAAATTTTAATCCTACTGGTTCTATTCAAATCATTTCCGTTGTCAGCGTTTTGTAGTCATTTTCTGTATCATAAAACGTCATGTTTTGTGGATAATGAAACGTCATTGACTTGCCATAGAGATATATAAATTCTGTAATTAGGCACTACTGAAATGTTGATATCAATGAATGTTCAACACAGTGTTGGCTGTTTGATTTTAGAAATTAAAGCAATTCAGAATATTAAGTTCGTTGAAGATCTGTCATATAATCGTCCTTCCGTTACTTAGAAAACGTGTATATGTTTATTACAACTAACTATTTATAGCGATACAGATGACCAATTATATCATATTGTACTGAATATGATATGATTAGCAGTGACATGTAATAGACATGTAGAACTAAATGACGGTGTATTAACACCATAACTACTAAATATTAACGCCGCAATATAACTGAAAAAAATTGTTAAAAGTGGATTTAAACGACATTTAAATAAACGAACAAACACATATGGCGGATGTTATTCCTTAAGGCAGTAACCGTGAAATACTCGTTACATCCCGATCTAGTGTATTCATTTACTATTCAAAATTACCATTTAGCCAATAATGATGTTGATTCAAACTCTAAGCATTGTTTAATTAATTACTTTCAGCCGTATACATTTGCCATAAAATGCTTAGCAACGGTTTGTGTGTTCAAGATTTTTGTCAGATACTGTAAAAAACCGTTTTCCGCGTCTTTAACAACAGCAGTCAGTATAAAAAATTCTTTATTAAACAGTTATTCTTGTCATGGCATGAATAGACACACGTATTCACAGCAAATATTCGTATGATCTGTCGTGATCAGTGTACAATTCGATGGATAAATTAAATTGTTACTTTTCACATGCTGTAACATAATTGGTCTAATTACAATTTAAATGAAATTCCATCCCATAACGATTCGTATTAAAAATACAAATTCAAAACTACAAAGTCATGTCTAACAGAAAACTCAAGAACACATCAAGTAACAAGCACCAAATATATACAACAATAATTGAATAAAACGACTATTCAAAGTATTTAATGCTAAGATGTATAGTCTAAAAGCAATCTACTTTAACATTACATTCTTTAAAATGCTAGTATTTTATTTTATACTTATTACAATTACTTTGTTGACTGATGCCTTAAACTTTTGGTCGAACTCCATTTTTGTTCTAAAGTGAAAGAAATCGCGATATAACTGTATTCATTTACTATTCAAAATTACCATTTAGCCAATAATGATGGCGATTCCAACTCTAAGCATGGCTTAATTAATTAATTTCCGCCGTATAGATTTGCCATCAAATGCTTAGCAATGTATTCCATTTTAAAAGAGGAAAAGACTTACATTACAGGGACAGACAAACACAAAGAAGATACAAAATAAAAATAAAAGAAACAAACCCATGTGCATCCAAGGAGTGAAAACAGGTGCTCTGAAAAGTTAAGCATTTTTAATTATGAACGACGCCGGTCAGTATAAAAAAGGATTAATAATTACACCTTTTTTCTAATCATTTCATGCATATTTACAAATATAGAAAGTAAGGTAGTCAATAGCCTGAGGTCATCAATATAATAATACGATTCGATAAAGAAATTGTTACATTTAAACGTTTTTACCAGATTATGTTTTATTACGTGTTCCTTTAAAAGAAATTCCAGCCACTAAAATTTATCGTAGTATACAGATTCGTCATAAAAAACGTAAAATTACAAAGTCTTGTCTGACAGAAATCCCAGGAACACATTACCCAACAATATCTTAAATTATAAAACAAATAAACAACAAGAACTCGTATGAACACTGCGATAATGTAAAGTACATTATGTACTTATTACTACAGTTTTGTTTAAAGATGAAAAATATCTTAAATTGTCAATTTTAATTCTCACAGAATTCTACGATACCAATATATATTAATCGTTATACTAAACATAAGGCTTTATTGTGTAGTGTTATTTTGTAGATATACTTATAGCTGACATCTGGACTTGTACTTACGGGCTTAATTGAAACAAATCAAACATCAGAATATATTGATTCGTATTAAAAAATACACGTTCAAAACTACACGGTCATTGCTGACAGAAAACTCAAGAACACGCCAAGTAAGAAGCACTCAAAACATAAGAAACAAAACAGCAAAAAGAACCCATGTGAACACTGAGATACTGTAATATGCGTTGGATAAACTACTATTCAAAGTATTTACTGCTTTTGTAAGATGCATGATCTAAAAGCAATCTACTTTAAGATTGTATTCTTTAAAACGCTAGTATTTTATTTATACTAATTACAATGACTTTGTTGACTGATTCCTAAAACATTTGGTCGAATTTCATTTTCGTTTTAAAGTGAAAGAAATCATAAATTTTAAATAGTCGTTCAAACTTTTACTATACTAATATTCATAGGAATACTAAAGACAAGGTTTAATTGTGTAGTGTTATTTTATAGACATACTTATCGTTATTTTCTGGACGTACTTACATTCTGAAATGAAACAAACCAAACAGTATAGACAATTGCATGAACTGAGTGTGCCAACACGCACAATAGGATTGATATAGCATATTAGAACAAACATGAAATAGGACCAATAACAATTTAATTGTTGGATAAGCAAAAAATTACCATTGTAAGAAACAGACACATACAGCGAACAGTCACAACTAAACAGAAGAAACCAAAAACTCATGTACACACCAGGAGTGAAATCAGATGATCCGGGAGGATAAGTATTGTATGCATTCTTAACAACAGCCGTCAGAGAAAGTTAATAATCCAGGTACGAATTTTAAAAAGTAATGGCTTGCAGAGAACTCACGAACACATCAACTACCAAACAAATAATCCCATTAAAAAGACGACTCTATTTGCGTACTGATATTATGATATATTTGATGGCAATGTACTGTTATTCATATTTAAAAATTGCATTGACATTGCTGACATTTAACTCAAGAAGACAACAAGTAACAAGTACGCAAACAAATAAGCAAAAAGAAATGAACAATGAGATACTGTAATATTCGTTAGATAAAACGACAAGGCAAAGTATTTACTGCTTTTTCTAAGATGTATGGACTAAAAGCAATCTATTTTAATATTGTATTGTTAAAACTCTAGTATTTTACTTATACGGATTACAATTACAACAGTATAAAAATGTTTGATAGTTATTCAGTTATTCTTCTCCTTACGTTAATAGAAACACATAAATATATCAAGTATTCTTATGATCTGTCGTGATCAATATAGATTGTGATGGATAAATTAAATTGTTACTTTTTACCTGAATGTAACACACTGGGTTTAATTACCATTTAAATGAAATTCTAGCATATAAAAGTACGGCGGAGGAAAATGATTGTTTTAAAAGATCACACTTCAAGATTACATGGTCATGGCTGACAGAAAACATCAGGTAACAATCACTCAAAACATACAACAATCAAATATTAAGCAAAAAGAACCCACATGAACTCTGAGATACTGTAAGTAATATTCGTTGGATTAAACGACTGTTCAAAGTATTTAATGTTTTTCTACGATATACTTTAAGATTGTATTTTTTTAAAACGCTAGTCTAATTACAATTACTTTGTTGATTGAGGCCAGAAACATTTAGTCGAACTCCATTTTTTGTTTAAAAGTGGAAGTAGTCTTAAATTTGAAATAGTCTCACATTATTATACAAGACCAATATTAATCACCATGCTACCTTCTTGTGTAGAGTTATTTTATACATATACTTATCATTACTTTCTCCACTTGTACTTACTGGCTGAAATGTAACAAATCCAACAGTAAAGTTATTTGCATAAACTGTCATGCAGTAACATGAACAATGGAATTGAGTGATGTAAAATATAAGAATATCTATTGTGTATTGCAATGTTACAATGTGTATCAGAATCAACGTGACAAAAACAGGTTTATCCTTAGATTATTAAAGAAGTCTTAATGAAAGATACTGTCAAATACAATGAACAGACACAACTAAAAATAAAGAACAGAAACACTCATGTACACAGCAGAAGGAAAATCATGTGCTCCAGATGGATAAGTATTTTATTCATTCTGTCAGTGAAAATTAATAATCCAAGCACGAATTTAAAAAAAATGTCTATCAGAGAACTCACAAACACATAAAGTACCAAACAAATAGCCACTTACAAAGACTGCTTTATTTGAGTACTGGTATTATGATATATTTGATGATAATGTACTGTAATTCTTTATTTTATTCTTTATGGTAATGGTATTTTATTAATATTACTCATCACCACAGATTTTGACTTTAACATAAGTTATTAGTCTACCTATCTGACATGTACAAAGGAGAAAAATGAGAGTGATTTGTGCAATAAATATTGTTTATTATAAGAATTTAAATATAAAAAACAACGTGGCGTAGACCAAATATCGAGATACACGTACTCCCGCTGACAGTTACAGAAAATTCAAAGAAACAGAAAAAATAAAGAAAACATTAACTCATGTGCACATCAAGATGGAAATCAGGTTCCCCAGAAGGATAAATTGGTTGTTTTAACTACAACCTTTAGTATAAACACATTAATAATTATACAGTTATTCTCAACACTGCAGTAAAAGACATACATCTAAAGCAAATTAATTCGTATTTACTGGCGTGAGCAATAAAAGTATTGATATAATAAAGGGTCGGATGTTACTTGTATTTACAAGATTGGATTTAACTGATGCATAAAACATTTGATTAAACTCAAGTTTTGTTTCAAAGTAAAATAAATCTAACATTTTAAATAGTCTTACGAATTTACGTATACTAGCAGGTACAATGCGAGTGACATCAAAAAATAAATCTATTTTTGTATTATAATCTAAAAATGTACATTAAGTCCAACGTGAACTAGTACAAATAATCAGTCAATCGTTGGATTAAATAAGAACCCACATTGAGAAGCGCAAGCACATACAATGAACAGACAAAATGAACAATTAATACACAAACTCATGTACACACCAGGAGTGAAAACAAGTGCTCAGGAGTGATAGGTATTGCCCGTATCCTTAACGACACCCCGAAGTAAAAATAAATTATTTAAAATTATACAGATATTCTCACCACTGCACTTATAGACACACAGATATAAAATAAGCATTGTTATGATTAAAATCTGAAATTATTGGTATAGTAATACGATATATGACCCAAGTTGTCTTAATATATATCATAGTAATAAACGCGTGATTTTACTGAAATTTTAAACTCAGGTACCCATTTATATAGACATCACATACGCTCCTATTTCTTTTAAATCTTAGCGATCATGATACTGCGTGTAGTTATTGTTATTGGGACGTTGATTGGAAATGGAAAAATTTGCTTTTGGTTTGGATTTTCATGTCAATAATATACAGTGCCTCTAGAATACTATCAATAACGCAGTTTGTATTACATAAAAATGTATATCATAATTTATAATCAAATAATAAATCAAGTCATTTCATAAAGTCGAATTATCGGGTCGCGTTCATTGTTTTTGCGCTTTCTTTTGTCTGAGCTGTTCGTTCATTGTTTCTGTCTGGTCTGTGCAAAATGAAGCCTTTTCGATCCCTTGTTTTCACTTGTTATTCATCTATTTATTCGGTTTTTTTTTCTTACGTGGTAGCAAACCATCTCATTACTATAAATATTGCAAAGTTTTTCCCAAATAGTACTGTACATTAACTGAATTTAAATCTTAAACTAATTATTGGTCATTCCAATGTCCGGTTAGTTAATGACTCGATATTTCAGCAACATGCTGAATAATATCTATACATTTACTGAGTTCATCACAACTCGCAAGATATCTGTTCAGATATGAATATTACTTAAAAGAGAATATAAACAAATAAGTCCTAAATTTGCACATTCCAAATTAACCGCCAGCCATTCGCTATAGGAAATTAAAAGCTATTTTGAATAATACAGCAAAGCTTTATGATAATATAGTGTGTGACAATAAGGTAGATGCTATACGTTAACGTGAAAATTTCTGGCAATTTCGATTTGTTCACGTAATATCACGTGTCGTGAGATGAAAAAAAAAACAAACACAATGAACGTTAATAAATAAATTTTGCGAGAATATTGACTTTTGATTGGGTGGAGAACACTTTCTATTAGAGGACGGAAAAAATTGATCGTCATAGAGACACGCACTCTTTGACGTCATATTTTACTCCTCTGAAAACTAACAGTTTTTGTGTTGATCTCATTTTTGAAAAATGTCCAGTTACAAAAAAAAAATTATTGAGTTTATTCTTTTGTTTGAATTTATTTAGAAGTATTAACTACGAAAAATATTTTCTCCATCGACGCATAACAAAATTTGGAAAGTGGTAGTTCTACTATCCCTCGATGAAGAAAATATTTTGGTAGTTAATCCTTAAATATTTAAGGACCACAACCACTAATTTGTCAAAGTTATAAAACCGAGCAGTTTGTGCAGTTTGTTATATAATGTCTGTTTCTATAAGATATATTTTATGAAATCTACTGTTCATTTTTTCTGAAATGTTTAAATATTTGGCTTTATTGAAAAGTTGCAAATTATATTTAAAGAAATAAAAACTTTGATCAAAGAAATAACTGTTAACTAAGTTAGTTACACATTTGTTATGTTTGCAAACTAACACAAAGTCTGAAAAACGCAATAAAAATCTAACCCCATTTGAACAACAGAACTACATACTGTGGATTCGAGTACATCCTGCCTGCAGTGAGACTCGAACCCGCAATCTCAGTGTTGACAAACCATGTGATCAATAGTAGACAAGCTACCTTAACCACTTGGTCCTAAGTTGTATGAAAACATCTACTTGCTGCTGCATTTCAGCAGAAACTATTTTCGACTATGAACCCATGTAGCTGCTTTAATACTTACCTGTATTTCTTATTACATATATCTTGATGACTACAACAAGGACAGTTTATAAATACAATGGAGGTTATAGACGTATAGTGTACCCTACTTATTAAATATTAAATTTGTTCTAAAAGTTACGTGCACAAACACACTATTTATAACAATTAATGATTTACTTATTTGGTAATAATTGTCACGATGTACGTAGCTTATATTTTTAAGTGGCATTTGTAATGTTAGGTATAAAGAATGTAAAGAATAGAGATAAATAGTTGCTGTAAGCAACACAAAATGTGGTGCTATACGTTAATGTCTGTCTTGTTAACCATTGCAGTATCGTCGATAATAGATAGTAATTAATCGTGCTAAACATTTTTACACTTTATTAAATAATTATTGTAATGTCATTTCAAAACCTGCCATAATTAAACTGTCCAACTTTGGGTTTTTTAAGTTTAGTGTTTTCCCTGTGGTGGCATTGGTAGAAAGTTTTCATAGTACTATATTTGTAATGGAGAGTCTTTCCCTTTGTATCTGATATTATACATCTAAAACTTCAATATACGCAATGTTTATCAGTCACACTTACCCGATGATATTTTTTGAATAAAGCAAGGAATAAAAAACATAAAGACACCTCTAATATAATCGGTATAGTGTTCTGTGTTACGAGCGTGTTTGATTTTAGGAGTTTCGTACCAATAATCTTACGATTCTTCTGGAATTGTTTAACACTCAGATGCACTTTTGATCTCAGATGCACTTTAACTTGTTTTATTGTTTTTTCGCGGTTGTAGTTTCCTTTTGTTCCATTGGTATTTGATTTATCATAATTTGCATATTATTTTCATACTGTAAATTATAATTATATTAAAACAACCGCTCATAGTGCACAACCTTGTGTAAACTTTCATAAGAAAAAATTGATAAATAACATAGTAGCAATCATTAAACAAATGTGTAACGTACATCTATATAATCCTTGTTTATTTTTCTTACCTGCAGCTGATCTGTATAATATATTGTAAATATGTAATTAAATTTCCACTATTATAGCATATAGATTTATATATTTGCATGTTCATAGCGATATCTGTTGAAAACATAATATTTTTATTAAAATATAATAACTTCAACTTACATTCTTTAAAATTTAGGTTTCTTGAAAGAAGTAAAAAAAGTTATAACTTTAAATTTATTGAAACAGCAGCTGAATATAAAGACAGAGAGAGGAAAAGCCTAATTTTGCAATTTATCATTGCAATATATAGATCTCTTATTCAAGAATATTAAATTTCGTGAATTATATATTTTACACAGTTTTATATGTTTGAAATCGAAAATATGCTAAAGGGTTGATTCTAGTTTTCCTATAATGTACCCTACCTTCCTTGATAGCAATATTTTATTCTTGCTATCTAATGGATTACATTTATTTTAAATTACTCGAGAATTTCCTCCAACAATAGGAACTTTGCTGGGAAATAAATTGTTTCATCCCCCAAATCTATGAACATGAAACGATCAAGATACACTAAGACATTTTACGGTCGACATTAAAGGCCCGTTATTATATAAAAAGCTTTTTAATGCCATTTATCTCTGTCTATTTGTCTGCCTGTCGATCGGTCTGTATGTATGTTTGCATGTATGTACGTATGTCTATGTCTGTCGGTCTGTCTGTCTGTACTGTTCTAGATAGATAATGTGTTGCTTCCTGGTATATTAATTACTCAATAAATATAACATGAAAACATTAAGTTTAAGGTAGCAGTATGTGTAGCCGGCGAAAAAAGCGCGTGTTTAAATTGATTTGGCTTTAGAGAAATAACTATATTGCACTCAATAGTAATAAACCGTATTAATTATAGTTAATTATAATATTCATTATAATCATGCGTATTGATCATGAAAAAATACAATAATTTGACTCGATGTGTCTACACATATATACGTGTGACATACAAGTGAACAAATTGATCCATCTGTGGCCATTTCTAAAATACATAGAAACATAGCCTATCAATCCGTCACTGAAACAAACATTTTCAAATTTTTCCTGTTAATGCTGTTTATATTGATACTTCCAGCAGCATTAAGTAAAGTAAGATCAATATAGAATGAAGCGTAACCCGAACAAAACTTGAGCTAAAACCCAGCTTTAACAATGCCCAGACGTTGGTTGCATACAACATTATCCTTCGTTTAGAGGAAGAAAAGACGTAAATAGAAACAATTCTAACTGTACATCAAACGCAACTATTGCTACTGCAAAGACATGATAATATAGATGCAAATCATAAGTATAATAAAATGTCATCAAAGATACCAAGGTTAATAGAATTTACTACGCCAGACGCGCGTTTCGTCTAACCTAGACTCATCAGTGGCGCTCGAACTCAAACAATATTTAAAATCCAAATGAATGAGATGTTGTAGAGCTTTTATCACCAAAATTCCAAAAAAGGTTTTACCAAATCCGGCTAAGGCTATCTACACCTTGAAAATAGAAAAACCTTAGAATTAAAATAATTTTCGAAAATTCAGAGCAGTAAATTTAGACAATGACTATATCAATAAAGAATCAATGATATTCCTGTCAGTTCGAAGTGTGACTACTGGACTGGTGATGCCCTCGGGACTAACAGTCCACCAGCAGAGGCATCGACACAGTGGTTGCAAATAAAATGTCATCAAAGATACCAAGGTTAATAGAATTTACTACGCGAGACGCGCGTTTCGCCTAACCAAGACTCATCAGTGGCGCTCGAACCCAAACAATATTTAAAATCCAAATGAATGAGATGTTGTAGAGCTTTTATCACCAAAATTCCAAAAACGTTTTACCAAATCCGGCTAAGGCTATTTACACCTTAAAAATAGAAAAGCCTTAGAATTAAAATAATTTTCGAAAATTCAGGGCCGTAAACTTAGACAATGACTATATTAATGAAAGAATCAATGATATTCCTGATACATCAAACCAAACTATTACATGTACTATGTAAAGTCAGAACTGGTACGGCAGGAAAATATAGATGCAAATAATAACAGAATGAAACATTAAGACCGATTGGCACCATGTAAAAGATACATACATTATTAATGACATAACGCCATGTTTTTAAACTTAAAAAAACAATGGTTGTTTTCTGTAAAATATTCTGTGGTTGTGTTTCAATAAAGTACTCATCATTTCGGACATATCCTAGAAAATATAAAACAGAATGTGTTAATAGCAATGATGTATAAAGTATAACACTAGGATACAATTGTAAATCTTGATTGTTGTTTTATAGCGCTGTTGATGTAGTTTAGCGAATTCGATTACATGTAATTCGAAAGGTGGTTTATAGTACAAGTAAATTAATAATTAATCAACTTGTCCGCATAAGGGGGTTTTAATATGTATTATATATTCATAAACGGCATACATTAGATGAATAAATCAAGTGATAGTAAATATTCGCAATTCCGAATACAAAAATGCCAAGGAAAGACAATCCACATTCCCCAATAAAAAAGAAAAAAAAATAAGCCGAGCACCTAGAAATAAACAAACAAATGTTAAATTCCAAATGAGTTCACAGTTCTTACTTTTAATGTTATTTAATGCAACTGTCAAAGTACAATACATGTAATTAATGGGGTACAACAAGAGAAAGAATGCAGAAAAGTGTAAACAGATACTTCGACTCAATTTCGTAATCAAATATGCATGATGTAAACATAAATTATAAACAGCAAATTTTAATCCAACTGGTTCTATTTAATCATTTCCGTAGTCAGCGTTTTGTGAATATAAAAACATCATGGATTTGGTATATAGATATATAAATTCAGTGCGCAGGCAAATGGTTATATGAATGAATGTACAACAGATTGTTGGCAGTTTGATTTCAGAATTTAAATGCAGTGTAATATATAAAGTTCGTGGGCGACAATTTTATGTCGGGCATAACTCTATAAGAACTAACTATTTGGTTTGATACATATGACCAATACTATCAAATTGCACTGAATATGGCAAGGTTAGCAGTACCATGAAACTGAAGAACAGTGTAGAAACACCATTCGTACTCACTTCTAATTACAACAATACGATTATACAAACCATAATAACAATTCCAAAAATAAGTATTGACATTACAATTAATATATTTTTAGACCATAAACCGCTGCTGACTAATAAGCTGTTTAAACGCTTTAAGTTTATGCGTGCCTCAGTGGTCGAGTGGTTTAATAAGTGAGTCATCTACTATTGATCACGTGCTGGTCAACCCTGAGGTTGCGGGCTCGAGTCTCACTGCTGCTAGCAGTGAATGCTGACTCCAATTTTAATTGACAAGGAATACAGTCTTCCTACCAGAGGTCGGAGTATTCTCCAGGTACTCCGACTTCCCCCAGATCCAAACTTATAGCCACGATATACCTGAAAAATTGCTGAAAGTGGCTTTAAACAACATTTAAATAAACGAATAAATACATAGGTTGATGTCATTCCGTATGGCCGTAACTGTGAAATAGTCATTACAGTCTTATCTATCGTCTTAATTTACTATTACTATTATCATATAGCCAAAACTACGGTCTTTTTAGCACAAGAATTTATGAAAAACGATACGATTTTAATTTCAAAAGTATAGCTTTCCTGCACTTATGCAGCAATGTTCCAGCTTTTCCTGCATACGGTGTCATATTTCTCAATTGATCAGGTATGCAAAAGATAGTAGCGAGAATACTGATTTTTTAATACGTCACCAATTTCTTTTGGATAAACTTACAAACGACGGTTACAAGAAAAAAGTACTATAGATATCATTATATTCTTGAAAAATATTCCACCTCATTTAAAAATATGATTGCAGATTGCTTTCTCAATTTTTGAATTCAGTACACAGTGATTAGTGACTAGTGGTATATGATACCCATCAATTTTCTGCAACATACGAACTCGCATACTGCAGTAAAGGAAGCGGGAGGTTTGGCATACCATAAACCGGCCACAAAACATGGCTTAACCAACTATTTCTTTTGAAATGATTGTTTTTGCTATATTTTTGGATTATTGGTTCAAACGCTCGCCATTTCGTTGGACGTTTTGACAGTTTCTTTAGTGTTCGGTATTTTGTTATTACCTTCATGCTTACCCAATTCCCTACAATGGCCTTATGAGTTTTAAAAAATATATATAATTCTGGTACTTCACAAATGCACTCATATTCACTTTGTTGACATTTACTTATATTTTTTTATTTTTTTATATAATTTTATTTGTTAAATTATCGATACTTTCTTCACTTGTACTTACTTCCTGAAAAAAATCAAATCGTACAGTATATATAATTACATGAACTGAGGTATGATTAGACTGACTTTGCAAACTGTTAATTAAAGTATCTATTGTGTAGTGCAATTTAAAAATGTATGTAAAATCTCTCGTGGATAATACACAATAATAATCTATGAATTAAGCAAAAACTCACATTGTAAAGGACAGACAAACACAAGTAACATAAAAAAACATTTGCTCTGTCAGTATATTCAATTTCTTACGTGAACAATAAAATGATTACTGTAGATAAAAGAAATGGTCGTTACATGTGTTACTTGTATTTAACATATTGGGTTCAATTAGATGTTTTTTAATTGAAATTCCAGCCCATCAATATTATTCAGATGATAATGAGTCGTAATACAAAAAAAAATCCAAATTACGTGACCATGGCTGACAAAAGAAAATCAATAACAAATCACGCAAGAAGTACAGCAAAACGAAAAAGCAAAAAGAAGCCATATGAACAGTGAGATTATGTACAGTTCTTTGAATAGAATGTCAATTCAATGTTTTACTGCAATTCTAATTTACAGGGTCTATATGCATTCTACTTAAAATTGTATTCTTTAAAACGGCAGTATTTTATTTATACTTAGTACAATTACTTTGTTGATTGGTATCTAAAGCATTTGATCGAAATTCATTATTATCTGGTTGATCTCAATTTGTTTAAAAGTGAAAGGATTCTTAAATTTTAAATAGTCTGTCAGATATCTACGATATTAATATTTATAGGCATACTAAACACAGGGCTTTATGAGTAGTGTTATTTTATACATATACTTATCGTTATTTTCTTGAGTTGTACTTATTATCTGAAAGCAAACAAATCAAATCGTATGGATAAAAGTCAAAGATAATTGTACGAATTTAGGGAACTACCATGCTCAATTGTATAAAATATCAAAATTTATGATTTGTATTGCAATCTAACAATGTATATTAGAACCAACGTGAAATAGAACCAATAACAATATTATCGTTGGATTAGAAACAAATCCCATTTTAAGAGACAGACATATACAACGAAGAGTCCCTTAAAATAAAGAAACCAAAAACTCAATGAAATCAGCGTAAATCAGGGAATAATGATTCGTATTAACAAATTCCATTCAAAATTACATTGTTATGGCTGACAGAAAACTCAAAAACACATCAAGTAACCAGCACTCTAAAAAAACAATAAACAAATAAGCAGAAATGACCTTTATTTAAGGTAACACCGTAATTCTGTATTATTCGTTGGATAAAACGACTATTCAATGGTTTACTGCTTTCTTAGATATATGTTCTAAATCCATTTAACTTTGTATTCCTTAATAGTATAGTATATTAGACATGCGTATTACGCTTACTTTGCTGAATGATGCCTAAGACATTTGATATAACTCCATTTTGTTTTAATATGCAGAAATTCGTAATTTTTTAATAATCTCACATATTTCTAAGATATAGGTATTCATTGTCACAGTAAACATAAGCCTGTTTGTGATGTGTTATTTTATAGATATACTTATCGTTACTTCCTTGACTTGTACTTACTCGCTGAAAGCAAACAAATTAAAAAGTATAGATATTGCACGAATCGTCGTGTATAACATTCACAATGGGATTCACTTATAATATATTCCCTATCGCAATCGAAAATGTATCTCTGTTTTCAAATGTAATGGAAATTTGACTTTTATCTAAAATCTTGGACATTGGTTCAGCATGTATCTATCTATCGGGGCCTCGGTGGCCGAGTGGTCAAGATAGTTCGTCTACTATTGATCACGTGGTCTGTCAACACTGAGATTGCGGGTTCGATTCTCACTGCAGGCAGGGTGTACTCGACTCCAATCTTAATTGACAAGGATTGCCAGTTTTCCTACCGCAGGTCGGGGGTTTTCTCCGGGTACTCCGGCTTCCTCCCCCAATAAAAACTGGACGCCATGATATAGCTGAAAAATTGCTAAAAGTGGCGTTAAACACCATCAAACAACAAACAAACATATAATCTATTAAATATAATTTTCTTTTACTGTTATTTCGCAAAGGAACATTCAAGTACTAACGGTAATATTAGGGTAAATACAATGAATGGGATATAACTTTTTTATGACATTTCAAACTTAATTCTTCTCAATAACTCAAATAAAAAAAATTATACATAAGTACAACATCATTCCCCATCAATTATTTCTTAAATATCGTGAACACAAAGCCATACCCCAATAAGTTATATACTGAGCCAAGCAGTAGGTGAATCATGATAAAGTACAGGCATGTCTTAGAACGAAATCAGAGGTGAATCATAATAAATTACAGGTATGTCAACCAAGAAAAGGTGAATCATGATAAAGTACAGTCCTGACTTGGAACCAAGCAGGAGGTGAATTATGATAAAGTACAGACATGTCTTTGAACCATGTTTAATGTGAATCTTGATAAGGTAAAGGCATATCTTAGAGCCAGGCAGTGGTAAAACATATCATGGTAAAGTACAGGTATGTCTTAAAACCAAGCAGAAGTGAATCATAGTCAAGTACAGGTATGTCTTAGAACCTAACAGGAGGTAGATCATGGTAAAATACAAATATGTCTTAGATTCAAGCAGGGGTGAATCATGTGAAATACATGTGTGTCTTAGATCCAAACACGAGTTATCGTAGTAAAGTACAGGTATGACTTAGAGGGAGTGAATCTTTATAAAGTTCTGGTATGTTTTAGAATCAAGAGGGATGGATAATTGCGTTAAAGTACAAGGATGTCTTCGATCCAAGCAGGAGGTGAATAATGGTAATGAAAAAAAACCCGAAAATTGTTTAACGCATTTAACAATTAAGCAGTTCAGAAATACAAGTACTGTAGTTGATTTAATTACAATGTTGCACCACAAAGAAAATCATGTGATAAAGCTTCATTTTTTTCATGTTTAAGTGATAATATCACAAGACCTTTGTACAACTTCTCGAATTTTGTTATAATTGGAAAATTTTAGATTTATATCGTTGCTATTTTTATATCACACGTCTTATCCCTACCGTCAGGATATCAATTATAGCAGTTATATTTGATCAGGATGTCACAAAAATGGTACGAATGACACGAATCATAATCGCCTATTTAAATTTTGAATATAACAACACAACGGTTAACGCTCAGAAGATTGTTTTGTTTGAATAAAGTTAGCAACTTTGATTATTTAAAGCTTATGATAGCGTCCCGTTTTTATTAGATAACAAATCCAAGGAATGTGGAGAAAACTCCTACCTTCGACAGAAAAATTGACAATCCTCGTCAATTAACGTTCGAGTCAAATGCACCTTGCTCGAATCAGCCTCGAACTCGCGGTGTTGACATGCCGATGATCAATGCCAAATTACTAACTATTTTAACCACTTGACCTACGAGACTCCTAACGTGGTTAGCACGCTGTGTGAGCAAAACAGTCGTTGGTTTTTTATAGTGTTGTACTTATTGCAAATCAGAAATAACTGAATGGGGTTTTGTTAACTCGAGGTGATATTTCATGGCGTCCAGTTTTTATCGGGGCAGGAAGCCGGATGATCCCGGACCTTTGGTAAATAAAAACTGGCAATCTTTCCCAGTATAGTTTCAACAGGCGCATACGGTATACACCAGTACACACGGTATCTAGCAATGCATACGATTTCCACCAAAATATACAGTATCCACCATTACTAGAGCAATCTCTCTAAGCTGCTCATGTGTTGTATTTTACAATTGGTCACACAATTATCCCATATGTTTAAGTCATGTATTCCAATTTCATCATTGGATGCAATACGTGTAACCAACATCTGCATAGAATCGATTACCACTCTTAAATTCGACGCAAAAATGAAAATTTGAAAAACGGAATTGTAATACCCGGACAATATTCCGTTGCCCCTCGCCTCCAAAAAGAGAAAAAAATACCTCATCCTTTTTTTCCAAAACTATTGTATCAGTCCAGGTGCTAAATACTATTAATGAAGCGTTCAACAAAACCATCTGCCTTGCCTAATATTGCAGCCGCTATTCAGTGTATTTACATTCTTGTAGTATAACAATAGAACATGATAATATGGAGGTCAAACCATCTACCGTTATTAATGTTGCATCTGCTGTTCATTGTATTTACATACTTTTAGTATAACAGTAGAACCTGATAAATATGTGTAATCATCGACTTGAGAGTACTTTGCACTAAATGTTAAACCACTACAGAATTCATAGCTATTATCTGTGGAAGGTCCATAACTTAAGTGTCTAGGAAAGCGCATTGGTTCGGAGAGGGTTTGTTTGTGGCCGATCCACAATGCATTAAAAGATGAGGCCTGATGGGTAACGAGGGAGGGATAAAGTCTCCTGCATGTTCCTGGGATCTAAGCAATTACAAAATAAAGAAGTTATTCTGGTCAAGTCTGTCCTTTGCTAAAGAAAAGTCAACTGCTTCCCTGAATGAAAAATTAATTTGAAATTTGAAAACAAATTAGTGTTATCAACGATTAGAAAATTAAAAGCGTTCAGGTCCGCCACGCCACCACTGAAACACGGTTATGACGCCAAGACATATTCAAGATACGGACAAATTTTCAAAGCTTACTGTTCAGAATTTCTATTATTCCTATTATTTAGCAATATTCAAGTGTAGTTGTATAGATTTACACCACTTTTGAAAATATGCTATATTATTGTAATGTCGGTTTATTGCCTATTCCAACAGTACACTTTTCTATTTTCAAGATATAGTTCGCTTTAGCAAGATTTAGCATAACGTTTTTGAATTTTTTGTGATAAAAGCCCCACCATCTTCATCATATTGGTTTTAAATATTGTTAGGGTTTTAGCGACAATGATGAGTCCTGAATAGACGAAACGCGCGTCTGGCGTATTAAATTTTATTCACCTTGGTATCTTTGATGACATTTTATTTGCAACCACTTGGTCGATGGCTCTGCTTGTTGGCTGTTAGTCCCCGAGGGTATCACCAGCCCAGTAGTCATACACCTCGGCTGATAGGAATATCAATGATTATTTCAGTTATATATTCATTGTCTATATTTACTGCCCTAAAATTGTAAAATTATTTAGATACTAAGGTTTTTCTATTTTCAAGGTGTAGTAAGCCCTAGCCGTATTTAGTGTAACGTTTATGAATTCGGTGGTAAAAGCTCTACAACATATTAATGATCTGTTTTTTTAATATTTTTGTGTTTGAGCGCCTTTGATGAGTCTTGATTAGACGAAACACGCTTCTGGCATAGTAAATTTTATTCATCTTGGTATCATTGATAACATTTTATTTGCGACCACTATGTCGATGCATCACCTGGCGGACTGTTAGTCCCCTAACTTATCACCAGCCCAATAGTCACACCTCGATGCCATGTGATCGAATCAGGCTTTCTTAAGCCTTGAGATTTTTCAAGCCTGTCCCATAGATATCTTGGTTAAAAAATTGTTAATATTCCATTTTCCCCGACATATTTCAAATGAACAAGATTGGGCTGATTTTTAGACCAGATGCTCCTAGATGCACGAATCGCTGTTGTCATAAATTTTAAACAGACCTTTAATAGTATAGATACCTTTTAAATCATTTTAGAAACCTATTACAATTGGGCAAGGGTTCACCATATCTCAAATTGAATTTAAAATTTCGAATTTCGAAAATCGATCTTGCATCTTGAATTTCGAATGAGCTTTCTGGGCTTTCATAGAATGGTCCTATAATAAATAATGGTATCCAAGTAATGAACTGTTGATGGGAACACTTTCTCCCTAGTAAGCCGCACCGACTGAGCCAGTGGCAAACAAGCCCTTCTTCCCTACGTTATTGTTCTCTTATTTAGGGAACATAAAAAAATCTCATCGAATTAAAATTTGTACTGTCGCTATTTAGAAACAAAATAAACTTTGATGATTTCAGAAGGTTTACTAATACCTTTGGTCTTAAACATCCATAGGGGCTATAATTCAACTACTGTTTCTATTTATAAACATTGCAGGGTTCAAACAAAAATTATATTGAAGGTATGTTATCTTGCGAAGTATTTAATTGTCTTTATGTCAGTCCTTCGAGCAATATTGTGCATATATTCAAAATGTGTAAAAAAAAGAGCACAACTTTACATAAGAACGATTTTCTACTCTACAACTGAATGAAAAGTATGCAAATAAATTGTTTGTTTAGGTCTTGAAATAAGGGAATTTTTATCATGAGTGTCCTAGCGTAGTGTTTTTATATATTTGTTTTGTTTGCCTCTTAAGCTTCTGTACATTTATGTTGTTAAGTATGATAAAAGATAGGAGTTGGGACGCTTTTAACGGCTAAATTGTTTGATGTGACTGTTTTCATCTCCGCTGTTATTTTGTAGAGCTACTGTTAATATAAGATCTGATCGAAAGACTAGGACGCCTTTACTCAGCTAAAATCCGTCATATAAAACATCCATAGCGCTCTTTCATGTCATTCTTTCAGTCTGATATATGTAATGTGCAGTTAATTTAATTTAATTGTTTGTGTTTGGTTTATCATCTTGATACTTGTAAAAGTCTTAAAATAAATAAACCAAGTCATGAAAAGTTTTCAACGTATATTAATCCAATAGTTACGTATTGCTAATACATTCAAAGATACGTGTATATTTAAAGCTATAATACCATAAAACATGTCAAAATGCCATATAAAACGCGTTAATTATAATTGATTATCATATACATTATAATCATTTATATTGATCATGAAAAAATACAATAAGGTTGATTTGATGTGACATAAAAGTGAAGAAATTCATTCCTATGTGTCCTTTCTAAAATACAACCAGATTGTTCTGCTTCGTTTCCTACACCTCATTAACATAATCCATCCATCCGCCATTACTGAAACAAACATGACCAGTATTTACTGTTCGGACTAAATTTATTTCTTGCAATGTTGTTAATTGTAATGTTTTCAGCCGCAATTAGAAAAACGTTAAACCATGTTTTATCAATGCCAATACGTTGAATGCATACAACTTTATCTTTCGTTTATAAAAGACAAGATAAAGAGATAAAAAAGTTTCATTTATGTAACATCTCTGCTGCATCATCAGTAAAATCCGAAGACGATTCATTTGAACAATTATAACCATACATTAAACATAGCCATTATATGTACTGTGTAAAGTCAGAAACGGTAACGACAATATAGATGCAAAACAAAAAACAAAAGTAGGAGGCATGAAATGTTAACACCGATTGTCACCTAAGAACAACAATGGTTGTTTTCTGTAAACTATCTTATAGCTGTTGTTTTTTGCAATAAAGTACGTACCATTTAGGACATCTATTAGAAAATATAAAACAGAATGTGTAATGTTGTATAAAGTATAACATAAGAATACAATTTTATATCTTGATTGATAGAAGGCCTATTATAGCGATGTTGGTGTAGTTTAGCAAACTAAATTACATATAATTCAAAAGAGGCTTTAGAGAATAAGGAAATAAAAAAATAATCAACATATTTTGCCCATACAGGAATGTATTAAATATATATCAGCATACATTTGATATGACAGAAGACATTTTAAAGCAGACTGATGATGAATCAAAAGAAATCAAGCAAATACAATCCACATTCCCGAAAAAAACAACGATAAAATATGGTAAGAAAAGATTTAAACAAACAAACACGGAACTCCAAATAGGTTATCAATTCTTACTTTTAATGTTGCACAAACGTGTTATTTAATGCGACTGTCGAAGAACAATACATGTTATAAATTGGGTACAATAAGAGAAAGAATTTGATACAATGTAAACTGAGGCTTAAACACTAATTATTGATTAATGCTTGATGACAACGATATAAATTCCATACGGAAAATGTTATTCCTACTGTTTCTATTCAATCATTCCGTTGTCAGCGATTTACCATCATTATCTGTATGAAAACTGCATGAAATTGGTGACATATAAATTCATTACATGGTAACTGCTGAAATGTTGAATTATATAAATGTTTTCATATAATTGTCGTTCAGTTACTAAGAAAACGCGCATATTTCTATGACCAATAAACATTGCGATTGATACTCATTTTTCGTACTTCTATTTTGAGATATTAAGATGTAATGCATTTCATTTAAAAATTAAAATACTTACATTACAGGGACAGACAAACATAAGGAAGAAAAAAATAAAAATAAAGAAATCAAACTCGTGTACACCCTTGGAGTGAAAACAGGTGCTGTAGAAGGTTAAGCTTTTTTTCATTCTAATGAACGCCGGTCAGTATAAAAAAGGATTAATAATTATACTGTTTTTCTAATCATTTCATGCATATTTCACAAATATAGAAAGTAAGTATAGCCTGAGGTCATGAATATAAGAAAACGATCTGGATTCGATAAAGAAATTGCTACAATTAAACGTTTTTACCAGGTTATGTTTTATAACGTGTTCCTTGGAAAGAAATTAGAGCCAATAATATTAATTTGAGGATACCGTTTCGTCATAAAAAAACAAAACGCAAAATTACAAAGTCTTAGCAGACAGAAACATCAGGAACACATCAGGCAACAATACCTCAAATTATAAAACAAACAAATAAGCAACAAGAACCCGTATGAATACTGAGATAATGTAAGATACGCTATATGCTAATTACTCCCTTTTGTTTCAAATTGAATAAATCTTAAATTGTCAATTTTATTTCTCACAGAATTCTACGATTCCAATATAGCAATCGTCATCTTAAACATAAGGGTTTGTTGTGTAGTGTTATTTTGTTATTTTGGATTTCCACCCATAAAGATAAATCAGAGTAAAATGATTCCTATTAAAAAGTACAAGTTCAAAACTACATGGTCATGGCTGACTGAAAACTCTAGAAATTATCGAGTAACAAGCACTCCAAACATGTAAGAAACAAATAGACAAAAAGACCCCATATGAACACTGAGATACTGTAATATTCGTTTGAAAAACGACTATTCAAAGTATTTACTGGTATTCTAAGATGTATGGTCTAAAGGCAATCTACTCTAAGATTGTACTCTTTAAAACGCTAGTATTTTATTTATACTTATTACAATTACTTTGTCGACTGAAGCCTAAAACATTTAGTCGAACTCCATTTTTGTTTTAAAGTGAAGGAAATCATAATTTGTTTAATAGTCTCCATAATTACTATAACTATACCACTATTCATCTGAATACTAAATATAAGGTTTAATTGTGTACTGTTATTTTATACATATAGTTATCGTTACTTTTTGGACTTGTACTTACTCGCTGAAATGAAACCAACCATACAGTATATATAAATACATAAACTAACCTGTACTAACATCCACAATATGATTGACATACATATCTATAATATTAAAACATCTATTTTCTATTGGAATCTGACTAAATATATTGGAACCAACGTCAAATAGGACAAATAACAAACTAATCTTTGGATTATAAAAGAAGTCCCATTGTAAGAAACATAAATATATACAACGAACGGTCACAACTAAATAAAGAAACAAAAAACTCATGTACACACCAGGAGTGAAATCAGATACTCGGGTATAAAGATTCGTATTAAAAAATCCAAGATCAAAACTACATGGTCATGGCTGACAGAAAACTCAATAACACATCACGTAACAAGCACTCAAAACATACAAGAAACAAATAAGCAAAAAGAACCAATATGAACACTGGGATGCTGTAAGTAATATTCGTTGGATAAAACGATTATTCAAAGCATTTACTGTTTTTCTAAGATGTATGGTCTACAAGCAATCTACTTTAAGATTGTATTTTTTTTAACGCTAATATTTTATTTTATACTTATTACAATTACTTTGTTGACTGATGCCTAAATCATTTGGTTGAACTCCATTTTTGTTTTAAAGTGAAAGAAATCATAAATTTTAAATAGTCTCACATAATTCAACTATACCACTATTCATCTGAATACTAAATATAAGGTTTAATTGTGTAGTGTTATTTTATACATATACTTATCGTTACTTTCTAGACTTGTACTTACGGGCTGAAATGAAACAAACAAAACATTATATATAACTACATAAATTGACCTGTACTAACATGCACAATAGGATTGACATAAATATATAATATTACAACATTTATTTTCTATTGGAATCTGTCAAAATGTATTAGAACCAACGTCAAATAGGACAAATAACAATCTTATCTTTGGATTAGAAAAGAAGTCCCATTGTAAGAAACAGAAATATATATATAACGAACGGTCACAACTAAAATAAAGAAAAAAAAACTCATGTACACAGCAGGAGTGAAATCAGATACTCGGGTATAAAGATTCGTATTAAAAAATCCAAGTTCAAAATTACATGGTCACGGCTAACAGAAAACTCAAGAACACATCAGTAACAAGCACTCAAAACATACAAGAAACAAATAAGCAAAAAGAACCAATATGAACACTGGGATGCTGTAAGTAATATTCGTTGGATAAAACGATTATTCAAAGCATTTACTGCTTTCCTAAGATGTATGGTATACAAGCAATCTACTTTAAGATTGTATTTTTTTTAAACGCTAATATTTTGTTTTATACTTATTACAATTACTTTGTTGACTGATGCCTAAATCATTTGGTTGAACTCCATTTTTGTTCTAAAGTGAAAGAAATCCTAAATTTTAAATAGTCTCACAGGATTCAACTATACCAGTATTCCTCAGCATACTAAATATAAGGTTTAACTGTGTAGTGTTATTTTATGCATATACTTATCGTTACTTTCTTGACATGTACTTACGGGCTGAAATGAAACAAACAAAACAGTATATATAATTACATAAACTGACCTGTACTAACATGCACAATATGATTGACATAAATATATATAATATTGAAACATCTATTTTCTATTGAAATCTGACAGAATTTATAGGAACCAAGGTTAAATAGGACAAATAACAATCTAATTTTTGGATTAGAAAAGAAGTCCCATTGTAAGAAACATAAATATATACAATGAACGGTCACAACTAAAATAAAGAAACAAAAAACTCATATACACACCAGGAGTGAAATCAGATACTCGGGTATAAAGATTCGTATTAAAAAATCCAAGTTCAAAACTACATGGTCATGGCTGACAGAAAACTCAAGAACATATCAAGTAACAAGTACTCAAAACATACAAGAAACAAATAAGCAAAAAGAACCCATATCAACACTGTGATACTGTTAGTAATATTCGTTGGATAAAACGACTATTAAAAGCATTTACTGCTTTTCTAAGATGTATGGTCTAAAAGCAATCTACTTTAAGATTGAATTTTTATAAACACTAGTATTTTATTTATACTTATTACAATTACTTTGTTGAATGATGCCTGTAACATTTGTTCGATCTCCATTTTGCTATTTTTATGTGAAATAAATCCTAAATTCTAAATAGTCTCACAGAAATCAACTGTACCACTATTCATCTGAATACTAAATATAAGGTTTAATTGTCTAGTGTTATTTGATACATATACTTATCATTTGGTCGCACTCCATTTTTGTTTTAAAGTGAATGAAATCAGTAAATTTTAAAGTCTTACAGAATTCAACTATACCACTATTCATCTGAATACTAAATATAAGGTTTAATTGTGAAGTGTTATTTTATACATATACTTATCGTTACTTTCTGGACTTGTACTTACTATCTGAAATGAAACAAACCAAACAGTATATATAATTACATAAACTGACCTGTACTTACATGCACAATAGGATTGACATAAATATATGTAATATTAAAATATCTATTTTCTATTGGAATCTGACAAAATATATTGGAACCAAAGTCAAATAGGACAAATAACAATGCTATCTTTGGATTATAAAAGACTTCCAATTGTAAGAAACAGAAATATATACCACTAACGGTCACAACTAAAATAAAGACACAAAAAACTCATGTACACACCAGGAGCGAAATCAGATACTCGGGTATAGAGATTCGTACTAAAAAATTCAAGTTCAAAACAATATGGTCATGGCTGACAGAAAAATCAAGAACACATCAAGTAACAATCACTCAAAACATACAAGAAACAAATAAGCAAAAAGAACCCATATCAACACTGAGATACTGTAAGTAATATTCGTTGGATAAAACGACTATTCAAAGCATTTACTGCTTTTCTAAGATGTATGGTCTAAAAGCAATCTAATTTAAGATTGTATTGTTTTAAACGCTAGCATTTTATTTTATACTTATTACAATTACTTTGTTGACTGATGCCTTAAACATTTGATCGATCTCCATTTTGCTATTTTTATGTGAAATAAATCCTAAATTCTAATAGTCTCACAGAAATCAATTGTACCACTATTCATCTGAATACTAAATATAAGGTTTAATTGTCTAGTGTTATTTGATACATATACTTATTGCTACTTTCTGGACTTGTACTTACTTGCTGAAATGAAACAAACCAAACATTATATATAAAGACATAAATTGACCTTTACTAACATGCACAATAGGATTGACATAAATATATATAATATTAAAACATCTATTTTCTATTGAAATCTGACAAATTGGAACCAACGTCAAAGAGGACAAATAAAAATATAATCTTTTGATTAGAAAAGAAGTCCCATGGTAATTTGTATTAAAAAAATCCAAGTTCAAAACTACATGATCGTGGCTGACAGAAACACATCAAGTAACAAGTACTCAAAACATACAAGAAACAAATAAGCAAAAAGAACCCATATCAACACTGTGATACTGTTAGTAATATTCTTTGGATAAAACGACTATTAAAAGCATTTACTGCTTTTCTAAGATGTATGGTCTAAAAGCAATCTACTTTAAGATTGTATTTTTTTAAACGCTAGTATTTTATTTATACTTATTACAATAACTTTTTGACTTTTGCCCAAAACATTTGGTCGAACTCCATTTTTGTTTTAAAGTGAACGAAATCATAAATTTAAAACAGTCTCACAGAATTAAACTATACCACTATTCATCTGAATACTAAATATAAGGTCTCATTGTGTAGTGTTATTTTATACATATACTTATCGTTACTTTCTGGACTTGTACTTACTTGCTGAAATGAAACAAACCAAACAGTATATATAATTACATAAACTGACCTGTACTAACATGCACAATAGGGTTGACATAAATATATATTATATTAAAACATCTATTTCCTATTGACATCTGACAAAATATATTAGAACCAACGACAAACAGGACAAATAACAATCAAATCTTTGGATTAGAAAAGAAGTCTAATTGTAAGAAACAGAAATATATACAACGAATGGTCACAACTAAAATAAAGAAACAAACAAAACTCATGTACACACGAGGAGTGAAATCAGATATCAATATTCATCGGTATACTTAACATTAGGCATAATTGTGTGAGACTATTTTATGGATATATTTATCACGTTCTTGACTTGTACTTACTGTCTGTAAAACAAAATAATACAAAGTGTATATAATTGCACGAATTGACGTATACTAACAAGTACAATGCGAGTGATTTTGTAAAATAAATCTATTTTTGTATCTTAATCTAAAAATGTACATTAAGTCCAACGTGAAACAGTACAAATAACAAGTTAATCATTGGATTAAATGAGAAGCCACATTGAGAAGGGCAGACACATACAATGAACAGACAACATTAACAATTAATACACAAACTCATGCACACACCAGGAATGAAAACAGGTGATACGGAGAAATAGGTATTGTCCTCATCCTTAATGACAGCCGTAAGTAAAAATATGTATTGTCCTCGTCCTTAACGACACCCGTAAGTAAAATAGGTATTGTCCTCATCTTTAACGACACCGTAAGTAAAACTAATTATTGTCCTCATCCTTAACGACACCGTTAGTAAAAAAAAGTTTGATAATTATACAGATATTCTCCCCACTCCCCACTGCTACACAGATATACAATTTGCATTCTTATGATTATGATCTGATATTATCAGTATAATAATACGATATAAGACGCAATATATATATATACACCTCGCCATAAGTTAAGCAACACCTACACTTTTTTATTATTTCAAAAATCTGAATGAATATTAACTTTATGTTATTTATGTACAAAAGTCATCATTCGAGCACGGGAAAGTTACTTTAATTAACTCCTCAGGTAAATCTTTAAATAGCAAAACCAGTTTGTCATACGTTGATCGAGCACGCGTAAAAGCTGAACGATTTAGTGTTCATCTCCTGATCTTTTTCGGCTTCATCTTTACATTTTTAAAATGCCTAGACGGTAATTAAGTGAAGCTGAGAAGTGGCAGATCGTTGGAATGCTTAATAGTGGACAGAAATTGCGTCAGATAGCACAACACTTTGGCATTCACTTTGGTATTGTATCCAGCTACTGAAACGTCATCGAGATGATGAAGCTATCCAGGAACGTCCTAGGTCAGGTCGACCACAAAAAACATCTGAAAGGGAGGAGAGAGCATACGTTCGTGTAGCCAAACGCCAACCGTTTGCTCCTGCAAGATATCTTCGTGACGATTGGAATATTGCAACCAGAGTCGCCGCTCGAACAGTTAACAGGCGCCTAAACAATGCATGGTTGAGAGCTTGTCGTCCATTGAAACGTCCACTGTTGACACAGATACATCGCCAAGCAC
The DNA here is from genome assembly GCA_944474755.1 of Limnoperna fortunei. NCBI lineage: Eukaryota > Metazoa > Mollusca > Bivalvia > Mytilida > Modiolidae > Limnoperna > Limnoperna fortunei. The sequence goes on from OX104119.1 coordinate 44,762,020, forward strand.
GTTTACAGTGGGCACGATATCACCGCCATTGGAATATTCGGAGCTGGCGAAGAGTACACTGGACCGACGAAAGCAGATTTCTTCTTCGTCATATTGATGGACGCATGCGCGTTTGGAGACAACGAAGCACTGCTTACAACCAGAACAACATTCTAGGCACTACAGCGTTTGGCGGTGGTGGTGTTACAGTGTGGGGAGGCTTTTCATACGACTGCAAACTGAATTTGTATGTGGTTGATGGGACAATGACACGGCAGAAATATCGAAATGACGTCATTAACGCTATTATTGTGCCACATTTTAACAATCATGCACTTGGTAACAGACCCATCTTTATGGATGACACCGCAAGACTTCACCGAGCTGCAATTGTACGTGATGTTATCGAAAGGGAAGCTATTGAGCATCTTCCATGGCCATCCATGTCACCCGATATGAATCCAATTGAACATTTCTGGGATATCATTGCCGTAATATCAATAACAGAGCACCTGCTTGTCAAAATGTCCAAGAAGTATGTGTTGCCATTTAAAATGAATGGCAGAATTTACCACATGATACACTTCGTTTAATCAACAGCATGAGGAGGAGAGTTAATGAACTGTACTGGATGCGTGGTGGGTACACGACTTACTTAGTATTTTTCCGTTTAACACATTTCAAAGTGACTTTTCTTTCCTTGAACGTTGACCTGTGATGATGTGTTTGCTTTAAGTTCATGAAATTGAAGTATGCAATCAAACTTATTTTTTGACTAATTGAAGTTATATTGGCACTGTTTTTTATATCTTTGCTTTGAACATTTTTCATCAAACAATAAGTTAAGCGACTGTAAACATGTTGTTTGTATGTTACATTTGTCATTAATGTTCAATAAATTGTCATTTCTTTAAAAATTATTAAAATATATAAAAATAAATATATGGAAAAAAATAGGGTGTTGCTTAACAATATATATATATATATATATATATATATATATATATATATATATATATATATATATATATATATATATATATATAGGAAAAATGAAAAGTCCTTGGTACAGAAAATATATTAGAAAATAAAAAAACACAGAATTACACAAAATGTCCACATAATTTAAACTGTACACAAAATGTCCACATAATTTAAACTGTTTAAATTATGTGGACATTTTGTGTAATTCTGTGTTTTTTTATTTTCTAATATATATATATATATATATATATATATAACGGGTCTAAAGAAAGCTACCAAGCCAGTACACTTATTTAGTTCCAATCGACAAACATGACGATACCGCATAAACAAAAAAATAATATACAAGTCTAGAAGATTATGCAACGATACAAATGACGGTGTTTCTTGTCAAAACTATAGACACAGACTGACCAACGAATGGCCTTAGTCATTGAGTCAGTATAAATAAATGACGTAAACAAATCATAACATATTGATCTTGAATTTTCTCACTCCAACTGAACCCAAAACTTCTATATATATTGCTTCCCCGTCCGCCACCAGCGTACGCGCTGTTACTTGGCTTTGCGCAAATATTCCAACAAGATGTAAGACCCTTTATATAATATTTTGAACTGCCTGTATTGTGTATTTACACGATCCCAGTGGACTTATTCCATCTCCCATTGAAGAATACTATTTTTCCATCTGGCAATGAAGAATATCTTAAACATTTAGAGTTACTGATGAGTCTTGAATAGACGAAACGCGCGTCTGGTGTAATGAATTTGTCACCTTGGTAATTTTGATTACATCTTGTTGGAATATTTGGAATTACCCATGTACTGATTTTATTCGTATGAATACATGATTTTTATAAATTATATTTAGCAGATATTGACATACTGGTCGTTGATCTCTTGACAGATAAATACCAGATGAAAATAAATAATTGATTGGATTGATTGGATGTCTGCTTTACGTCCAGCGAGCAGTATTTCAGCCATATTCCGGACGGGAACAAGTTAACAAACAATAAATCAACGGAAAATGGAGGGGGATGGGTCACAGGGAATATAATTTTGACTGCCACTGGAAAAGTATGGAGTTTTGAATAGGGGTGGAGAATTTAACCTTTTGTAGTGGCTACAATGAGCTTACTCTTTTTCGAAATCCACGAAAGGGGTCTTTATCGTGCAAGGAGCGTGGCACTCTCCAACACGTTACCCACTACGGTCCGCGGTCAGGCTTTCCGTATTATGACCTGACAACCCCCCAACGAGAGGGTCTCCCCTATCCGCCACCCGCGGACGCGCTGGGCTGCTCTGTGGGTCGAGCACTGGGAACCCTCCCAGTATGGTCCCAGTGAAAATAAATAAATATCTCTTTAGTAACAATGAAATCACAGCTATAATATAACTGCAACTCTGTAATATGTTGTTGATTAATTATGGTGAACGCCTAATCTCATATAAGATGATCATTTTGATAGAAAAGGTTTGAAAAATACAAAACAATCAGTATTCAGTTACTATACTCATATTCATGGTTTTAATATATTGAAATCTAATACTGCAAAATACCTCGATCAAATCTCAATCACTGTTACAGATATGCATATTTGAAGATGAGGTTTCAAATTTAATATGTATTCGACACTTTTTAAGTTGTGAACACCTTTAACATTGATGTATATTAGAGCATGATTGACGAGTATAGTGCATGTATGCTTGGTTTGCAAAGATTTTTTTTTAATTTGAAAATAAACATTATAAACCAGTGTCTGTACAAGACCGATAAAAGAACACAACACAAAAGTAATATTATTTCTCAACGTTGTTATTAACCTAGATCTGCTAAAGGTATATTATATGTATAATAAAAACCAAATTTACTGACGAATTGGGCGAAAAATTATCAATGCCATCGTTATGGAGGAATCCAGAAGAATCAATTTTTTAGGTTGTGAAATAATAAGAAAACTTAATTGATTTTAATAAACAAAATCTAAAATTTAACACAAATATTATATTCTCATATTTTAAAATGTTTTCTCTATATTTTTCAAACAAATATTCGCTGTTAATGAGGAACCTGTTAATATTAATGCTGTCGGTTTGTCAGTAATGACAAGCTATAGCGAAAATGTTTTAAAAGTTCAAGAACAAACAAACAAAACGAAACACGGCAATCAAACAAACTGTGTATATTTTTGAATTAATCCGTAACGGAGGACTTTTCTGCAAAAAGGTTTTCCATTTTCTATATCGTGTCCATCGGAAGATAATAGGCTCTTGCACTTTTCCACCTTGCACAATATTTCACTAAGAAATACCCACAGGTTTCCGGCTTCGTAGGATACTTAAAGCTACATGTCCCACGGAGTTTTGTTTTGGTCAATAAAGATATGTTGAAATCTCCATCATTGAAATCGGTTTCAGTAATGTCTCCGATAAACCAATTTCATTGATATACAGCGGAAATTGTACATCGTATTATGGGGAATCCACTAGGACAGTTTGTTCATCCCGAGGAGACTCAAAACTACACTTAATTTCATGTAGCTGCCATCCTTCGCATTCACTTTCTGGATACAACTTGCCACCTGCAAAACATTGCTCACAAAAACAAGATTTAACCCGTGTGATATTTGTTGACTTATTATGTCCAAATACTGCATGTAGCGACAGTGTTCCTTTGAAAGGTTAATTCAGTTTCTTTGATGTCTAGATCAGCTTGGTCTATGGATTCCTTTCCGACCCACGGAAGAAGAATCAGATAGCGAAGCTCACAAAAAAATGACTGAGCATCTTAAATGATATGTTTGTCACGCTTCACTGCATTGTCTGCCATTCGTTTAGCCACAGCACATCATCGCATGAACCCTTGCCTTGGCCAGCTTCATAATATTGCCTGCTAACAGGAATGTTAAAGAGTGATCCGTGTTCATCTACTATATTAAGGATATACATGTACTTGTTTCGATATCGCGATATTGGACTGTCAGAAATGTAGTGTATAAAGGACACGTTCCGAACAAGTTTGTTCAGTTAGAGAAGCAATGATCGAGGAAATGCCAACACTTTGGCTGCTGTATGAGATAACTGATATCATGGCAAATGATTTGTGCTCTAGTTTTTCGCTCTCAATATTTCGAAAGTAAACAACAATAGGGTGAAAAGTGACCATATATTTGTTCCAGTATACTGATTGAACTTTGTCATAAGACGTACAAGTCTAGTTGTCAGCAAAATCTTGTTGAGCTATTACATGCCCGTTTGGCAGGCGTCAGTCTATGTATCTCATTGCATTGATTTCTAACCATTTCGACGTGTTGTCTAAACCTATAAGCACATTTGACTAGTTCTATCTTGAAATCATTTGCCGTCAGTTCAACATTTACCAACGCTATCTTTTTCTTCCATCCTCAATGTCAATTCTTTTCAATTTACTAAATGATAGTTTCTCTTTTCCCATGTTATCAACCATCTTGAAAAGGTTCTCGTTTAAATTTGTGTTATAAATCTTGTCTAGAGCTCAGTCACTTTTTCCGCGATTTTGATCCAATCCTTTACACGTCATTTGGGCCACATTTTGATGTTTAATGCATAAGCACCATCTTTTCGTGGTAAATGAAACTGGCAAAATATAACTGGTTGACATCTGTAGAATGTAGCTCTACTGACCTTGAATTGTGGATTTTCCAACCAAAACATATCGTACAAATTGTCAATGTAATTGTTGAGTACTCTCTTTGATTTCTGATCGTCGTTTATCCTTTTCACGTCTTTCTTGTTCGGAGTAGTATTGCTGTTATCACTACGTTCTAAAATCTCCACGATTGCATTCCTATACTTTCCATGTTCCTTTCGTGACCTTCTGTTCTGATAGCCTTCTTTTCTTTTATCTTCTTCTTTGCCAGTCCTGCCAAGGTGTTCCTAGTAAGTCATGTTTGTTGAGCGGTACTGCTTAACAGTATATATTTTTTCAGGTACCAAACACAATCAGCTGGATAAATTGAATTTTTTACTTTTACTTTGAACTTGAAAATTTTGTTACTTTTTTTCAACTCATTTGTCATGGTATGGTATAAAACTAATTTTCTCCTGACATTCTGGGCCCTGGTCTTTCTAAAGATTACTACTTCGATATCTTTGTTAGCCTTGCTGCGGAAGGGGGGAGGGGTAATCAGTGTTTCTTAATTTCCTACTTATCCGCTGTTGTTTTCTTTTGAGTGCTTGATATTTTCTTATAAGTTTCATGCTTTCTTCTTCTAAACGTTGCAGTGTATTATTCTTTTCCAGAAATAGTTCTTTTTTTTGTTTAGATTTGTGTCCATTTGCTTCAGCTGGGAAACTCAATTTAAGCACCAATCCTTCTTGTTTTGCATGATTTCCTACATGCCCTGTTACTGGTTAGTTTTTGTGAATTTCTCTTCTTTCTTTGAGACAAACTTGGTTCTTTCGATGGAATATATGCTTTCGTTTTACGTTCCCTTTCCTTCTCTAGATATTCTTTCCTATTATAGCGATTTGCTTTTCTCTGTAAAGTTGTTGTCTTTCAGCATTAGTTAGTGCCATGGTAAGCTAAAACGTTACAATATGCTCATATTAAATAATAGTGAAATGCTTATTATAACAGTTAATTTTGTAGCTATGCAGCGACACCAATCTCTTTATTTCTAGTATTTCTAGTCTTGACTATTGGAATATTGTTATTTAACAAACTTTATACCCATATGAAGATGTCTAGCTTACAACATGTAACGCTAAAATTATTTAGAGTGCTAAAAATTCCAAAATATCTCAGTATAAAAAAAATTTCGGTGTTCAGTTGTTTTCTTGTATTTTACCCGTTCACTTATACATAGTTTGAAGTTTGAAAAATACCTCATTATTGTCGGAATGATTATATTACGGAGGAATCTACAGGCGTTTTTTATATTTTGTTTTTTTCAATTGTCACCGGGAAATAGTTTGTGTATATTTTCTGTGTTGCGTATATGAGACTTGTGTTATAGTTTTCTGTGAAAAAAGACATTTTAGGAACAAAAAACTCACTTTAAGCCTTAATCTTCCGATAATGAATAACACTTACCTTTTTGTACAATATTAGAACAGACATTTTTCTCAATTCTTGTCGTTTGCAACAGTAATATGATGATCAATTTCAAAGCACTCCAGCCTATGAACTTTTAAAATCACGTGATACATTGTCGACCGGTATATTAGAATCGTTACGGAGGAATTTCAGGAACTTATTTTTGATTTTAAAAAAGGTTGTTTCAAAAGTGTTTTATTATCTGAGTATGTTAGGTATGTTTTACGAAACATAAAGTTCTTGCTTCTATATTGTACCACTGATTCAGCGTGCCGTTACGGAGGAATCATTTGATGAGCATATTTGGAAATTGTTTTTAAGATTATTTGATTTATCTGTAAGAAGAAATAATTTTATTCAAAATTAATCACTTTTCAATCTATAATTAGACAAGAAAAGCACAAATCCCTTAATTTGCACATATTAAGATGTGACAATATTGCCGTTACGGAGGAATCCTGAAATTGTCGACACCTCTAAATATGTATTTTTTTTAGTTTTTATGGTGATTTTTGAACAATAAAGCTTTACTTTTCAGTATTTCATTCAATAGCAAATCAAATTTCTTCGTTAATGTACATTAAATCAATTCCAGAACACCATTGTTATAAGAGTATATTCATTTTCTGTATTTTGCGACATGGGTTTATGACAGTTTTTGGTATTTTGAATTTTTTAAATATTGAATTGAATAATATTTGTTTGGTTTAAATGCTTTGTAAATCAAATATGCAAATCCTTCAAAAACGGCGTTTTGCGACTGGTACACCTACTCAAACACCAAAGACCCTATTTGCACGACTTATATGAGATTGGGCGAGATACATGTATAAACTAAAACGTAAGAAAATCTAACATTCAACATGACACGACCCGATACTAATTTCGGAATATTTGCTAGATCGTTTTTAAAGCAGTATTTTATATTCTAAAACACCATGCCGTTAGAAATATTTTTAATTATTCATTGCCAATAGTACATGGATGACAACCACGAATATAACATTTCATTACAGAATAACGCGATTTTTGAAACACACAAGATATAGCTCAATGATTATTGAAAGGAAGATATATAATAGGGTACAGCATTCATTTTTATAGCTTTCGGCATGTTCTTATTATCAGATTATAAAAGTTTAAAAACAAATTGGAATTTTAAAGTCCAGTTTTTATTGAGGAGGAATTCGGATTACTCGGAGAAAACCAGGATCTTCGGTAGGAAACTGGCAATCTTTGTAGATTACGATTGAAGTCGAGGAAACCCTGCCGGCAGTGAGACCTAAACCGCAGCCTGTTGACAAGCATGAGATCAATAATAGATGACTAACTAACTTATCCACTCGGCCACAGAAGCCCGAAGTGTTTTTGATGATAATAGAACAGTAAGGCTAGTAAAGAGTTTGGGGTAGACGATTTTGTATGCATGTTGTTTCAAAATAAATTATTATGCTACCGCTTGTTCGATGTCTCTACACGTGGACTATTTAGTCACACTATTGTGTATACATGAAACATCACTGATCGAGTCATTGTTTATGAATTGCATTTTATACTGTATGGTTTTGATATTTTATAGTAATGTCGGTGTCATTGCTTACATTTTTCCAATTTATGCATTATTATTTATTTACTCTGTGAATTGTGTAAAAAAGCACAATCTTTTCTAGGATATTAAGCTTTGAGCGGCAAAACGACTTACTAATATGGAATATGTCTTACGTAAACCACGTATAAAATATAAATATAAAATATAAAATTTCCAATTCTACTGACAATAGATACGTCATCTCTCATCTTATAACTAGTTATCAGAGATGACAATTACCAGAATACATTCAATATATTATGAAGCAGAACTTAGTTAACTAAGTTGTATAAAAACATCAACTTGCTGCTGCATTTAAGCAGAAACTATTTTTGTCTATGAACCCATGTAGCTGCTTGTAATACTTACTAGTATTTCCTATCATATCTCTCTTCATGACTACAAAAAGGACAGTTTATAAATACAACGGTGGTTAAAGACGTATAGTGTACCCTACTTATAAGATACTAACTTTGTTCTAGAAGTTACGTGTACAAACACATTGTTTATCACAATTGATGATTTACTATGTTTTGTAATAATAATCACGATGTACATATCTCATATTTTTAAGTGGCATTCGAAAAGTTAGGTTTAAAGAATTAAGTGAAGAATAAAGATAAATAGGTGCTTTAAACAACACAAAATTTGGTGCCATACGTTAATATCTGTCTTGTCGTATCGCTTGTTAACCATTACGGTATCGTCGATCACGGGTAGTAATTAATTGTGCTGATTGCTTGACCTAATGTGCACATTTATACACTTTATTGAATAGTTATTGTAATGTCACGTAAAAAAAACATTTCAAATCCTGCCCTAATAAAACTGACCAACCTCGGTTGTTTTTTAGTTTAGTTTTGGCCTTATGTGGCATTGTTACAGAGGTTTAATAGCACAATGTTTGTAATGGCAAGTCTTCCCCTTTGTATCCGATATATTATATATCTAAAACGTCTATATACCCAATGTTTCTCAGTCAGCCCGATGATACCTTTTGAATAAAGCAGGGGACAGAAAACATAAAGACACCTCTAATATAATCTGTATAGGTTTCTGTGTGACGACCACCTTTGAGTGTACGAGTTTGGTACCAATAATCTTACGATAAGTCTGAAATTTTTTAACACTGGATGTTCTCAGATGCGCTTTAACCTATTTTATTGTTTTTCCTCCGTTGTCGTTTCATTCGTTCCATTAATCTTTGCCTTATCATAATTTGTATATGTAATCATACCGTAAATTATAAGTATATTAAAGTAACTGCTCGTATTGCACAACATTGTGTAAGCTTTCATACTTCTGGGATTTTTTATCACTGGTTGTTCTCAATTTTATTATTTTTCATCCGTTGTCGTTTTCATTTGTTCCATTAATCGTTGACTGATCATAATTTGCATACTTAATAATACCGTAAATTATGAGTATATTAAAACAACTGCTCGTACTGCACAACATTGTGTAAGTTTTATATGAGACATTTGAGAAATAAACAATAAGCAATTATTAAACAAGCGTGTAACGTACCTGCATTTTGTACATCTGTGTAAGAAGCCTTGTTTCTTTTCTTTACCTACATCTGGTCTGTACAATATAATTTTAAATATGTGATTAAAATTCTGCAATTATAACATATCGATTTATACATTTGCATGTTTATAGTATATATGTTGAAAGCATGGTATTTTTTAAGATATATAATGTAACGATCATTAAACTTCCACTTATATTCTTTCCAAATTTAAGTTCCTTGAAAGAAGTAAAAAAAGTAATAACTTTAAATTTATTGAGACCGCAGCTGAATGTAAAGAGGGAGAGGAAAAGCTTAGTTTTGCAATTTATCATTGTAATATATGGATATCTTATTCAAGAACATTAAATTTCGTGATTTATATATTATACACAGTTTGACAGTTTGAAATGTTTGAAACCGAATTTATAGACAGTTCTGAACTAAAAACGAAAGTGTTGATTCTAGTTTTCCTATAATGTATCCTGCCTTCTTTGATAGCAATATTTATTCTTGGTATCTAATGGATTATATTTACTTTAAATTACTCGAGAATTTCCTACAATAACACGAACTTTGCTGGGAGATAAATTGTGTCATCCCTTAACATATTAACACCAAAACGGTCAAGAGAAAAACTACTGCAATTAATTTTACTGTCGACATCAAAGGCGTGTTATTATGTATAAAAGCTTCTTATAATATGGTTCTCTGGCGGTCTGTCTGTCGGTCACCCTCTCCCTCTCGTTTTCTGTCTGTCGATTTAAGTTTCGTGAAAGAAGTTAAAAAAAAGAGTAATAACTTGTAAAGTTATAGAGATGGCATCTGAATGTAAAGAGGTAGAGCAAAACACTAGTTTTGCAATTTATAATTGCAATATATAAAACTCTTATTCAGGAATATTAAATTGCATGATTAAATAACATACTTAGTTTGAAATTGAAATTATGGATAGTTCCAAAGCAAACACTAAAGGGTTGATTTTAATTTTCCTATAATGAACTTTACCTTCTTTGAGAGCAATATTTCATTCTTGCTATTTCATGGCGTATATTTATTTTGAATTACTCAAGTATTTTCGTCAAAAATATATAAACTTTGCTGAGAGATGAATTGTGTCACACCTCAAAACTACGAGCACGGAAACGGTCAAGATAAACTACTGTGAAGACATTTTACGGTTGACATCAAAGGCCCCTGTTATTATGTAAAAAAGCTTCTAATACAATTTAGCTCTGTCTGTTTCTCTGTCTGTCGGTTGGTCTGTATATATATATGTATGCATGTATGTACATATGCCTATGTCTGTGTTGCTTCCTGGTATATTTATTACTCAATAGATGTAACATGAAAACATTAAGTGTAAGGTAGTTGTATGTGTAGCCGGAGAAAAAAGCCCGTATTTAAATTGCATATGGCTATACAAAAATAATCATATTGAACTCAGTAGTAATAAACCGAAACTTACATATTATATGACAATAGAAAAAATAAACTTAGGATACTAACAGTTCAGTACTTGAATTTTCTTAAAATTAAAAAAAAACAGAAAGCTCTAAGCTAAATGTTTAAATAGAAGATATGTCTTGTCCGTTTGTTTGTCTCTATGTCTGTCTGTCTATATACCTGTCTGTTTGTGTGTGTCTCTATGTCTATCTGTCTATATACCTGTCTGTTTGTGTGTGTCTCTGTGTCTATCTGTCTATATACCTGTCTGTTTGTGTGTGTCTCTGTGTCTATCTGTCTATATACCTGTCTGTTTGTGTTTGTCTCTATGTCTATCTGTCTATATACCTGTCTGTTTGTGTGTGTCTCTGTGTCTATCTGTCTATATACCTGTCTGTTTGTGTGTGTCTCTGTGTCTATCTGTCTATATACCTGTCTGTTTGTGTTTGTCTCTATGTCTGTCTGTCTATATACCTGTCTGTTTGTGTGTGTCTCTGTGTCTATCTGTCTATATACCTGTCTGTTTGTGTGTGTCTCTGTGTCTATCTGTCTATATACCTGTCTGTTTGTGTGTGTCTCTGTGTCTATCTGTCTATATACCTGTCTGTTTGTGTTTGTCTCTATGTCTATCTGTCTATATACCTGTCTGTTTGTGTGTGTCTCTGTGTCTATCTGTCTATATACCTGTCTGTTTGTGTTTGTCTCTATGTCTATCTGTCTATATACCTGTCTGTTTGTGTGTGTCTCTGTGTCTATCTGTCTATATACCTGTCTGTTTGTGTTTGTCTCTATGTCTATCTGTCTATATACCTGTCTGTTTGTGTGTGTCTCTGTGTCTATCTGTCTATATACCTGTCTGTTTGTGTGTGTCTCTGTGTCTATCTGTCTATATACCTGTCTGTTTGTGTTTGTCTCTATGTCTGTCTGTCTATATACCTGTCTGTTTGTGTGTGTCTCTGTGTCTATCTGTCTATATACCTGTCTGTTTGTGTGTGTCTCTGTGTCTATCTGTCTATATACCTGTCTGTTTGTGTGTGTCTCTGTGTCTATCTGTCTATATACCTGTCTGTTTGTGTTTGTCTCTATGTCTATCTGTCTATATACCTGTCTGTTTGTGTGTGTCTCTATGTCTATCTGTCTATATACCTGTCTGTTTGTGTGTGTCTCTGTGTCTATCTGTCTATATACCTGTCTGTTTGTGTGTGTCTCTGTGTCTATCTGTCTATATACCTGTCTGTTTGTGTGTGTCTCTATGTCTATCTGTCTATATACCTGTCTGTTTGTGTTTGTCTCTATGTCTATCTGTCTATATACCTGTCTGTTTGTGTTTGTCTCTGTGTCTATCTGGCTATATACCTGTCTGTTTGTGTTTGTCTCTATGTCTATCTGGCTATATACCTGTCTGTTTGTGTTTGTCTCTATGTCTATCTGTCTATATACCTGTCTGTTTGTGTGTGTCTCTATGTCTATCTGTCTATATACCTGTCTGTTTGTGTGTGTCTCTGTGTCTATCTGTCTATATACCTGTCTGTTTGTTTGTCTCTATGTCTATCTGTCTATATACCTGTCTGTTTAATGTGTTGGAATCTTAATAATTAAATGAATGCTACTGAATGTTAAATTGGTTTGTCAATTGTCTCGCTAGTCCTTTATTTTACCTTTAATGTATACAAACAGACACATCGGATAATTGCTGATATTTGAATTTATTAACTAAAACTAACAGAAGCAAATTAAAAGAGATTGATCTAAGGTGCTACATCTTTCCAAAAAGGACTAAAACAATCATTTTGAGATTTTAAGTTATAGTATTCCAATAAGTTTTCCCCTCTCTCTCTCTCTCTTTATCTCTCTCTCGCTATTATGCCCAAGATAGAAGAGCTGGAATATTAATAAATAAATTATAGCTGCTTACCTGGGAACCATTGCAGAAGGCTTCTCATAAGTCTTCTTCAATTTTAATTCACTGTAAAAAACACCATTTATTGTTAATCACGTTTAGTGTTAGATAATTACTTAAGACAGATAGAAGATATCAATTAGTTATTCATTGCGTAAGCTTTTTATTCAAAATATAAACTTTGTGGTATTATTATTTTGTCCAATTCGTTTTTTAACGATGAGACGAATCTTATTGAATTGATTTACTCAAAAACGTTAACATTGCTGTGAAATGCGTGACCATTCATATTAAGCTTTTTTATATATGGGTTATCTTATAATATTGTAAATTTAAGACATTCAATAAACCTCAGAACATAATATCCCATGATGGAAATTATCTCGTTCTCGGTTCGGTTTCTAACGTTGTAAACCACGGATGGTAAATCGGGAACGGTTAACAAGTTTACTTCGGTAATATCCTTATTGAATGAGTGTAATTTCGCAATCAAGCCTGCATCATCTCGCTGTTTTTGCAGTTCGAGTCGTCCTGCTTCTAGCTGATCTAATTTTACAAGTACTTTTTTAGTTTCAGAAATTATTTTCGTAAGCTTTTCCTTTTCTGCTGCTGCTTTTCCTCGTATATCAGCAATAGTTTTCTGAACATGTTGATCTATCATAACCTTTATTTTCTCGCCCTCATCGGTTACTTCTCTTATTGCGGTTGATACATCTTTCTCCATTTTACCCAAACCTGTTTCCAATTGTTGAATGTTTTCTTTGACGATTCCATATTTTGTTTGAATGTTAGTGTTTGCTTTATCCTTTAAAACGGTTAACAGTTCACTGATTCTAGTCATCTTGTGACCGTTGTGTTTTCCAACAACACATCCAGTACAAACCGAAACATCACAAGTGGTACACAAGAAAACAAAATCTTCATCATGATCTTTGCATTTAAATTTTACTTCCGGAATGACATCAGAACCATCCAGAAACTTATGGTGTTTAGTACTGTTTTGCCTTGTGTGTAGCGATTTACAACTATCACAAAATAACTGCTCGCAATCCAAGCAAAAGCTTGATCCCGGTCCAGAAGCACATATCTCGCATATTTTAAGAGCGGCCTGCGCCATGTTTGTTTTTTTTTCAGCTGGTAACTACTTGTGACGAATCATGCGATAATTTTCCGTGTAACGTCACAACGACACTATTGACAGTCTAAACATATTTAAATTTAGATTAGATAACAATCGATATTAGTTAAATGTACTGGATAAAACGTGGGGTTTCGTATGTCAAGTCAATCAGATTTAAACAACTATACTATAATAAATTTTGTTATACTTGGACGATCAACAATAGTTAAAGGTGCAACATGTTTATTCTGTGTTATAAGTCTTAACCAAATAGTTTCTAAAAATAGATATATAATATTATATTACTATGAGTACTACAAACGCATATAAATAAATGATTTTATTCAAGCAAACGGGATGATATAAATTAGATAAATCATACATTTATGTCTATTCAACAGTAATGTAAAAATAAAGACCTGAAAATTATGTCGACAGTTTTATTGTCGTTTCTTTATACTTTCTGTTTATCTTAATCTGTTAACAGAAATAGATGGTTCCTTCCTACAGTCCCTGTAACATATACATTAACAAAACGCACGATGCATGAACGATGAACGATGTACGAACGATTAACGACGATATACGAACGTCCATTATTGAAGGCATGCACTGTTAAAGTTTCCTACATTTACACAAATTTTTTTGTTTTCAGAGTTATACGGCTGACAAAAATGCTGACAAAGATAAACAATCATGTCCACATGTTTAACATTCATTCATTCATTCATTCATTCAATTGACCTAATACAAGAATAAATGCATTATAGAGTTAGTGCATACTGTCATTTAGATCAAAGCTGGTCCGCATTCTGCCGTTTAAGCCATCTAGGTAGTGCATGATGTAATTTTTAAATACCATATGTAGACATCTACTACATCTAAAAAGAAAGTCAACACTTAGAATATATTTAATTGGTTCTATTTGGACTTTTTAAGTAGTTTGATGATTTGTTTTAATGCTTCATTAGAATAGAGATACCATACCTCTATATTTATTTCTTAAATACCATAAGTACTATACCATGCACACCCTCACGAGTCATTTACCACGAGTAAAACACTATAACCCATGATATATTTTCTATATACCATGAGTACAACCTAATTACCGCATGAATTTGTTTTTTAAATACCATGATTATAACAACACACCCCAAGAGTTACACGTATTTCTTAAACACCACTAGGTCACCATACCCCAATCAGTTATTTCTTGTATCAAATGAGTACAACACTATTCCCCATGAGTTATTTCTTATATACTGCGAGTACACCACACCCCTGAGTTATTTCTTTAATAACCATGAGTACAAAACCATATCCTCAAGAGTTATTTCAATACAACTATGAGTACAACACAAAAATCTTATGTGTACATATGTACAACACCATACCCCAATGGGATTTGTTTTCTTAACACCATTTCAACACCATGGATGCAGAGTATTCACGAGTACATCACAATACCGCCGTGAGTTATCTCTTACATATCATATGTACAACACCATATCCCTATGCGTTTTTTCTTAAATACCATTTCAACACCATAGTCACATGAGTCAGCGTGTACATAAGTACAACACACAATATCTCCATGAGCTATTTCCTAAATACGATTAGCACAACACTATATCATGAGTAATCTATTATATACCATAGTACAACACCATATCCTCAAGAGTTATCTCTTAAATACCACGAATACAGTATCGCACCCCCATGACGTAAGTCTTCAATACCACGAGTACAACACCATAACCTCATGGGTAATTTCTTAAAATCCATGAATACCACACCCAAACCTTATGAGTTACAGGTTCCACTTCATACCCGTACGCCATATTTCTTAAATGTCATGAATACAATACCGTTCCCCATGAGTCTTTAATTATAACCCATGAGTACCATAACCCCCATGCTAACGTGTACATGAGTACAAAACCATACTCCCTGTGAGTTTTGTCATAAGCACCATGAGTAGAACACCATATCTCAATGAGTTTTTTCATAAGCACCATGAGTAGAACACCATACCTCAATGATACCTCAATGAGTTTTTTCATCAGTACCATGAGTTGAACACCATACTTCAATGAGTTTTTTCTTAAGTACCATGTGTACAATAATAAACTCAAGTGAGGTCTTTTTACGTACCATATGTTAACAACAAAGAGTCAACACTTTACATAAATTATATTTAATTTGTACTATTTAGACCTTGTTAACACCATATCTTTATAAGTTATTTCCTTTTGCAGTGAGTATACTGATTTTTTGCAAAGGTCACCATTTTCGGATAAACTTATAGACCAAGGTTACAAGAAAATAAAACTACTGGTCGTGCCTTTAATAAGTTTTACTACATACCACTTCCTCGTCGAAAAGTATTCTATCTCGTTTGACAATATGGTTGCAGATATTTTTCCCACTTTTTAAATTTAGTGCACAGTGATAGTGTTACGATGATTGTTGGATACACTTATTACTGACTAGTGGTATAGGATACCCATCCATTTTTTATCAACAAACCAACTCACATACTACAGTAATGAACGAGAGAGGATTTGCATACCATAAAACCTGGTTTAACCCACCATTTCTCTTTTAAAATGCATGTACCAAGTCAGGACCATTGCAGTAGTGACTCTATATATTTGGTTGATGGTTCTGGAGTTTGACGGTATCTCGGACTTTGTGGATTGTCTTTTTGACAGTTTCTTCTGTGTTCGGTATTTTGTTATTACGTTCAGTCCCTAAATACTTTAAGTACAAAACCATAACTCCATGAGATAGCGTGTACATGAGTACAACATCATACCCCAATGAGTTCTTTTCTTTAGTACCATATGTAGACATAAAAAAGGAAACTCTTCACATATTTAATAGGTGTTATTTAGAGAACTTGTTAAGTAATTCAAGGATATTCTTTAGCATTTCATTAGAATGGAGATAATTTATTCTATATATTATCTACGTAAATCTATTGATATTTAAAAAAAAAATTTTTTTTTCTGGTCACGAATAAATCAATAAACACATTGGCGTTTTGTTTGGTTAGGTCTTGAAATAGGGGTATTTTTTATCATGAGTGTCCTAGCGTAGTGTTTTTATATATTTGTTTTGTTTGCCTCTTACGCTTCTTTACATTTATGTTGTTAAGTATGATAAAAGATAGGATTTGGGACGCTTTAACCGCTAAATTGTTTGATGCGACTGTTTTCATCTCCACTGTTATTTTGTAGAGCTACTGTTAATGTACTCGTGTTTGCCATCCACGCAATAGGCGTTTTACATGCAAGTAACAATATAAAGTCTCCCACTAATGCCCGAGGGCATATTGCGGTATTATAATCTATTAATTCTATATCAAATGGTTCCTTATTCAAAATAATAGATATAATTAATGTAATACGCGTAATGCATTGTTTTAATATAAACCTTTCTCTTTTTAAAGATCCCACAACGACTGAGCCCTTTTTACTTACATTCCTGAACTCGTATGTGAGCAACCCAATGTAGGACTACCGCAAATAAAATAAAACGTTTGAATAAATTTAAACTTGTACTGTTCGCTATATATAAAAAAAATACGTTTGTAAATTCATAATAAGTATGTATTATTTTAAATCGACAGTACATATTTATTGTATAGCTTTGGAGTGTGTATATCGCAATTGATCATCCTTCAACACAACTTTAACTGTACTTTAGACCTGAAGTAAACGGCCTTTTGAGCAAACATCTACCTATTATTCCGGACAGTCGATTTCATTTGTCATATAAAATATGATCCTCAAAATATTTAGTTTGGTGTAATGTTTTTTATGGTTTTATCAGACCTTATTACTCCCCTGCTTCCATCTATGAAGAGTCCCAAAGTTCTGTTTCGTAATTTCATGACGAACATTACTTTATTTCAAATGAACAATTAAAACAAAATAGTAACGATTGTTGCGTATTTTTCTAAGATAAATCCTCGCAATATAAGATCTGATCGAAAGACTAGGACTCATTTATTCAGCTAAAATCCATCATTTAAAACAATTCATAGCGCTCTTTCATGTAATTCTTTCAGTCTGATGTATGTAATGTGCAGTTAATTTAATTTAATTGTTTGTGTTTGGTTTATCAACTTGATACTTGTAACAGTCTTAAAACAAATAAACCAAGTCATGAAAAGTTATCAACGTATATTAATCCAATTGGTACGTATTGCTAAAACATTCAAAGATACGCGTATATTTAAAGCTATAATAACATAAAACATGTCAAAATGCCATATAAAACGCTTTAATTATAATTGATTATCATATACATTATAATCATTTATATTGATCATGAAAAAATATTTGATTTGATTTTTCTACAGTTATATACATGTGACATAAATGTGAACAAATTCATCCATCTGTGTCCTTTCTAAAATACAACCAGATTGTTCTGCTCCGTTTCCTACACCTCCTTAACATAATCCATCAGTCCGCCATTAATGAAACAAACATGGCCAGTATTTACTGTTCGGACTAAATTTATTTCTTGCAATGTTGTTAATTGTAAATTTTCAGCCGCAATTAGAAAAAGTTAAACCATGTTTTATCAATGCCAATACGTTAAATGCATACAGCTTTATCTTTCGTTTATAAAAGACAAGATAAAGAGATAAAAAAGATTCATCTATGTAACATCTCTGCAGCATCAGCAGTAAAATTCGAAGACGATTCATTTGAACAATTATAACCATACATTAAACAGAGCTATTATATTTACTGTGTAAAGTCAGAAATGGTAACGACAATATAGATGCAAAACAAAAAACAAAAGTAGGAGGCATGAAATGTTAAGACAGATTGTCACCGTGTTACAGAAACAGATTATACAATATATAAATGATTATTGGCATATTGCCGTGTTTTGAATTTAAGGACAAACAATGGTTGTTTTCTGTAAACTATCTTATAGCTGTTGTTTTTTGCAATAAAGTGCGTACCATTTAGGACATCTCCTGGAAAATATAAAACAGTATGTGTAATGTTGTATAAAGTATAACATAAGTATACAATTTTATATCTTGATTGATAGAAGGCCTATTATAGCGATGTTGGTGTAGTTTAGCAAACTAAATTACATATAATTCAAAAGAGGCTTTAAAGTATAAGGAAATAAAAAATTAATCAACTTATTTTACCCATATAGGAATGTATTAAATATATATCAGCATACATTTGATATGACAGAAGACATATTAAAGCAGACTGATGGTGAATCAAAAGAATCAAGCAAAGACAATCCACATTCCCGAAAAAAAACAAGAAAATATGGCAAGAAAAAAGATTTAAACAAACAAACACGGAACTCCAAATAGGTTATCAACTCTTATTTTTGATGTTGCACAAACGTGTTATTTAATGCAACTGCCGAAGAACAATACATGTTATAAATGGGTTACAATAAGAGAAAGAATTGGATACTATGTAAACAGAGGCTTAAACACCAATTACTTATTGATTAATGCGTTATGACGACGATATAAATTCCATACGGCAAATTTTATTCTTACTGTTTCTATTCAATCACTTCCGTTCTCAGCGATTTACCATCATTATCTGTATGAAAACTGCATGAAATTGGTGACATATAAATTCATTACATGGTAACTGCTGAAATGTTGACGATCTTTCATATAATTGTCGTTCAGTTACTTAGAAAACGCGCATATTTCTATGACCAATAACCATTTCGATTGATACTCATTTTTCGTACTTCTATTCTGAGATATTAAGATGTAATGCATTTCATTTAAAAATTAAAATACTTACATTACAGGGACAGACAAACATAACGAAGAAAAAATAAAAATAAAAAAATCAAACTCGTGTACACCCTTGGAGTAAAAACAGGTGCTGTAGAAGGTTAAGCTTTTTTTTTCATTCTAATGAACGCCGGTCAGTATATAAAAGGATTAATAATTATACGGTTTTTCTAATCATTTCATGCATATTCACAAATATAGAAAGTAAGTATAGCCTGAGGTCATGAATATAAGAAGACGATCCGGATTCGATAAAGAAATTGCTATAATTAAACGTTTTTACCAGGTTATATTTTATAACGTGTTCCTTGGAAAGAAATTAGAGCCAATAATATTAATTTGAGGATACAGTTTCGTCATAAAAAATAAAACGCAAAATTACAAAGTCTTAGCAGACAGAAACCTCAGGAACACATCAGGAAACAGTACCTCAAATTATAAAACAAACAAATAAGTAACAAGATATATATAAATACTGAGATAATGTAAAATACGCTATATGCAAATTACTCCTTTTTGTTTCAAATTGAATAAATCTTAAATTGTCAATTTTACTTCTCACAGAATTCTACGTTCCAATATAGCAATAGTCATATTAAACATAAGGATTCATTGTGTAGTGTTATTTTGTTATTTTGAATTTCCACCCATAAAGATAAATCAGAGTAAAATGATTCGTATTAAAAAGTACAACTTCAAAACTATATGGTCATGGCTGACTGAAAACTCTAGAAATTATTCGAGTAAGTAACAAGCACTCCAAACATGTAAGAAACAAATAGACAAAAAGAACCCATATGAACACTGAGATACTGTAATATTCGTTTCAAAAAACGACTATTCAAAGTATTTACTGGTATTCTAAGATGTATGGTCTAAAAGCAATCTACTTTAGATTGTACTCTTTAAAACGCTAGTATTTTATTGTATACTTATTACAATTACTTTGTTGACTGATGCCTAAAATATTTAGTCGAACTCCATTTTTGTTTAAAATGAAAGAAATCATCAATTTTAAATAGTCTCACAGAATTCAACAATACCACTATTCATCTGAATACTAAACATAAGGCTTCATTGTGTAGTGTTATTTTATACATATATTTATCGTTTCTTTCTGGAACTTGTACTTACAGGCTGAAATGAAACAAACAAGACAGTATATATAAATACATAAACTGAACTGTACTAACATGCACAATAGAATTGACATAAATATATATATCATATGAAAACCTCTATTTTCTATTGAAATCTTACAAAATATATTGGAACCAAAGTCAAATAGGACAAATAGCAACCAATCTTTGGATTAGAAAAGACGTCTGATAGTAAGAAACAGAAATATATACAACGAACGGTCACAAATAAAATAAAGAAACAAAAAACTCATATACACACCAGTAGCGAAATCAGATACTCTGGTATAAAGATTTGCATTAAAAAATCAATGTTCAAAACTACATGGTCATCTCTGACAGAAAACTCAAGTACACACCAAGTAACAAGCATTCAAAACGTATAAGAAACAAATAAGATAAACAAAAGAACCCATATGAACACTGAAATACTGCAAGTAATATTCGTTCTATAAAACGCCTTTTCAAAGCATTTACTGCTTTTCTAAGATGTATTGTCTACTTTAAGATTGTATTTTTTAAACGCTAGTAATTTATTGTATACTTATTACAATTGCTTTGTTGGCTGATGCCTCAACACATTTGGGCGAACCCCATTTTTGTTTTAAAGTGAAAGAAATTATAAATTTTAAATAGTCTCACAGAATTCAACTATACCACTATCCATTTGAATACTAAATATAAGGTTTAATTGTGTAGTGTTATTTTATACATATACTTATCGTTACTTTCTGACTTGTACTTACTTGCTAAAATGAAATAAACCAAACAGTATATATAAATACATAAACTGACCTGTACTAAAATGCCAAATGGGATTGACATAAATATATA
Source organism: Limnoperna fortunei (assembly GCA_944474755.1). Lineage (NCBI taxonomy): Eukaryota > Metazoa > Mollusca > Bivalvia > Mytilida > Modiolidae > Limnoperna > Limnoperna fortunei. Next base: position 44,783,414 of record OX104119.1, read on the forward strand.
TAATATTAAAACATCTATTTTCTATTAAAATCTGACAAAATATATTGCAACCAACGTCAAATAGGACAAATAACAATCTAATCTTTGCATTAGAAATATCGTCACATTTTAAGAAACAGAAATACATACAACAAACGGTCACAACTAAAATAAAGAAACAAAAAACTCATGTACACACCAGGGGCCGGTTGTTCAACGTGTGGTTATATTTAACGTCGTGGTTAAATTTTTTAACCCATGGTTAAAATTTAACCAGGCAAATAATTGGTTGTTCAACTTGTGGTTATATTTAACCCTTAGTTATATCTGATTTTAACCATGAAATAATTAACGAAACCCTTAGAGGTCAGTTAAAAATTTAACCCTGTGGTTAAACATCGGAAGATGGCTGCTAGACAATTTTTATTGATGATGCCTCAAGTGCAGTATAGAAAAGAAAGGAGGTTTAGAGGATGTAATTTACAAGGATTGAGTGATGCACAACTGAGGGCTCGATACAGGTTTGGAAGAAACTCCATTGATTACTTGGTGGAACTTTTAAAAGAGGATTTACAACGTGGAACAGAGAAAAAAACAGCCTTGACGGTGGAACAGCAGGTGATGATTGCGCTTCGATTTTACGCTAGTGGATCATTCCTCCAAGTGATAGGAGACACACTCGGATTCGACAAGGGGACAGTTTCCAGAGTTGTAGAAGATGTTACCAATGCTCTATTGGCACGAAAAAATGATTTTATCAAGTGGCCGTTGGAAGCAGAAAAGAAGCAGGACATCAAGTATGGCTTTTATGACCAAGCGCATTTTCCTAATGTAATTGGATGCATAGACTGTACGCATGTGAAGATACAAGCCCCATCTGAAGATGAGCCTGCCTTTGTCAACAGGAAAGGATACCACAGTATCAACGTTCAAGCAGTATGTGATCACGAAGGTAGGTAGAACTTATTATTCAATTATCTCCCTTAATAACAGCGGTAATTTCCGGTTGCAAGATCTTTACATTAATACATTTTTAATAACTATCTTGTGTTGCTTTGTTTTTTTCTTAGAAGAATATTATCATCAGTTATCCCTCCTCCACACCAACAGGTAAAATAGGTAAAAAATGACAAGGACAGTTTGAGGCATCAAAATATTTTAATAGCCATATACACAAACTAAATATATATCACAATCTATATAAAACACTGTTGTACATAATATTATTTAAGGTACATGTAGATCTGGTTTCTTCCATCATTTTTAAAATTCCTAACTATAACATTTTATGGTATATTTCAGTTGAAAAATTACATCTAAAGTTTAATTAATTAGTTAAATGCATATCAAAAATTATAGTTTCATTCTATATGCAGAATTAATATTTATCAAATATTTGCCTATTTAAAAGTGCAATTTCTCAAGGGGAGATAATGCAACAGAAAATTTATGTACTAGTACATGCTGCAGTAAAAATTAACATTTCCTAGAATGATGGAAACGAAAAGCTAGTCACCAAATATTTTTTTATTGATTAATGTTTGGCTATTAGAGAAGCAAAGTTAGAAAAAAATATTACAGTTTTCTATTATATACAATGTACCTACTACAAATTTAATTGTAAAAAGAAATCCCACTTAAATATACTATTATGCATGTAAAATTCACGACCTCAAAAGTAACATTTGGTCAAGTCTTTATATGACCTTAGATGATTGTTGACCTCTACCTTTTAAAAATGAAACAAACATGCTTGCATAAAATTTTTGCAGTAAAATGTGTCAGATATATCCATCATTGATAACAATTTTTGGTGGCTTCTGTTGCGAAGTTGTTAAGGTAGTTAGTAATTTACTTTTGATCATGTGCCTACCAACACTAAGGGTGTGGAGTCTAGTCTCATTTTGGGCATTGTGTGCTCAACTCCAATCTTAATTTTAAAGGATACCATTACCCGTTTTCATACTAAAGGTCGTGAGTTTTCTCTTGGAACTCAGACTTCCTCCTCTTCCAAACTTTATGCCATGATATAGTTGAAAAAATTGCTAGAAAGAACATACAAAACACAATGATTGGACCTTAATAAGTGGTTAAAACATAGCTGATAAAAGCTGTGAATATGTGGGAGAGGTTGGTGTTCTATCCAACAACTGCTGTAGTAGTTTTATTTGTAAATCTAGTTTAATTATTTCTTTGTCCTGCTTGATCATTTCTTTTTTTAAAAACATGCACTGTAGTTCATTAACATCTGCTGGTGTTTTCCTTTTTCTTTTACTTTTGACATCAGACAAACTTGTAGCAACTCTAAAACATATTTTAATAGAAAATCTAAATCAAAATTTGCAGAAAGCAAAAAAAAACTAGGTGTCTATGAAAGGAAATCTGCAAACATATCAACAAGAAATAAACCACACTCATTGGTTTCTCATATTATTTATGAGGGGCCTCGGTGACCTAGTGGTTAAGGTAGTTACTCATCTACTATTCATCATGTGGTTTGTCAACACAGGTTGTGGGATAGAGTCTCACTGAGGGCAGGGTGTGCTAGACTCTAACCTTAATTAATAAGGATTGCCAGTTTTTCTGCTGTAGGTCAGGGATTTTCTCCAGGTACTCAGGCTTACTCCCCTAATAACTGGACATCATGATATAGACAAAAGTTGTTGTAAGTGTTATTAAAGCACATTCATGCAAACATTTTATTTGTGCATTTAAATTCAACTAATCTCATATAAATGAGAAATAAAACTATTATTGAATGCATACAATGCTGCACAATTTTCTTTTTGATGTGGTGAGGTTTTATCACATGCATCTGTTACTTCAATGTATGCAATATCCAGGTGAGTACAGGGTCATAGACCTATATATTTTGTAAGACCATATTTCTAGAAGTACACGATATTCAGTTTTTACTTTTAATTTGTTTGTTTCTGATTAAATTTTACATATTTGTGTCCATTTGTCACATTGTCACATTCAAGTGAGTATCTATGTATATAAAGGCTTTTTGTTTGATTTGAAAGGTTTTGAATTGAAGCATGCTCAGTAGCCTTAATGATTTATTGCATTTTTACCTTTTTTTCTCTTGGATTTCTGTGTTTCTTTCCTGCAGTGGTTTCGAAATAATAATAACTTCAGGTTCTAAGACCACTGCAGTATTGGTGGTGGTTTCATCCTGACTGAACAGAGATGGAGACTGAGGAGTAGATGGTGAAGACATTGCTGACTGGAATACATCCTCACTGGCATTTTCTTCTGGCAATGTTGCTTCCTGTTCAATCACTGTAACATATATTTACAGATCTTTTTAAACAAAAAATAACTAAGTACATGAAAAATAACTAACTCATTTTTTTATCTGTACAGAATAGTGTCTTTTGCTACATCAAAATAATATGCTTATTTTATTTGTTAAAATTAAATACTGTGAAGATTTTTATATGTGTCTATGATTTAAAGGATGTGGTGATACTTGTAACAAAATACATGTATATTGAAGTTTTCTTGTGTTAATTTCCTTTGGTGTCCCATAATTTATAATTTTTAAAATACAAAAATACTGAACAATGACATTAATATAATGCACTACATTTTGATTTTATAGAGTTAGAGGATGTACTTAACTATTTTAAAGCAAGCAGGTGATTTGGAAAAATAACATTGTTTTTTAGCCCCATCTAGAGCCCCAGATAGATAATCTTTAAAATTACTTAACCTCAATAATTATAATAAAAACACCAATTGATTTTTTTTATAACTTGAAACATGCTAGTTTTCTAAATTTTTAGTTGTTTTTGATATATTTTTGTAACTTTTGTTATAATTCCTTCAAATTTTAGAGATTACAGTTTCGAGCACCTGTTGTCGCGGCACAGTGAGTTGTTGAACCTGCTGTTTTTGAATGGATCTAGCTTATTATCAACAAAGCCTGAACAGCGTGCTTTGGCATGTTTCAATTTCTCGCAAAAGTGTTAGCAAGTAGTAAAAACAATGTATTAAACACTTTACAATAAAAAAAATACACTGGATTGGATTGACGACTAGAGATCGACGAAGGTGAAGGTCGCGAACAAAAAAAAGTAAACAAAGCAGACGACACAGAACTTAACGGGAAGTCGAGTTCGCATTCTGTATTATTATTGTTCAAACTTTCTACAATTTACAAGTTAAATTAATAAATATTTTATGATAAATTGGACACCTGCGTTGAATTTATAAGTAACCTACCATCTGTCTCAACTCCGTCGATTCCCTTGAATGACGCACTGTCTTGACACATATTCAAGACTCGCTCAACAGCAGCACTCAAAAGCTTGGAAGGTGGCCCTCCACCAGTCTTGTTGATGCTCTGTTTCCTCTGTGTAAAGGCTTTTTTGGCAGCTTTTTTTGTGTTGAACCATTTGTCCTTGACTTCTTTGGCCGTTCTCAAAGTACCCAAGGCACTTGTCTTTTCGGCGATGTTTTGTCATACCTCCTGCTTTTTTTTGTGAGTAACTGTATTGGACACTTTTTCTGTTATCAATTTATAAAATTTCTCTACCTCTTTTTAAATAACGTGCTCTTCTTCAGCGGTGAAATTAGCTTTTTTTGACCGTTTTTTCATAGGAATGTCGTCTGCCGTGGTTGTTAATGTAAACAGGATATGCATGTACAGGGCCTCCCCAGTGCATTGTGGGATACAAGGAGGCACCTGTTAAAATTTAACCTGTGGTTAAATATTTAACCACAGGTTATTTAACCATGTGGTTAAACATTGTTCAACAACATAATTTAACCCTTGGGTTACATAACCACAGGTTAAAAATTTAACCATGGGTTAAATTTAACTAATGGGTTTATTTAACCACACGTTGAACAACCGGCCCCAGGAGTGAAATCAGATACTCGGGTATAAAGATTCGTATTAAAACATTCCAGTTCAAAACTACATGGTCATGGCTGACAGAAAACTCTAGAACATATCAAGTAACAAGTACTCAAAAATACAAAAAACAAATAAGTAAAAATAAAACATATGAACACTGATATACAGTAATATTCGTTGGATAAAACGACTATTCAAAGCATTTACTGCTTTTCTAAGATGTATGGTCTAAAAGCAATCTACTTTAAGATAATATTCTTTAAAACGCTAGTATTTTATTTTATGCTTTTTACAGTTACTTTGTTGACTAATGCCTAAAACATTTGCTCGAACTGCATTTTTGTTTTAACGAGAGAAAAATCATAAGTTTTAATTAGTTTATCAGATTTTAACCATACCACTATTCATCTTAATACTAAATATAAGGTCTAATTGTGTAGTGTTATTTTATACATATACTTATCGTTACTTTATGGACTTGTACTTACTTGCTGAAAAGAAACAAACCAAACAGTATATATAAATACATAAACTGACCTGTACTAACATGCACAATAGGGTTGACATAAATAAATAAAATATTAAAACATTTATTTTCCATTGGAATCTGACAGAATATATTGGAATAAACGTCTGATAGGACAAATAACAATCTAATCTTTGGATTAGAAATGTCCCATTTTAAGGAACGAAATATATACAACGAACTGTCACAACTAAATTAAAGAGACAAAAAACTCATGTACACACCAGGAGTGAAATCAGATACTCGGGTATAAAGAATCGTACTTAAAAAAACCAAGTTCAAAACTACATGGTCATGGCTGACCAAAAACTGAAGAACACATCAAGGAATAAGCACTCAGCACATACAAGAAACAAATAAGCAAAAAGAACCCATATGAACACTGAGATACTGTAAATAATATTCGAATAAAACGACTATTCAAAGCATTTACTACTTTTCTAAGATGTATGTCTACAAGCAATCTACTTTAAGATTATATTTTTTTTAAACGCTAGTATTTTATTTTATTCTTATTATAGTTACTTTGTTGACTAATGCCTCAAACACTTGGTCGATCTCCATTTTTGTTTTAAAATGAAAAAAATCATACATTTTAATTAGTCTCACAGATTTCAACTATACCACTATTCATCTGAATAATAAATATAAGGTCTAGTTGTGTAGTGTTATTATATATATATACTTATCGTTACTTTCTGGACATGTACTTACGTACTGAAATGAAACAAACCAAACTGTATATATTACATAAACTGACCTGTACTAACATGCACAATAAGATTGACATAAATATATATAATATTGAAACGTCTATTTTCTATAGGAATCTGACAAAATTTATAGGAACCAACGTCAAATAAGACAATTAACAATCTAATCTTTGGATTAGAAAAGAAATCCCATTGTAAAAAACAGAAATATATATCCCGAACGGTTGCAACTAAAATTAAGAAACAAAAAAAACTTATGTATACACCAGGAGTGAAATCAGATACTCGGGAATAAAGATTCGTATTAAAAAAATCCAAGTTGAAAACTACATGGTCATGGCTGACAGAAAACTCAACAACACATTAAATAACAAGTACTCAAAACATACAAGAAACAAATAAGCAAAAAGAACCCATATGAACACGATATACTGTAATATTCGTTGGATAAAACGACTATTCAAAGCATTTACTGTTTTCCTAAGATGTATGGTCTACAAGAAATCTACTTTAAGGTTGTATTTTTTTAAACGCTAGTATTTTATTTTATTCTTATTATAGTTACTTTGTTGACTAATGCCTCAAACACTTGGTCGAACTCCATTTTTGTTTTAAAAATGAAAAAAATCATACATTTTAATTAGTCTCACAGATTTCTACTATACCACTATTCATCTGAATACTAAATATAAGGTCTAGTTGTGTAGTGTTATTTTATATATATACTTATCGTTACTTTCTGGACTTGTACTTACGAGCTGAAATGAAACAAACCAAACAGTATATATAATTACAGAAACTGACCTGTACTAACATGCCCAATAGGATTGATATAAATATATGTAACATTAAGACATCTATTTTCTATTGGAATCCGACAAAATATATTGAAAGCAACGTCCAATAGGACCAATAACAATCTAATTTTTGGATTAGAAAAGAAGTCCCATTGTAATATTCAGAAATATATACAACGAACGGTCACACCTAAAATAAGGAAACAAAAAAAAGTACACACCAGGAGAGAAATCAGATACTCGGGAATAAAGATTCGTATTGAAAAATAATCTTTAATTGTGTAGTGTTATTTTATATATATACTTTTCGTTACTTTCTGGACTTGTACTTACTAGCTGAAATAAAACAAAGCAAACAGTATATATAAATACATAAACTGACCTGTACTAACATGCACAATAGGATTGACATAAATATATGTTATATTACAACATCTATTTTCTATTGGAATCTGACCTAATATATTGGAACCAACGTCAAATAGGACAAATATCAACCGATCTTTGGATTAGAAAAGAAATCCCATTGTAAGAAAACAGAAATATATACAACAAACGGTCACAACTAAAATAAAGAAACAAAAAACTCATATACACACCAGGAGTGAAATCGTATACTCGGGTATAAAGATTCGTGTTACAAAAATCCAAGTTCAAAACTACATGGTCATGGCTGACAGAAAACTCAAGGACATATCAAGTAACAAGCACTCAAAACATACAAGAAACAAATAAGCAAAAAGAACCGATATGAACACTGAGATACTGTAAGTAATATTCGTTGGATAAAAGACTATTCAAAGTATTTACTTCTTTTCTAAGATGTATGGTCTAAAAGCAATCTACTTTAAGATTGTATTTTTTTAGACGTTAGTATTTTATTTTATACTTATTACAATTACTTTGTTCACTGATGCCTAAAGCATTTGGTCGAACTCCAGTTTTGTTTTAAAGTGCAAGAAATTAAAATTTTAAATAGTCTCACAGAATTCTTCGAAATCAATATTCATCGGTATACTAAGCATTAGGCATTATTGTGTAAGTCTACTTTATGGATATATTTATCACGTTCTTGACTTTTACTGAATGGCTGTAAAACAAAACAATAAAAAAGTGAATATAATTGCACGAACTGACGTACACTAACAAGTTCAATGCTAGTCACTTTGTAAAATAAATCTATTTTTGTATTGTAATCTAAAAGTGTACATTAAGTCCAACGTGAAATAGTACAAATAACAAGTTAATCATTGGATTCAACAAGAACCCACATTGAGAAGGGCAGACACATACACTGAACATACAACATTAGCAATTAATACACAAACTGATGCACACACTAGGAGTGAAAACAGGTGATACGGAGGAATAGTTATTAAATATATATCTCACAGTTTGCTCGCATTTTTGCCTGTCATGTTTAATAACACCCATAATGATATTTTGAATTGAAGTAAAATTTCTAAATTATTAACCGCGGTAAACATCAAATGTACAACATATTCTTGCTCACAGATTGAGAACGAATGAAAAAAGAGCAAAATTAAGATACGCTGTTTTTTATTATTATTTTTTCACGATCTCTGGACCAAATAGTAATAAACAGGATTTTGTTAAATTTTGAATTCAGGAACATCGAGTACCCATTTATACAGAAATCACATACTCTTATATTTGTTTTAAATTTTAGGGATCATGACACTATGTGTAGCAATTGTCCTCGGGACGTTGATTGGATGTGGAACATTTTTTATTTTTCACGTTTTGCTTTTGATTTGGCTTTTCATATCAATAATATACAGAGTCTTACAGATGTCTTTAGAATAACATCAATTATGCAGCTGGTATGATATCAAAATACATATCACGATTTATAATCAAATAATAAATCAAGTCATATCATAAAGTCGAATTACTGGGTCTCGTTCATAGTTTTTGCGATTTCTTTTGTTTGAGTTGTTCGTTCATTGTTTCTGTCTGTTCTTTGCATTTTGAAGCCTTCCTAGCTAAGTTTATCAGGGTTTCCACATGTGGACGCAGGTTCCCTGACTAGTGAGGATGGTTAAATATAAAATGCGAGATGCTTCCTCAACATTCTCTAAATAAATTTTAGTATAAAGTCCATGATATATTTTTACAATTTTCTGTCAAAGATTGTATTTTCAAAACCTGCTTCTATTTAGAATGCCTTCTTATTTAGTTGCGATTAGGGACAATTTCAATTGAATTTTTGTAGATGAATCTACCACTTTGTTATCTTATTGGTAAAACAATAACACAATCAAATATGTTTCTTAGGTAAGTTTTGACCAAAGCATTGACACAAATTAGATGAACACATACAACATACGAATTGAAAATTTTCATACAAACATCCGAAGTTACTGTGTTCTTTCGATGGTAATTTACTTTAGGACAATATGTCTTAGGTGCATGTAAAATAGTGAAGAGTCATTAAAAGATAAACCAAACAAGCTAAGATTCAGATATGCGAAAAATAAAAAAAACGTTATTTCGGTATTAAGTATAATATGAAAATGAATTACCTATATACTGATTTTATTCCTATGAATACATGATTTTTATTAATTATATTTAGCAGATATTGACATACTTGTCGTTGTTCTCTTGACAGATACATATCAGATGAAAATAAATAAATATCTCGTTAGTAACAATGAATACACAGTTATAGTACAACTGCAACTCTGTAATCTGTTGTTGATTAATTATGGTGAACGCCCAATCTCATATAAGATGGGCATTTTGATAGGAAAAGTTGGAAAAATAGAAAAAATCGGTATTAAGGTACTATACTCATATTCATGGTTGTAATATATTAAACTCTAATACTGCAAAATATCTCGATCAATCACTTTTACAGATATGCATATTTGACGATGAGGTTTCACTTCCTTAATTTTGTAATCCTGATTCCTCCATAAAGATGAGATGGTGCTTAAGGGCGCTATATTGTCATTTAAGCAATATATAATAGAACCGAAAGATTTTAGAAATTTCAAATTTAATATATATTCGACACTTTTTAAGTTGTGAACACCTTTAACCTTGATGTATATTAGAGCATGATTGACGAGTATAAAGCACATATGTTTGGTTTGCAACGATTTTTTTATATTAGAAAATAAACATTATAAACCATTGTCAGTACAATACTGATAAAAGAATACAACACACAAGTAATAATATTTCTCAACGCTGTTATTAACCTAGATCTGCTAAAAGTATATCATGTGGATAATAAAAACCAATTTACTTACGAATTGGTAAAAAAAGTTATCAAAATAGGTTGTGAAATAAAAAGAAAAACTTAATTGATTTTAATAAACAATATATAAAATTTAACACAGATATTTTATTCTCATATTTGTAAATGTTTTCTCTATATTTTTCAAACAAACATTCGTTGATACGGAGGAACCTATTAATATTAATGATGTCGGTTTTAATGTCAGTAATAATATACAATTAATGACTTTAGATGAGGTTAACATCATGATTTATCAACCCAAGAGATCAGATAATTACCGAGGCAATCGGCCGAGGTGATTATAGATCTCGAGGGTTGATAAATCAGGATATTAACTAAAATCTTAAGTTATCAATTGTTTTATTATATGACACAACAAAAACATTTTAAAAAGTATTATTTTATCAACAAAGAAAGATAACAACTGAAGCTTGCACATATTTTACAAAAAATGTACCGATTTTCCCTGATACTATATTTAGGTACACGCTTGAAGCTTACACAATTAATGATCACCTCGCGTGCATAATTGCACGGTGAACAATTTAAACAATAACAATATTTCGAAAAAATATACGGATTTTCCCTGATACTATATTTAGGTACACGTTGAAGCTTACACAAGTAATGATTACCTCGCGTGCATAATTGCGCGGTGATTATCATATTTTGCAATAATACGTAAAATACCATTTGAGCCAATGAAAATCTAAGTTATTTTTAGTCATATAATAACAGGTTTTAATGACAATCAATAGCAAAAATGTTTAAAAAGTTCAACGAACAAGCAAACAAAACGAAAGAAGGCAATTAAACAAACTGTGTATATTTTGAATTAATCCGTTACGGAGGAATTGTCAGCAAAAAGGTGTTCAATTTTCTTGATCGTGTCCTTCGGAAGAGAATAGGTTCTTGCACTTTCCCCACACATGATGACTCATCCACCTTGCACAATATTTCACTAAGAAATACCCACACGGTTTCCGGCTTCGTCGGATACTTAAAGCTACATGCCCCACGGAGTTTTGTTTTGGTCAAGAAAGATATGTTGTAATCTCCATCAATGAGATCGGTTTCAGTAAATTTTCCGATAAACTAATTTCCCCGATACACAGCGGAAACCCAGTCATCTACATCGTATTGTGGGGAATCCTCTAGGACAGTTTGTTCATCCTAAGGAGACTCAAACCTACACTTAATTTCATGCAGCTGCCATCCTCCGCATTCACTTTCTGGATACAACTTGCCACCTACAAAACATTGCTCACACCAACAAGTTTTTTCACCCGTGTGATAATTGTTGATTCATTATGTCCAAATACTGCATGTAGCGACAGTTTTCCTTTGACAGGTTTCAATTCAGTTGCTTTAATGTCTAGATCAGCTTGTTCTATGAATTCCTTTCCAACCCACTTGATTGAATATGATTGCGAAGCCCAAAAAATGATTGGGCATCTTGAATGATATGTTTGTCACGCTTCACTGCATTGTCTGTCATTCGCTTAGCACGCATCATCGCAAGAACCCTTCCCATTGCCAGCTTCAAAATATTGCCAGCCAGCATGAATTTTAAAGAGTGATCCGTGTTCAGCTACAGCATTAATGATATACTTGTTTCGATATTGCGATATTGGACTGTCAGAAATGTAACGTATAAAGGGCACGTTCGGAACAAGGTCTTTCAGTTCGGGAACAGTGATCGAGGAAATGCCAACACTTTGGCTGCTGTGTGCGATAACTCATCTGATATCATGGCAAATGATTTGTGCTCCAGTTTTTCGCTCTCAATATTTCGATACTAATCAACAATAGGGTGTAAAATGACCATTGATTTGTTCCAGTATACTGATTGGACTTTATCATAAGACTTACAAGTGTAGTTCTCAGCGAAATCTAGTTGAGCAATTACATACCCGTTTGGCAGGTGTTCCGTCAGTCTACGTATCTCATCGTATTGATTTCTAACCATTTCGACGTGTTTTTTTAAACTTTTAGCACATTTGACTAGTTCTATCTTGAAATCAGTTGCCGTTAGCTCAACTTTTACCACCCCTATCTTTTTTCTTCCATCCCCAATGCCAATTCTTTTTCCATTTACTAAATGATATTTTCTCTTTTCCCATGTTATAAACCATCTTGACATGGTCCTCGGTTTAAATTTCTGTTATAAAACTTGTCTAGCTAGAGATCAGTCACCTTTCCCAAGATTTTGATCCAATCCTTTGCCCTTCATTAGGGCCAAATTTTGATGTTTTATTCGTAAGCACGATCTTTCGTGGTAAATGAAACTGGCAAAATATAATTTGGTCGACATCTGTAGAATGTGGCTCTACTGACCTTGAATTGTGAATTTTCCAAACAAAACTTATCTTACAATCTTCTACGCTGATAGCCTTCTTTTATCTTCTGCTTTGCCAGTCCTGCCAATGTGTTTCTAATAAGTCTTGTTTGTTGAGCGGTACTGCTAAACAGTCTATATTTTTTTCAGGTATCAAACACAACAAGCTGTATAAGTTGAATTTTTAGGTTTTATTTTGAACTTGAAAATCTTGTTATTTTCTTTCAACTCATTTGTCATGGTACGGTAAAAAACTAATTTTCTCCTGACATTCTCGGCCCTGGTCTTTCTAGAGATTAATTCGGTATCTTTGTTAGCTTTGCTGCTGGGGAATTTAGTGTCTCTTAATTTCCTGCTTATCCGCTGTTGCTTTCTTTTGAGTGCTTAATATTTTCTTTTGTGAGTTCCATGTTTTATTCTTCCAAACGTTGCAGTGTATCATTTTTTCCAGCAATAGTTTTTTTCGCCTAGATTTTTTTTCCATTTGCTTTAGCTGCGAAACTCAGTTTAAGCACCAATACTTCTTGTTTTGCATTTCTTTTTCTTTTTCTTCATGCCCTGTTACTGATACTTTTTTTGTGAATTTCTCTTCTTTCTTTGAGACAAACTTAGTTCTTTTGATGGAATGTATGCTTTCTTTTTACGTTCCTTTTCATTCTCTAGATAATCTTTCCTATTATAGCGATTTGCTTTTCACCGTAAAGTTTTTATCTTTCAGCATTGGTTAGTGATCATATTAAATAATAGTGAAATGCTAATTATAACAGTTTTGTAGGTATGCAGCGACACCAATCTCTTTTTTTCTAGTATTTCAAGTCTTGACTGTTGGGATATTGTTATTTAACAACTTTTATCCATAATGTATTATGATGTCCAGCTTACAACATGTTACGCTAAAATTATTTACTGTGAAGTTTCCACAATATCTCAGTGTACAAAAAATTTCGGTGCAACTTAACTACAACTTTTTTCCGTACAGTTATCATTTTACCCAGCATCGCCATTAAAATGGAACGGAAATGTTCAATGGATTTCTTGTATTTTACCCGTTTACTTTTATATAGTTTGAATTTTGAAAAATGCCTCATTATTGTCGGAATATTTTTGTTACGGAAGAAATCCACGGGCGTTTTTTATATTTGGTTTTTTTTCAATCGTCGCCAGAAAATTGTTTGTGTATATTTTCAGTGTTGCGTATATGATACTTGTGTTACACTTTTCAGTGAAAAAAGACATTTTAGGAACAAAATAACTCCCTTTAAGCCTTAATCTTCCGATAATGAATAACACTTACCTTTTTGTGCGATCTTAGAAAAGATGTTTTCCTCAATTCTTGTCGTTTGCAACAGTAATATGATAATCAATTTCAAAGCACTCCAGCCTATGAACTTTTAAAATCACGTGATACATTGTCGACCGGTGTAGTATTAAATATTAATCATGTTCCGTTATGGAAGAATCGTTACGGAGGAATTTCAGGAACTCATTTTTTGATTTTTTTAAAATACCGTTAGTGTCATGGCTGTTTCAAAAGTGTTTTTATTATCTGAGTATGTTATGTATGTTTTACGAAACATAAAGTTATTGCTTTTATATTGTACAACTGATTTAGCGTGCAGTTACGGAGGAATAATTTGATGAGCGTATTTGGAAAATATTTTTAAGATTATTTGATTTATCTGTAAGAAGAAATAATTTTATTCAAAATTAATCAGTTTTCAAAGTATAATCTGACAAGAAAAGTACAAATCACTTAATTTGCACATATTAAGATGTTACAATATTACCGTTTCGGAATAATCCTGAAATTGGCGACAACTCTAAATATGTAATTCATTTAGTTTTTATGGTGGTGTTTGAACAATAAATCTTTACTGTTCATTATTTCATTTATTACCGAATCACATTTCGTCCTCAATGTACATTAAATCAATGCCAGAACACCATTGTTATAACTGTATATTCATGTTCTGTATATTGCGACATGGGTTTTTGACAGTTTTTGGTATTTTGAATTTTTTAAATATTGAATTGAATAATATTTTTTTTGGTTTAAATGCTTTGTAAATCAAATATGCATATCAATACAAACATTTTAACACAGCAGCAGATCCTTCAAAACGGCGTTTTGCAACTGGTACACCTACTCAAACACCAAAGACCTTATTTTCTCGACTTATATGACACTGGGCTTGATACATGTATAAACTAAAACGTAAGAAAATCTAACATTCAACATGACACGACTCGATACTAATTTCGGAATATTTGCTAGATTGTTGTTAAAGAAGGTTCTTTATATTCGAAAACAACATGCCGTTAGAAATATTTTTAATTATTGGTTGCCAATATTACATCGATGACAACCACGAATATAACATTTCATTACAGAATAACACAATTTTGAAACACACAAGATATAGCTCAATGACAGTTCAAAGGAAGATATATAATAAAAGGGATACAGCATATAGTTTTATATCTTTCGGCATGTTTTTATTATCAGATTGTAAAAGATAAAAAACAAATTAGAATTTTAAAGCTTATCTCACATCTTAACTCCAAAGACAAATGTTCATATTCGCAACACATTCCATTATTGTTCGCATGAAACTGTCCGGATTAAAATTAATTAAATTGTCTAAATGCTGAATGTTTTGATGGTGTTTTTCTTTGTTTGAATTGTATATAATGCAACTTGCAGCAATTTATAGCTATATTGTAGCGTCCAGTTTTTATTGAGGATGTGTAATTGCTTACATTTGTTCAATTTATGCATTATTATTTATTTACTCTGTGAATAGTGCGAAAAAACACACTATTTACTAGGATATTAAGCTTTGAGCGCATTTAGGCAAAACGACTTACTAATAAGGAATATGTTCTACGTAAAAAACGTATACAATATCGGTATAAAATAAATCTAAAATTTCTCATCTTACTGATAATAGATACGTCATCTCTCGTCTTGTAACTAGTTATCAGAGATGACAATAACCAGAATACATTCAATATATTAAGAAGCAGAACTTTATTGCATGTTAAAATATTTGTATGAAAACATCAACTTGCTGCTGCATTTCAGCAGAAACTATTTTTGTCTATGAACCATGTAGCGGCTTGTAATACTTACCCGTATTTCCTATCATATATCTCTTCATGACTACAAAAAGACAGTTTATAAATACAACGGAGGTTATAGACGTATAGTGTACCCCACTTATTAAATATTAAATTTGTTCTAAAAGTTACGTGCACAAACACACTATTTATAACAATTAATGATTTACTTATTTAGCAATAATTGTCACGATGTACGTAGCTTATATTTTTAAGTGGCATTTGTAAAGTTAGGTATAAAGAATGTAAAGAATAGAGATAAATACTTGCTGTAAGCAACACAAAATGTGGTGCTATACGTTAATCTCTGTCTTGTTAACCATTGCAATATCGTCGATAATAGATAGTAATTAATTGTGCTGATTGATTGACCTAATCTACACATTTTTACACTTTATTAAATAATTATTGTAATGTCATTTCAAAACCAGCCTTAATTAAACTGTCCAACATTGGGTTTTTTAAGTTTAGTGTTTTCCCTGTGGTGGCATTGCTAGAAAGTTTTCATAGTACTATATTTGTAATGGAAAGTCTTTCCCTTTGTATCTGATATTATACATCTAAAACTTCTATATACGCAATGTTTCTCAGACACACTTGCCCGATGATACTTTTTGAATAAAGCAAGGGATAAAAAACATAAAGACACCTCTAATATAATCGGTATAGTGTTCTATGTTACGACCGTGTTTGATTTTACGAGTTTGGTACCAATAATCTTACGATTCTTCTGGAATTGTTTAACACTCAGATGCTCTTTTTATCTCAGATGCACTTTAACTTGTTTTTATTGTTTTTTCCCGGTTGTAGTTTCCTTTTGTTCCATTGGTATTTGACTTATCGTAATTTGCATATTATTTTCATAGTGTAAATTATTATTATATTAAAACAACCGCTCGTAGTGCACAACCTTGTGTAAACTTTCATAAGAAAAAATTGATAAATAACATAGTAGCAATCATTAAACAAATGTGTAACGTACATCTATATAAGCCTTGTTTATTTTTCTTAACTACAGCTGATCTGTATAATATATTGTTAATATGTAATTAAATTTCCACTATTATAGCATATAGATTTATATATTTGCATGTTCATAGCGATATCTGTTGAAAACATAATATTTTTATTAAAATATAATAACTTCAACTTACATTCTTTCAATTTTGGTTTCTTGAAAGAAGTAAAAAAAGTAATAACTTTAAATTTATTGAGACAGCAGCTGAATATAAAGACAGAGAGAGGAAAAGCCTAATTTTGCAATTTATCATTGTAATATATGGATCTCTTATTCAAGAATATTAAATTTCGTGAATTATATATTTTACACAGTTTTATATGTTTGAAATCGAAATTATGGACAGTTCTAACTACACACTAAAGTGTTGACAGTATTCCTAGTTTTCCTATAATGTACTATACCTGCCTTGATAGCAATATTTTATTCTTGCTATCTAATGGATTATTATAGGATAATTAATTGGGCGGAGTGAATATCCAAAATATGATCACGAGTGCCGCATAACGCATCTGATTAAACGAGTTTAATCTGATGCTTTCTGCGGCACGAGTGATCATATTTTGGATATTCACGATGCCCAATTGATTATCTTATTTATTATATAGATCAAAATTGTTTTCGTAAAATTTGAATGCTTAATCCTAAATTTAATGAACGGCGCATGAATATCTGTATAGTACAAAACCAACAGTGACATTTTGGCGGGAAAAAAACCGAGAGTGAAAATAAACGATAATTTTCACATGTGATTTACCGTGATTTCTGTCACTCGGAAAATTCGATATTTCATCTCTATCTATATAATAATATTTATTTTAAATTACTCGAGAATTTCCTCCAACAATAGGAACTTTGCTGGGAAATAAATTGTTTCATCCCTCAAATCTATGAACATGAAACGATCAAGATAAACTAAGACATTTTGCGGTCGACATTAAAGGCCCGTTATTATAGAAAAAAGCTTTTTTAATGCCATTTATCTCTGTCTATTTGTCTGCCTGTCGATCGGTCTGCATGTATGTACGTATGTCTGTGTATGTCGGTCTGTCTGTCTGTACTGTTCTAGATAGACAATGTGTTGCTTCCTGGTATGTTAATAACTCAATAAGTATAACATGAAAACATTAAGTTTAAGGTAGCTGTATGTGTAGCCGGCGAAAAAAGCGCGTGTTTAAATTGATTTGGCTTTAGAGAAATAACTATATTGCACTCAATAGTAATAAACCGTATTAATTATAGTTAATTATAATATTCATTATAATCATGCGTATTGATCATGAAAAAATACAATAATTTGACTCGATGTGTCTACACATATATACGTGTGACATACAAGTGAACAAATTGATCCATCTGTGGCCATTTCTAAAATACATAGAAACATAGTCTATCAATCCGTCACTGAAACAAACATTTTCAAATTTTTACTGTTAATGCTGTTAATCTTGATACTTCCAGCAGCATTATGTAAAGTAAGATCAATATAGAATGAAGCGTAACAGGAACAAAACTTGAGCTAAAACCCAGCTTTAGCAATGCCCAGACGTTGGTTGCATACAACATTATCCTTCGTTTAGAGGAAGAAAAGATGAAAATAGAAACAATTCTAACTGTACATCAAACACAACTATTGCTACTGCAAAGACATGATAATATAGATGCAAATCATAAGTATAATAAAATGTCATCAAAGATACCAAGGTTAATAGAATTTACTACGCCAGACGCGCGTTTCGTCTAACCAAGACTCATCAGTGGCGCTCGAACACAAACAATATTTAAAATCCAAATGAATGAGATGTTGTAGGGCTTTTATCACCAAAATTCCAAAAACGTTTTACCAAATCCGGCTAAGGCTATCTACACCTTTAAAATAGAAAAACCTTAGAATTAAAATAATTTTCGAAAATTCAGGGCAGTAAACTTAGACAATGACTATATTAATGAAAGAATCAATGATATTCCTGATACATCAAACCAAACTATTACATGTACTATGTAAAGTCAGAACTAGTACGGCAGGAAAATATAGATGCAAATAATAACAGAATGAAACATTAAGACCGATTGGCACCATGTAAAAGATACATATATTATTAATGACATAACGCCATGTTTTTAAACTTAAAAAAACAATGGTTGTTTTCTGTAAAATATTCTGTGGTTGTGTTTCAATAAAGTACTCATCATTTCGGACATATCCTAGAAAATATAAAACAGAATGTGTTAATAGCAATGATGTATAAAGTATAACACTAGGATACAATTGCATATATTGATTGTTGTTTTATAGCGCTGTTGATGTAGTTTAGCGAATTCGATTACATGTAATTCGAAAGGTGGTTTATAGTACAAGTAAATTAATAATTAATCAACTTGTCCGCATAAAGGGGTTTTAATATGTATTATATATATTCATAAACGGCATACATTAGATGAATAAATCAAGTGATAGTAAATATTCGCAATTCCGAAGACAAAAATGCCAAGGAAAGACAATCCACATTCCCCAATAAAAAAGAAAAAAAAATAAGCCGAGCACCTAGAAATAAACAAACAAATGTTAAATTCCAAATGAGTTCACAGTTCTTACTTTTAATGTTATTTAATGCAACTGTCAAAGTACAATACATGTAATTAATGGGGTACAACAAGAGAAAGAATGCAGAAAAGTGTAAACAGATACTTCGACTCAATTTCGTAATCAACTATGCATGATGTAAACATAAATTATAAACAGCAAATTTTAATCCAACTGGTTTTATTTAATCATTTCCGTAGTCAGCGTTTTGTGAATATAAAAATATCATGGATTTGGTATATAGATATATAAATTCAGTGCGCAGGCAAATGGTTATATGAATGAATGTACAACAGATTGTTTTGGCAGTTTGATTTCAGAATTTAAATGCAGTGTAATATATAAAGTTCGTGGGCGTCAATTTTATATCGGGCATAACTCTATTAGAACTAACTATTTGGTTTGATACATATGACCAATACTATCAAATTGCACTGAATATGGCAAGGTTAGCAGCACCATGAAACTGAAGAACAGTGTAGAAACACCATTCGTACTCACTGCTAATTACAACAATACGATTATACAAACCATAATAACAATTCCAAAAATAATTATTTACATTACAATTAATATATCTATTTTTTAGACCATAAACCGCTGCTGACTAATAAGCTGTTTAAACGCTTTAAGTTTATGCGTGCCTCAGTGGCCGAGTGGTTTAGTAAGTGAGTCATCTACTACTGATCACGTGCTGGTCAACCCTGAGGTTGCGGGCTCGAGTCTCACTGCTGCTAGCAGTGAATGCTGACTCCAATTTTAATTGACAAGGAATACAGTCTTCCTACCAGAGGTCGGAGTATTCTGCAGGTACTCCGACTTCCCCAAGATCCAAACTTATAGCCACGATATACCTGAGAAATTGCTGAAAGTGGCTTTAAACAACATTTAAATAAACGAATAAATACATAAGTTGATGTCATTCCGTATGGCCGTAACTGTGAAATAGTCATTACAGTCTTATCTATCGTCTTAATTTACTATTACTATTATCATATAGCCAAAACTAATTGATCCAATGTAATAATGTTTTTAATAAATTATTTTCAGCCGTATAGATTTGACCCTAAAACGTCTATTAAAGGTTCGTTTTTCAAATTGTTTAACGATTATAAAGTCTTTAGTCAATACAAATTTTTAAAACTATACAAACATTTAATAAAAAAAATTTCGTATTTTTATCCTGAAATATTTAAACTCATTGTATTCCATTTAAAACGAAAAATTCTGACCAACAAAATTTTTTCCTTCAAATTATACAATCCCTTCATTAAAGACGAGGAAAACATTGAAGCACGGTCCATTAATTTCACATATAGATATATATAGATATAGATATAGATATACTGATGATATTCCTTTAATTATCAACCCTCAAATTTGCTTCCATTTATATATTCGCCAGATATGGAAATTAAGTAAACCACAGAAACAGCTTAATCTACATGAATGACACCTACGGTCTTTTTAGCACAAGAATTTATGAAAAACGATACGATTTTAATTTCAAAAGTATAGCTTTCCTGCACTTATGCAGCAATGTTCCAGCTTTTCCTGCATAAGGTGTCATATTTCTCAATTGATCAGGTATGCAAAAGATAGTAGCGAGAATACTGATTTTTTAATACGTCACCAATTTCTTTTGGATAAACTTACAAACGACGGTTACAAGAAAAAAGTACTATAGATATCATTATATTCTTGAAAAATATTCCACCTCGTTTAAAAATATGATTGCAGATTGCTTTCTCAATTTTTGAATTCAGTACACAGTGATTAGTGACTAGTGGTATATGATACCCATCAATTTTCTGCAACATACGAACTCGCATACTGCAGTAAAGGAAGCGGGAGGTTTGGCATACCATAAACCGGCCACAAAACATGGCTTAACCAACTATTTCTTTTGAAATGATTGTTTTTGCTATATTTTTGGATTGTTGGTTCAAACGCTCGCCATTTCGTTGGACGTTTTGACAGTTTCTTTAGTGTTCGGTATTTTGTTATTACCTTCATGCTTACCCAATTCCCTACAATGGCCTTATGAGTTTAAAAAAATATATATAATTCTGGTACTTCCCAAATGCACTCATATTCACTTTGTTGACATTTACTTATATTTTTTTATATAATTTTATTTGTTAACTTATCGATACTTTCTTCACTTGTACTTACTTCCTGAAAACAATCAAATCGTACAGTACATATAATTGCATGAACTGAGGTATGATTAGACTGACTTTGCAAACTGTTAACTAAAGTATCTATTGTGTAGTGCAATTTAAAAATGTATGTAAAATCTCTCGTGGATAATACACAATAATAATCTATGAATTAAGCAAAAACTCACATTGTAAAGGACAGACAAACACAAGTAACATAAAAAAATTTAAAGAAAGGAAACATTTGCTCTGTCAGTATATTCAATTTCTTACGTGAACAATAAAATGATTACTGTAGATAAAAGAAATGGTCGTTACATTTGTTACTTGTATTTAACATATTGGGTTCAATTAGATGTTTTTTAATTGAAATTCCAGCCCATCAATATTATTCAGATGATAATGAGTCGTAATACAAAAAAAAATCCAAATTACGTGACCATGGCTGACAAAAGAAAATCAATAACAAATCACGCAAGAAGCACTCAAAACATACAGCAAAACGAAAAAGCAACAAGAAGCCGTATGAACAGTGAGATTATGTAAAGTTCTTTGAATAGAATGTCAATTCAATGTTTTACTGCAATTCTAATTTACAGGGTCTATATGCATTCTACTTAAAATTGTATTCTTTAAAACGGCAGTATTTTATTTATACTTAGTACAATTACTTTGTTGATTGGTATCTAAAGCATTTGATCGAAATTCATTATTAGCCGGTTGATCTCAATTTTGTTTAAAAGTGAAAGGATTCTTACATTTTAAATAGTCTGTCAGATATCTATGATAGTAATATTTATCGGCATACTAAACACAGGGCTTTATGGGTAGTGTTATTTTATACATATATTTATCGTTATTTTCTTGAGTTGTACTTATTATCTGAAAGCAAACAAATCAAATCGCATAGATAAAAGTCAAAGATAATTGTACGAATTTAGGGAACTACCATGCTCAATTGTATAAAATATCAAAATTTATGTTTTGTATTGCAATCTAACAATATTTATTAGAACCAACGTGAAATAGAACCAATAACAATATTATCGTTGGATTAGAAACAAATCCCATTTTAAGAGGCAGACATATACAACGAAGAGTCCCAACTTAAAATAAAGAAACCAAAAACTCAGTGAAATCAGCGTAAATCAGGGAATAATGATTCCTATTAACACATTCCATTCAAAATTACATTCTTATGGCTGACAGAAAACTCAAAAACACATCAAGTAACCAGCACTCTAAAAAAACAATAAACAAATAAGCAGAAATGACCTTTATTTAAGGTAACACCGTAATTCTGTATTATTCGTTGGATAAAACGACTATTCAATGGTTTACTGCTTTCTTAGATATATGTTCTAAATCCATTTATCTTTGTATTCCTTAATAGTATAGTATATTAGACATGCTTATTACGCTTACTTTGCTGAATGATGCCTAAAACATTTGATATAACTCCATTTTGTTTTAATATGCAGAAATTCGTAATTTTTTAATAATCTCACATATTTCTAAGATATAGGTATTCATTGTCACAGTAAACATAAGCCTGTTTGTGATGTGTTATTTTATAGATATATTTATCGTTACTTCCTTGACTTGTACTTACTCGCTGAAAGCAAACAAATTAAAAAGTATAGATATTGCACGAATCGTCGTGTATAACATGCACAATGGGATTCACTTATAATATATTCCCTATCGCAATCGAAAATGTATCTCTGTTTTCAAATGGAATGGAAATTTGACTTTTATCTAAAATCTTGGACATTGGTTCAGCATGTATCTATCTATCGGGGCCTCGGTGGCCGAGTGGTCAAGATAGTTCGTCTACTATTGATCACGTGGTCTGTCAACACTGAGATTGCGGGTTCGATTCTCACTGCAGGCAGGGTGTACTCGACTTCAATCTTAATTGACAAGGATTGCCAGTTTTCCTACCGCAGGTCAGGGGTTTTCTCCGGGTGCTCCGGCTTCCTCCTCCAATAAAAACTGGACGCCATGATATAGCTGAAAAATTGCTGAAAGTGGCGTTAAACACCATCAAACAACAAACAAACATATAATCTATTAAATATAATTTTCTTTTACTGTTATTTCGCAAAGGAACATTCAATTACTAACGGTAATATTAGGGTAAATACAATGAATGGGATATAACTTTTTTATGACATTTCAACTTAATTCTTCTCAATAACTCAAATAAAAAAAATTATACATAAGTACAACATCATTCCCCATCAATTATTTCTTAAATATCGTGAACACAAAGCCATACCCCAATAAGTTATATACTGAGCCTAGCAGTAGGTGAATCATGATAAAGTAGAGGCATGTCTTAGAACGAAATCAGAGGTGAATCATAATAAATTACAGGTATGTCAACCAAGAAAAGGTGAATCATGATAAAGTACAGGCATGACTTAGAACCAAGCAGGAGGTGAATTATGATAAAGTACAGACATGTCTTTGAACCAAGTTTAATGTGAATCTTGATAAGATAAAGGCATATCTTAGAGCCAGGCAGTGGTAAAACATATCATGGTAAAGTACAGGTATGTCTTAAAACCAAGCAGAAGTGAATCATAGTCAAGTACAGGTATGTCTTAGAACCTAACAGGAGGTAGATCATGGTAAAATACAAATATGTCTTAGATTCAAGCAGGGGTGAATCATGTGAAATACATGTATGTCTTAGATCCAAACACGAGTTATAGTAGTAAAGTACAGGTATGACTTAGAGGGAGTGAATCTTTATAAAGTTCTAGTATGTCTTAGAATCAAGAGGGATGGATAATTGCGTTAAAGTACAAGGATGTCTTCGATCCAAGCAGGAGGTGAATAATGGTACTGAAAAAAAACCCGAAAATTGTTTAACGCATTTAACAATTAAGCAGTTCAGAAATACAAGTACTGTAGTTGATTTAATTACAATGTTGCACCACGAAGAAAATCGAGGAAGAAATTTCAAGTGATAAAGCTTCATTTTTTTCATGTTTAAGTGATAATATCACAAGACCTTTGTACAACTTCCCGAATTTTGTTATAATTGGAAAATTTTAGATTTATATCGTTGCTATTTTTATATCACACGTCTTATCCCTACCGTCAGGATATCAATTATAGCAGTTATATTTTGATCAGGATGTCACAAAAATGGTACGAATGACACGAATCATAATCGCCTATTTAAATTTTGAATATAACAACACAACGGTTAACGCTCAGAAGATTGTTTTGTTTGAATAAAGTTAGCAACTTTGATTATTTAAAGCTTATGATAGCGTCCCGTTTTTATTAGATAACAAATCCAAGGAATGTGGAGAAAACTCCTACCTTCGACAGAAAAATTGACAATCCTCGTCAATTAACGTTCGAGTCAAGTGCACCTTGCTCGAATCAGCCTCGAACTCGCGGTGTTGACATGCCGATGATCAATGCCAAATTACTAACTATTTTAACCACTTGCCCTACGAGACTCCTAACGCGGTTAGCACGTTGTGTGAGCAAAACAGTCGTTTGTTTTTTAATAGTGTTGTACTGATTGCAAATCAGAAATAACTGATTGGGGTTTTGTTAACTTGATGTGATATTTCATGGCGTCCAGTTTTTATCGGGGCAGGAAGCCGGATGATCCCGGACCTTTGGTAAATAAAAACTGGCAATCTGTTCCCAGTATAGTTTCAACAGGCACATACGGCATACACCAGTACACACGGTATCTAGCAATCCATACGATTTCCACCAAAATATACAGTATCCACCATTACTTGAGCAATCTCTCTAAGCCGCTCAGGTGTTGTATTTTACAATTGGTCACACAATTATCCCATATGTTTAAGTCATGTATTCCAATTTCATCATTGGATGCAATACGTGTAACCAACATCTGCATAGAATCGATTACCACTCTTAAATTCGATGTAAAAATGAAAATTTGAAAAACGGAATTGTAAGACCCGACAATATTCCGTTGCCCCTCGCCTCCAAAAAGAGAAAAAAGTACCTCATTCCTTTTTTCCAAAACTATTGTATTTGTCCAGGTGCTAAATACTATTAATGAAGCGTTCAACAAAACCATCTGCCTTGCCTAATATTGCAGCCGCTATTCAGTGTATTTACATGCTTGTATTATAACAATAGAACATGATAATATGGAGGTCAAACCATCTACCGTAATTAATGTTGCATCTGCTGTTCATTGTATTTACATACTTTTAGTATAACAGTAGAACCTGATAAATATATATAATCATCGACTTGAGAGTACGTTGCACTAAATGTTAAACCACTACAGAATTCATAGCTATTACCTGTGGAAGGTCCATGACCTAAGTGTCTGGGAAAGCGCATTGGTTCGGAGAGGGTTTGTGTGTGGCCGATCTACAATGCATAAAAAGATGAGGCCTGATGGGTAACGAGGGAGGAATAAAGTCTCCTGCATGTTCCTGGGATCTAAGCAATTACAAAATGAAGAAGTTATTCTGGTCAAGTCTGTCCTTTGCTAATGAAAAATTAACTGCTTCCCTGAATGAAAGATTAATTTGAAATTTGAAAACAAATTAGTGTTGTCAACGATTTGAAAATTAAAAGCGTTCACGTCCGTTACGCCACCACTGAAACACGGTTATGACTCCATAGACATATTCAAGATACGGACAAATTTTCAAAGCTTACTGTTCAGAATTTCTATTATTCCTATTATGTAGCAATATTCAAGTGTAGTTGTATAGCTTTACACCACTTTTAAAAATATGCCATATTATTGTAATATCGGTTTATTACCTATTCCAACAGTACACTTCCAAATTATATTAATTCTAAGGTTTTTCTTTTTTCAAGATGTAGTTCGATTTAGCAAGATTTAGTATAACGTTTTTGAATTTTTTTTTATAAAAGCCCTACCATCTTAATCATTTTGGTTTTAAATATTGTTAGGGTTTTAGCGACAATGATGAGTCCTGATTAGACGAAACGCGCGTCTGGCGTATTAAATTTTATTCACATTGGTATCCTTGATGACATTTTATTTGCAACCACTGGGTCGATGCCTCTGCTTGTTGGCTGTTAGTCCCCGATTCACCAGCCCAGTAGTCACACACCGTTGCTGATAGGAATATCAATGATTATTTCAGTTATATATTCATTGTCTATATTTACTGCCCTAAAATTGTAAAATTATTTAGATTCTAAGGTTTTACTATTTTCAAGGTGTAGTAATCACTAGCCGTATTTGGTGTAACGCTTGGGAATTTGGTGATAAAAGCTCTACAACATCTTAAAGATGTGTGTTTTGAATATTTTTGTGTTTGAGAGCCTTTGATGAGTCTTGATTAGACGAAACACGCTTCTGGCATTGTAAATTTTATTCATCTTGGTAACGTTGATAACATTTAATTTGCGACCACTATGTCGATGCCTGGTGACCGAATCAGGCTTCCTTAAGCCTTGAGATTTTTTCAAGCCTGTCCCATAGATATCTTTGTTAAAAAATAGTTAATATTCCATTTACCCCGACATATTTCAAATGAACAAGATTGGGCTGATTTGTAGACAAGAGGCTTTTAGATGCACGAATCGCTGAGCTGTCATAAATTTCAAACATACCATTAAGAGTATAGATACCTTTAAAGCATTTTAGAAACCTATTAGAATTTGGCTGACAAGAGTTGACCATATCTCAAATTGAATTTAAAATTTTCGAATTTCGAAAATCGATCTTGCATCTTGAATTTCGAATGAGCTTTCTGGGCTTTCATAGAATGGTCCTTTTTCCCTTATAATAAATAATGTTATCCATGTAATGAACTGTTGATGTGAACACTTTTCTCCCTAGTAAGCCGCACCGACTGAGCCAGTGACAAACAAGCCCTTCTTTCATACGTTACTGTGCTCTTATTTCGGGAACATAAAAAAATTCTCATCGAATTTAAATTTGTACTGTCGCTATTTAGAAACAAAATAAACTTTGATGATTTCATAAGGTTTTCTAATACCTTTGGTTTTAAACATCCATAGGGGCTATAATTCAACTACTGTTTCTATTTATAAACATTGCAGGGTTCAAACAAAAATTATACTGAAGGTATGTTATCTTGCGATGTATTTAATTGTCTTTTTGTCAGTCCTTCGAGCAATATTGTGCATATATTCAAAATGTGTACAAAAAGAGCGCAACTTTACATAAGAACGATTTTCTACTCTACCACTGATTGAAAAGTATGCCAATAAATTGTTTGTTTAGATCTTGAAATAAGGGAATTTTTATCATGAGCGTCCAAGCGTAGTGTTTTATATATTTTTTTTGTTTGCCTCTTAAGCTTCTGTACATATATGTTGTTAAGTATGATAAAAGATAGGAGTTGGGACGCTTAACCGCTAAATTGTTTGATGCGACTGTTTTCATCTCCGCTGTTATTTTGTAGAGCTACTGTTAATGTACTTGTGTTTGCCATCCACGCAATAGGCTTTTTACATGCAAGCAACAATATAACGTCTCCCACTAATGCCCGAGGGCATATTGCGGTATAATAATCTATTAATTCTATATCAAATGGTTCCCTTATTCAAAATAATAGATATAATTAATGCAATACGCGTAATGCATTGTTTTAATGTAAACCTTTCTCTTTTTAAAGATCCCACAACGACTGAGCCCTTTTTTTACATTCCTGCACTCGTATTTTAAGAACCCAAATGTAGGACTACCCCACATAAAATAAAACGTTTGATTAAATTTTAAATTTGTACTGTACGCTATATATAAAAAATACGTTTGTAAATTCTTAATAGGTATGTATTATTTTTAATCGACAGTACACATTTGTTTTATAGCTTTGGAGAGTGTATATCGCAATTGATCATCCTTCGACACATTTTTAACTGTACTTTAGACCTGAAGTAAACGGCCTTTTGAGCAAAAAATCTACCTATTATTCTTGACAGTCGATTATATTTGTCATATAAAATATGATCCTCAAAATATTTAGTTTGGTGTAATGTTTTTTATGGTTTTATCAGATCGTATTACTCCCCCTGGTTCCATCTATCAAGTGAGTCCCAAAGTTCTGTTTTGTAATTTCATGACGAACATTACCTTATTTCAAATGAACAATTAAAACAAAATAGTAACGATTGTGGCGTATTTTTCTAAGATAAAACCTCGCAATATAAGATCTGATCGAAAGACTAGGACGCCTTTACTCAGCTAAAATCCGTCATATAAACATCCATAGCGCTCATGTCATTCTTTAAGTCTGATATATGTAATGTGCAGTTAATTTAATTTAATTGTTTGTGTTTGGTTTATCATCTTGATACTTGTTAAAGTCTTAAAATAAATAAACGAAGTCATGAAAGGTTTTTAACGTACATTAATCCAATTGGTACGTATTTCGAATATATTCAAAGATACGTGTTTATTTAAAGTTGTAATACCATAAAACATGTCAAAATGCCAAATGAAACGCTTCAATTATAATTGATTATAATATACATAATAATTATTTATATTAATCATGAAAAAATACAATTTTTTGATGTTACTACAGTTATATACATGTGACATTAAAACGAACAAATTCATCCATCTGTGTCCTTTCTAAAATAAAACCAGATTGCTCTGCTCCGTTTCCTACACCTCCTTACCATAATCCATCCATCCGCCACTACTGAAACAAACATGGTCAGTATTTACTGTTCGGACTAAATTTATTTCTGACCAATGTTGTTAATTGTAATATTTTCAGTCGCAGAAAAATGAGATCAATATAGAATGAAGCGTAAGTTTAACAAGACTTGAGTTAAGCTATGTTTTATCCATTCCAATAAGTTGAATGCATACAACTGTATCTTTCGTTTATAAAAGACAAGATAAAGAGATAAAAAAGATTCATCTATGTAACATCTCTGAAGCATCAGCGGTAAAATCCGAAGACGATTCATTTGAACAATTATAAACATACATTAAACTTAGCTATTATCTGTACTGTGTATAGTCAGAAACGGTAACGACAATATAGATGCAAAACAAAAAAACAAAAGTAGGAGGCATGAAATGTTAACACCGACTATCACCGTGTTAAAAAAACAGATTCTACAATATATAAATGATTATTTTCATATTGCCGTGTTTTGAATTTAAGAACAAACAATGGTTGTTTTCTGTAAATTATCTTATATCTGTTGTTTTTTGCAATAAAGTACGTACCATTTAGGACATCTCCTAGAAAATATAAAACAGAATGTGTAATGTTGTATAAAGTATAACATAAGAATACAGTTTTATATCTTGATTGATAGAAGGCCTATTATAGCGATGTTGGTGTAGGTTAGCAAACTACATTACATATAATACAAAATAGGCTTTAAAGTATCAGGAAATAGGTAAACAATTCTTACTTTTAATGTTGCATAAACGTGTTATTTAATGCAACTGTCGAAGAACAATACATGTTATAAATGGGGTACAATAAGAGAAAGAATTGGATACAATTTAAACAGATGCGTAAACACCAATTAGTTATTGATTATGACGACGATATAAAGTCCATACTGCAAATTTTAATCCTACTGGTTCTATTCAATCATTTCCGTTGTCAGAGATTTACCATCATTATCTGTATGAAAACTGCAGAAAATTGGTATGGTGACATATAAATTCATTACATGGTAACTGCTGAAATGTTGACGATCTTTCATATAATTGTCGTTCAGTTACTTAGAAAATGCGCATATTTCTATGACCAATAACCATTTAGATTGATACTCATTTTTCGTACTTCTATTCTGAGATATTAAGATGTAATGCATTTCATTTAAAAATTAAAATACTGACATTACAGGGACAGACAAACATAACGAAGAAAAAAATAAAAATAAAGAAATCAAACTCGTGTACACCCTTGGAGTGAAATCATGTGCTATAGAAGGTTAAGCTTTTTTTCATTCTAACGAACGGCGGTCAGTATAAAAAAGGATTAATAATTATACGGTTTTTTCTTATCATTTCATGCATATTCACAAATAAAGAAAGTAAGTATAGCCTGAGGTCATGAATATAAGAAGACGATCCGGATTCGATAAAGAAATTGCTACAATTAAACGTTTTTACCAGGTTATGTTTTATAACGTATTCCATGGAGAGAAATTAGAGCCAATAATATTAATTTGAGGATACCGTTTTGTCATAAAAAATGAAACGCAAAATTACAGTCTTAGCAGACAGAAACCGCAGGAACACATCAGGCAACAGTACCTCAAATTACAAAACAAACAAATAAGCAACAAAAACCCGTATGAATACTGAGCTAATGTAAAATACGCTATATGCTAATTACTCCTTTTTGTTTCAAATTGAATAAATCTTAAATTGTCAATTTTACTTCTCACAGAATTCTACGATTCCAATATTAAACATAAGGATTCATTGTGTAGTGTTATTTTGTTATTTTGAACTTCAACACATAAAGATAAATCAGAGTAAAATTATTCGTGTTAAAAAGTACAAGTTCAAAACTACATGGTCAAGACTGACTGAAAACTCTAGAACTTATCGAGTAACAAGCACTCCAAACATGTAAGAAACAAATAGACAAAAAGAACCCGATATGAACATTGAGATACTGTAATATTCGTTTGAAAAAGCGACTATTCAAATTAATTACTGGTATTCTAAGATGTATGGTCTAAAAGCAATCTACTTTATGATTGTACTCTTTAAAACGCTAGTATTTTATTTATACTTATTACAATTACTTTGTCGACTGATGCCTAAAACATTTAGTCGAACTACTTTTTTGTTTAAAGTGAAGGAAATCATAATATTTTTAATAGTCTCACATAATTCAACTATACCACTATTTATGTGAATAATAAATATAAGGTTTAATTGTGTAGTGTTATTTTATACATATACTTATCGTTACTTTCCGGACTTGTACTTACTTGCTGAAATGAAACAAACCAAACAGTATATATAATTACATAAACTGACCTGTATTAACATGCCCAATAGGATTGACATAAATATATAAAATATCAAAACATCTATTTTCAATAGGAATCTGAAACAATATTTTGGAACCAACGTCTAATAGGACAAATAAAAATATAATCTTTGGATTAGAAAAGAACTCCCATTGTAAATAACAGAAATATATACAACGAACGGTCACAACTAAAATAAAGAAACAAAAAACTCATGTACACACCAGGAGTGAAATCAGATACTCAGGTATAAAGATTCGTATTTTAAAAATCCAAGTTCAAAACTACATGGTCATGGCTGCCAGAAAACTCAAGAACACATAAAGTAACAAGCACTAACGACACACAAGAAACACCTAAGCAAATGGAACCCATATGAAAACTGAAATACTGTAAGTAATATTCGTTGAATAAAACGACTATTCAAATTATTTACTCCTTTTTCTAGGATGTGTGGTCTAAAAGCAATCTACTTTAAGATTGTATTCTTTAAAACGTTAGTTTTTTTATTGTATACTTATTACAATTACTTTGTTGACTGATGCATCAAACATTTCGTCGAACTCCATTTTTTGTTTTAAAATGAAAGAAATCATAAATTTTAAATAGTCTCACATATTCAACTATACCACTATTTATCTGAATACTAAATATAAGGTTTAATTGTGTAGTGTTATTTTATACATATACTTATCGTTACTTTCTGGACTTGTA
This sequence comes from Limnoperna fortunei, assembly GCA_944474755.1. NCBI lineage: Eukaryota > Metazoa > Mollusca > Bivalvia > Mytilida > Modiolidae > Limnoperna > Limnoperna fortunei. Next base: position 44,815,493 of record OX104119.1, read on the forward strand.
CTTACGAGCTGAAATGAAACAAACCAAACAGTATATATAATTACATAAACTGACCTGTACTAACATGCACAATAGGATTGACATAAATATATATCATATTAAAACATCTATTTTCTATTGGAATCTGACAAAATATCTTGGAACCAAGGTCAAATAGGACAAATAACAATCTTATCTTTGGATTAGAAAAGAACTCCAATTGTATGAAACAAAAATATATACAACTAGCGGTCACAACTAAAATAAATAAACCATAAAAACTCATGTACACACCAGGAGTGAAATCAGATAGTCGGGTATAAAGATTGATCTTAAAAAATCCAAGTTCAAAGCTACATGGTCATGGCTGACATAAAACCCCAGAACAAAGCAAGTAACAAGCACTAACGACACACAAGAAACACCTAAGCAAATGGAACCCATATGAAAACTGAAATACTGTAAGTAATATTCGTTGAATAAAACGACTATTCAAATTATTTACTCCTTTTTCTAGGATGTGTTGTCTAAAAGCAATCTACTTTAAGATTGTATTCTTTAAAACGTTAGTTTTTTTATTGTATACTTATTACAATTACTTTGTTGACTGATGCCTCAAACATTTCGTCGAACTCCATTTTTTGTTTTAAAATGAAAGAAATCATAAATTTTAAATAGTCTCACAGAATTCAACTATACCACTATTTATGTGAATACTAAATATAAGGTTTAATTGTGTAGTGTTATTTTATACATATAATTATCGTTACTTTCTGGACTTGTACTTACGGGCTGAAATGAAACAAACCAAACAGTATATATAATTACATAAACTGACCTGCACTATCATCCACAATAAGATTGACATAAATATATATAACATTAAGACATCTTTTTCCTATTGGAATCTGACAAAATATATTGGAACCAACGTCAAATATGACTAATAACAATCTAATCTTTGGATTAAAAAAGAACTCCCATTGTAAGAAACAGAATACATACAACAAACGGTCAGAACTAAAATAAAGAAACCAAAAAACTCATGTACACACCAGGAGTGAAATCAGATACTCGGGTATAAAGATTCGTATTAAAAAATCCAAGTTCAAATCTACATGGTCATGGCTGACAGAAAACTCAAGAACACATCAAGTAACAAGCACTCAAAACATACAAGAAACAAATAAGCAAAAAGAACCCATATGAACACGATATATTGTAATATTCGTTGGATAAAACGACTATTCAAAGCATTTACTGCTTTTCTAAGATGTATGGTTTACAAGCAATCGACTTTAAGATTGTATTTTCTTTAAACGCTAGTATTTTATTTTATACATATTACAATTACTTTGTTGATTAATGCCTCAAACATTTGGTTGAATTCCATTTTTTGTTTTAAAGTGAAAGAAATCAGTAAATTTTAAATAATCTCACAGAATTCAACTATACCACTATTCATCTGAATACTAAATATAAGGTTTAATTGTGTAGTGTTATTTTATACATATACTTATCGTTACTTTCTGGACTTGTACTTACTAGCTGAAATGAAACAAACCAAACAGCATATATAATTACATAAACTGACCTGTAGAAACTTGCACAATAGGATTGACATAAATATATATATAATTTAAACATCTATTTTCTATTGGAATCTGACTAAATACATTGGAACCAACGTCAAATAGGACAAATAACAATGTTATCTTTGGATTAGAAACGAACTCCTATTGTAAGAAACAGAAATATATACAACTAACGGTCACAACTAAAATAAAGAAACCAAAAGAAACTCATGTACACACCAGGAGTGAAATCAGATACTCGGGTATAAAGATTGATCTTAAAAAAATCCAAGTTCAAAGCAACATGGTCATGGCTGACAGAAAACCCAAGAACATATCAAGTAACAAGCACTAACGACACACAAGAAACAAATAAGCAAATAAAACCCACATGAAAACTGAGATACTGTAAGTAATATTCTTTGGATAAAACTACTATTCAAAGTATTTACTGCTTTTCTAAGATGTATGCTCTAAAAGCAATATACTTTAAGATTGTATTTTTTTTAAAGCCAGTATTTTTTTATACTTATTACAATAACTTTGTTGACTGATGCCTCAAACATTTGGTTGAATTCCATTTTTTGTTTTAAAGTGAAAGAAATCATAAATTTTAAAAAGTCTCACAGAATGCCACTATATCACTATTTATCTGAATACTAAATATAAGGTTTAATTGTGCAGTGTTATTTTATACATATACTAATCGTTACTTTCTGGACTTGTACTTACTTGCTGAAATGAAACAAACCAAACAGTATATATAAATACATAAACTGACCTGTACTAACATCCACAATAGGAGTGACATAAATATATATCATATTAAAACATCTATTTTCTATTGGAATCTGACAAAATATATTGGAACCAAGGTCAAATAGGACAAATAACAATCTTATCTTTGGATTAGAAAAGAACTCCAATTGTATGAAACAAAAATATATACAACTAGCGGTCACAACTAAAATAAATAAACCATAAAAACTCATGTACACACCAGGAGTGAAAACAGATAGTCGGGTATAAAGATTGATCTTAAAAAATCCAAGTTCAAAGCTACATGGTCATGGCTGACAGAAAACCCCAGAACAAAGCAAGTAACAAGCACTAACGAAACACAAGAAACAAATAAGCAAATGGAACCCATATGAAAACTGAAATACTGTAAGTAATATTCGTTGAATAAAACGACTATTCAAATTATTTACTCCTTTTTCTAGGATGTGTGGTCTAAAAGCAATCTACTTTAAGATTGTATTCTTTAAAACGTTAGTTTTTTTATTGTATACTTATTACAATTACTTTGTTGACTGATGCCTCAAACATTTCGTCGAACTCCATTTTTTGTTTTAAAATGAAAGAAATCATAAATTTTAAATAGTCTCAAAAAATTCAACTATACCACTATTTATGTGAATAATAAATATAAGGCTTAATTGTGTAGTGTTATTTTATACATATACTTATCATTACTTTCTGGACTTGTACTTACTAGCTGAAATGAAACAAACCAAACAGTACAAATAATTACATAAACTGACCTGTACTAACATCCACTATAGGATTGACATAAATATATATAATATTAAGACATCTTTTTCCTATTGGAATCTGACAAAATATATTGGAACCAACGTCAAATATGACTAATAACAATCTAATCTTTGGATTAAAAAAGAACTCCCATTGTAAGAAACAGAATACATACAACAAACGGTCAGAATTAAAATAAAGAAACCAAAAAACTCATGTACACACCAGGAGTGAAATCAGATACTCAGGTATAAAGATTCGTATTAAAAAATCCAAGTTCAAAACTACATGGTCAATGGATGACAGAAAACTCAAGAACACATCAAGTACCAAGCTCTCAAAACATACAAGAAACAAATAAGCAAAAAGACCCATATGAACACGATATATTGTAATATTCGTTGGATAAAACGACTATTCAAAGCATTTACTGCTTTTCTAAGATGTATGGTTTACAAGCAATCTACTTTAAGATTGTATTTTCTTTAAACGCTAGTATTTTATTTTATACTTATTACAATTACTTTGTTGACTAATGCCTAAAACATTTGGTAGAACTCCATTTTTGTTTTAAAGTGAAAGAGATCATAAATTTTAAATAGTCTCACAGAATTCAACTATACCATTATTTATCTGAATACTAAATATAAGGCTTAATTGTGTAGTGTTATTTTATACATATACTTATCGTTACTTTCTGGACTTGTACTTACTAGCTGAAATGAAACAAACCAAACAGTATATATAATTACATAAACTGACCTGTACTAACATGCCCAATATGATTGACATAAATATATATAATATTAAAACATCTATTTTCTATTTGAATCTGACAAAATATATTGGAACCTACGTCAAATAGGACAAATAACAATCTAATCTTTGGATTACAAAAGACGCACCATTGTAAGAAACAGAAATACATACAACGAACGGTCACAACTAAAATAATGAAACACAAAACCTCATGTACACACCAGGAGTGAAATCAGATACTCGGGTATAAAGATTCGTATTAAAAAATCCAAGTTCAAAACTACATGGTCATGGATGACAGAAAACTCAAGAACACATCAAGTACCAAGCACTTAAAACACACAAGAAACAAATAAGCAAAAAGAACGCATATGAACACGATATATATGGTAATATTCGTTAAATAAAACGACAATTCAAAGCATTTACTGCTTTTCTAAGATGTATGGTCTACAAGCAATCTACTTTAAGATTGTATTTTCTTTAAAACGTTAGTATTTTGTTTTATACTTATTACAATTACTTTGTTGACTGATGCCTAAATCATTTGGTCGAACTCCATTTTTGTTTTAACGAGAAACAACATCATAAATTTTTAAATAGTCTCACAGAATTCAACTATACCACTATTCATCTGAATACTAAATATAAGGCTTAATTGTGTAGTGTTATTTTATACATATACTTATCGTTACTTTCTGGACTTGTACTTACTTGCTGAAATGACACAAACCAAACAGTATATATAAATACATAAACTGACCTGTACTAACATCCACAATAGGATTGACATAAATATATATCATATTAAAACATCTATTTTCTATTGGAATCTGACAAAATATATTTGAACCAAGGTCAAATAGGACAAATAACAATCTTATCTTTGGATTAGAAAAGAACTCCAATTGTATGAAACAAAAATATATACAACTAGCGGTCACAACTAAAATAAATAAACCATAAAAACTCATGTACACACCAGGAGTGAAATCAGATAGTCGGGTATAAAGATTGATCTTAAAAAATCCAAGTTCAAAGCTACATGGTCATGGCTGACAGAAAACCCCAGAACAAAGCAAGTAACAAGCACTATCGACACACAAGAAACAAATAAGCAAATGGAACCCATATGTAAACTGAAATACTGTAAGTAATATTCGTTGAATAAAACGACTATTCAAATTATTTACTCCTTTTTCTAGGATGTGTAGTCTAAAAGCAATCTACTTTAAGATTGTATTCTTTAAAACGTTAGTTTTTTTATTGTATACTTATTACAATTACTTTGTTGACTGATGCCTCAAACATTTCGTCGAACTCCATTTTTTGTTTTAAAATGAAAGAAATCAGAAATTTTAAATAGTCTCACAGAATTCAACTATACCACTATTCATCTGAATACTAATATAAGGCTTAATTGTGTAGTATTATTTTATACATATACTTATCGTTACTTTCTGGACTTGTACTTACGGGCTGAAATGAAACAAACCAAACAGTACAAATAATTACATAAACTGACCTGTACTAACATCCACAATAGGATTGACATAAATATATATAATATTAAGACATCTTTTTCCTATTGGAATCTGACAAAATATATTGGAACCAACGTCAAATATGACTAATAACAATCTTATCTTTGGATTAAAAAAGAACTCCCATTGTAAGAAACAGAATACATACAATAAACGGTCAGAACTAAAATAAAGAAACCAAAAAACTCATGTACACACCAGGAGTGAAATCAGATAGTCGGGTATAAAGATTCGTATTAAAAAATCCAAGTTCAAAACTACATGGTCATGGCTGACATAAAACTCAAGAACACATCAAGTAACAAGCTCTCAAAACATACAAGAAACAAATAAGCAAAAAGAACCCATATGAACACGATATATTGTAATATTCGTTGGATAAAACGACTATTCAAAGCATTTACTGCTTTTCTAAGATGTATGGTTTACAAGCAATCTACTTTAAGATTGTATTTTCTTTAAACGCTAGTATTTTATTTTATACTTATTACAATTACTTTGTTGACTAATGCCTAAAACATTTGGTAGAACTCCATTTTTGTTTTAAAGTGAAAGAGATCATAAATTTTAAATAGTCTCACAGAATTCAACTATACCATTACTTATCTGAATACTAAATATAAGGCTTCATTGTGTAGTGTTATTTTATACATATACTTATCGTTACTTTCTGGACTTGTACTTACTTGCTGAAATGACACAAACCAAACTGTATATATAAATACATAAACTGACCTGTACTAACATCCACAATAGGATTGACATAAATATATATCATATTAAGACATCTATTTTCTATTGGAATCTGACAAAATATATTGGAACCAAGGTCAAATAGGACAAATAACAATCTTATCTTTGGATTAGAAAAGAACTCCAATTGTATGAAACAAAAATATATACAACTAGCGGTCACAACTAAAATAAATAAACCATAAAAACTCATGTACACACCAGGAGTGAAATCAGATAGTCGGGTATAAAGATTGATCTTAAAAAATCCAAGTTCAAAGCTACATGGTCATGACTGACAGAAAACCCCAGAACAAAGCAAGTAACAAGCACTAACGACACACAAGAAACAAATAAGCAAATGGAACCCATATGAAAACTGAAATACTGTAAGTAATATTCGTTGAATAAAACGACTATTCAAAGTATTTACTCCTTTTTCTAGGATGTGTGGTCTAAAAGCAATCTACTTTAAGATTGTATTCTTTAAAACGTTAGTTTTTTTATTGTATAATTATTACAATTACTTTGTTGACTGATGCCTCAAACATTTCGTCGAACTCCATTTTTTGTTTTAAAATGAAAGAAATCATAAATTTTAAATAGTCTCACAGAATTCAACTATACCACTATTCATCTGAATACTAAATATAAGGCTTAATTGTGTAGTGTTATTTTATACATATACTTATCGTTACTTTCTGGACTTGTACTTACTTGCTGAAATGACACAAACCAAACAGTATATATAAATACATAAACTGACCTGTACTAACATCCACAATAGGATTGACATAAATATATATCATATTAAAACATCTATTTTCTATTGGAATCTGACAAAATATATTGGAACCAAGGTCAAATAGGACAAATAACAATCTTATCTTTGGATTAGAAAAGAACTCCAATTGTATGAAACAAAAATATATACAACTAGCGGTCACAACTAAAATAAATAAACCATAAAAACTCATGTACACACCAGGAGTGAAATCAGATAGTCGGGTATAAAGATTGATCTTAAAAAATCCAAGTTCAAAGCTACATGGTCATGGCTGACAGAAAACCCCAGAACAAAGCAAGTAACAAGCACTAACGACACACAAGAAACACCTAAGCAAATGGAACCCATATGAAAACTGAAATACTGTAAGTAATATTCGTTGAATAAAACGACTATTCAAATTATTTACTCCTTTTTCTAGGATGTGTGGTCTAAAAGCAATCTACTTTAAGATTGTATTCTTTAAAACGTTAGTTTTTTTTATTGTATACTTATTACAATTACTTTGTTGACTGATGCCTCAAACATTTCGTCGAACTCCATTTTTTGTTTTAAAATGAAAGAAATCATAAATTTTAAATAGTCTCACAGAATTCAACTATACCACTATTCATCTGAATACTAAATATAAGGCTTAATTGTGTAGTGTTATTTTATACATATACTTATCGTTACTTTCTGGACTTGTACTTACGGGCTGAAATGAAACAAACCAAACAGTATATATAAATACATAAACTGACCTGTACTAACATCCACAATAGGATTGACATAAATATATATCATATTAAAACATCTTTTTCCTATTGGAATCTGACAAAATATATTGGAACCAACGTCAAATATGACTAATAACAATCTAATCTTTGGATTAAAAAAGAACTCCCATTGTAAGAAACAGAATACATACAACAAACGGTCACAACTAAAATAAATAAACCATAAAAACTCATGTACACACCAGGAGTGAAATCAGATAGTCGGGTATAAAGATTCGTATTAAAAAATCCAAGTTCAAATCTACATGGTCATGGCTGACATAAAACTCAAGAACACATCAAGTAACAAGCTCTCAAAACATACAAGAAACAAATAAGCAAAAAGAACCCATATGAACACGATATATTGTAATATTCGTTGGATAAAACGACTATTCAAAGCATTTACTGCTTTTCTAAGATGTATGGTTTACAAGCAATCTACTTTAAGATTGTATTTTCTTTAAACGCTAGTATTTTATTTTATACTTATTACAATTACTTTGTTGACTAATGCCTAAAACATTTGGTCGAACTCCATTTTTGTTTTAAAGTGAAAGAGATCATAAATTTTAAATAGTCTCACAGAATTCAACTATACCATTATTTATCTGAATACTAAATATAAGGCTTCATTGTGTAGTGTTATTTTATACATATACTTATCGTTACTTTCTGGACTTGTACTTACTTGATGAAATGAAACAAACCAAACAGTATATATAAATACATAAACTGACCTGTACTAACATCCACAATAGGATTGACATAAATATATATAATATTAAAACATCTATTTTCTATTGGAATCTGACAAAATATATTGGAACCTACGTCTAAAAGGACAAATAACAATCTAATCTTTGGATTACAAAAGATGCACCATTGTAAGAAACAGAAATACATACAACGAACGGTCACAACTAAAATAATGAAACACAAAACCTCATGTACACACCAGGAGTAAAATCAGATACTCGGGTATAAAGATTCGTATTAAAAAATCCAAGTTCAAAACTACATGGTCATGGCTGACAGAAAACTCAAGAACACATCAAGTACCAAGCACTTAAAACATACAAGAAACAAATAAGCAAAAAGAACGCATATGAACACGATATATATGGTAATATTCGTTGGATAAAACGACTATTCAAAGCATTTACTGCTTTTCTAAGATGTATGGTCTACAAGCAATCTACTTTAAGATTGTATTTTCTTTAAAACGTTAGTATTTTGTTTTATACTTATTACAATTACTTTGTTGACTGATGCCTAAAACATTTGGTCGAACTCCATTTTTGTTTTAAATTGAAAGAGATAATAAATTTTAAATAGTCTCACAGAATTCAACTATACCATTATTTATCTGAATAATAAGTATAAAGTTTAATTGTGTAGTGTTACTTTATACATATACTTATCGTTACTTTCTGGACTTGTACTTACGGGCTGAAATGAAACAAACCAAACAGTATATATAATTACATTAACTGACCTGTATTAACATCCACAATAGTATTGACATAAATATATATAATATTAAGACATCTATTTTCTATTGGAATCTGACAAAATATATTGGAACCAAGGTCAAATAGGACAAATAACAATCTTATCTTTGGATTAGAAAAGAACTCCAATTGTATGAAACAAAAATATATACAACTAGCGGTCACAACTAAAATAAATAAACCATAAAAACTCATGTACACACCAGGAGTGAAATAAGATAGTCGGGTATAAAGATTGATCTTAAAAAATCCAAGTTCAAAGCTACATGGTCATGGCTTACAGAAAACCCCAGAACAAAGCAAGTAACAAGCACTAACGACACACAAGAAACAAATAAGCAAATGGAACCCATATGAAAACTGAAATACTGTAAGTAATATTCGTTTAATAAAACGACTATTCAAATTATTTACTCCTTTTTCTAGGATGTGTGGTCTAAAAGCAATCTACTTTAAGATTGTATTCTTTAAAACGTTAGTTTTTTTATTGTATACTTATTACAATTACTTTGTTGACTGATGCCTAAAACATTTGGTCGAACTCCATTTTTGTTTTAACGAGAAACAACATCATCAATTTTAAATAGTCTCACAGAATTCAACTATACCACTATTCATGTGAATACAAAATATAAGGTTTAATTGTGTAGTCTTATTTTATACATATACTTATCGTTACTTTCTGGACTTGTACTTACATGCTGAAATGAAACAAACCAAACAGTATATATAAATACATAAACTGACCTGTACTAACATCCACAATAGGATTGACATAAATATATATCATATTAAAACATCTACTTTCTATTGGAATCTGACAAAATATATTGGAACCAAGGTCAAATAGGACAAATAACAATCTAATCTTTGGATTAGAAAAGAACTCCAATTGTATGAAACAAAAATATATACAACTAGCGGTCACAACTAAAATAAATAAACCATAAAAACTCATTTACACACCAGGAGTGAAATCAGATAGTCGGGTATAAAGATTGATCTTAAAAAATCCAAGTTCAAAGCTACATGGTCATGGCTGACAGAAAACCCCAGAACAAAGCAAGTAACAAGCACTAACGACACACAAGAAACAAATAAGCAAATGGAACCCATATGAAAACTGAAATACTGTAAGTAATATTCATTGAATAAAACGACTATTCAAATTATTTACTCCTTTTTCTAGGATGTGTGGTCTAAAAGCAATCTACTTTAAGATTGTATTCTTTAAAACGTTATTTTTTTTTATTGTATACTTATTACAATTACTTTGTTGACTGATGCCTCAAACATTTCGTCGATCTCCATTTTTTGTTTTAAAATAAAAGAAATCATAAATTTTAAATATTCTCACAGAATTCAGCTATACCACTATTTATGTGAATAATAAATATAAGGTTTAATTGTTTAGTGTTATTTTATACATATACTTATCGTTACTTTCTGGACTTGTACTTACTTGATGAAATGAAACAAACCAAACAGTGCAAATAATTACATAAACTGACCTGTACTAACATCCACAATAGGATTGACATAAATATATATAACATTAAAACATCTACTTTCATTGGAATCTGACAAAATATATTGGAACCAAGGTCAAATAGGACAAATAACAATCTAATCTTTGGATTAAAAAAGAACTCCCATTGTAAGAAACAGAATACATACAACAAACGGTCAGAACTAAAATAAAGAAACCAAAAAACTCATGTACACACCAGGACTGAAATCAGATACTCGGGTATAAAGATTCGTATTAAAAAATCCAAGTTCAAATCTACATGGTCATGGCTGACAGAAAACTCAAGAACACATCAAGTAACAAGCTCTCAAAACATACAAGAAACAAATAAGAAAAAAAGAACCCATATGAACACGATATATTGTAATATTCGTTGGATAAAACGATTATTCAAAGCATTTACTGCTTTTCTAAGATGTATGGTTTACAAGCAATCTACTTTAAGATTGTATTTTCTTTAAACGCTAGTATTTTATTTTATACTTATTACAATTACTTTGTTGACTAATGCCTAAAACATTTGGTCGAACTCCATTTTTGTTTTAAAGTGAAAGAGATCATAAATTTTAAATAGTCTCACAGAATTCAACTATACCATTATTTATCTGAATAATAAGTATAAAGTTTAATTGTGTAGTGTTACTTTATACATATACTTATCGTTACTTTCTGGACTTGTACTTACGGGCTGAAATGAAACAAACCAAACAGTATATATAATTACATTAACTGACCTGTATTAACATCCACAATAGTATTGACATAAATATATATAATATTAAGACATCTATTTTCTATTGGAATCTGACAAAATATATTGGAACCAAGGTCAAATAGGACAAATAACAATCTTATCTTTGGATTAGAAAAGAACTCCAATTGTATGAAACAAAAATATATACAACTAGCGGTCACAACTAAAATAAATAAACCATAAAAACTCATGTACACACCAGGAGTGAAATCAGATAGTCGGGTATAAAGATTGATCTTAAAAAATCCAAGTTCAAAGCTACATGGTCATGGCTTACAGAAAACCCCAGAACAAAGCAAGTAACAAGCACTAACGACACACAAGAAACAAATAAGCAAATGGAACCCATATGAAAACTGAAATACTGTAAGTAATATTCGTTTAATAAAACGACTATTCAAATTATTTACTCCATTTTCTAGGATGTGTGGTCTAAAAGCAATCTACTTTAAGATTGTATTCTTTAAAACGTTAGTTTTTTTATTGTATACTTATTACAATTACTTTGTTGACTGATGCCTCAAACATTTCGTCGAACTCCATTTTTTGTTTTAAAATGAAAGAAATCATAAATTTTAAATAGTCTCACAGAATTCAACTGTACGACTATTTATGTGAATAATAAATATAAGGTTTAATTGTGTAGTGTTATTTTATACATATACTTATCGTTACTTTCTGGACTTGTACTTACTTGCTGAAAGGAAACAAACCAAACAGTATATATAATTACATAAACTGACCTGTACTAACATGCACAATAGGATTGACATAAAGATATATAATATTAAGACATCTTTTTCCTATTGGAATCTGACAAAATATATTGGAACCAACGTCAAATATGACTAATAACAATCTAATCTTTGGATTAAAAAAGAACTCCCATTGTAAGAAACAGAATACATACAACAAACGGTCAGAACTAAAATAAAGAAACCAAAAAACTCATGTACACACCAGGAGTGAAATCAGATACTCGGGTATAAAGATTCGTATTAAAAAATCCAAGTTCAAATCTACATGGTCATGGCTGACAGAAAACTCAAGAACACATCAAGTAACAAGCTCTCAAAACATACAAGAAACAAATAAGAAAAAAAGAACCCATATGAACACGATATATTGTAATATTCGTTGGATAAAACGATTATTCAAAGCATTTACTGCTTTTCTAAGATGTATGGTTTACAAGCAATCTACTTTAAGATTGTATTTTCTTTAAACGCTAGTATTTTATTTTATATTTTGTAATTTTTAAGCTTATTTATTCAATCTCTAAATACTTTAAAAGAAATATATCGATTTTTGGCATATTTTTAGTATTTTGCTGACTTAAGCATTTTAGTTATTTTGCCTTCCAATTTGTTTTTGCGGATTGTCAGATGAGTTTTGGTTAGAACAAACGGGCATACAAAGACAGCCAGATTTTAGAAACTTGGTAACTTTGATAACTTATATTTTTCCACTAGAACATTATATATTTTATTGTTACAATTTTTTATATTAATAAATAAAGTGACGCTTCGAAATATTAATTAAAATTGTTTTACGTTCACATTGCTTGCTAGCAACTTAGATTTTTCGTCATCAAACGTATGTTAAATGACATATTTTCTTAATATAGTAATTAATGTCAAAGATAGAGTGGTATGCAAAGATAAATCAATATCTTAATATCCCCAGCGGTCATCTTAGCACAAGAATTCACGACAAACGAGACGATTTTAATTTCAAAATTATAAATTGTCCTCATTAATGCAGCAATATTCCATCAAACGGTGTCTACATTTCTCAAATGATCAGGCATGCAAGAGCTTGCAGCTATTATATTGATTTTTGCAAACGTCACCAAGTTCATGAAGATAAACTTATAAACAAAGGTTACAAGAAAAAACGACCCGTGCCATTAATAACTTTTTAAATAGTCACCAATTCCTTGTTGAAAAATATTATCGTTTCAAAATATAGTTGCAGATGGTTTTCCAATTTTTTTAATTCAGTGTAAAGTGAGTGTGCTACGATGATTATTGGATATACATATAACAGACAAGTGGTATATAAAGCCCATCAATATTAATCACCAAACCAACTCACATACAGCAGTAAATGAAAGGAAGGTGTGGCATGCCGTAAAACCTGGTTTAACTAACCAACGATTTTTGTTGAAATGCCTGTACCAGGTCACGACCATTGCTGTAGTTACTATATTTTGGTTGTTGGTTCTGGAGTTTGCCTGTTCTATGATTTTGAGTTGTGGATTGTTGTTTTGACAGTTTCCTCGGTGTTCGGTATTTTGTTATTACATTCATTTATTAATTATAAGAATATGTCTAGGTAATGATTTTGTAAATTTTAAGTAACGCACACTGTATGCACTGGACCCTTTTAATTTCTAGGGTCGTCTAAAGTGGTCACAGAGCAATGATGTTTCCTTGGTTGATATTGTCCTATTGGTTACAAATGGAATTTAAATTTAAAATTTAAAAGTATTCAGAGGAAATATATAATTGGATATTTAATACCAAGCACAAAATAAAAACGCAGGTCTTAAACACTCTTTCTCAAATAGCCCTTTGCCTACATCTCACGTATAATTCAACAAAATCTTTTACACACATTTGCTAAATGGCACAAAGTCACATGACATTTCTTAATGACACAAAGTCACATGGCATTTCTTAATGACACAAAGTCACATGGCATTTCTTAATGGCACAAAGTCACATGGCATTTCTTAATGACGTAAAGTCTAATAGCATTTCTTAATGACACAAAGTCAAATAGCAACCGTGCCTAAAAGAACAAATGTCATTATTGTTTATAGCCGCTACCACTGAGGTATTTATAATTACTTGCTAGGCTGCACAGCTTCAACACTGTAACTCGTATGCTAATTCAATCCGCAACAAAATGACACAATATACAGGTTAGCACCGCATTTTATTCGATAATTCTATGACGTCAGCACGGGCGACTTTAAGTTATAACATGCCGTAATGTATAAGAGTGATGTGCAACTTCCAGGAATGTCATACTAGAATGGAACAGTTAACGTCATTAATATTTCTGTAATTGCAGGATTGTGTTTGTTTGTTTGTTTGATGGTGTTTTAACGCCACTTTCAGCAATTTTTCAGCTATATAATGGCGTCCAGTTTTTATTGGGGACGAAGCCGGAGTACCCGGAGAAAACCCCCGACATGCGGTAGGAAAACTGGCAATCCTTGTCAATTAAGATTGGAGTCGAGTACACCCTGTCTGCAATGAGAATCGAACCCGCAATCTCAGTGTTGACAGACCACCTGCTCAATAGTAGACGAATTACATTAACCACTCGTCCACCAAGGCCCCCAGGATTGTGTATTATATTATGGATTTAATCCAAACAAATATCGGTGCTGTGAATAGGTGGTAAACAACTACGCTATACATAGATTAAATCAAACAAATAGTTTGGATATAAATTATTTATCAAAAAGACAACTTTCACTTATTACATAGTACTATAAGCTATTTGCCGTTACCATGTCTCCTCTGTTTATCATACAACTCTACATTAGTTAAATTAAGTTATAGTTATATGTCAACGAAGAGTTCAATTGAAACGGTGTAAAACAATGATGTTTTTCATTATGAAAAGTGGCAGCAACACATCTATATTCTGTAGCCCCGGTCGTATAGAAATTAAGTACATATGAAAATTAGCTACCGGAAGTTAACGAAAGTTAGATAGGTATGAGCTCTTTAGAGTATTTATTTTAAAATAATTATTTTAATATTTTAATTTTTATATTGTACTATCGACAAGGCCTTAACAGCATAAAGTGGGTTCTGCTACTAAACAAATTACTAAACGTCTGTTCTACATTTCGTAGAAATTTCCACTACTGGGAGATTTATGTGTTGTGAGCAAAATAATATTTGAATTTTGTCTTGAGATATGTTTTTTTATTTTCTCAAAATTATCGCATAAATTCAAAAACTATATTTAGCAACTTAATTCATTTTATAAATAAAATTATTATAACAAATCTATAAGTCTAAATTGCATATATTCTTACATTTTACGTATATGTATGTATAAAGTGAATGAAGCATTATTCTCCATTACTTATTATACACCAGTCTATGACGAACGTATTATGGAACACAAGTGTCCATCCGTCGCGCTGTTTATTGTTTTCATATCATACTGTATTTTGTTCTGTAATAGTTTGTAATGGGAATTGTTTGTGAAAAGGGGTGACTTTTTAGTTTCAGACAAACTCAAAAAGACAATTTTTTTAAAATATATGGATAGTGTTACTATTAGTAGATGTGATGTTTCATCAGTGGAGATAGTATAATGCATCCATGAAATGTGTAGCTATTCTCTTTATAATCAGCGGTCATCACGCATAGAACGTCTGGAGAGATAACCTCAACCTAGGTGCAACAAACCTTTATTTGAGTAGTTTAGCAGTCAACAGCAGTGATCGGTCTAGAAAATCGGAATACCGATCGCAGGATCTAGAATAACGTATGTCGTATGTTGTGAAAGGTACACACAATATACTGGAGCCACTGGAATGTTGCTGTCGATGAACTGTATGTTGACAATAGGAAAGTTGAAGTCATCACGTTTGTCGTAGAGTCTAGTTTGTAGTTTTCAAGAGTCTATTTCTTGAAGTAGGTCTAAGTAAGAGGTTGATCTTAGTGTATTGGTGGTGTCTTTAATTTCAGATCTTAGTGTATTGGTGGTGTCTGTAATTTCAAGCTCGCTAGGGTAAATTGAATGCAAATAGTCACCAAATTTAGCATTGTTGAGGGACAAAACATCATCAATATAGCGGAATGTTAAATTAAAGGTCTGGGCCAGTGTCTTTCTTTCTTCTTCAGCAGGCCTTCTAGGAACTCAGCCTCATAAGAGTACAAAAACAGGTCGGCGAGGAGAGGGGCACAATTAGTACCCATTGGAATACCAACAGTCTGTTGAAAAATATATCCTCCAAAAATGACGAATATGTTGTCAATCAGAAAATCTAACATATGACAGATTTGGTCTTCAGTATATTTAGTATTAGATTAAGAGTTATTGATGAAGAAGTAAGTTCTCTCATGACTAATTACCAGGATTTATATCGTCTTTTTCCGTTCTTCTTGAAAAAGCAGCGTTTTATAAGATCGTTAAGCCTAGTTGTATAATCTTGTCTGTATTCTTTCTATATATTTATTTTGTGTATATCTCTATATTTGTTGTTTGACCTCATGTTACACTTATTGTGTGTTGGTAATAAATCTTCCATAGTTGTTTCGTAGGAAATGTGCCTTTGTCCATAAAGTTCATAATACAGTTGATGAGATTATATTTCTCTGCAATGGTAAGGATATATGGAATAAATACCATATGCCATCAGTTTGACCGAATTTAGATTCTATGTGTCTGCGAAGAAGATTCGGAATGAAACAGCGTTTGCTTGAAGGTTACAAATGCGTCCAAAGAACAATAGTGTCTTTTCACTGATAAAGCTCATAATTGGATACCAACCCAAGAGCGATACACTCGTGTCACTTGTTGTTAGTTTATTTAGTCCTTCAATAACCTTTCAAATGTAGTGTTGTTTTCTTTTAAGCATCCGGTATTCAGTTGTTGATATTCTACCCTACAGTTCGCAACCGTATAATGCCTTAGAGAAAACCTTCTGTTTTAATATTTTAGCACGGATAAATGGGTTAAGGGTCGAATGGTGAATTCCTAGGCGGATTGTTGTCACGTTCAATGCTCGTAACGACTGACAAGATTTTAAAGTTCTGTCATTAGTTTTCAACGACGAATTAAGATTAATTTCTACGTGTTTTGCAGATTAAACAATGCTGATTTCAGTATAATACAATACGATAGGTATAGTATTGCGATGGTTTCCAAACTGAAGTAATTTGCTTTTTGATGGTGAGAATGAAAATCCCCATTTAAAACTATAGTTCTCACAAATTGTTACTAGACATTGTGTTGATACTCATGTTGTTGTGATCAAGGCTATGTCATCAGTCTAAACAGTTGAACTAGCTTTCACATTGTAGAAACAAGCACCAGCTTATGTTTGTTTAATCTCATCAATTAAATCATAAATAAATATGAAGTATAATTTGGCAGATAATGCACTTGGATACATGAACCGTTTGATAGGACCACTCAATGTTAAGCGGAATACTTATTGTTACGTAGGAACAACTGTTTTCCACTTACTGAGTATTCAATGAGCCTAATTCGCATGTGTTTGCGTTATCCAACAAAACATCACATACGATTCGTTAGTTCAACTCGTTCAACATTACTTTTCGAAGATTACATGAAGCATTCAGACTAAACAGTCGCTTTTGGTAGGCGACTTGCTGACGATTTGCAAAGTCATGCATTTCTATCAGTTTTATTTCAATATGTTTTTCAACCAACTTAGTAACACTTGGGACGATAGAAATTCCTCTGTACGAGTTCTTATCAGTTTTTTTCAGTTGTTGGTTTGTTGTCACCTTTGTATAGTAGAATGATTGTACTTTTTTGGTTGTCACCTTTGTACAGTAGAATGATTGTACTTTTTTGGTTGTCACCTTTGTACAGTAGAATGATTGTACTTTTTTGGTTGTCACCTTTGTACAGTAGAATGATTGTACTTTTTTGGTTGTCACCTTTGTACAGTAGAATGATTGCTCTTTTTTTGGTTGTCACCTTTGTACAGTAGAATGATTGTACTTTTTTGGTTGTCACCTTTGTACAGTAGAATGATTGTACTTTTTTGGTTGTCACCTTTGTACAGTAGAATGATTGTACTTTTTTGGTTGTCACCTTTGTACAGTAGAATGATTGTACTTTTTTGGTTGTCACCTTTGTACAGTAGAACGATTGTACTTTTTTGGTTGTCACCTTTGTACAGTAGAATGATTGTACTTTTTTGGTTGTCACATTTGTACAGTAGAATGATTGTACTTTTTTGGTTGTCACCTTTGTACAGTAGAACGATTGTACTTTTTCGCCAGTAATTCGGAATGTACAATCCTTGCAAAAGAAGGTTAAACAAAAGGCACAGATGTTTCACTAGCAGATTACCACCGTATCGAATGTGTTCATAGGCCACTTCATCTTGTACACGTGCGTTATTGCATTAAGGTACTGCTACTTTTGCAACAATCGTCTAATGAAAATGTCATTGCGTCTTCGGAATTGTTCATTTTTGCTGATGCACCCATCCTGTCTACCTGTTCGGAGATGGTTTAACCATGGTTGTCATCATTATAAATTGTTGATGAAAACACTTCGCAAAAATGTTCTTACCATATTTCGTTGATTTTTTTGGATATGAATATATTTTAAGGGTTTATTTTTTAAGTGACGAGCATACATGAAATTGCTTTTTCCGAACGTTAATTATTGACCATACATGTTTCTGGTCAATGTCAATGTCCGATTCTAGCTTTGTTGAAATAGCGTTCTCTAAATCATCATACGCTTTACGTAGGGACCTTCGAAAATCCGTTTTTTTTATTCTTTTGGTTAGTAAACGCATCACAATCGCGCGAGTGACAGTTACAGCTTGATTTCCAATAAGATCGAGCAGTTAGCATTTTATATCGTAAAACTGTTAATTTATCATACCAGTAGGGTTTACAATGTTTTCTATATTTCATATAAGGTAAGGTTTCTTTTGCGGTTTTTATGATTCAGAACTTTCAAAATGCGTGATCATTAACTGGTCTTTTGTCTACACCCCGATCCCATGCGACTCTTGTATGCTGGCTGGTGCCTGGTAACCTGATGACAGAGTAACTGACTAACATTGTACAAATAACAGGAAGGTGATAAGAAACACTAAACGCTACATCATTATATGCACGTGCATTCGAAATATTGACTAAGTTGTCATAGTGATATGGTCAATTCCTATTGCAGTACAACCTTCGTGAGATTGGGAAGCACATATGGTCCTTATAAATCGACAGTAAATTGTGGTCTTTCAAATGATTTTGGAGTAATACACTCCTACGATCAGGAGCAAAGTAATATCGTCGACCTTTTATATTAGTATTACAGTCGCCTCAGACAAAGAGTGTTTCTAACATTATTGTATGTCGAGCAAGATCGAAGCAGTCTTCCAAATCTCAAACAGATTGATACCCATCTATATTTTCTTATCAGCCATTACGAAAATGTCAAACACACTGTATATTTTCTTATACCAGATCAAACTTTTAAGATAACAAATTCCTTTATCGAATACAGATCGGTAATAAAGTCTGAGAATAATTTTCAAAGACTATTTATTTTTGTCTTAATCATTTTGTGTGTGTTTTTTTTTTTCTTTACAACTAAAATCCTTATGAAGCTGAACATTGCCAGTCACGATAGACGTCAAGGTTGTAATCCAAAGCCGCTCCCTGAGCAAATACCTGTGCTTAACAACTATGAAGCATTGTTTTCGTAGAAGTAGTGTTCTACATACTTACGTTTCAAATGTACAGCGACTGTTTGCGTTTGTTCAGACCATACATTTCAGTAGGGTGTCTTCCCGATTGTCCAACTTTTGATTATTACACTTAAAACAGGTAGCAAAAGTGATGAACAATAATGGACAGTTGGGAATGTTTAAATGTTGACAATTGCGAAATGTTTTTATGATGTGTTTTTAAAACTTATTGTTATCATAACAATGGCTTGATATGTAAGTAATAACGAAATTTTTTTTAAAAACTACAGATAATTTTAATTGTACATATATACAAACAAATAAACAGAACAGAACATTATATAATATATAAGATGACAAGTTTGAAGACAGTTTGATGGATGGATGGATGGATTGATTGATTGATTGATTGATTGATTGATTGATTTTCAATAAATAACGGGAAAAGGGATTGACAACTATATAAAAAATTGTGATTGCCTCTGATATAATATGAAGTGTTGGGTAGGTGAGTAGAATTTAGCAATTTGTAGTGTAGATTTTCGAAATCTACTCCGCAAACACTTAACCCATTTACTGACGCGGTCATAACCTGACAACTACCTTTATTCGCTGACCGGAGATGCGCTGTACTTCGAGCATTGGGACCCATCACAGTATGGTCTCAGAGAGAACAGTTTTAACATAATTTGATAAATAATAAACAAAAAATATTTCATGGACCATTTTAAGACTCGAATAATATGTTACTTTTTTGGCATTTTCCTACGAACTTGTGGTTATAAGCCTTGTAATGCTCTGTTTTTATGTGTTCATTTATGTTTTAGTATTAGAAGAATAAAGATTTAGTTTGTGAAACATAGTTCATTTTTAGTGCTTAGCCCCGAACAGTTTCTAGTTACTTTTTTGCGCTAAAAAACCCTTTGCAACATCTAGTGGAGAGAATCCGGGATTTATAAGATGGAAAAGTATTATGCTCGTTCGATAGCTGAATTAACGATGTTATACTTTGAACAAGAATCTGAACACTCTGATGCCAAAGAAGTCCCACAGGCCATCGATGTACAAGCAACAGCTCCGATTCCATCAGTCAACACGACAGAATTAACTTCTATTTTGAAGGATTTAGTGACAAACATGAAGGAAGAACCAAAACGCAAGGTCGATATAACCAGAGTGATACATATAAGCCAGAGAAATTCAAACCAAGTTAACCAAATCGACATCTACCTGGCTATCAAAATTTTAAAGTTGGATTACCAGGACGATCTGGACACGATCAAACACACATTCCGGTTGCTATTCCCAGATACCGAGTTAATATGATTTAACAGTCTCAATATCATGACAGTGGACGATATTTATAATTCTTTTCAGGATTACTTTTCGTCAAAGTAGTTTACATGGCTAATTATATTCCTATTGCAATTATTGACAAAAAAGTGTATGCTTTACTTAATAGTGGTTCTGATATATGTGTAGCAAATTACAATATTTTCACTAAATACCAACAGTTTGATAAGATTTCAATTATTGAGGCAAGAGAGTTTATAATCACGACAGGTGGCAAAAGGGTATACGTTGAAGGTATAATAAATAATAAATGTTCCGGCTAATTTAACTGATCATAATGTTATTATCAAATTTTAACTTGTTAAAAACGTTTTGACAATATTTTTAATTTGTCTTGATATTTTCAAGACAAAACCAATTAAAGTAGATCCTGGGAAAGGCGTGTAATCTATTTACCCCAAAAGAAATGTTTTTGTTCTGAGAAGATGTAAATATACCTGCAAAGTCAAACTAATTTTGTAGCATTTATCAAGGGTTCGTTACCTAATGGAATATCAGGTATTGTAAGTGGTAACAATAATAATGACACATGCTTAATCATTGTGTAATATCAATGATGGAAATGTAGTAGTTAGAGTAGCTAACATGAGTGACCATGCAATCTGCATTTAAGAAAACACTAAAATGGGAACATTTGTATGTTTATTAAAAGATGATACGTTTATTGAAGTGAAAGACACAAATTAACCAATTATCACACAAAATAACAACAAATTCAAACCCTCAAATCAGTTCAAAATAAAAACAGAATTAAATAATAAAGATATAAAATTAATTTCTGACTTGATTAATAAGTTTGCAGACATATTTTCGTCAGAAGGACGTTCAGCTCCATGTGACATTGTTGAACATGAAATTCGTGTGAAAGACTGCCAAACTCCTATAAGGCAAAGTGCCTATAGACCTAGTCACAAACAGAAAGAAACGGACATGCTTTAACAATACATAATTCAAGAGCCGACTATTCCTTTGAGTTCCCCAGCTATGTTAGTAGCAAAGAAGTAACTTTTTAGAATCTAACTGTGCAGGAGAGGGCCGTTATGTAAACATTAAGTGTTTATCCATCATCAAATATATAATTGCTGAACAAGTAGGTCATAATATCATTAATACATATTTCCTTTGTAACAGAATGTCAATGTTTTTAACTAAGAAACCAGTAGCTACCCTGTAACATCTTATGTCCAAATAAAGTTGAAAATCACTGTTGAAAGTTCTAATAAAAACACAAAATCGATTTAAACATTTTAAATATTCATAAAGTTTATGAAATAAATAAAACTGTTTGTTTCATATTAGAAAGCTTTTTTGAAATAATTGTCATACACAACCTTTCGAGAAAGTGCAATTAATTCAACGCGAATGTGCAGCGTCTGGTAAACGTGATACTATTTGTTGATGGTACATGTTTTATTGTCATTGGAAGGGTCTATTTGTTTAGTTTCTTATAATAGAAAAGCAATGTAAGACACAAAGCACACCGATGTTTAGGCTTCAAGATTTATTTTTACAGAAATATATCGAAAGTGTCAGAAAGATAAATCATCCATTCAATACTTTTCTTAACAATATAATGTTATTTGTAGCTGGATAAGGTTGATTGTGTTGGTCCAGTTGTGGACGGTTTTCTAGTCCGTTTTCTTTTAAAGCACCATTTAGATGTAAAAATGTCTATAAATTGACTTCTAAAACGATTATCAAATATGGCATAATAAATAAACGGGTTGGCAACGTGATTAACAATATATAATCGTTCCGTCAGTCTCAGCAATGCAAACTCGAGCTTCTTCAAGCTGGTTTCGTTGATTGTTTCCTTGGTCACTCTAAGTATAAAAAGGGGAAGATAACTTACCGCAAACACTACAGATATACATGTAATTCTCACTGAATCATAAGGTCTACAGCTGACATAATTCTCAACGAATCGTAAGCTGTACCGCTGATATGATTATTACTTATTCCTATGCTGTACCGCTGACATAATTTTCACTGAATCATAGGTTCTCCCGGTGACATAATTCCCGGATAATCAAAGGCTTTACCGCTGACGTATTTCTCACTGAATCATAAGGTCTACAGCTGACATAATTTTCAACGAATCGTAGGCTGTTCCGCTGATATGATTTTTACTTATTCCTATGCTGTACCGCTGACATAATTCTCACTAAATCATAGGTTCTCCCGGTGACATAATTCCCGGACCGCTGACGTATTTCTCACTGAATCATATGGTCTACAGCTGACATAATTCCAAATGAATCATAGAATCTATCTCTGACTTAGATGTCAGATCTATTTTGACGGTATAACTATTCCACCTGGTCAAATTAAGTATGAGTCATTGATGCCGATTTGCAGATTATTGACCAAATAAGGACTACTGATCACATAGGTGAACCAGAATGTACTTTTTATGATAAAAAGTCAGCCAGATTAGCTAGGTTAGCATTGGTAAACTTTCAGAACATTGTTACTGTTTTTAACACTATTGAATTGACGAATTTAAGTCGATAATAAAAAAGCCGATGAATTATATTCTACGACCTTCTGAATGGATAGCAGACGACGATTAAAAGTTGAAAAGTTCAAAGTAAAACAGAAGAGAAATTTGAAGTTATTCGTCAAATCAGCAAACGATTGGAGCCAAAACAGTCGCGAAATTTCCATGCATTTTCTTATTCCATAATACTCTGGCATTTTTGAAATCATACTGAATGAAAATGAACGATATTGTGTAGCACGAAATATACACATCCACCGAGTGTTCTGATACTTTGAAGCACTCGCCATCGTTGCTTTAATGAATGTCACTTCATTCTGATCAACGTCACCATTTTTAGAAGTAATTTAATGATTAGTTTTGGGATCCTGCACACACATAGAATCTCATTATTCCTTTATGCAATAAGAGAAAGCCGAGTAGATGGTCAAAAAGATAAAAACAGACAATAACGATTATGGTTAGCGCATACTGGATGATAGGTACGAATATTTAGCTTTTGTTTCAATGGCGTATCAATAAACATAACTTAAATGTTATCACCTTACCAGTACGGCCATTGCTACACGACTAAGGAAACGAACGAAAAATTTAGATAGATATTGATTTTTATTTCGATTGTAATAAGATCAACATAAGCGTATTTCTTTACTACAGCGACTTGTGTACTAAATCAATTACATCGTTTAAACCGGCTTTTGACACCGCTTAGTGTCCTATATCAAAACAGCCGCACATTACTTTAAAATTTATCACAAAAAGTGTTAATTAAAGTCAATATTCAATACATCTACGCAATTACAAAATGGTTTGTTGAATATAAAACATTTTTGGTAATGATAATTGTCATACATAATCTTTCATTTATTTATGCTAATGTGCAGCGTTTGTTGAACTTGTTACTTTTTGTCGATGGTACATTTTTGTATTGTCATTGGAAAGATCTTCAAGTATATTCTCAAAATATCGCAGACGTAAATGTACACGTAACCTAAGTTTACGACAATTTTTATATTCACAAAGATTTGTAGTCGTAATTCGACGTAAGTTACGTGTGAAATCGCTCGTAAACTTACGTCAGCTCCTGAGAGCTCGTAAGTCCTAGCTTCCCTCGTTATTTTGCAAAGAGAAATCGTTTTTCAGGACATTCACTGCTTAACATCATTTATTTTGTTGCACGTGACAAAAAACCATTCAAAATCTGCAAATATTTTGAAAAAATGTTACCAAAGGGGAATAACTCTCACAAAAATTAATAATTTAAAAAAAAAGAA
Source organism: Limnoperna fortunei (assembly GCA_944474755.1). NCBI lineage: Eukaryota > Metazoa > Mollusca > Bivalvia > Mytilida > Modiolidae > Limnoperna > Limnoperna fortunei. The sequence goes on from OX104119.1 coordinate 44,840,528, forward strand.
ACAACAACCGAGTTCATGAAAAATGTTCCGGAAATTAAACTTTTCTATATGATTTGCGATTTTACATCATACAGTTTTTTGTGTTAAAATGGGTTTAGGTAATTTAATAAAATATTTAACACGAAACTACTCGTTGTTACACTGAAGGAACGTAACCTTTAAATAAAAAGGTCTTGTTTCACGTTGGGGTAAATTGACAGATTACTTTTAAAACACATATTCAAAATAAAGCTACACTTTATTGATTGATTGATTTATTTATTTATTTCCACCAGTCTACTGTCTTGTGAGGGTATGCAATTAAAAATTGTAATAATTTAAGTACATGTACTTTCAGGTAATTATTTCTCTTTTAATACGTTTACTTCCAAAGTGAAAGAAGTAACTGAGACTGCGCGTCTCGCTACGTGCGAAAAAGTAAAATGTACGATTGCTCTTTTCCGTGTAAAATTGCGATTACTGTCGAGAATACGGACAATCGTAGACGTAATAGTAAACTTACGTTTCTCTTATCTTTACACGTAAGTGTAAATTTACAATTTTGTGAGAACACACAATTTGTTGTTCTTTAGGTTTCTTATTATAGAAAAGACGCAAAGCACAAAGCACACCGCTGTATAAACTTCAATATACATTTATTTTTTACAGAAATAGATATTGACAGTGTCACAAAAGTAAAATCGTAAATTCAATACTGTTGTAAACAATACAATGTTATTCGGAGTTGGATAAGGTTGGTTGTTTGGTCCCGTACAATACAATGCTATTCGGTGCTGGATAAGGTTGGTTGCGTTGGTTTCGTACAATACAATGTTATTCGGAGTTGGATAATGTTGGTTGTTTGGTCCCGTACAATCCAATATTAGTCGGAGCTGGATAAGGTTGGTTGTGTTGGTCCCGTACAATACAATGTTATTCAGAGCTGGATAAGGTTGATTGTGTTGGTCCAGTAAACATGTCTGCGCCCATGTGCTGAACAGAAAAAACATCCCCAGTACTAACTTGTGTAGAAATACATAATTAAAAAAGACTGAAAATACACATTAAGATGAACTGTAATGAAATGCCAGAGTTTATTTGGGGAAGCGAAGATATCAACTTCAATTTAGACGATTACATGAAGACCCTGAAATGACCTCCATTTGAATTGTCAAATGTTGACACTATAACATATGAAGCCATTGTATTAAACCAATATAGACCTGGGGCGAGGATGTATAGTTTCCATACAAGTAAATAAAGATTGCCCCTTTGGATAAAAGCACTCACCCTCAGATATTGGGAACACCTGGGGAAAACTGACCAATTCCAAATTAAATGGGACGAAGTAAACAAAGACAAAAATAATGAAATTCACATCAATGTAGAAAACACAAGCTTGGCCAAATCCAACAACCCAAAGTTGTACCTAATTAAAGTGTTCTTAAAAACAGGGAAAATAACAATACAAGGAAACGGTCATTTAATTTTTGGAGAACAAGAATTCCCAAAACTATTAAAATTTGTGAACGCATATCAAAATGAAAATGTAGAACAAACAGACAGCGAAAACATCACTCAGCTGATTACACAAAATGAGACGATTCCAGGGTCAGATACACAGGTACAAGAAACTCATGAACCCGACACGAAACCAAAAGAAATCATAGATTTGGATACAGAACAAGATACAAAAACTTAAACAAAACCACCAAACATGGACTTCGATAATAAATTACACCACGAAGCAACTGAATATGAAAGTGACAAGTCTACTGACGATTTAGACCTGTTAAATACAACACTATTAGACTTAGATCCAGTAACCCTAAATAAAGTGTGCAATCCTAACCCCATAGAAATGCCTAAATCAACAAAGAAAACAAACATTAAAAAGTTAAATCAAAAACTTGATGAACAGGCAGATATTAACAAAAGTTTGTTATCCTTTATTCAAGAAATGGACGGAAAACTGTGCGATCTTTCAGTATACAAGTCAGAACAAGATGACATGAACAAGAAAATCATATCTCTGGAGAGACAGTTCAAGCAGTTTGAAAATGACAAGGATAAAATAAAACAAACACAGAAATTAGAAAGTGAAACAAGAGAAAAAGCGGAAACAATCAAGACTCTCCGCAAACAGCTAGAACAAAAAGATCGAATAATAGAGGAAAAATCAACTGAAATAAGACGATACATAACAATTATCCATGAACTTGAAAGAAGAATGGAAGCCATGGAAAACTTAAATAAAGAAAAAATTCATACCTCCATAGAAGAAAACTACAATGTAGAGAAAGTTGAGACAACAACATACAACGTGCCAACTCAAAATCGTTTCTCCCCACTACAAGAAGAAAGAACATTGCCGAAAGCTCAACAAGAAAAGGAGAACAACACGAGTGAAGTGGTAGATTTACTTATCATTTCTGATTCTCATGCAAACAATCTACAGGAGAAAAAACTTTATCGTTTCAAAAAAGTAAAAATTCACATTTTACCAGAAGGAAAGAAGAACATCAATGGCGCGAAAGAGTTCATCACATCAACAAACATAAGGAGTCAAAACGTAATAGTGATTATAGGAAGCAATGATCTGTCGAGAGAAAGAACAACTCTAAAGATAGTGAAAGATATTGAAAGTCTTATTACTTTATTTCGCGAAAAGTTTGGAAATAGCAAACTACACCTGTCACCATTATTTTACAGGTTGGATCAGTACCAGTTCAATAATAAAGTGGATGAAGTTAACATGAAACCGAGACAGTTTTCATCGAGGGACGTCTTTATTCTCAGAAATCCATACCTCAATAAAGTAAACAGATACTTCTTTAGTGACGGGGTACACTTTACGCCCATGGCACGAGCGAACTTGCCAAAATGATTATAAACAATCTTAACGAGCATCTTGGACTAAAGTCGTATTCCAACTACGAAACCAACCAAAGTCCTCATAGCAATCAATATCAAGGGTTCCAGGACCCTTTCTTTGGAAGAAATCCACAAAATAGACCACCTACCAACCAGTTGAGTTCAAATGAACGAAACTTACTAATACGACTGTTAAACTTGTAAAAAACTAATGTAAACAATAGGTGAAGTGTTGTTTTTCCAACCCAGTTATAAGAGTTATGGGTTATCATTTTCAGTTTAAAAACTTGTGAATAGGATTATTATAATAGTTCTTAATTTAGAAACTTTTAAATGGATTATCGATACATATCAATGTATATTTTTTCCATCATTCATTGAAGGCTCAATTAGTTCATTTTTTACATTTGAAAGGAAAGAAAAAAAGAAAGATACAATTTAGTTATTAAAACTGAAATTAACGAAAACTAGAAAAACAAAAAGAGTTTAATTGGTACCTATAATAGGTAAATGATGTTTTGTGTAAATGTATATACATGTATAATGTGTCTCAATCTCATTTCATCTTCATTTTGTCAAATCAAAACAATATTAGTTAAATTCGTTTTTACATTGCAATATGCAATCTAGCCTTATTTTGTAATATGTATATGTAAAAAAATCTAGTCGACAGATGTGCATACATTCATATCTATTTTTATGGTTATAATGTTACAATTGTTCTCTCATAAATTAGTATTGTGGAAATGTTTAAATTCCTGAAATATGATTCAGTTAGGATGTTGGAATATAAATGGCTACACAAGTCAAAAGTTAAAAGGTATAAAATATGAGAGATTTGATATTTTAGGGGTGGTTGAATCATGGACCCAGGGTGAGTCACCTATATCTCTCCCAGGTTACACAAGTTTACACAAACCTCGAAAAAAGAGGAAAGGTAAAAGAGGCAGAAGATCAGGAGGAATTGTCCTATATTTAAAAAATGATTTTCAAAGGAATAATGCTATAACCATTGTAGCACAAGACAATAATTACATTTTCATTAAATTAGATAAAGATAAATGTGGCCTTCAACATGATATTTTTTTAGGTTGCATATATATATAACCAAGAACACATTCAGTATGTCCAGAAAATGATAAAATCTTTGATACATTAACAAATTTAGTAAATAAATACTCAGAGTTAGGCAAAGTGATATTGATGGGACATTTTAATTGGAGAACAGGCAAATTGTTAGATTATTTAAAACTAGACGACTCAAGCAATTTACTAAATCTAGATGGAAATTTCTATTTACCACCAAACTATACACCAGATATAGTACTACCAAAACAAATAATTTGGATGTGGAAATAAATGAACAAGGTAGATGCTTGATAGACTTTTGTATAGAAACAAAATTAAGAATACTTAATGGGCGGATAGAAGGTGACTCCCTTGGGTACCATACCTATTACTGCCTTAGGGGAAATAGTTAAATTGATTATTTTTTAGTTTCTGAAGACATTTTCCAAGATTTTCTTTTTTTAGATGTCTTTCCACCAAATGAGCTATCTGACCATAGTTTGATATGGTCAGGACTACAAAATACAAATATAATGAAGACAATCCTAAATTATTTTGGAAAACTTAAGACAATTTGAAGAAAAACAAAGATAAAGAGGAAATTCCTATTCCTCTGTCTGAGATGTCAAAATATTTAAAGAAGCTATACAAAGAAAATAATGAAGATTTAGATATTTCACAATTAGAAACCAATAATATTAATAATATCGATTTAGACTTTGCATTCAATTGCAAAGAAGTCAGAGAAGGAATTAAAAAATTGAAGAAAAACAAAGAACCGGGCAGCGACCTGATATATAATGAATTCATTGCACATGGAAAAGACCTGTTGTTATTACCTATTGTTAATTTATTTAATAGAATTTTTAAAAGTGGAATATTTCCTGAAATCTGGAACTTATCTTGTATTTCCTTCTTACACAAAAATGGTGATATAAATAACTGTGATAACTATAGATGTATTAGTCTTACCAGCTGTTTGGGCAAACTCCTCACCTCATTATTACAAACAAGATTGCATAAGTATATGGAGGATAAAGATTTTTATAATCCTTTACAAACAGGATTTAGATCAGATTATAGAATCACAGATCATATTTTTACAATAAAGACCTTGATTAATAAATATTTACATAACCTGAAAAAACCTATTTTTGCTTGTTTCGTAGATTTTTCAAAGGCTTTTGATTCTGTTTGGCACTCCGGTTTGTTTAAAAAATTAATAGATTTAAAAATTATAGGAAATTTCTACAAGATAATTAAGCAGATGTACTTCAATTCAAATTTGCTGTGAAAAAAGATTGTCTAATGTCAGAAGCCTTTAGAGCTGAAAAGGGTGTTCGTCAAAGGGGTGGCTTAAGTCCTTTGTTATTTAATATTTACACTAATGATTTACCAAAATCATTTAACCTTCTCAAACATCCCCTGTGTCATTAATTACAACCAAGTTAAATTGTTTACAATATGCAGATGACTTAATTCTCTTATCAGAAAGTGAAGAAGGATTACAGACTTGCCTAGACAGTCTGGAAGCTTATTGTAGCAAATGGAAGTTGAACATTAATGTTAATAAAACAAAAATTATGATTTTTAGTAAGGGAAAGAGAAAACCAACACTTAATTTTACTGTGAACGGTCAAAATATAGAAACTGTTGAAAAATATAAGTATTTGGGAATGCTGATTTTTTACTAAGACAACCTAAAACATGCTGCAGAGCATTTATATAATAAAGCTCCGAAAGCAATATTTAGCTTATAGCTTATAGCTACAATTACTCTAATACTAAATTAAAGTTAAAATTATTTGATGCTATTATCAAACCAATAATAACATATGGTTCAGAAATTTGGATATCCAAAGGAGTTAGGAAAGGATAATATTCCATTTGAAAAAATACATAATAGATTTTGTAAATATCTTCTTGGGGTACACCCAAAAGCTTCAAATTTTGCCTCAAGATGTGAAGTAGGAAGACAACCTATAATTGATTTTATTACTTATCTATCTTTGAAATACTTTATTAGATTAGAACAACTTCCATCTGATAGAATATTATCAGAAGTATATAAAGTAGATAGAGAGGGGTCAAAATCTTGGTATTCCTGTATTGATAACAGTTGTAAACAAAATAATTTAGACATAAAAAATTTAAAGAAGGAACATTTAAAAGAGAAAATTAGAGCTAAGACCATTGAAAATGTCAAGAAACAAGTTCAAATTTGTTCTGCTGAGAGCTTAGATTCTAAACTTAATTTCTTTTCCTTTTGTTATTCTGAATTTTCTCTTCAAAACTATTTAGAGTTCGATATTCCAAAATCATTATACAAAAATCTAACTAAATTGAGAATTAGTGCTCATCCACTTCTAATAGAAAAAAACCTTTATCACAGACCTAAAATACCACGCAATTCGAGACTTTGTCAGAAATGTGATTTAATTGATTATGAAAAGCATTTTGTTTTATATTGTAAAAATTTATCAAATTTAAGAGAAGATCTTTTCAAAAACCTTAAAAATAGATCGTTCTGTTTTACCACATTCGAAAAAGGAATCTCGTATCTTAAAAAAATATTATGAATCCATCAAGTAAACACGATATTAAAATTATATGTACTTTTATTGAGAAGGCTTTTGAAATGTATTCAAAATAAACCTTGTTTTCTAAAGATGTTTCTATATATGTATGCTCATTATTGATAGCTCTGTTCAGATATTATTTCTAATGTTTAAATGCTATGTCATATATGTATTGTTTTAATATCTGTTCATTTTGTGGAAGACGTCAATTTTTTTAATTGATTTTCCAATAAAGTATCTGAATCTGAATCTGAACAATGTTATTCGGAGCTGGATAAGGTTGATTGTGTTGGTCCAGTACAAAACAATGTTATTCGGAGCTGCATAAGGCTGGTTGTGTTGGTCCCGTACAATACAATGTTATTCGGAGCTGGATAAGGTTGATTGTGTTGGTCCCGTACAATGCAATGTTATTCGGAGCTGCATAAGGCTGGTTGTGTTGGTCCCGTACAACACAATGTTATTCGGAGCTGGATAAGGCTGGTTGTGTTGGTCCCGTACAATACAATGTTATTCGGAGCTGGATAAAGTTGATTGTGTTGGTCTAGTTTTTGACGATTTTCTAGTCTGTTTTCTTTTAAACCACCATTTAAATGTCTCAATGTCTTTAAATTGAGCTCGAAAACGATTATCAAATATGGCATATATAAACGGATTGGCAACAGATTAACAATATATGATCGTTCCGTCGGTCTAAGTAATGAAAACTCGAGCTCGTTCAAGCTGGTTTCGTTGATTGTTTCCTTGGTTACTCTAAGTATATAAAGGGGGAGATAACTTACCGCAAACACTAGAGATAGTGAATGCAATTTTCGTCATTTTGCTAGAAAATGTATTTCTTTGGTCGCAAAGTCCTGCGTTCTGCGTTTGTGTTTTTTACGTTGTAGGTATACTTTCCGTCCAATTATGGAATAAATGAAAAACAACACAAAAGTGTAAAAGAAAAATAAAACAAGCAGAATATAATTGATAACCAACCAATAAACTGTCGGGCTTGAAGATGTTATAGTGCAAATCCGTCCAGTTTGATTGTTCTCTAACATAGGGTACTCCATTTCTTCCAAGGCAACCTGTGGCCATGACAGCAGCAACGCATACACGAAACATGCAATTAGCCATAATTTGACAGTTTGAACTGTAATCTGGGCTTTCAAAGGCATACATACTTGTCTAAATCTGTGTAGCGATAATAGCATCAATAGGTTAGTAGAATAGTTTATTCCAAATACAAGTAAAGCTGAAAATATTTTGCATGTCCAGTTGCCGGTGAAAGTGTAATAATGTACAACTCGAGCAATGTTAAATGGTATTCCTATTGTACAAAATGCCATATCGGCGACTGCTAGATTCCAGATGATAGACCTGTACACACATTTACTGTAGTTGTGTCCATAAATCACGAGGACGGTAAAATTTCCAGGTACTCCAATTATTAACAGAATAGCCCAAAATACTATTGGAACAATAAGTTGTTTGATATGGTCTTCATTTAGGTCATCGATCGTCTTTGACAAGCTGGAAATTGTCATCACGGTATGTTGCCTTTTCACGATCTGAAAAGAAATTGCCAATGCACAATGTCTACATAATAAAGATGCGTTACCGGGAAGGTTATCTTAGGCAAGCTATGTGAATTTTATTGGAGGACTGGTACCCGGAAATATTCTAAAAATAATTATAGCTAAGAAAAAAGTTAGTATACAACTTGTTTGTTCGTACTTATACATAAGATTTAACGGAAGGAGCTTCAAGTGTTTTCTATTACAGATTTGTGAAGAAAACGGAATTGTCTACATGTCAAACAAAAGGAACCTTTAATAGGACGCCAAAAGACATATATCAGTGTAATAGTGTTTCCTGGGCTCAAAAACGAAGCCGAGTATCAAATAGGGTTCTTTATTCAGATGCTGTAGAATACATTTAAAATACCCTGTAATAACAATAGCAACATTTAACATATAATCTATATTTAACAATTAAAGATAAAATATTATACAGACACAATTAAAAAAAGTTTATGCTTCTCCTTACGCTTTTAAAATAACGTATACGATATGGCTGTCATATTCATACAAGTATCTCATTAAATCTTAGTTCAATATAAATCTTATTATATACAAAAGTTTAGATTTCTGTATGCACTTGTAAAATATGCATATACTAAATGCTTTCACAACTATTTGGCTGTGTAATACAATATTAATAAAAAAGTAGTAAATAAAAATGAAAGCAACAATATTAATGCGCAAAAGACATTACATGTTATTACACATTAAAATCTAATAGACGCTACAATTAAGCAAAACAAACATAAACATACCTCACATGTAGTGTAAAGGCTGTTTTCTACTGTCTACTCCATTAATTCTAAATTATTCAATACCTTTGAAATAAAAACAAGGTTTTCACAACAAACAGGTAAATTAACTTCAAAGTTGAAACAATGACCAAGACCATAAATATGTCTGCCAACATGAAGAACAACTAGTCAAACATACCCGAAGAACAATAGATTCCAGCCAAAGTTACTGACCAATTAAATGACCACAGAAATGCCAATAGTAAAAATAAGATACAGTTACGCCTGAGTAAACTAGCAGACTACAAATATACTGTAAATATAATATATTAGTCAGGTACTGAAAACAAACATTACGCTGAAAATAGAACTTGAGTATAATTATCAATACTGTAAATAAATAAACTACTAATCATAAAAAATATAGCTCTACCACATCAGTGTAAATTCCACCTTTACTACTGATAAATGTTTACGCTGTTTGGTCTTCCGTTACCTTGAATAACTTTTTAAACATGCAGATGAGGAATAATATTTATAATTTAACATAGTATCCTTAACTGAGTTTGAAATTTACTGTCGTTTGCAAGTTTTTTGTCTTCTTGCAAGAAAATTGTGGTTTTGTTAAAAAAAACTTTAATGTACTGAAACGAAGACCATATCATACTTTATAAACATAATCATAATTTTAAAGCTCCGTTTCATTTTCAGTTTGCACAGGATTGACGTTTTATAATACAACGCATTAAATTTGCTTTAATCATTTCATAGCTGTATTTGTCATACAGTTTTATTGTTGCGTTGAAAAATATCATGTATAATAAGTGTTCTTTTTGTTTTAGAAAAATAGCAAAGAAAATTGACCGAACAACAAGAGCCAAAAATCAAGGGACAGTTACAAATCCGGATGTAGACAAACGCAACACAAAAACCAAAAACTCGCAAAATAGAAAGAGAGTAACCCTAACCCAATATAAACCATGGGTGCACTCAGGTGCTCCGGACGAGTAAGCAGTGCCTGCCTCCAATTAGACACCCGTCGAGTTACTTATTGTCATGCCTAGGGAAAAGTCAAATCCAGGAACAGGAATCACTACCTATGACTCAGCGAAAATGTCAGATCGTATTTGAGACACTGATTTCCCATAACGATCAATTAAGTCATGGTGATGGTTATGAAGCGTTTTTTTTTGGTATTTAACACATTCTAATTATAAAATTAGATTAATCATTTTGTAGTTTTTAAGTCACACAAAACAAAAAATAAAAATTGATTAACACGAACCCAACGAAAAACCTGGGGCGAATCCACGAACCCCATTAAAACCCGGGTAGGGTCCTGGTGCTTTGTTAGAGTAAGCCACAGACAGAGTTTGTGCGAATACAGCACGGTTTTTACAGACAAATCCCGAAAATAATGGATAACCAGCTAAATAGATTGAAATGCTTTAAGTGTTTTCTTATCCTACTGTTAAGATGTCCTTAGTGTCATTTTGGCATATTTGTTGGTTATCTAAAGCATTTTAGTTATTGGGTCTTCCAATTTGTTTTTGCGGGATTGTCCGATGAGTTTTGGTTAGAAGCAACGGGCATACAAAGACAGCCAGATTTTAGAACCTTAGTATCTTTGATTAATCGAGTAGAACATTATATATTTCATTGTTAAATTTGTGTTATATTAATAAATAAAATGACGCTTCGAAAAATAAAATAAAATTGTTTCCTAGCAACTTTTAAAAAAGTTTTCGTCATCGAACGTATGTTAAATGACATATTTTCTTAATATAGCAATTAATGTCGTAAATTGAGTGGTAAGCTGAATAAAGATAAATCAATATCTTAATATCCCTAACGGTCATCTTAGCAAAAGAATTTATGACAAACGAGACAATTTTAATTTCAAAATTATAATTTTTTCTCATTTATGCAGCAATATTCCATCATAAGGTGTCTACATTTCTCAATTGATCAGGCATGCAAGAAAGTGCAGCGAGTAAATAGATTGTTGCAAATTTCTTCAAGATGAACTTACAAAAATGATTTGTCCGTGCCTTTTAATAACTTTTAAAATAGTCACGACTTCCTTGTTGAAAAAATACTTTCGTTTGAAAATATGGTTGCAAATAGTTTTCCCAATCTTTAAATTCAGTGTAAAGTTAGTGTGCTACGATGATTCTTGGATATATGTATTACTGACTAGTAGCATATGATACCTATCAATTTAAATCACCACATCAAACTCACATCGAGCAGTTAATGAAAAGGGAGGTTTGGCATGCCATAAAACCTGGTTTAACAAACCATTTCATTTTGAAATGCCATACCAAGTCAGGACCATCTTTAGTTATAATATTTTTGGTTGTTGGTTCTGGAGTTTGCCGTTTCTAGGATTTTATTTGTGGATTGTCGTTTTAACAGTTCAGTGGTGTTCGGTATTTTGTTATTACCTTCATTCATTAATGATAGGAATATGTCTAGGTAATGATTTGGTAAATTTCAAGTAATGCACACTGTATGCACTGGATCCTTTTAATTTCGAGGGTCGACTAAAGTGGTCACAGAGGATTCTATCGAAAACAAATTAGATGTAATGTTTTGTGCAGTGACTACCTAACAATATAGACCAACGTATCTTATATGTTGTTTACTTTGATTGATGTTATCCTATAGGTTATAAATGAAATTTAAATTTAAATTCAAGCTCTGTTTTAATACTGATCACGTTAAAACATGTTTACTATATTAATCTCTAACAGTTTTCAAATTGTAAAAAAACCGATTAACCGAAATTAGTAAAGAGCTGTAACTCAACGGTTCATCGCACAGCTTCGGACTAATGTACCAATAGAAGGTCTTGATAAGAGGAGTATTTTCTCTATTTATTATCTACTTCTATCTTTTATGGTTTATGCGATATAGTGCTAAAAGACCAAAGGTGACCTTAACCTTGACTTTTGACCTTTGACATTTTTAAATAATATAATAATATATGTCACTTAAGATCATTGGTGGTGGTCCCAAGTCTCTAGGACTTCGAGAAAAAATTGTTTTCGAGTTTTCGGGGCAAAAACACATAAACAGGAAGTTGATTGGAAAAAAAATTGCGAGTTAAATCATTGCCATAGGTCCACCGACATTTTGTACACTTCAGATTTTGATAATCGGTTACGGTTTCTGAGTTTATCTGCTAACAATGGTTTACGGCGTTGGGTAAGGCAACTCTGTTACTACAAATAGATGGGTTGCACAGGGTGAACTGAGGCATCTGCCAGTATGACCAATTAATGGTACCAAGTATGGAAATGATATGTCGCTACACTTTTTTGCAAATGACGGCGGAAAAAAATCATAAGAATAGTAAGAAGGTTTTTCCCACTACAGTAATGGGAAAGACCTTAATAATAATAATCATAAGAAATACAAGAAGATCTTTCCACGACCTTAAAAACACAGACATTTTAGTTATCTCCTTAATACTAAGATTTCAACACCTGATAAATTGTTTCCAATATTATGTACATAACTTGACCAAAAGGGTGAGATGTTGGTATCAGCCTGCATCTCCGTCTGATTGTTTAATATTATTTTTTCCTTTTAATGTTTCTCTCTAATCTGTTGAATGCAGTCATAACACAATATGCTAATCTGACTGCCGATTCAAATCTGTTGTTGTGAAAGCACTCTTTGTTAAAAAAAAATAACAAAATGGGGAAGCGAAAACACCCTGTTTTTCATAGAGCGAGAAGTAATATTTCACGTTTAAATTTAATAGGTCTCAAACATGTGAAAACAGTAAGCAAAAGGGTATTCGTGAAAGTACTGCATATGAATATAGCTCCATCTGAATTGAAGCCGTTGTTTATAGATCTAAACAATATTATTTCATTTAAAAATATTTTGCAATTCAATATCATGCCTAGCGAACCGAATTGTTTATTATGTGCAGTCTAGACTACAAACAACTCTGTGTAGAAAACGAATATCATTTTGTATTAGTACGACCAACAGATAAAGACTGGATTTACTGATTTTGGGTTTTTAACCAGCATTTGTATGTTTTGATCTTTATTTCAAATAAAGTAAATCACTCTTCCTGTTATATTGGTTCGTATTCGTGCGTTTTGGATTGTATTTGAAGACATCTGTTAAATCGAGTCCAGACACTTTCTGCAAAAATATTTTTGTATGTATGATACTTGGACTTATTACGAAGTTACAAAGCCATGATGTATGATACTTGGACTTATTACGAAGTTACAAAGCCATGGCGAACAGAAAGGATGTTCATAAGGGCCTCGGTGGCTTAGTCACATACTATTGATCGCGTTCCTGTTAACACTAAAGTTGAGGGTTTGGATGTCACTTTGGGTAGGGTGTGCTTGGTTTTAATCTTGAGATTGACAACTATTGCCTATTTTCGTATCGAAGGTCGGTGGATCTTCCCGGTATTCTGACTTCTGACACTGAAGTTACGGTTCGGATCTCACAACGGGTATAGTTAACTCAACTCCAATCTTAATTGATAAGGATTGCCAGTTTTCATACCGAAAGTCGTGAAAATCTCCTGAAATTCCAACTTCCTCACATATAAAGCCTGGAACCTACGATATTGCTGAATATTAAGAATTTTTGGTTTTGTGGATAATAATGTAATACTAGTACATCCGATTTATCGGTAATTTGTGTTGTTTTCCTTTGATGTATGCCAACTGATAAAGCTTGTCTTAGCATACTACACGTGATGCAAAACATATCAGGCAGTTCATTACCGGGCATGCGTGACTAAAGGCGGAGGAATCTAAATATAAGTACGTCATAGTAACAGAATGTTCAAAAATAAATAAAGCAAGATAAAATAAAACATGATCTAACCCCCCCCCCCCCAATGAAAACGAACAAACAAACAAACAAACAAAACATCAAATATTACACATTTCCCTAGAAATATAGCATTCTCGCCCTCATAGCACGCATTAAATTCGTCTGCATGCATTCTGGACCCCCAACAGCTCCCTTTTGTTTTAACGGTTTAAAAAATTACATGCAATAGTCTCTGCCCTCCGTTTTCGACCACCAGAGCTACGTTTTCGCAGCAACCTTCCGTTAACAATGGTACACTTCAAATAATCTGAACAAAACTCTTCAAATTGCACAAACATCAACATTCAACAGCAAGTGACAAATCCCGAATTACTGTTCATTCACCAGAAGAACTTGCGAATAACCTCGCCTTTTTTTGGTTAATCCGACAAATAACAAAACTGTAATAGGACTATTGAGGCAGTAAAATTCGGACTACACAAGAACCTACAACTCACCACATACTGTCTTAAAAATGCATTGTAATTAAAATTGGATCTAAATAAATGATGTGTAAATCGTATCTCCCCTGGCCACTGCAAAGTACTGAAAATTAAAAATAACACAGCACCAAACAGTTACCAGAAATGATAACGATATAAAATACCAAAATATAGAAAACAATAAAAAGTGAAACTGACACTCCATAAATTTGAAATAATACGGTTCGTCAAGGAGGCAAATATTAAAAACACAAAATTTGACACTCGATATTATAATTAAGAATAAAATAAAAGATTCTCATTCACAAACTTTTACATAAACGATTAAAAATGACTTACTTTGTAACCTTACGCGGGATCAATGAAATAAACGTCCACTCATTACACCACATTCCGGTTGAATGACGTAGATGTTAACTAACATAGCACATCGTTTTTCACAGATCACTTGACAAAATAGTTCCTTTGAAATTGTTTTGAATAACAGATTGATTCTGTATTTTTTGCAAACTTTTGCATGGATTTTATCAAGATATATTCTTGGTTATAAATTACCGATAAACAAAATATAAGGCAATTGGTTTTAGGTAGTGGCTTTCTCACGGTTATTTGACGATTTCTAACGGGCTCACCTGAGATACACTGTGAGAAAGCCACTACCAAAAACCAATTATGTCCCCTGCACGTGATAGACATCATGAAGAACACGGTATTTTCATACGTTAATCAAGATGGCTACTTGTTCAACGTTCAACATTCAACATTCAAATAAATACCAAAGACCTTTTCTCTCAGTTCAACATTTAGCACTCAGTTCCATGTTCAACATTCGCAGTTCCTAGTTCAACATTCGATTTTTCAGTTCCTAGTTCAACATTCGCAGTTCCTTGTTCAACATTCGTTGTTTCTGGTTCAATATTCAAAATTTTTAGTTCCTCGTTCAACATTCGCAGTTCCTAGAACAACATTCGATTTTTCTGTTCCTAGTTCAACATTCGCAGTTCCTAGTTCAACATTCGTTGTTTCTGGTTCAATATTCAAAATTTTTAGTTCCTCGTTCAACATTCGCAGTTCCTAGTTCAACATTCGATTTTTCAGTTCCTAGTTCAACATTCGCAGTTCCTAGTTCAACATTCGTTGTTTCTGGTTCAATATTCAAAATTTTCAGTTCCTCGTTCAACATTCGCAGTTCCTAGTTCAACATTCGATTTTTCTGTTCCTAGTTCAACATTCGCAGTTCCTAGTTCAACATTCGTTGTTTCTGGTTCAATATTCAAAATTTTTAGTTCCTCGTTCAACACTCGCAGTTCCTAGTTCAACATTCGATTTTTCAGTTCCATGTTCAACATTCGCAGTTCCTAGTTCAACATTCGTTGTTTCTGGTTCAATATTCAAAATTTTTAGTTCCTCGTTCAACATTCGCAGTTCCTAGTTCAACATTCGATTTTTCAGTTCCTAGTTCAACATTCGCAGTTCCTAGTTCAACATTCGTTGTTTCTGGTTCAATATTCAAAATTTTTAGTTCCTCGTTCAACATTCGCAGTTCCTAGTTCAACATTCGACTTTTCAGTTCCTAGTTCAACATTCCTTGTTTCTGGTTCAATATTCAAAATTTTTAGTTCCTCGTTCAACATTCGCAGTTCCTAGTTCAACATTCGATTTTTCAGTTCCTAGTTCAACATTCGCAGTTCCTAGTTCAACATTCGTTGTTTCTGGTTCAATATTCAAAATGTTTAGTTCCTCGTTCAACATTCGCAGTTCCTAGTTCAACATTCGATTTTTCAGTTCCTAGTTCAACATTCGCAGTTCCTAGTTCAACATTCGTTGTTTCTGATTCAATATTCAAAATTTTTAGTTCCTCGTCCAACATTCGCAGTTCCTAGGTCAACATTCGATTTTTCAGTTCCTAGTTCAACATTCGCAGTTCCTAGTTCAACATTCGTTGTTTCTGGTTCAATATTCAAAATTTTTAGTTCCTCGTTCAACATTCGCAGTTCCTAGTTCAAATTCGATTTTTCAGTTCCTAGTTCAACATTCGCAGTTCCTGGTTCAACATTCGTTGTTTCTGGTTCAATATTCAAAATTTTTAGTTCCTCGTTCAACATTCGCAGTTCCTAGTTCAACATTCGATTTTTTAGTTCCTAGTTCAACATTCGCAATTCCTAGTTCAACATTCGTAGTTTCTGGTTCAATATTCAAAATTTTTAGTTCCTCGTTCAACATTCGCAGTTCCTAGTTCAACATTTGATTTTTCAGTTCCAAGTTCAACATTCGCAGTTCCTAGTTCAACATTCGTAGTTTCTGGTTCAACATTGTTTTGCTTTTAACTGAATTATAATATTCAGATTACCAAACAAGTTATCTGAAATGTTTTTACCGATTTATCTACAACTTGGTTTTCCATTGCTTTGACACAAGATTATTTTATGTGCAAATAACAAAATTATGAGTGCCTCACGACAAAACTTACGTTAAATAATCCAGACATCCGACTTTCAACTACAATGTCGAAAAGCAAAAATGTTAGATAATCATACAAGTTTGCTTTCTCCCTTCACTGTACTGCAGCCAAATGTTTTTCAAAAGTACGGTTTATTGCTTGTTCTTCCAGATGTCAAACCAAACGTCTTTCTAAGAATCTTACTATTAAACTTTAAAAGGTTTCTAAAATAATGTCTCATGTTAAGTATTCTCATTATGTGCTAAACACAAATGTTATTTCAGGTTTATCTATGTGAACAATGATTGATTTATTGATTGACTGCACAATATATTGATGGTAGTTTAGCGCCGAGCAAGCAGTATTTCAGTAATATATGTGACTTGAATAGTTTCCGACAAAATGAATACGGATCAAAAATGCAGAATAATGTTAATGCGGCTTGAAAATGATAGACTATTAAGTAGCGGCTGATAAAATTACATATTGTGTGTTGTTTTTTGAAAACCACAGACGGAGTCTTCAACGTGAAAGGATGATAGTACCCACCAAACACGTTACTAAATATGGTGTGCGGTCGGGTTGCGTATTATAACCTATCCTCTGTTAACACCAAACAGTTTTATATTAATAATTATACTTCATTACGACAATGTTGAATTGAACAAATATCAATCGAAACTTATATACAATTTAAATATCTATAAATGTTGTATAAGATTATGCAGTCAGTGGAGACATACATCTATGTGTTATTACAAATGTCATTTCATGATGTTTTTATTTCAACAATAATAACACAATTTCTTCTCTTAGTTTTTTCTTGCCCTGAAAGTATTAAAACGTAAATTTTAGTATTAAATATTCAAAATATGAAACAAATTAAATAATTAACGTTAAACAAAAAAAATCATTTTTACAAAAAATAATTATAATGCACATGTTAGCCGGTTTATCTAATAAAACAGTCTTTTCTAATTCTGCATTGAAATGAAATGAACTATGTACTACATCAATCTAATCAATTACTGATACAAGCAGCTAATAGTCCTTCTCAGAGTTTAAATCAATTCTTATGACTGGTTTTGATCACAAAACAGGAAAAAGTTATTGGTATTTGTGCGATTTGATTCGTTCTTTTTTCAATTTAAAAAAAATATATCCCAGATCGTACTGTAGAATGAATATCTATTTGCAAAATCCTTAATGCAACAAGCTGTAATTTTCTCACAGAATTGGTGGATGTAAACATCTCTTCTTTAAACGTTTAGAAAATCGACTCCCACCTTTGGATATCTACTGATACATAAAATATACCAGCATTTATCAGTTGTCCTTTTCCGTTTATCCTTATCCCATAGGAAAGTGTCAACCAGCGAGATGATTTGTTTTTAATTTCTCTAATAATACGTACATTTAATCTGTTATTTTTACTTTGTTTATAATCTAATGGTATATATATATATATATTTTTTAAATAAGAAGATAAATAATAGTTTATCAATTCAAAAACTTCCATAAACTTGTTACTGTACCTTGATAATGTTCATTGGTTGTCTTTCCACTAAACATTTAGAGTACATAATAACAAACACGCCACAATCTCCTACTTCCTCTTGTTGTGGGACTTTCTACAATACAACAGAACGTACAGTCTATAAGGAACTATTTTCTGTTGATATGCATTAATGTACAAGGGCCACAAACAACACGTTTATAAAGCATACTTAAGATCCCTGGATATCCCGATTAGAAATGACATTTCAAACATTTAGAGGCAAATCGCACATTTGTTATTCCTGACAATGGGGACAATCATTTTTTTACATAAACTCACCTTTTCTAATGCTGTATCCCGCGTCAGTTTCAGTTCGTGTCTCATCATGTAATCTCTGAATACAAGAAAAATATTAAATAAGTACACATTATTTTTACCTTATCAACGAACCAGATACAAACACTTAAATGAAATCATCCAAATTAAATTTGAACAATATTTTAATCATCGAAAACTGTCGTTAAGTGTTGCAAGTCCAAACAAAACAAAGTAAAATTACAACAAATCTTAATGTAATGCCATGCCACTATATTGAAAGACAATCAAAGATTATACGATTTTCTCCTTTTTAAATGGACATTTAATGCACGTCTTGCCACCTCAGTGTTGACAGACACCGTGATCAATGGTAAATGAACTACCTTAACCACTCGACCACCGAGGCCCCATAAGTTGTTGTAAACAGATATATAGCTTAAAACCCATGTAGAATAATATTCATTTATTATAATATGCCAACAAATATCTACCGCCTATTTGTTGACCTTATATATTTCCAGGAACTTAAGTACGTAAACCAATTAAAACAAAGGTCTTCTCATTTGCAGATAAATAATGATAATGGAATATAAAATACTACAAGAAACATGTAACCAATCAAGGCATTGTATAATGTTTATCGCGCTTTCAATTGTCTATATTGTATTTCTTATGGTTAATTCTTTTAGAAATGTTTTAATAATTACAAAATATCTTACTGTATCAACTTGAAAGATGGCGTGTTGGTGTTACCCATCGGGTCTAAATATGCTATCTTCTTTATCTGGGGTTTTACTACCTAAAATGCAACACAATTATACCTTTAGTTAAGAATAGCACTCTGCAATTCGTTATGAAATTAACAGCGTATATATTACAATTTTACTTGTTATGACATCCAAATATGACATTTTTTAAGTATGGTTCACAAATAATAAAAATCCTTCATGCACATCTAATATAATGTACTTCCTTTATGCTAAGTTTCATTAAATTTCATCAAGCGGTTTAGGAGGAGTAACGCTTACAAGGGATGTGGACATACGGACAGACAGACAGACAGACAGACAGACAGACACACGGACAAACAAACAGGGTGATTCCTATATACCCCCCAAACAAGTTTGCGGGGGGGGGGGGTATAACAACAATGGATTAATAGATATGCCACAATATTCGAGACTATGGTAGCTTCGTTCATGTAAACAAAAATTTACTGACGTTGATATGCGGTTGCTATCGGTATTTCTCAAACCTCAAAAAAGTATATTCACCTCGCCACGCGTATCAGCAAATATAACTTTTTCTCTGGTTGAAAATTCCGATAGTTATCTATATTTAAGTCTTTAAATTGTATTTTAATGCTCTGTAAAATTGTATTTTCTGTTCCATTCCCTTTTTTCAAATTCTATTAGTACATAGGATGCGTTATTTTATAACTACCTATCACTAAAGACCAATGACCTGGGGTGTAAACAGGATAAAACAGTAGGCGTTTTGAACTAACGTCTGGGATCAATTGCATTGTGTCGATTCCATGTTTCATAGCTGGCGGCAGAAAGAACGAATCAAAGAATGCTACATCACTAGAACGGCATAATTTATCGAAGCTGCTATTAACTACCTAAAATAAAGATAAGTATCGAACTATTTCATTTGGAAACATCTAACATTACACATAAAATTTTCAGAAGAATAGCTATTTACCGTATAATAAATAGAAGATTAAAATATCAATTAATTCATCATTTTTGTTTGAAAGGCAAACCTAGATGAATTGGCCACGAAAATATTGATTAATGTATTGGAAAATTGTCACGCTTCTTCAACAATATAGATAACATTTTTAGATTTCAAAAAAGTATGGTAACGTTGTAGCATTAGGTTACATTCACCGTCAACACAGAAGGTTTCGCATAATTTTCCGGTGCGAGTCAACATTTTCTGCTTATGTGGTTCCATTTCCGGAAATAACTTATAGTTTGATAATTTGTCCTTCACCGGAATATAGCTAAAAGACTGTTCTCTGGAAGTAAAGCAAACATTCAATCGATCTACCAATTTATTAAATTTTTGTTGGAGCATATATGCAAATTCTACCTGATCCGACAACCAATTTTTGCTGAATAGTGCCATTACGTCCTTTCTCCTCAGTTTGTACTTGCCAATCCTATACAGAACCAATGTTTCGTCTGCAGTCTCAATTTGGCTTCTTAATTCGTGTATGATCTAATTAAAAAACAAATCAAGACACCGTAATAGTTAGTTTCAATATTTAGCTTGTACATTTTTATGCAAAATTTCATGTAACAGAAAACTACTTATTTTTAAGAATAATAAAAACTTAATCAATATTTTATTCAGTATTTCCTTCCATTAATTCTTAAAACATACAAATATTTGAATGATTAGTATTGAAAGCAAGTCTACTGAATGCAAAATGTTATTTATTGTTAGTAATTTTACTTCCAGTCAGCATTTTAAAAGAATACCTTTCATCCCAGCTATGCAACAATCCAAATGCCTTTGAGCATGCTACAATTAATATTTTGAATAATCAGACATTTAAAACATTGAGCGAAACCTAGAAAAAGGATACAAGCAATTTACGGGTTGAATTTGAAGTTTTAAAAGTTAACTTCCAATAGCAACGAAAAATACAACAAATACAAACTACACAAATGGATGGCTCATTACATTTGTCAATTTTAGCTATATATTTGTTATAAAAATGCTAACCTGAGATTCCTGTCCAGTTTTTTCATGGTACAAAATGTATGCATTCGACTGAAATTAATTACAAAATGAGTTATTATCAAAAGACGTGTAAATGCATTAACATTGAAACGTATCCAATGAGATTTTCTTTGTGAATATCTGATTAATGTTTGTGTGTTTGCTTCAATGCGTTAACGCCGCTTTCAGCAATTCTCAGATATATCATGGCGTCCAGTTTTCATTGGCGGAGATATCCGAAGTACCGGTAAAAACTCGATTTCGACAAGAAAACTAATAATTATCAATTATGGTTGGAATCTAGCAAACACGTGACACAGCAAGGCTTGAACCCGCAACATTAGTGTTGACAAGCACGTGATCTGTAGTAGATGACCAACTACTTAAGCACTCGGGTACCGACAGCACAAAATATGTTTAAAATTAAAGGTACAACCACAAGGCTAACAAGGTAGAGCGTATTAATACATATTCCTCAAAAAGACTTCGCTGTCAAATTTAATATCACTTCCGGGTAAATTTAACCCTCTAGTTAAATCAAGAAAGTGTATGGTCGACATCACAAGACTGTTGATATATATTGTTTGTTTGTTTGAATATTGTTTACCGCCACTTTCAGCAATTTTTAAGCTATATCATGGTGTCCAGTTTTTTATGGGAGAGGAAGCCGGAGTACCCGGAGAAAACCCCCGACCTTCTGTAGTAAAACTTGGAATCCTTGCCAATAAAGATTGGAGTCAAACGCATCCTGCCCACAGTGAGGCTTGAACCTGCAATCTCAGTGATGACGGACCACGTGATCAATAGTAGACGAACTACCTTGACCACTCGGCCACCGAGGCCCCCCGTCATCTCTAGAAATTCAGGTTAATAGATTTATCTTTTTATGTGCCGAAATCGTTTGGTCCCTATTTATAAATTAAATAGCGTATACCGTTACTGGTACAGAAAACCCTCAAGATTCCGGAGAATCAGCATAAAAAAAATACCACAATATTGTTTCTCGTAGATCAACATCAAAAGAATCTCATAAAATCGTTTTCCAGTCCAATCGTTGTTTTATATTTTTTTCCTGAATACTTTTGTATTATTACATTATAATTTAATTTTCTTTGTAAGCTGAAATCGAAATGGCCAATTCCAATGGAGAAACCTATATTATACGATATAACTTGCGTTCGTCACATGACCTATTCTTACGCCGTTAAAAGTGAAATAGTGCCATTGTTATTTTACCGTTAAAATAGTCAAGATTTATAGTTGAAATGAAATTAACAGGAATATTTTAAACAGGTTATACTCTATAACATAGTTTGGCTCTGTTTACATCATTCATAACCGCTGCGTTGTTTATTCGCGGTTAAATTTAGCCGAATACAGACCCAAATGATGTTCTACCGTATAACCTGTTACGAAATAATTTGAATTATTCGTTAAATAGTCATAATAACGCTATCGAATTGCTTTAGCTGATCTCTTTTTGTACATCGTCTTGATGATATGTTAACCTACCTGAACATTGCTGCTATTTATGTCATTCATAGGCAGTACATTTATCATTGTATCGTCATTATCTACTAAACAGTTGCTCTCTAAGGTCAATGTATGATCTGTAAAAAATCATAATCGATGTATAGGCACCAGTCTTTAACAACAAATTTTTACAAAAACAATAATACGTAGAAATTATACCGTACTAGTTTTTTTTTCAAATCGTTTCGCCGACAAAATTCAAATAAACACCAACTACAGAATGACAGGGCCATAAATTGTGTTTAGATTCAGGGGAGGCAGTAAAGGCCGGGGTCTGGGGGCACATAGCCCCCCCCCCTTAATCTGAGCAAATATTTGTGCACAAAGTTCAAAATGTTTTTAGTTTTTGAAACTAAACTCTATCTTACTGTTTAAACGTTATTATCAAATCTGCGTTTTAGTCGTAATTACAGTCGAGTATGACAATATTAATTTTAAATCCTAAATCAAGGGTTAATGGAAGCCTAATTACCACCCAACATTATTATTGTATTATTTGTCATTATTTGCATTTATATTTGCAATATGCTTCTTTATGCTAGAAAGACAAGATTAATAATATCTGAAAAGTGAACAAATTACAAGTTTCTCAAAATACTACTATCCAGTTATGACAGTTCAATAACAACCCTGTATTTTGTCAACATAATATTTATTCGTGGCCAAAGGACAGAATAGCTATTGGGAAAAGCTGAAAAAAATTGTGGCTAATCTATATATTTTTTGACTGTTTGGCATTCAAGTTTTAGTAGTTTAATTTATGTAAATAGAAATCGTAGATACTCAACATTAATATATAAAACCGTTGAAATAATGTTCCTACTGCATATCTCCAATCTATTAATATGATTGTAGACCTACATTATATACACTTGGCCATAAGTTAGGCACCACCAGGATTTCAGCGGAGGTGATTTTTTAAAATCAATATTTTTATCAATATATAACCATCCATTAATCATTTCACGTTTCGTTTAAAATAGTCGACTATTTTAAAGACGTTTATTATTTACTGTACAAAATTTATAGAAAAGACCAACAAGATGTCGTTTGTAAAAATATGCCATAAAACTGCAAAATCATAACTCAAAAAAGTTTCAGATTGAACCGCTGGTAAAGTTACATACAAAGAGTTGGCAGGTTGAGGGTTATTAAGATGTAAAAAGAAATCATTTTTAAACATTTATTCACAATAAAAGAGTCAGTATCGTATGTATCCACCACGCTTCCGGTGCAATTCTTGAACTCGTCTCCTCATGCTCTGGACAAGTCTCTGAAGTCTACGTTGAGGGAATTGCCGCCACTCCTGAATCACGCAATTCTGGAATGTTCTGACAAGGAGGGTCACGTTCACTTTCCGGCTGAGTCCCAAACATGCTCTATCGGATTCATATCCGGAGACATGGCAATACATGGTAATGTCTCAATAGCCTCATTTGCAAGATAATCTTTGACGATGCGTGCTCTATGAAGTCTTGCGTTGTCGTCCATGAACACGGGTCTGTTTCCAAGTGGATGCGCATCAATACGGGGGGTCCTGAATCTGATCTCTGTATTTTAAAGCAGTTAGTGTGCAATCTAATGGATACAAGTCTAACTTACAGTCATATGAGAAGCAGCCTCAAAATGTCACTCCGCCACCACCATAAGCTGTAGTTCCCAGATCGAAAGCTGTGTTGCGTTGACGCAATACCCGCATCCTGCCATCAACTGGTTTCAGAAGAAAACGACTTTCGTCGGACCAATGAATTCTTTCCCAACAGCGAATATTCCACCCAATATGGTCACGTGCCCACTGCAGCCGGGCATCCTTATGTCTTTGTGTAAGTGCTGGTCGCTTTATTGGTCTCCGTGCTCGAAGTTTTCCGCAATTTAGCCTTCTGTTTACTGTCCGTGACATTCCATCGACTACGCAACCTGTTTGCAGTGGTAAAAGGTTATTGTCTAGCAAGTCTTCGAAGTAGTCTATCTTCTCTCTCCGTTGTCTTCTTCGGTCGCCCTGATCTTGGCCTTTCCCCAACAATACCAGTTTCATTATATCGTCTCATTAGCCTACTGATGACAGAATGGCTAACATTGAACCTATCTGAAACCTGCCGCTGTGTCATTCCAGCCCTTATCATACCAACTGCTTGCCATCTCTCTGCATCTGCTAGTTTTCGACGTACCATGTTGAAATGATTTCAAAACAGGATAAATTTTACCAGTAACGCACGTGCACATGATGAAATGAAAAAAGGCGCCAAACTTGGATTTACAAAAGCGGAGGGTAGTGTTTTTTAAATCTCAATTGTTATTGTATCGTGAATCGAGCGATTTAAAAATTTTAATAATAGATACTACAAACCTAGCTTTTGTTGATAACATATGTACAAAGAACCAGAAACAATTAATTTGTTTGTTTATTTGAAGCAAAACCTGGTGGTCCTTAACTTTTGGCCAAGTGTATATTTTATCTTGCTATGATTCATTTGATCCTTTTCTATCTTTAGCCAAAGCTTAAAGTACTTATTACGCACTTATGTTTAGGAACACAAAGGTTTTTTGTTTGTACAAATGATCTTGTTTTTTTTAAAAAAAACCTCTTTGCTTTAGATATAATACAAGTCTCAACAAAATAATATTTAAATTGATTAAACATCGAACATAAAACAAAAAAAATTGTTAGTTTCATTGCAGTGTTCTATTTGTTGACGGAAATGAACATATAGTTGCTTTAAACAATATGATTTCATATATTGACAATTTGTAATTATGTCTATCTGTACCTACTTCAGAAATGTTGGCCTTCCTCTAATTCAATTAACAGTATTATACAATGTCATCTTTCTGTATTAGTGAATGAATACACGAATATTTACGCCAACACGATGTGGATATGTTTGAATTATTTACAACAGCAGCACCGTTTTATTGCGAACTGAAATTTATAAGTTATAAATGTTGCAATTTAATTTACAGCCGAAATAATATTCTTGCATCCGTCAACCACAGAACAATGCAGTATCAAGAAATTGTACATGTATAAAGTAACAAAATAAACTAGAAGGTCTATACATACAATGTCCAAATCCTATGAAATCACCATCATGAATCTAATTTAAAAATGAACAATATCATTTAATACCCCAAAATATCAACATGTTTAGGAATTAAATACTTTAGTGTTCAGCTTATCATATTCAAATTCCATTAACATATGAACTTTGTACAAGCCTCAGTTGAATACCTAAAAGGTAAATGTATTATTGTACAAACAGCCAACTGAAATTCTGTGTAACTTTGCAACTCAACAACCAATAACAAACATAAAGATAATGATTGTTGGAGAAGATTATATAAAGAAATGTTAATTTAATTAAAGCGCTTATCAAAATGAACACATATAATGATTACATTCTTTACTTCCATACAAAATAAGCATTTCAATAAGCACTTGATACGATGGAGAAAACTAAAAAAGGAAATAAAATACTGAACTTCTAAGTAATTATGGATTAGAATATATGGACTGTCACTACAATCCATACAAAATAAAAGTGATCCCCTTCAGAGAAAATATATAGATAGTCAAACGACAAAGAAAAATATGAGGTTGCGGGTTAGAGTCTCACTGCGGACAAAGATTGCTTGTTTCCCTACCCGAATGTCCGGTGGTTTTCTCCGGGTACTTGGGCTCCCCCAATAAAAACTGGACGTCATGATATACCTGTAAAATTGCTGAAAGTGTCCTTAAACACTATTCAAAAACAAAAAACACTCAAATACTCTATAAAACATCGAGTCGTGATTTGTCCAATCACAACTAAATGATAGGTTGACTCATTTTACTACTCTGCATTGTAATAAGACTCCTTAAAGTGTTGTCAAATAATTGTTTAATAATAATTTAATTTAATTAATTAATTAGTCAACAAATTATTATATATTACAGATCTGAAATGGCAACAACTTTGATTTGCTCTTGTAATTGCAACTGTTATGAGTTTCTTCCCATAAGGAAACACATTTCTCATAGCAAGCAAGAAAGCAATTGTAGTTTTTAAAATACTAGTACACACTATTAGATAATTGTAGTAAATAAGCACTTAAATCACAAATAGGCTCGTCATTATAAAACCTAAAGCATTGAACGCAAATTAATATACGCACCTGTATTGCCTTCAGTTCATATCGAGTGTTCTCCATTGAAATTTCTCTACAGAATATCAAATTAACATATAGATGTAATATATGAAAAAAATTGTAGTTAAAATAAAGCAAATAAAGTTACATGCAAACAAGAAATGGAAAATCTGGGTTCTTGTGAGAGGACTGGTTTGCGCAGCCACACCAAGCACTTGTATTATCACGGAGGCAGGCAGAATTTTACTGCCATAATTCGATATTAGTTTCGGATTAACGACAGAATTTAGTCCCATAACTCGTACTGTATAAAATAAATAAATCTAACTTTGATCTATTTATTTTACGTTATAAAAGCTTTAGAAATTGTCAAATATCCCGAATGATCTCTTTGAAAATTATATTTATGTCACCATGATAAAACAAGACTCGTTGGTCATTTTTACCGTGTATTGTTAATTTGGCCATAATTGTAGTAAGTTCATGCTAATTTGGGTACTACAACAAACAAGTCATAGTAAATGGCAATATATGGAAATATGGCAATATATGGAAATATGGCAATATATGGAAATATGGCAATATATGGAACGTAATTTACATATACGAAATGTTAATTAAGACATAAGCACAGTGAGTAATAAAAAATTGCAATAAGTATCACCACATATCAATAATGCAAAACAAAAAATTAGTAATTCATATTACAATTATTAAAATAAACATACACAGAACGTAAACCCCAAATGTATGTGTCTACCGGAAAGTACAAATTATGATTACTATCTTAAAAACCGTTAGGAATTCTCTTTAGGAATATACTGACCAGTTTATTCGATAGAAAATTGACAATAAATATAGTTGCGTGAATAATGTATAGTTTTTGTATGTTTTCTATAAATGAAAAGATGCACTAGCTTTCAATTACTTTTAACTAAATAAGGCATTAATCAGAATTATGATCGTCGAATATACCTAACGTTCAGCGTTCAATTAACAATGTAAAAGGCATTCAAGTTTTGAGACCAAAACATGCAAACAATGCAATGATTAAAATATCAAGTGTGGATAGTATTGCTCAAGCAATACTAAGTCGTACCCTAGCGGCAAATAAAATTTTCATAGTCCAAAAGGGCCATAATTTCATAAAAAAAATTATTGGATCGGAATGATATTAGAACTTTACCTGGACCTCATCATGGTTTACTCACATGCCAAATATCAGCTCAATATCTGCAAGCGTTCACAAAACAGTCCGGAAAACTGTTATTTTTACAAAATTTTCCAAGTCCAAGGGCCATAACATCGTCAAAAATCCTTGGATCGGAACGATATTCAAACGTGGTCTGTAACTCATCATAGTTGACTCACATACCAAATATATGCTGAATATCTGCAAGCGTTTAGAAAAAAGTCCGGAAAACACTTTTATTTTTTATTTTCTACCTCCATGGCATATAACTTCATCAAAAATAGACCATACAAATATTCGAACTTGATCTGTACCTCATCATGGTTGACTCGCCTACCAAATATCAACTCAATATCTGCAAGCGTTTAGAAAAAAGGTCCCAAAAAACATGTGTGACGGACTGACGCACTGAATGACGAACGGACGGAATGCAAACCTATAGTCCTCTTCTGCGAAGCCGGTAGGGGACTAATAAGCTATAAAGCTATAATTACCTGTCAAGTAAAAAAGTATTCTTTAGTTTGTTCATGTTGTTGTCAAATCTTTTTACTTGTAAAATAAGTGTATTCGGGCAAACAGCAGCTTTTACACTTCTTTCGTGTGGTGTATTTTGTGTACAATGAGGACAGAATCTGCAATAAAATGATATTAATGCATTTGTTCAGATATTAAAGTCTGTATTTATTTAGATGTTGGTTGATCACTGGCAAAATAACAAGATTTGCCTAATGTGTGTCATATTTGATACAGGAACAAAATAACAATTGGTCCATTATATAACTGTTAAAACTTATGTGGACAGCCAGCTGTCTTAATTTGTCATAAGTTTTGTATGCACACGTTTTGTCTCTCCGAAGGATTGCAAAACAGACAGGATTATATTTTGTCAGTAAGCTTGTAAAGATGTTGTCATACAATTATTTATACATCCACATCATAAAAACTGCGGACGTTTCTAAATACTTTCCTTGACACCGAAGCTGACTACTTTCAGTAAAATATTTTGATATAATCTGCAATTTTTATAATGTTTCAAAAACAGCTGTGATTATGTATATATAGTTAATATTTTGATGCTATAAATTATCAATGTGCTAGCTTCTGATAGTTTCCAATATTTGAAAAGTAATATTGTTTGATACAAAACTTACGGACTATCTTCACCAGTTAAGGTTTCTGGCTTGAAAAACTCGTTTAATAAATCTTGGGTTGATGGATTCAACCCAGATGGAACCATTTCCAATGAAAGCATAAAGGCATCCTCCTGTCCACTTGCTCTTCGCTGTATAACAAAATAAAATAAAAACATGTCTGTGGGCAGTTAACATCCATGAACTTTACATGATTGATTTTGTTTTGTTTGTATATTGTTTAACGTGGCGTTAATTCAGCAATTTTTCAGCTATATCATGGCGTCCAGTTTTTATTGGTGGAGGAAGCCGGAGTACCCGGAGAAAACCCCCGACTTCGGTAGGAAAACTGGCAATCCTTGTCGAACGCACCCTGCCCGCAGTGAGGGTTGAATCCGCAATCTCAGTGTTGACAGACTACGTGATCAATAGTAGACAAACTACCGTAACCACTCGGCCACCAAAGCCCTACATGATATAAGCTGTCAGTATTTTTTTAGGAAATGCATACAATTACAAATTTAAAACTAAAGTAATACACAAAAACAAAATAGTTACATAGTTATATCTCATTTGGTACATAGCATTTATAAAAATAAACTATTTCAAGTTATGAATATTTTCTCTGTACGGACAGACATTACATAAATATTTATTAACTTTTATTTAATGCAATAGCATGTACAGTATGACAATTGACCTTCAAAGGAACTGTAGGTCTTAAATTCCAACATACTTTGGAAGGTCATTAGTTTTGTAAACACTAAGTGCAAATGGACCACGTTAAAGTTTGATTTGCTGTAAAGTTAAGAATAAATTTACATTTTTTTATTTCATAGTTTGGTGAAATGGTTCACATTTTGGATTTCTTATGCATATGGAAATAACTCTACGTAAACATATTGACTAGCTATAAAATGATATCAGTCAATGTTCTCTAGACCAAACGTTTTAAATGGAATCAAGGTTATACAATTAACTACGCCAGACGCGTATTCAGTCTAATCAAATCTCCTAAACAACTTACCGCCATAAAATAGTTTAAGGCCAAAGAGATAATTCCAAATTCTAATACAAAACCTAAATAAGCTAAAATAAAACTTTAAAATGTAAAAATCCATTCGAATTTAAAATATGTTTAAAACTTCTGGTCAGTTATCGGCGATATTCGCATAAGCAGCCTAGTTGCATTACTAGGCTGTTATTACTCTAGGGATAAACAGAACACCAAGTGGTTGTAAATATAATGTCTTCAAAGACAATAACCGACTTGTGCAATAACAATAACTAGGACAACAACGAAACTTAGAAATATAAATAACTATACCATAATATCTTTAACATCATGTACAAGTTTTGTCTTTCTGATCATATTTAATTGTTTTAGCTTATCAATTACAGTTGTTACCAATTTGCTGTCATCGGGACCTAAAAGATAAAGTGTACATATCGCATTACAATAAGTTTTTTTCTGTTACCGAAACTTGCTACTTCTATGCCACGGACGTTCTTACTTAAAAACATTTGTAAGTTGCATTTATGTGTTCTTTGTGTAGTTGCCTCTCCAAATGTTCGTCTCCCAATGATGATCAAGAAGCTTTTTATCACCACTAAACATCAGCTACCTTCTTACATGCCACTAAATAATTGTAAATATTAGTTTGTTTAATAGACCTCCGATATGATAAAAAGTTTAGAGATCATCACACAGTGTGACAGAAATAATGGTCAGCTGAATGAATTCATTTAACCGAGGTCAAAGTAGCTTTTAAATGTAACATTTCAGTTCGTGGTAAAACATAATAACCTTTAAAATCTATTTAGAATAAAAAGTAATGAATGCAAAATAGTGCATTAGGTATTGTTGCGTTGTAGTTATTTGAAAAAATGCGATTTGTAGGATAAAATTACTTACTACATGAAACTGTCAAAATGCTGGAGCATACTTTAAGAGCCTGTAGAGTGGAATTCAACCAGCATTGGTTGTTATTGTTAACAAGCCCATTGTTTCTAGGGGGTTGACATCTTGCTGTACTTGGAACTGGAACTTTCTCAGGACTTATATAAAAGGACCTAGTAGTCGAATCATGTCTTCTTTTCCAAACTTCATCTATTAGTTCTACATTTGTCTTCGTTTCTTTAATGACTTTTTTGCTTTGAGTTTTGCATTGTTTGGATGTTTTTAGAAATTCTCTCGTACGACCTTTGACTACCTTAAAGACTTTTCGAACAAAATTTCCGGGAGATAATCTTTTTTGCCCTGAAGTATATCGTGTTCAACGATTTTGAACCAATTCTCCACATCGGCGTTCGAGTCACGTGTAATGCTCTCGGTCTTATAAATGAGCACACCACTCCAGAGAGGAAATATTGGTATATAACTGTTTATAACGTCTATTGCATCCTTTTGGTAGTACTTATTCAAAGGACCACTAGAGCTGGTTGTTTTATCATCAACATTTATGAAATAATGAGTGTAGGGCGATGACTGTTTAATGGTCTCATTAGATATAAACTGGTCCGTTTCAAGTTCTACGTCCTCGCATTCTTCATATTCTTTGTTCAATTTTTGGTTCATGTTTTCTATTTGTTTATTCAGATAGTCAACACTTCTGTTCACCAATTCAGAAGTGCACTTGCTTGTTAATACTGAATGGATATGAATGTATGTGGTTCTTGCACTAGAAAGACTCGTCTCATTTTGCAACAAACCAAAACAATACGTTACAAACTGCGACAGATATTTGTCTATAGTTAGTGCAGATATTTTGTCTCGGAACCTTTTTATGATGTGACAACAACAAAGATGGATCACACAAAGATCAGATTTATTACTTTCACTGTAATTGTGCAGGTAGTTCCATGTCGTCTGCAAATACTGCTTGATGTTTTGGCCACAAAATGCTGTCAGTGCTGAATTGATCAGTGCCCAAGAAAAGTCGCATTCAATTCGATTGGGAATTATTGGTTTGCCAAAACGAAGTGATGAAGAATGTCTCAATTTCAATAAGAAGGTTGCTATGGAAACAGTAGTGTGATCTGTGGAAATCATTTCCGCTATCGGAATGGGAAGCTTTCCTTTTATAGGATTTGAAACACAAGCTGCATAGTAGTACGGTCTTTTAGTCTGATTCTGAATTTTCCGAACTACTTTTCCTGTCGAGTCTAGATGTGCAACACACAAATCTTGTTTTTTAAGCGAATTT
Source organism: Limnoperna fortunei (assembly GCA_944474755.1). NCBI lineage: Eukaryota > Metazoa > Mollusca > Bivalvia > Mytilida > Modiolidae > Limnoperna > Limnoperna fortunei. Next base: position 44,872,808 of record OX104119.1, read on the forward strand.
AATATTTCGATTTGCGCCTCCGTAAAACAAATAACTGTAAACGGATCAGCCCCTATCGACTGTACATACCCTTTGATTGTTGTGCTATCATCATCCATTTCTTCGTATGCATTTTTTGTGAGTAATACATCTGCAATATCCTTTTTGGGAAATTTTTCTTTTTGTCTGATTTCATATAAAACTTGTGTCAGAACCTTTTTAGTTACGCATTCTGTAAAATTTCCATTGTCAACGGCTTCAGGATCCATGTCCGCAAAAATGCTGTAGTGCAAATTACTGCTACCTTCGTGTTTTGCACGATTACCCATTTCATCCCGTCTTATGCCCTTTAGATGTCGTTTTTTTATTACAGCGGCCTTGTGGCGACATTTTGAGCTCTTTTTAACTCTAACTTTGATGGTTGATTTTCCATCTTTTGGTTTGCGTCTTATTGTAAACACGTAGGGATCCCCGTTTTTTTCATGTGTACAAAAAGCCTTTCCTGTGAAATACTTCGATCCTTCTTTTCTGGAATTATTCTTCTTAACGCGATTATATTTAAAAGTGAGGACACATGATGGATTCGTTTCTGCAAACTTTTTGGAGAAAATTTCTGTCCATCTACCTGTAAGTGCTGGCCATTTCTTAGACATGTCAGGTTTTATTGTTTCCCAATCCTTATTATCGATCTTCATGACAAATTCCTGACAATCGATTTCTACATCATCTGCATCATTTACGTCATCTAGATCTGAATTTGCTTCGACACGTGGTGTTTCGGTGTTTAAATCTTTTGCCTTACTTTTGCTTGACTGCTTGTAACAATTTTCAGGTGATGGTTGGGTTTGATCTGACATAGAAACGTTTTGTATTTCGATTTCATGTCTATTGATTTTTTCTTTTACCTTTGCTCCATTTACCTTTTTGATTTCCTCATCGACGCTTTGGTTCGGCGCATTTGTGCTTGTACAACCGGAAAGATCTGTTAATTCGACATTCGAGTCGCTCACTTCACCCTTAGCTGGTACGGGTTTTAAAAAGCTTCGCTTTCTATGTTTCTTTTTTGTCTTGTCTGTATTGTTTTCTCTGCTTTTTGGCAGTCTTACTGTTTTCGGTAGTGTAATGTTTTCCTCTAAATCACATTTTAAAACAATTTCTTCTGTAGCAGACTTATTTATTTCACTTTTAGCTGGTGACATAACATTCTCATCAGTAGTTTGATTAGAGATTTTGTTTCTTGATTCCAATAAAGGACTAGGGTACACTTTTAGTTTAACATCTGCACTAGTACACCCGACTGTATTATACATTTCGGAAAACAAATTGTGTGTTATTTCCTCACATTTTCCAACTTCAATTTCTGATGGTTGTGAAGTATCGAGCACATTATTTAAAGATGCATTTAAACCCTCCGCATTCAAGCCTAACATTTGAATGTCCAAATTCCCTTCATCTGTTGTAAACAGCATTTTAACAATATCTTCTAGTTCTCCATGAATATCTATAGATGGTGGTAACGTCTTCTTTATATCAGATGGAATATCATATTCCTGTGAATTTAGTTGTTTATTTCTTTTGCGCTTTCTTCCTTCTTTCTTGTTTGGTATGTCCATATCCAGTATCTAAACATAATTATATAATATATAAAATAATATAAACAATGAAACACCTCTGCTCTGAGAACAAATGTAAAGGTCTTTCCCACAATCGGCTAAAGTAAGAAAATGTTTATAAAGTTATGAACTGTTGTGTCTGATGCTGAGCACAAAATGTCACTTAAAGTCATGAAAATTAGTTTTTTGATTGAAGCAAGTAGTCCCGAGTCAGAAAATATATGGTTCTTAAGGATTTTTTTGTCCGTTGCTAGGGACAAAATGCCAATTTCGGTTGGAAAACAATTCATAATAGTAAAGCACCTGACTCTAAAAATATATGTTTGCAAAGGACTTAATATAACAGTTGCCTTGTTGCAATGGTATAACCTTGTCTCATGTCTTTTGACCTTTGGCACAAATTGAAGCGCTTTTCCTACAGATCACTTAAATAATAATGTTACTATATTATATCCTACCGTTGTCAAGATATAAGACAAAAAACAATAACTAAAACATGTCAATGGCATTTGCTAGAAAACGGTTCATCGAAAAAGTTCGGTTAAAACATAACAAAGTTGCGTTTTTATGAGTTCAACATGTTTTGTGATTCGATTTTTTATTTATCTTTTACGGTTTTCTAGTTATATTGATAACAAGGTTTAAGGGCAAATGTCAAGGTCATATGTAACATTTAACCTTGACATCAGTCAATGCACTATGTGGTCAAATGTCTAATGTTGGAGGTGATATGCTTACGGTAATCAAATTTGTTTTGACGGAAAGTGATTTTTACGTCAGGGGTCATAACTTCTATCAGGTCACTTCCAATCATAAAAACAGATCAAAAATCATCGGAAGACATACCAACAGTTTACACCTTTTGGATGTCATGTAACTCTTACGGTTTACGAGTTATAATGATAACAAGATTTACAGTGTTTATGTCTCCCCACATAGTCGGTGACATTATTTTCTTAGTTTGTGCATTAAAATCTACCTACATTTAAATATTTCGATTCAATCGGACAAAGTTGACGTTTGGGGAGGGGTAGTGTGGTGAAACGGCTGCCATTAAAAATAGTGTCGTTTGCGTCCAATTCTTTATTTGTTTTGGCAGAAATACTCAGGATAGTCAGCTGTATCAGTATACCAATTTCCATTGAAATTGCTCAGCCCTTTTCTGAGATCTGAGAAGTGCACTTTTTTCTTTAACGGCGGCCATTTTAAAAATACCGAAAATAAATTGAAAACTTCAGGTCACCCTACAATATTTCCAAAGTTTCATATCGATTGGACAAGAAAGAAGAATAATAATAAGTAACCGGACAATATGTCTCCCAAAACTTCATTTGGAAGACACAATAAAAAGCCAGGCAAAAACAATATGTCTCCCAAAACTTCGTTTGAGAGACATTACTACTAAAAGCTGTGTTGGGATGCCAACACAAAATGTCTCCGAACCCCAGTTGCCACTATAATCATCACCACATTGAAACTCCCCAAAAACACATTTGTATCAAGATAATGCAATGTCCTATATAATGACCTCTGTTTCCAACGGCAGCCATTTTGAAAATTCCAAAAATGTTTTGCAAAACTTCAGGTCACCTTTAACATGTTCCTAATAATTATAGTACAGATGAAGTATAAATGAGTATTATGTGACTGGACTGAAATATAATTACTATTATTATTGTTGCCTGTAGAATATTTATTATCTGCGATTTAATTATATTCCATCTTGAAATTGTTGGGATAGGATTTATAAAGGCTATGCCTGTTATCCAATACCCTTTGATTTATATCAATAAAATGTTTGAAATGAAATGAAAACGGGATAGTGGAGTACACGAGGGGTGGCATTGATCATATGAATTGTATGACGAATGTCATACAATTGACTTACTAGGGTGTCAAGAAGGATGGATTGTAGAAAAGAGCAACAGTTGAAAGCTATAGTCAGACTGGAACTTAAGGATAAAATATATAGACGCAAACAAAGAAGCGGGATACAACAAATGTATTTCCCCTGTTACCAAGCTTTATTGAGGCAAATTATCTTCTCGACAAACATGTTATTAAAAAGTACAGTTTCACTCACAACTACTGTCCGCTGGATAAATTAGCGAATGTGTCTTACTCGATTATCCTGTAAACTGATATATGAAAAGGGAATGAACCGCGGGTTAATACTTTTTGTATCATTGTACTCTGTGTGGAAAAATTGATTATCTGGTTTTTAGTATTAAAAGAAAACGTAACAACACAAACAAACTCCATCCACCCCACCCCTACGGTTGAATTACAAGTGCCAAAACCAAATACCTTATCAATAAAGCTGGGGTTAACATTAAACACCGTCTCTTCGAAATCACTGTGAACCACTTTTTGATGAAAAATAAAGCTGGATTAGACAATGAAATGAATTTTTTTATTTAAGTAACTGTAGCCGTCTAGGTTAAAGATCTGGCTTTCGGATAGACTTTTGAAAGATTAAATAGTTGACAGGTCCATTGTTTCTGAGAATGTAAAACGTTTACTTGACGAATACAGAAGATAAGTGATCGCGATAAAATCACCATAACGTTTAGCTAGATGCGCAAAAACTTCACTTTGATCCGTCCAGTAAAACATGACATACGCACGTCCCCACAGTGGTCATCGATTAGGCTCTCCGTGTTATACCACGACCACGTTCCATACATCCTTTAGTATTGTTCCATTGGCATTACAAAAGCATGATTACTAAAGAATTTTCGATGTTTGTGTATTTGTTTGTTTGAATATTTTTTAACGCCAATTTCAGCAATTTTTCAGCTATATCATGGCGTCTAGTTTTATTGGGGGAGAAAGCTGGAGTACCCGGAGAAAAACCCCCGACCTTCGGTAGGAAAACTGGCAATCTTTGTTAATTAAGATTGGAGTCAAACGCGCCCTAAAGTTCATACAAACGATCAAATCGAACGATGTGGATTGAGTCAGGGTGTCGAACTATTACGGTTTTGGACAATATGGTGTCGGACTACTGGGAGTCGGACCAATGGGGTGTCGGACCAACGGGGTGTCGGAATATAGGGCCGACCCCGACGTTTCGGTTTTGGAGAAATGAACATGACAAGTAGAAATAAAAATAAATCAGCAATCGAAAACACCTTTCTATCAAAAAACACCTTTACGAGACCATAACAGTAACTGCATACGCCCTCGATTTATACGTACTTAAAACATCGGAAATGGGGCCTCGGTGGTCTGTCAACACTGAGGTTGCGGGTTCGAGTCTCACTGCGGGTAGGGTGCACTCGACTACAATTTTAATTGACAAGGATTGCGCAGTTTTCCTACCGCAGGTCGGGGGTTTCCTCCGGGAACTCCGGCTTCCTCCCCCAATAAAAATTGGACGTCATGATATAGCTAAAAAATTGCTAAAAGGCGTTAAACAATATCAAATAAACAAAAAAAATTATAAAAAAACAGACAAAATTTCCTTTGTGAGCATTAAATATAATTCGATAGGCGGATTATACAATGTGCAAAACAGAAATTTTATTTTTAAATAAACATTTACATAAATGAGGCTTTAATTAATTTATTTATTTGCGAAAATACACCCGTACGGGTCAAAACAAATATAAACTGTTACATAATAAACAATACACATGATAATACGACAAAAAAGTTTAAAGAATATCATTACATAATACAAACAAAAATAATAGCAGCGAGTTAAATGCGTGTTTTTAAAATATTATACTAGAGGAACTTTGACCAATGTGGACCCTTTGTTCGTAGTGCCAATGACTGCTTTATAACGTCGCATACGATTGGAATCAGTTCCAATTTCGGATTCAAAATTTGGTGCATATGAATAATTTGATTATTTAAATCAATATTTTTATTTAAATTTAATTTATAGAACATAGTTCTTCTTAATTCTTTGTTAATATTACAACGCAAGAGAAAATGATATTCGTCTTCGACAACTTCACATACAGAACACAATCTATTTTCTCTTGCTATATTTCTATATCTTAATAATTCTACATTAAGATTGTGGTCGCTGACTCTTAGTTGTGTTAAAAGTTGTCTGGTTTTAAAACTTGTTTCTTTCAAAAGATACTTTTCTAAGCCAAATTCAGTCTTTATTTGTTTATATAAAAATAATTTAGAATCATCGGTAAAGCTGGATAGTTTCTGAATTATTTTATTTTTGTAATTATCTTCTTTAATTAGTTTTGCATTTAAAAAAATGTTTATGAAATTTTTTCTCATAATTTCCTATATTAAACTATGTCTTGCGGTGCTGGTAATTTTAATTTCTTATTGGAATATACAAATATAAACGTTGTAAAGGACCGTAAGAATATTTTTCGTTTAATTTTAGATTATAAATTAGTATAATTATATACTCCGATTCTGTTTAGTGAAAATATGGTGGATTAAAATGGTTAATCATCTACTCTGAGGTTGCCAGTTTAAGAAAAGTGTGATCGACTCCAGCTTAATTGACAATCACTACCATCTTTCCTGCCGAATCCACCCCTCCCCTAAAAGGGGGTTATATGAATACCTTTTTGCTATATTCGACTTGTATCCTAATAAACTATTAAACTATAAATAAAAATAAAATATTTATATAATTTATTTTGTGATACCAGCAAATAATAACTGACAACAAAAATATGATATAAACTTGTGATTAATTAGTACAACAGCGCCTAGTATTTCTGACGAGGTTTGCAATAAAATTTTTAACAAAGAAATCAGCTAGGAATGCATAACATTGAATCTGTGCATTCACATAACTTTGCTCATGGTTTGAGAAAGTATATTTAAAAAAAAATGGGATCTCCGACAAATGGAGTAGTCGGACTATTGGGGTGTTATCGGCCTAATGGGGTGTCGGACCAATGTGATGTCGTACCAATGGGGCGTCGGACTAGCGGTGCTGCCCAACGTGTCACGGTTGACGTATGTGATACAAATTTTAATAACAGCGCCTTCTAAAACGTACACATTTCTGTTATCGCATGTTCTTTTCAGCAACTTTTCTTATGCCATTTGACGCTTGGCTACAGATTTTATCATTTCCCATTATTTATCACCATAGACTTAACTTGATTTGTCGTCTGCACTTCTCGGAGGCAATGTGCAAGATATTGCTTAGCGTCATTGTGTGACATTAAGATGTAACAATGTAATTTGGAAGTGAAAGGGGTGGCATTTCTATTAAAATAACTCGCAAGAGAAGTGTATAACAGTCCACATGCATGTTCATTAACATTTAAACTCAAGAGGCTGTTAATGTTTTTTTTGTGTAATTAACCTGGTTCACTGCATATATTTGTAAAGACAATAACAAATCTTTACTTTTAATTGTCTTAGTTTTTTGTAATTTTTCAGAAAGACTACAGAAGTATGAAATACAGACAGTGATAATTGTTAAATAATAATGCTTTGAAGTGTAAAATATACGACCCTATTGCAAAAGGTGACTGTAATGCATACTCTTTCTCAGGTTCGATTAAATGACGTATTTCAACATATGCTCTCAAATTCGTATCTACTACTACTATCACATATTTATATAAATTATCGAAAACACCTTACATTTATTCGTATACACTATCAACAGTTTGTATGGGTACAATAAAAAGTAGAGGGATCGATAAATACTTGGTGATAATATGACCCTGGGTAATTATTGAATTTAGTATAAAAGAATTATTTTGTTTTTTTATCTATCAATGCACGAAGTTCACTGACAAAAATTAACCTTAGCCTACCATATATTTGCATGAATTTATTAATGCTTTAACAAGGAAACATCACAAGGACTAATCTGAAAAGTTAACAAAGATTTGATGCAAATTATGTCTGGGTAATAACATAAACAATAAATCAAGATGGACCATGAAATTGTTTACATAATTCTATTCTTGTTAGTACATAAGTAAGTAAAAAGATTACAACCAGTATTTTTCGTCTTTTAAATACTTTTAATTTCCCAGGTTATTGCAACGTGTGTTTTATTTCAAATATGGTTTATGTTCAACATTTATGTCATTCAACATGTAAGTCATCCTGGCACCCGCTTACCTCCGTGTTAGTCAGACAATTTACGGTTATAATATGTAATTTAAATGGGTTACGCAGTAAGTTTGTTTGTTTGTTTGATGGTGTTTAACGCCACTTTCAGCAATTTTTCAGCTATATCATGGCGTCCAGTTTTGATTGGGGAGGAAGCCGGAGTACCCGGAGAAAACCCCCGACCTGCGGTAGGAAAACTGGCAATCCTTGTCAATTAAGATTGGAGTCGAGTAGACCCTGCCTGCAGAGAGAATCGAACCCTATAATTCATATATCGGAATTTGGTCAGATAAAAGGGGATTCTTCAGCAACATTCAATTTCTACGTGGAAGGAAAATAAAACCGGATTGGAAGTTTAAATTTAAATCGGCAAAAATACGTTCAAGAATGTACTTACCAAGAAATGCTTCTTCAACACTTAGAATCAATTATATGTTGTCCAAAGAGGGAAATCGATCAAATACTGACACACGCAAGAAATACTGTCTAACCCAAAAGCACATTAACAGCAACCAAAAGAAAGTGAACTCTCCCAGATCGTACCGTGTGAAACTGACATCAAAAGAACAGAACAACTAACAACAAAGGGATTTTCACATAGCAATCCCAGCTTAAAAGCAACGTTAAATTGGTATCACTTTTTGATAGAATTTATTTGTTCATCAAAATGCATATTATTCCCCTAAGTGTTGACGGTTTACACATAACATAGTGGTGTAACATAAATCACAGGCTAATACTTCGGATTCCACAATAATAAAACTGGGCGCAGTGTTACGGATCGAAAATTTCTTTAAAGCAACAAACATACAAACCAACATAAACTTTAATCAAAACACAATTCAATATTTATGCAGATGTATGTCATCTTGCATTGCAAAAGACTTTTTAATTCCACATGTTCATAAGTTCAACCTTATTGACATTGCAAAGTTTGCACTTATTTCGTTTTCTTTCACATTGAATGAAAAGTTTATTTGCAAAAAGCAAGAACATGCTATGGCAAACAAATAAATATATATACAATTTGGACAATATAGCAATATAAAATAAACAATCAGTCAGCAGAGAACAATCAATTCGTCATGGGATAATGTTAACTTTCGATGCTGCTTTTAAATAATTGCATAGTCTTAATGTGTGAGATTTGCTTAAAGCCTTCATAATAGTATACAGTTTGTGTTTATTTGGCCAAGTATGATAGTAGTTATGTAAAAAATGTGTTCTTAATAGAAATCTATACGTAGGGCAAACTAAAACGAAGTGATATTCATCCTCCAATACATTCATATTGCAACAAGTGCAAAGTCTGTCGTTTCTTTCTGTATTGTTGTATCGACCTCAACATTTGACTTAAGAGAGCCTCTTCGTAATTTGGTAAGTAAATAAAAATTACAATTAAAATCAAGGTAGCGTTCAATACAGAAATCTAGTTTAAATCTTCTATAAATATGGAGTTTGCTACATTCTAATAATTCTGTATTCCAGCCTTTTATACGAGTTTTGATATACTCTATTGAAATTGTACTTGGGTCTTGAGATATCCATATGTTGTTCAATCCAAGATTGAATAACAAATCTTTAACATTCGATGCCCAGTTGCTTTTGCCATTATTACTGTCATTATATAAAATTTTGTAGGCTTCATACACAATAGGAGGTTTTTTTAGTTACAATTTGTATCCAATATTTCAAAATTTCGTAGAATATATAACGGTAAGTGACCGAGCTCGCCATACAAAAATACAGTTGGCACATTTTTACCTAGTCTCAGAATATATTTACAAAAGCGAACTAGAATACTCTCAACTTCTCTTGCTCGGTGAAAACCCCATATTTCTGACGTATAATTTAGAACAGATCCAACAATACTATCGAATAGATACATCTTTTGTTCAAAGTTCACATACATTTGTTTAAATGAGGATAACAGTGATGACAATGCCCTCGATCCTTGTTGCGAAAGTCTTCTCTGAGTTTGGAGATTTGGAGAAATTTTACATTGTAGTATAATAACATCCCGTGATATACGTATGAGTTGACAATTTCTATTTCTTTACCGTTGTAATAAAACCGCTCTTCCACTTGCTGCCATCCATTTCTGAATACTACAACTTTTGTCTTGTCTGTATTCACTTCGATATTCAATTTATTACAATATAACAATAACTTATCTAAAAGATGTTGTAACATAATCGATGATTTTCCAAATAACACAGTGTCAATAGAATTAAGTATATGAGATACCCATTTAGCGGACGGTATCGTTATTCATGTAAGCAGGAAGGCCACTGACAATATCAATAATAAAAAACAAAAACAGTGTTCGTACCACTTTAAAAAATAACAATTAACTAGGAACTGAGGATGTTTAACCAGGAACGGAATATTTTGAATAATGAACTAGAAATTACAAATGTTGAACTATGAACTACAAATGTTGAACTAGAAACTGAAAAATCGAATGTTGAACTAGGAACTGCGAATGTTGAACGAGGAACTCAAAATTTTGAATATTGAACCAGAAACAACGAATGTTGAACTAGGAACTGCGAATGTTGAACTAGGAACTGAAAAATCGAATGCTGAACAAGGAACTGCGAATGTTGAACGAGGAACTAAAAATTTTGAATATTGAACCAGAAACAACGAATGTTGAACTAGGAACTGCGAATGTTGAACTAGAAACTGAAAAATCGAATGTTGAACTGGGAACTGGGAATGTTGAACGAGGAACTAAAAATTTTGAATATTGAACCAGAAACAACGAATGTTGAACTAGGAACTGCGAATGTTGAGCTAGGAACTGAAAAATCGAATGTTGAACTAGGAACTGCGAATGTTGAACGAGGAACTAAAAATTTTGAATATTGAACCAGAAACAACGAATGTTGAACTAGGAACTGCGAATGTTGAACTAGGAACTGAAAAATCGAATGTTGAACTAGGAACTGCGAATGTTGAACGAGGAACTAAAAATTTTGAATATTGAACCAGAAACAACGAATGTTGAACTAGGAACTGCGAATGTTGAACATGGAACTGAGTGCTAAATGTTGAACTGAGAGAAGAGGTCTTTGGTATTTATTTGAATGTTGAATGTTGAACGTTGAACAAGTAACCAACTTGATTCACGTTGTTTTCATTTATGTTAAATATGACTCCAGGCACTTAACGTAAAGACAATTGAGGAACATTGTTTGTCTGAAAGGGGACATACATTAAAAGATTTAATGTAATAAAAATGTTTTATTGTCGTATCATGATGTATTGTCTAGCATGCCTTAGGTGACACGATATTACTACTATAGAACAAAGGTCATGTCAAAACTAGAAATGGAGTTAAATATGGTCAACTTAGATATAATTTAGTCAATTAAAATAATTATTTACAAATAAAAATGCATAAACATATAATAATTATTCATCTTTGTTAAGTGACGGCATACTTCGTTTCACAGGCTGGAATAAATAAAAGCACCTAATTGTTCGTGACTAAAAAACAGCTACCACATTATACTAGATAGCCCAATGCATTAAAAGAAGACCATTAAAATCTTATCAAAGAGCAGATGAACCTATATAAAAGATATTTACTAGCGCTGGTAGCACATGCATCTATATAAAGGCTTCACCTCGTACAGGTAGCACACAAACCTATATAAAAGGTATGCACTAGTACAGGTAGCACAGGAACCGATATAAAAAGTATCGGTTAGTACATGTGGCACCAGCCTATATAATGAGAAGTCACTAGTACAAGTGGCACCAACCTATATAACATGTAATCACTACTACGGGTAGCACACGAACCCACATCACAAGTTATCAAATAGTACAAAGAGCACACGAACCTAAATAAAAGGAATACACTAGTACAGGTAGCACTCAAACCGATATAAAGAGTATCTACTAGTACAAGTGTCACTACCTAACAGAAGGTAACCCATAGAACAGGAGGCAGTGACTTACATAGAAGGTATCCACTACTATAAGTAGCACACAACCCATTGTAAAAGGTATTCACTGGTGTTGGCAGTACACGAACCTATAAAATAGATATACAATCGTTCAGTTGGCAAGTTTTATTAATAGTGTCTACTAAAACAAGTGACAACCAATTATATAAAGGTGTATACTATTATAGTTTGCACTTACCTATCTAAAAGGGATTTATTAATAGGATAATTAAAGGGTACAACTACTGTTCACGCGGATGATTTTAAAATAGGGATAAACACTGTTGTCAAGGCAGATAATTCAAAATAAAACAATATTTGGTATATATGATGAGGATAACGACTGTTGACAAAGGAGACAATTTAGAGCGCAGTGATATTGGCTGTTGACAAAGGAGATAATTTAGAGCGCAGTGATAATGGCTGTTGACAAAGGAGATAATTTAGAGCGCAGTGATAATAACTGTTGACAAAGGAGATAATTTAGTGTTGTGATAACGGCTGTTGACAAAGGAGATTATTTAATGTGGTGATAACGGCTGTTGGCAAAGGAGATAATTTAGTGTGGTAATAACGGCTGTTGTCAAAGGAGATAATTTAGTGTGGTGATAACGGCTGTTGACAAAGGAGATAATTTAGTGTGGTGATAACGGCTGTTGACAAAGGAGATAATTTAGTGTGGTGGTAACGGCTGTTGACAAAGGAGATAATTTAGTGTGGTGATAACGGCTGTTGACAAAGGAAATAATTTAGTGTGGTGATAACGGCTGTTGACAAAGGAGATAATTTAAAATGCGGTTATTAAGGGTGTCAGTTACGGAGATAATTTAGAGTGCAATGATCATGGCTTTTGCCAAAGGAGATAATTTTTGTGCTGTGATCATGGCGGTTGACAAAAGGGATAATTTAGAGTGCTGTGATAGTGGCTGTTGACAGAGAAGATAATTTGGAGTGCGATGATAATGGCTGTTGCCAAAGGAGATAATTTAAAGTAGGGTGATCATGGCTGTTGACAAAAGAGATAATTTAGAGTGCTGTGATGGTGGATGTTGACAGAGAAGATAATTTGGAGTGCGGTGATAATGGTTGTTGACAAAGGAGATAATTTAAATTCGGGAGAACCACTGTTTTCAAATGTCATACAATTTAAAATTGGATATGGCTATTGATGGCAATGGTGTTTGAAACAGTGTTAAAATTAAAAAAAAGATTAATTGACAAAGTTATACAAACATCCGTTACAATATAATGTTATGTAAAGCAGTTTTCTGTTTTTGGGTTGAGAATGTTGTTTAGTTCTCCAAAGTAATTCAATTTGAAGTCGTTACTAGTCCATCTTATTCCAGATGTATCAATTTAAAAAAATCACAAATCATTATTCCACTTAAAATCTATATTGTGCATTTAAATCTGTAAAGGATCATTGCCGTAGGATTGTAAGAGACATTTAAATAGTTTGGGTTAAATTGTATAGCACTATTACTTCTTTTATGGCAATGATCATTATACTGTGCAAGAAAGTTTTATTATATTCATTATTCAATAATATTATTCATTTTATCCATGTTTTACATTATTCTGGCCGAAATTTTGTTTTTAATTATTTTGTCAGTCAAATGGAAACGCTGCAGAATTTGTGTACCAAAGGTTTTTTATTTGCTTCTTAATTTTTTACTTATTGGATAAAGTTTTTGTTTAACTTTATTATTGATGTGTAAAAATCCAAATCTAAAAAACCTTTCGCATTAATGCTTGTTCAGTATCAGTGTCATGCATCAAATGGGGGCCTCGGTGGCCGAGTGGTCAAGGTAGTTCGTCTACTATTGATCACGTGGTCTGTCAACACTGAGGTTGCGGGTTCGATTCTCACTGCAGGCAGGGTGTACTCGACTCCAATCTTAATTGACAAGGATTGCCAGTTTTCCTACCGCAGGTCGGGGGTTCTCTCCGGGTACTCCGGCTTCCTCCCCCAGTAAAAACTGGACGCCATGATATAGCTGAAAAATTGCTGAAAGTGGCGTTAAAACACCATTCAAACAAACAAACAATCATGCATCAAATAAAACATACGCAAGGTAAATTAAATTAATTATTTTTAATACATGTATCAAAGATGTGTTTAAGCTGTCCTTCAACATGTGAGACATATTATATTTTATATTATTCCGTCTCGGTATGCAGCGTGTTTACAAACACAATTGGTATTTTGGTATTTAAATCACGCTTCAATAAGTCAAAATTAACACATGTGTCCAGTTTACCTGTATAACTTGCTTGGTCGGTCAATTGCAGTAGATATATCGAGCAGACCGGGTGAGTGTTACTGCTCACCTTTTGTTCGTGTGCAATTCAGATAAAGTAGAATGGATGGCGGCACTAGTCTTCTGAGGTCAGTGCAGGCTTATTTTGTTATTTGCTTAATACAAGTTTGCTTAAGCTGCTATTCTGCAGCAAAGTTGAAATTTGTTTCAAAGCTGTGCTGTGTTTTAAGATAAGTACAAATAAGTGTAAATTATGTAAATTGTACAATTGAACTCCATAAATACGCTTCGTTTCAATGAGTTTATAGCGAACAATGTTTTATTGGTCTTTTACATACTTTCTTGCATAGTCTCAATTACTACTTACTACAGTACGGTCATAGTGTTGCGTGGTATCGCACGAGATATTCAGCGGAAATAATCAATGTGTATGTAGATAGAAGTTTAATAATATTTTGTGCACGATTTATGGCGCAACTGACAAACGTGTGTAGCAAATTCATTGTAGTAAAGTTCGAGATGTACAATAATATTGTTTCAATGTGTTACTTTAATATTAGTGTTGAGTAATAATATCATAAATAGGTTCCAGGGAACCAGTAACTTGCCGTAAATACAGTAATATTGGATAAAGTAATACAAAAACATTGTGTACAGTATATATATAGTAACGTGGTGTAAAGCCAATGCAGTTACAGTATCGTGTTAATACATTGACAATATGGTTTCATTATCACGATTTAGGTATTTAGTATATAACTCAGACCGGAAGTGGAATTACTGCGTGGTATGAAACACACAATATAAATCGTTATATGTTTTAAAATGCAGGTGATTCTCCCATGATTGACAAAGATATGCATGATAAGAGATGTTACAACCTATATTAAAAGTATATAAAAAATGTTATAGACGTACATTGTAAATAAAACACTACATCAATAACATGAAAGTATTCATGACAAAACTTAATTTGTCATCATTTATACAATATCAAAAAATTAATTTACAGCGATTAACGAATGCCCTGCTGATTGCTGGTAAAAGTAACATGGAAAAAACGAAATTGTGTATAAGTGTTTTTTTTCGCGGTGCTATAATTTTCGCTATATTCGCGGTAAAAGTTGAAACGCGAAAATAAAAACGCGCGAAATATTAGGACAAATGATAGAGTTATTCATTGTTATTACGGACTGCGAATATTTCATTACGACAAAATAAACTCACACAGTGTTTTGGCAAAAAACGCTAAATTTTCCCCACGCCAAAAGAACCACTTATACGGTATGTTTCGTGTAGGTATAAAAAGTGGATATTTAAGTAATCTATTCGCGTATATATCGACATTATATGCTGTGTCCAGATTCATGTTTCTAGATATGTATCGTTTAATTAAAATTATAAACCCATTGGATTAATAAACAATATTTAGTATTGATTGGGACATTATCAGTATAAATGACATAATTTAATATCAATTCCGCTTCAATTAAATCTGATGCCACATACCCATCAAACCGATATAAGACTCTACAAAGTAAAATTGTATCACCCAATTTCTTATCAGTTTTCTTCACATCTTGGATACGTAATTATGAAGTTTATCTATTATGCTTTGAATGTCGTTCAAGGACATAGTCGGTTTATCTGGATTAAAACTTCAATTGAACATTACTTCCCTGTTATTTTATATGTGTTTATTTCTCCACTTGACTACAACCGTCATTTGAACAATTACACTTGTAATCTGTAAAAAAACCTTGTATACTCCATAGACTACATAGAACCGTCCAAGTATCCAGGGTAATCAAGGAAGGATAAACTGTAATTGAGATGTAAATCTTCAATCAGTCAGTTGCACGGTTCAGTAGAATGTATGTCCTTTAAGAAGATATTTTCTGAATCCGTTTTTGGGGCCGTGAATGACGCATGTTTGTTATTGGGTTCGGCTTATTCATTTTCTATCTTTTGTGGTTTTGATTTTTGTGTTGAATTGTAAATATTTGTCTGTATCTGGATTTGTAATTTTCGCTTGACTCTCGACTCTTGTTGTTCGGTAGGTTTCCTTGCTATTTTTCTTAAGGTAGGTAGTCATCTACTATTAATCATCGACGTGTCAACACTGATGTTGCGTGTGCTAGGTTGGCATGCGGCAGGGTAATCTTGACCACAAATCAAATTGAAAAGGATTCTGTTCCTTGCCAAAGCAGGAAAAACTGGACGCTTGGTATAGCTAAAAGTGGCATAAACTTTATTGAACCATAAACAAATCGTAAGGTATTAATGTGTGCAGATATATTTTGGTCGTCACATATGATATTCGCAACGCCCCCACAAAACATGTAGGTTTCATTTGTGTTTTATTTGATATAATGTTGGTCTTAAATTATCCTCCTAGACTTAATTCTAAACATGACAGGGTTAAATTCGGGATTCGCACTAATAGGGGAAACAAATAACAGCGGGGAGTCAGGGAGCCCCTTAAGGCCCAGCGAGGATAGAGATCGGTTGTTATAGAAACATTCATCTCCCTCTAACACACACATATTAATTAGGTTAATTGTTTTGTTTTATTTGATAGTTTTTCAACTTGTTAATTTAATATTCCACAACTAGAGCCTCTTTATTATAGTATTTTTCCAATGGTAGGAATTCCTACAACGCACCCATAATCAATGTGTATAACCTGTGGCCAAGATTTTATATATCCTTTGCTGCTTTAACGGCAAGAAAAGCAGGAGAAATAATATTATGATGTATTAAACTAATGTCACATAAAGGGATATTTTTAACCGAATGCGCATGCAGTCAGCAATACTATGTGTAGCGCTTTGGATATTTGAGTGGATTTTAAAGTTAATCCGAATATGCAGAAGTAACATTTTGATCTGCTCACGCTTTGGTCGCACCAATCAAATATATTTTATCATAAATTGTCTCGTCATGTCGAGAAATGTTTTATTTCTTTCAAAGATGAATTGTCTGCAGGGTAGCGCAATCTCTGGCAAAGTGCATTATACAGACGCTAATACTCAACTCTAAATAAGAGTCCATAGTGACACCAACTGAACCATCACAGGTACTTCGAGACTATGTAAATAAAATTAAATGCCTTACTTCCACAATTTGCAGTTATGCTATATCATGGATATCTTATATTAAATATCAAAAACTTCCTGTTACACTTGATAAACCATATCTTATCAGAACTGAACTAAATAAATACAAGCATAATAAAATGCTAAACATAGCTGTCTTGTTTAACTTTTAACATCTTTCTTATAACTGAAATTATTTCTTGATTGCCAACAATGGAGAACATCACTGCGGAGTTTTTAACTCTCGATGAAATAAATAAGAAGGCAATACGACAACTGACGGCACCTATGGTATATCTGTGTATTTTGATGATAGTTGGAATACCCGGGAATTTAATAGTTCTCATCATATATCGACAATCATATCTGAAATCTGTGTATAAGACAATTATTTGGAAATTAGCCCTCATAGATTTTGTGTTCTGTACGTTAACCATTCCGTTCAATATCGGGAGACTAATCCGTTATTACACCTTTACAGAGCTATGTGTATGCAAGCTATTTACGTCAATTATTGTTTTCTTTATTTTATCCTCCTCGCACCTGTTGGTGACTTTGGCCATTCATCGGTTCCGTCAGGTTTGCTTACCTTTAAAGAAACAGATAACACCAATTAATGTTAGATATTGGATATGGGGAGGATTCTTCCTTGCAGTTCTTTTGGACATTCCTCAAGCCATTCTTCAGCCAATTGATAATGAACAATTCCCCAACAATATAACTGGACATGTGTGTGCAGTATCATTTGACAGTTCTATTTACGCAGAAATATACAATGGATTTTTGACTTGTTTGTTTGTTTCCTATGATGTCTTTTTGTGTGTATTGTATGTTCTGATTGGCAAAAAATTGTATCTTCAGCGGAAAATGAATGACAGTACAATTCATTTTGCGTCGCATAGGACTGACATTTCCAGCAAAGTAACAAAAATTGCTGTTACGGTAAGTGCAGTTTTTGCAGTGAGCTATGTCCCGTTGTTCGTTCTCAAGGTAATTTCCAGCACTATAAATCAGAAGGAACTTACTTTTACGGAGTTTGCTTTACTTAAAATCTTGAAAGGTCGTATGTGTTCAATCATGTTGCCAATCCTTTCATTTATGCTTTTTATGACAACCGCTTTCGTGACAAGTCAAAAGCATTGTTTATGTCATGTTGTAATTTATTGCGTAGAACGACCAATGATGAAACTGTGACAAAACGTTCAGAAAACTCAAATTCTTTGGACCTTAAGGAACGACATATTGGTAGTTTGACAAAGACATCTGAGGATACGGCTATGACTTAAACAACGTTAGAATGTATAGACAAGAGGTTGTGCAATACTGCTTATTTCTGATAGAATAAATATGTGGGAATTGAGAAATGATTTTATATATATCAGTATAAACAAACAGAAGATTTTACGTATTATATTGATTATTTTATTGTTTATTAGCACATTTTACAAACGTGTATCTTAATACTATTTCAAGTTTATCACCGTACTATATCTAAAAATGTTGCTATAAATTGTATATAATGTTTGGCAATTGTATGATGCTGATCAACATTGTTATGGAACTTGTAAGGCATACACTTGATCAATATCTAGTAAATTATTCGTAATCTCTTATTACATTTGACTGTTTGTGTTGGTTAATCCCTTAGAAGGATGTAGTTGATACCGTAGCAAAACGGTGATAAAACGCAATCATAGTTGATAGTAACCAGAATTAGTGAAATGATCTGTGAGCAGTAAAATTAGCTTCAAAGACCCAATGTCTCTCAACTACGCAACACGTTTTTGCTGTTGTTCCATATTTCATGTCATTTAACGACGATGAACTGAATCTTTCCTATTTTTACTTGATATGACAACAGCATAATTAGCTGTACAAGCAACGACATGTAACAGTCATAAAATGATTTGATGCACAAAACGTTTTTCCCAAACATGTATTTTAACATTTGCCATAAATGAACTACTGTATAATTAGTGTAACTTAGTACAATAAAAGTGGTTTATATCAGATGTATATGCTGTAAAATTGTAAAGATCTTTTATAACCCATTCAATATTGTTTGTGAAAACCTGTCAAACTCTATTGTACACTCCACATTGTTATCACTTAAATCCAACTAAAAGTATTTTAAACAATAACTTATCCATTATTTTTTCCATACACGACTTGCAATGCTTCGCATCTAGTATTTTGTTTTGTTTTTGATGGCGATAAATCCTACTTTGCAAAATTGTTCTTCGATTATAATATCAAGTATACTGAAGATGATGTTATCAAAATATCATATAACGTATCCTTTGTATATGAAGTTCGTATTTATCAACATATTTCTTAACAGACATGTTTTTAAATTTTATCATATTCTAGCCAACGGGGCTTCATTTTCCAAATGGTTATGGTAGTTAATTTGCCAGTGATCAAGTAATCGTCAATACTGAGGTTGCGGGTTCAAGTCCTATTGCTGGCAGGGTGTATTTGACTCCAATGTTAATTTATCAAAAAAACAGTTTTCGTACGGAAGGTTGGGGGTTTTTCCGGGCACTACCATGATATAGTTAAAAATTTGCGGAAAGAGGCGTTAAAAAAATGAATCTACTCGCCGACTTCTTTCTTTACTGATTCGTGGTAAATTTTATTGACCATAAAGAAAACTAAAATCTCGCGTAGCCGTTTTCTTTTAACTTTCTCCAAATATGTGTTTCATTTAGTTGAACATTATTCAATTTTTCGCATCGCATCTATTCAAAATAGCTTGAGATTAAAGAAAAAATTTAACTGCTAATGTAATGTAGTTATATTCCTACAAGAATATACAATTGTTGCCTCTATACATGATAAACATTTAAATTGTTCATCCGAAGTGAGTAGGACGGCGTATCAAGGTCAACAATTTGAATATTCAGCTTGTAAGGAGGCAACAATTGTTTATTATGCCGAAACTACAAAGAATATTGTTACATTTAAATATAAGATTGATGTTTTTGTATCATTGTATTTGAAACTTAAAATATTAATAGTGTTACAATAAAAAATGTGCTAAAAGGAAACAAGTCTTTTGCAAAACAGCCTAGTTGGACATATTAATACACTGTTTGTGATACATAGGGTCAACAAACCTCTGATGCTTTGCGAAGGATTAATGTTGTTTTGTCAGATTTTCCAACAGTTGTTTCATTTACTCTGATTTGCTTCTAATTTTGTAATTCAATCAAATTTGAGCCCGCAGCCCTTATCAAGTTTTCAAATTATGTACCATTCATAAACGTCTCTCTTAATCTATATTAAGGTTATCTTCTCAACCAATATTTCCAAGGGTATCCTTCCCAAGTGGTTGATCCATATACCATCATCAATAAGAGCTGTTGTAAGAGCAGTACTCATAATGAGGTTTTTAAAAGGTTTTTGTCAGCAGTTCTTTAGGGATGACTTAGACATATAGCCAGAAACTGCCATTATGTCTCGTGCCTCAAA
Source organism: Limnoperna fortunei (assembly GCA_944474755.1). Lineage (NCBI taxonomy): Eukaryota > Metazoa > Mollusca > Bivalvia > Mytilida > Modiolidae > Limnoperna > Limnoperna fortunei. Next base: position 44,893,261 of record OX104119.1, read on the forward strand.
TTCGCTATAGTCAAACACTGATATGTTATTTGCACGAAAAGAATGATTTATCTAGCTCCAATTTAATGACTGTTGGCATATTTGTGGTTGATCCAAATACCATGTAGGACTCTCTTGTTTAAAAGAATCTAAAACCTCTGCAAGAGATCTTTACGCATTGGATTAAGTTTGTTGAGATATTTCCTGATAGAGGCTACTGGACATAGTGGATGACCTGTAATATATATTGTAATTTTATTAATTTTTTGTTTGTCTATTGTGCCAGTTTTGTTTTATTTAAATAAACCAGTAAATGCTAGTTCTGGCTTACAGATTACGACCAGGTTGCTTTAAACAGGTGCTTGCTGCAAACGGATTTCACCTAACCAATCTGCCAAGGTTCCTATCTTCACGTCGGGTTGTCACAGATGGTCAACCAGATCTGGAACCGTCTTTATCATCTTGCGTGGCAGCGTGTTTTCTGACCGAACGGCTAATGACTGTAAAATGATAGCCAAGCTGACGTCATATTGCCTTGTAAGTCATAGCAGTGTAATGCATGTTGATGATTTGCCATCTCTGTGCTTCTGATATACGTCTCCTTGCCACGCTTACTTTAAATGATGTATCAATTAGAAATTCAGGATTTAAATACCAATATGTTGCACGAACAAATAGTGCACTTTGGACGTGATAAAAGGAGCACTTGATTAAAATTTCACACCTGAACGCTCACATCTTATCAGTGCAAAATGTCTTAAAGCTGCAGGATTGAGGTCAAGGAGTGTCATTAAACGCCCAATGCTTGATGATCGCAATCGCAGGGACAAGTTGGCCTGGTGCAGAGCAAGACAAAATTAGAACCTGTGGACGAATACACTAGTCTGATGAGAGCCAATTTTACTCCATGTAACTGATGAGCGAAACCGTGTTTGGAGGCATCAAAACACAGCTTACAATAAACAATGTTCCAACAATGCCTTTTGGTGGGGCTCTGTTATGGTGTGGGGCTGTATCTCGCATGATTGCAAACTGGATCTGGTAACAATCAATGGCGATCCTAATGGAGATAAGTACATCAGGGATGTGCTAACACCTATAGTTATGCCTCCTTTTGAAACCCACCCATTAGAGTCAAGACGTGTTTTCATGGATGACAACGCTAGACCTCATCTTTCTAGGACAGTAAGGGCATATCGAATAGAGAACGAAGCTGTGAACACTTTTCTGTAGCCTGCAAGAAGTCCAGATCTCAACCCAATAGAGCATCTATGGGATCAATTGGAAAGGCGATTACAAGCTCTGGAACCTCAAAAATAAAAAAAATACTCTTTGAATTCGCAGTTACTGATAATTTATAAGGAAAATATCGGCTTTGACGCACTTAAAGTCTGCTTAGTTTTACAACACTATGATTGTGAGTTTGAATCTGCCCTCCTTCAAGGTCCTTAAAAATAAAACAGAAAAATCGATGACAGTTGCGTAACACCCCATTTAAAGGGAAAGAAATATTCCGGTCGTTTTACCATTGGTTATGTTCTACAGTATATTTAGTGGAGTTACTGGACGATTATGATTCGTCATATTTTTCTTTATTAGGGATTATGCTACCCTTATAAAATGACATTTATAATTATATTTCTTCAGGTATGGATAAAATTATAATAGATTAGAGTCTTTACGAAATAAAGCTTAAATATTAAAATACCGAAATTCAGTAAGTTATGCATACGTCTTGTTATATGATCAATATTCTATAGGTGATGTCTTTTTGTTGAGCAATATATCTTAGATGACCTGTAGGATGGCATTTATGCCAAATGAGTGTAAGGACACAACAACGATTTAAATTCATCTTCGTATCAGTGATCACTTCAACTCTAACTTATATGACACAAAGTCTGCAATTTAAATGTGGGTTAGATTAGCCTGACAAGTGTATGGCTATGGTTACATTAGCCTGACAAGTGTATGGCTATGGTTACATTAGCCTGACAAATGTATGGCTATGGTTACATTAGCCTGAGAAGTATACGGCTATGGTTACATTAGTCTGACAAGAGTATGGATAAGGTAACATTAGCCTGACAAGCGTATGGCTATGGTTACATTAGTCTGACAAGTGTATGGCTATGGTTACACTAGCCTGACAAGTGTATGCCTAAGGTTACATTATCCTGACAAATGTATGGCTATGGTTACATTAGCCTGACAAGCGTATGACTAAGGTTACATTAGCCTGACAAGTGTATGGCTATGGTTACATTAACCTGACAAGTGTATGGCTATGGTTACATTAGCCTGACAAGTGTATGGCTATGGTTACATTAGCCTGACAAGAGTATGGCTAATATTACATCAGCCTGACAAGTGTATGGCTATGGTTACATTAGCCTGACAAGTGTATGGCTATGGTTACATTAGCCTGACAAGCGTATGGCTAAGGTTACATTGGCCTGACAAATGTATGGCTATGGTTATATTAGCCTGACAAGCGTATGACTAAGGTTACATTAGCCTGACAAGTGTATGGTTATGGTTACATTAACCTGACAAGTGTATGGCTATGGTTACATTAGCCTGACAAGTGTATGGCTATGGTTACATTAGCCTGACAAGAGTATGGCTAAGGTTACATTAGCCTGACAAGTGTATGGCTATGGTTACATTAGCCTGACAAGCGTATGGCTATGGTTACATTAGCCTGACAAGTGTATAGCAATGGTTACATTAGCCTGACAAGCGTATGACTAAGGTTACATTAGCCTGACAAATGTATGGCTATGGTTACATTAGCCTGACAAGTGTATGGCTATGGTTACATTAGCCTGACAATCGTATGGCTTAGCTAAGCGTATTGCTTAGGGAATTTAATAAGCTGTCAGTGGCATATAGATTTGGTTCCATTTATTTCAGTATGCACAAAATCTGTTTCCACATGATTACTTTCTTGATCAGTCATTTGAAATTTTGATATATTTTTGGGGGACCTCAAACAGAATTTGAATTTCGTTTATTCTGGAGTTGCTGCGACTTTATGCTGAAAAATTTCCTGTATTGCAATTTTGCGGATGTTTTAGTGAATCATTATCTAATTATTCAGGTTACTATGATGGAGGCATACATCCAGAAATTTTTTCTTGTACTTGCTTGCATTACTAAGTACTTACAGATGTACAGACATACCTGGTGAGTATCTATGGCAACCAGGTATTCTGACACAGGTAGTCACTTTCAGTTCCAAAGTATTATTACATGTATCCGGAAAAAAAATAAGGACAGAAGATGTCTCCAAAATTTGAGACTTATTAATTGACTAAGCGCACCGTGGGAGATGATTGTTTCTTGCTGAATATGGATATATGCGGATATGACACCAACGGTCATCTATGCACAAGAATAAATGACAAACAAGACGATTTTATTTTCAAAATTATACAATTTGTTCACTGATGCATAAATATACCATCTTCCACTGCATACGGTGCCTATATTTCTCAATTGATCAAAAATGCAAGAGCTTACAGCTTACGACTTTAATAAGTTTTACCATAGATTCCATTTCCTTTTTGCAAAATATTCTTGTTTAAAAATATGATTGCAGATATTTTCCCCATTTTTTTTTAATTCAGTACATCCATTTTCTACAGTAATGGAAGCTGTTGATATTACCTTTTGCTTCAGTAAACTGATGGCACTATAAGCTTCCTTTGCAATACTGGAAATATGTTGGTTCCACTGCATTTTTGATGTTTTTGAAACACCTAAATACTTTGCAGTTATAACATGTTCTAATTTAAAAACTGAACCATGAGGAACACTAGACTCCACCAGCATTGAACACTTTATACTGCAAAATACTGACTTCTGTTATAGAGGAGGCTCTCTATTCTTCTTTTGATTTTGCGTGTTTTCCGTAGTGACCCAGTTTGTGGATAAGTTAGCTATGGCAGACTTTTGGGATTTCTGGTTACATCATCAACAAACTCAACAAGCTGTTAGTTCAATTCCGAAATCCATGTTGAAATAGGTGAAAGATACTTTGGTTACCAGCATGGCATACTATGTTACTAATAATGTCAGTTCTCTGTCAGTTTTTGTTATCTTTACAACAAACATTGAAATGAAGGTGCATTTTTCGAGGTTGGTGGGGGGGGGGGGGGGGGGGGAAGAGTGTTTTAGCACACTTTGGAAATTGATTGACGATATGGATGAGCACTTACACGTTTTGAATCTCAATTAAATGAATGAGTTAATTTATTGGTTAAATTAAAATTCACTTGAACAGTATCAACAAAATATGTACAAAGTAATTCAGAGAATATGGCTCCCATTTCATTGTGTTTTATTAAATGAAATACTTAAACAATGACCTACGTTAACGTGCTATACAGATCTATATCTGAATAAATACTTTTTGAGAAAAAGAATGATAGTAGCAAATACGTATATATTTTGACAACCGAGTAATAAAAGAATGACCTAATATAAACACTTTTTGGGCAATTTTAAAATGGTGACAAATAGGGTCACGATGACATGTAATATTTACCTGTCAACGAAACAAGTCGTTCCTTAATGATGTAATTCAGTTCTTGAGTTAGTTCACAATACTTTATGCATCTTCAATGTTGCTTTCTGTAACATCAAATAACTTTTCATTTTCTCCAAACCACTGACAAAACAAAGCGTAACCTGATCTAAATGGTTATGGAATCTGTAAAATGTGGAATGTGAATACGTAAAACAAATACACAATTGGCATAATGTAAACATTGGATAACAATAGAAATAAGCGCGAGGATCATAAATTAATTTATGTACATAAATACACTTAAAATTTTATGATCAGAGAGCTACAATATTGTAGCTACATGTAATATGGAGTATGTAAAAGGTCAATTGGTGAAAAACCAGGAAATGTTATCCTCTTAAGGATTAAAAGCGATTAAATGAAATGATAAAAATTAAACAATTTTATCAGTTTATTACTAAATTCCGTATTCGGGATAAAAACACTATCGCTCTAAACGTAGGTATATGTTAAATGTACAAAATGTTATAAGTTAAATCATAAATTCCGAATCCAAGACAAACATACTGTCTATCTAAAAGTAGGACACAATAACTAAAGTTTTGTTTAGAGATTTACATAATCTTAAAGTAACAGTCTAGCATGAACACAACTCTCATAAACATTTTGAAAGGAACAAACTCTCGTATTAGGTTTAATAAGTAAATGTGTTATCTACTACTTAATATTATTATTAAACAGTTATTAAATTCAGTCTAGCAAACACACGAGTAAAGTCATGCTTAAAAAAACAAAGGGAAATATGAATCAGCTGTTTATTAATTTAAGAACAATTAGAATATAAACAATGGAAAACACCTAGCAGTTTATATAATTACGTTAAAAAAAGTCAAACTCGATTAACAGCAGAAAATATATTTAAGGATTGTTTTCAATTGCTGGTTAGATTATTGGATATAGACGACTTTGGGTCGGTTTACGCTAATAAACCGCGAAGCGGTTTATGTACAGCGTAAACCCAATAATCTAACCAGCAATTGAAAACAATTCTTATATTATAAATTCAATGTTATGAAAAAAAAATAATAAAAACAGTATTTAACCAGTAGTCAAATAATATTTCAATTAACAATTATTACTATCGTCACTTGTAGTTTGCGGAAGAATTCATGTTTAGTCAAAGTCGTCAATACATATTATTATGACGTCAAAAATCAGTCACGTGCTGAAATACCAAGCTAGTTTATACGATATGGACAATGTTGCTCAGCTGTTGAGTATTTAAAGGAAATTAAAATGTTTATACAATATAGTTTATATAAATACTGTAAAAGCCAAATATGAATTTGTTCATGTTTATTCAAATACCATGCTTATATTATGAACAGTAATTGCACTAAATACAATGAATTGTACACATACATAAATTTCAAATTCTTAAAGTTTTTTTAGGTCAAAGGCCACTGATTTGTCAAACTGCATTAAAAGTAAACTAGTATGTCAATACACAAATTTCACATTTAATTCTTATTAATACAATTACTTACACGTGTTTGGAGATGCAAAGATAGAATTATAATACAGATATAGACATAAATTCCATTGAATTGAAACAGCTTTGAGAGTCTTCTCATTTTCCAGTAAATTCTTGATTCATGTATCATTCGGAGATCGTATACTAAAAACACAATTTCAAGAATAACTAAAGAAAACCATGCAGTAATACTTCAAAAATCAGTAAATATACTCACACATATGTGACTTACTAAAGCCAAGCTAGACCCCATCGAACTGTATTGTGAATGATTTCTGTGTATCAAGTAGGAACTGGTTCTCGTATGTACGGCGCTGTTTGTTGCACTCTAGTGCAGAATCCAGATGACCTAATTTTTTAAGTTAATATTTTCGGCGATTGAATATCTGAAAATATAGCTGCTACATATTTTACAGATCCATATATTTACATAATTTAAAAACAACTGATATAAGTTTTATATAAGCAAATTGGTTACAGGTATATCATCGGTTTTTCTATTTAATGCTGGAGCTTATCATTCTAATGTTCCAAGAGAGATTGAACGTTATCAAAAAAGTTTATTGACATTGCAACCGTTATTAAAAGAAAATAAATTACTCTCATTACAATAAATGACACTATTGGCAATAAGGACGGACATTACAATTACAATGATTGTCGACCATTAATTTTAGACTGACCGCCCATTACTTTTAGACTGATTGACAATAAATACACCCATTACTATAACATAAATTATATATTAGTACTTTTAGTAGATGAAATTTCCTGCTTTCTTCGCCACTTGACTTTTATCTGTAATATTTCCTTCCATATACTTTTTTTCAACTTTATTACAAATTAAAAAAATATTCATTGATAAGTAAGTCAAAACGCATAAATTCAAAGACACAAAACAACAAGTGATTGAACAAAAGCAAGTAAAGAAGAACATTTTTAATTAGCACAATTATGTATCCTGTTATAACTGTTTACTTAATAATTGTAAAGCTCATTTTAACATTTTTTGTCCAATATCAAATACCAAACCATGACTTACGACAGACAAAAGGTATATGTTAACACATTCCAACTCATAACATATGTGATGATGTCAACATTGCCTTTCTGCCACTCTGCGCATTATCTTTAGCATGTTTTCATGCACCGCATTAAATTCTGTTCTGCTTTGGTTATATTATTGGTCCGTTAATATTTATGGTTATTAGTCCTGTTAGTGTCAGTGTTCGAAAACCAATTATAAAAGTTATCTAGCTTTTCTATCTAAACAAACTTTTATTACACTGCAGTTAATAATTTCTATTTAAAAAATCGGCGTTACTTAAATAGATCAGCTTTCGGTCAAAAGCATCCGGTCATGTATGCTTCATGTTCCATGATTAATAAGTAAGAAAGAACTTCTGTAAAATGTAAAGACATACAATTGTTGTTCAAAATAATAATTGATATATTGTATCTAACGTATCCATAATCCATTTTGTATTTTTGACTTAATTATTAATAAAAAATATAATAAAAAAAAAATAATAAAATTGCATAACTTTATCGTCATTTGCTAATCTAAATATAATTTAATATAAACTAGTAAATACCAAAACGAGAATACAAGTTTGCGGTTGTTATATTACTACCGTAATTATTTTAAACTTTACTACAAATCGGGCATTATATCTAATGTTTTCCTCCAGGTCGAACGCTTACATCAAAAGAGAGTTTGCAGCAACTTATACCCGTCAAATTTCCGTGTTTTCCTTGCTTGTTAACGGTAAGATTTAGTATTTACCATGTAAGTCTGAGGTAAAGTCAAGTGTTCATCTTGTCGGTTTGAGGAAATACCCAGTGTTCATCTTGTCTGTACCCGATTGGGGAAAATGTCCGTCTATTCTAAAGTGAGATCAAATTGAGACCTGTCCGATTTAGGTGTGGTCAAGTTTGTACCTTGTACAAATGAGGTAGGGACCTGTGTCTTCATTGTCTATATGAGGTAAAGATAAGCGTTTAACCTGTATGTCTCATGTCAGGCCCAGAGCTTACCCTGTCAGCCCGAGGCATTGGGATATTCTTTTCATCAAGATCAAGTGTGTTACCTCTCCGTCTAGGGTAATATCATGTGTTTGCCTAATCTGTATGAGGTAAGGTCCACTTTTGTCTTGTCCGTCTCACGTAACGTTCAGTGATAATATTGTCCGCCGGTGGTAAGGTCCGGTTTTTGTAAGGTCCTTCTGAGGCACGGTCCGATGTTTACCTTGTCCGCCTGAGCTAAAATCAAGTCTCTAGTGTTTACCTTCCCCAGCTGAGCTAAGGTCCAGTGCTAACCATGTCAGTATTTAGGGAAGGTGTTGTGTTTACTTTATCCACCTGAAACACAATCCAGTGTTTTTTTGTCTATCTCTATGTACAGGTATGTGTTTATCATGTTCGTCTACGGTAAGATCTGCCGAGGGGTAGGTAGTTCGTCTACTATTGATCACGTGATATGTCAACATTGAGATTGCGCGTGCGAGTCTCAGTGTGGGCATGGCGTATTCGACTGCAATCTTAATTCACGCGGATCTCTAGTTTTCCTTCCTATGGTCAGGGTTTGATTTATGGGTACTCTGGCTTCTTCCCGAAAAAAAAGCTTGACGTCATAACAGAGCTGCGAAATTGTTGAAAGTGCCGTTAAACATATTTCAAACAAACAAAGAATACGGTAAGATCCATTGTTTAACTGTATTTACCTGAGGTAGGGCATAGTTTTCACCTGTTTGTCCGATGTATGGTCCAGCATTTTTCTTGTCAGCCTGGTGTTAACTCTAGTGTTTTCCCTCTTTGCCTACCGTAAAGTGAGGTGTTTACTAGCCTTCTCCTGGTAAGGTCTAGTGTTTAGTCTGTCCGCCTTTAATAAGACCTAATGGTTACTGCTAACCTTGCCCATCCGATACATGAAACAGTGTTTATTGCATCGCCTAAAGGTAAATGCAGTGTTGTTCTTGCCTGCGTACTGTAGGGCCATCCTTTGGTTTGTCCACTTGCGGCAAAGTGCAGTGTTAAAGCTGTTAGGATAAGCTAGCCTGAAGTTTTCTTGTTCGCCTCCGGTAACGTCCAGTGTGTACCTTATCTGCCTTAAGTTAGGCTGGGATAATGTCCAGTATTTACCATATGCGCCGCAGTTGATGTAAAGTGTTTATTTTGTGTGGGGTAAGGTCACGCGTTTGTCTTTTACTCCAGAAGTCCAATGTACAATGCTTGCATAAGCCGAGGTAACGGTTACCATGTCTGCCTTAGATATGTTCCAGTGTTCAACATGATCCCCGGAGGAATGGTTTAATATTTACCTGATATGCATGAGGAATTTTTGCAGATGTCACGCAGTCTACTTTAATTTTACAGAGAAAACCAGAGAGGCTTGTGAAACATCCAATATTTGACAGAAAATGTAAAACAACCTCTTTCATATTTGTTTGTTTGAATATATAGAAACTTGTATAAGTACAATTTAGGAAATTATAGAGATCGTGCTATTTTATGTCGCTGGTGCAAGTGAGTTTTTACCATCACTGAGAACGTATGTTTCTTAAATTGTCTAATTGTAGAAAGGTGATGTAAAAAACAAAGGAAACAATGGCCAAACGGTTAAGGAAGGTAATTTTCTATAATTGATCACGTGACAGTCAACATAGAGGTTCCGACTCGAGCCTTACTGCGGCATTGTGTGCTCGGTTGCTGCGTTGCTTAGCTTGCTAAAGGGTGTATGTCTAGATGTCCTGCTGAAGGTGAAGGTTGGTGGTTTTCACCAGGTACTGCGGCTTCCTCCTCAAATAAACAATGGAAACGATGATATAGCTGAATTGTTATTAAGGATTTAAATTCCAGACAACAAATAAGTAAGAAAACGTTAACAAAATAGCAACAATGGTATATGTTCAAGATGTATTTATTTATGCAGTAACATAACATGTCACAAACAAATAAATCATTGCGTTAGTGTTCTCGTTAACACTACAATGCTATTAACAGCTTAATAATTATGATTTTGTTGATCCAGTTGTTGAAGTCTGTGTGGGTCCAGATGTTGACTCTCTTCTATCCCGTTATCGTTCAAAGCACCATTTAAGTGTCGCAATGTCTTTAAACTGGCATATATAAACGGGTTGGCAACGTGGTTAAAAATATATGATCGTTCCGTAAGTCTGAGCAATGAATAGGTAAACGGAGCTAAGCTAGTGTCGTCAATCGGATTGATTAATTTAAGTAAAAAAAGAGGAAGATAACTTACTGCAAACACGACAGATTGTTAAGGCAATTTTTGTCATCTTGTTGGAAAAGTTATTTCCCTGTTCCGAAATTTCAGATGTATTGTTTGTATGCAATCTTTTACGCTCGGAGTATACATTCCATCCGATAAGTTAATAAATAAAAAACAACACAAATGTGTAAATGAAAAACAAAACCAGCAGAATTATATTGTTCACTATCCAATAAACTGTTGGGTTCGAAGATGTTACAAGACAAATCCGTCCAGTCTGGTTGTTCTCCAACTTAGGGTACTCCATTTCTTCTAAAACAGCTTGAGGCCATGAAAGCAGCAACGCTAAAACAAAGCATCTAAATCTGTGAAGCGATAGTAAGATCAACAGATTAGTCGAATAATTTATTCCAAATATGAGTACAGCTGTGAATATTTTGCATGTCCAGTTGCCGTTGAACGTGTAGTAATTTACAACTCGAGCAATGTTAAATGGTATTCCTATTGTACAAAATGTCAAATCGGTGACTGCAAGATTCCAGATGATAGACCTGTACGCACATTTACTGTATTTACGTCCATAAATCAGAAGCACGGTAAAATTTCCCGGTACTCCAATTATTAACAGAATAGCCCAAAAGACTATTGGAACAATAAGTTGTTTGATGTGTTCTTCGTTTAGGTCATAGATAGTCTTTCACAACACAAACTAGCATTAGCCATCATTGTCTGTTGTCTTAACACTATCCGATTAGAAATGATATAGCGGTCACGGTTACTTAATAATATGTGTAATGACTAATGATATCTATTTATGGGAGTAATGTATAAAAATATGTGAATTGTGTTCGAAGAATGTATTAGGAAACATTCAAAAAAAGGAGATGTAACCAACAAACCACTTAATATCATATCTTCTAACGATATAATAATAATAAATAAAAATAAAAGCACATAATTATGCATTCTTTTAAAAATAGTCTTTTGCAAGTTTGTTTGTTTGTTTGAATGATGTTTATCGCCACTTTCATAAATTTTTCAGCTATTTCATGGCGTCCAGTTTTGATTTGAAGAGGAAGCCGGAGTACCCCGAGAGAGCCCCGACCTTCTGTAGGCAATCCTGGCAATTAAGATTGGAGTCGAGTACACCCTGCCCGCAGTGAGACTCAAACCCACAACCTCAGTGTTGACAGACCACGTGATAATCGGTAGACGAACTACCTTAACCACTCTGCCACCGAGGCCCCTCTTTTGCAAGTACTCCTCTAGGTAAGACTGATTTTTTTTAGCGTTTCTTTATTATTTTCTTTTGGAGATGGACATGGTTAAAATTTTCCAACACAAAGTTATGGGTAATAAACAACGTGAAATTATAATGTAGTAAAACAGATTACATTGTGTTTAACTTCCTCGATCTTATCATTTATCAAGATGCGTATATTTTGTTGCGAACATGTGACATTGGTTGTGCTTACTTAAAAACAATTCCAAAGTAGTGATCGACATATTATTTACGTTTTTTTTTTTGAAACTCAGTACATTCAATGAGATAGGAACGAGAAAACGTATCTCATTTTAATAAAAAAAAGACGTAGGTAACTAATTCCGTAAACCATACATTGATGATCAGTTTAGGCAATGAAAAATCGAATCGTATGATTCTTGTTTTATTAAGTTATTTCTCCCTTTTAAATTGCAAGACTGAAATATTTTTTTCTTTACTGGGTGATCTCCTTCAACAAGCAAACTCGTTTTCACGTTATCTTTTGAAGACATACTAAATTGTGAACTTTTATAGGTTGAAAATTATGGGATATTAGATTAATCTGCTATACTTCGGTCAACAATTTGTATGCAGAGCGGGTTCGTGTCTTTAAAAAGGATTCTGTCATTGACCAAAACACATAAGCCGTTGTAAACGCATAGAATCTAATCAATCGGTCATCTATAGACTTGACTTTGAAAATGGTCTTGAGATCTAACTTCAACGGTGACTTTGACCATTGATTTTAAACAAATTATAACTTGAAAACCATTAAAGGTAGATTAAAAATGCTTGTCACGTAAGACTTAACTTTGTGGTGTACGTCAGGCCGACATGGTAGCATGAGACCTTAGCAAGACGGAGAAGATCTTACCCCAAATGGACAATGTAAGCACTAGACCTTACCTCGTAATTTGATAACATTAAACTATGTCATCAATCGCCTTTTTTGTTCAGTACTTTGCAAATCGAGACCAAAAGAAATTGTTACGCGGGTATCGGAGATTTTCCCGTCTCGCCATAACAGCGGTGTTTGATTCTACCTCTCAGAAATTCGTTTAAAAAACATCCGGTTCTGTTTTTGGAAGATGCCAACAAATAGAGTTATCTACTCTTAAAGTAAACTCCAGTAGTATATTTGTTGCGTCTCAACGTGTTTCTTATGACGTGTACCGCTATCATATTGTGGCATACATTGGGCCATAAAAGCTCAGGTATGTTGATTTCAGGGTAATATTTAAAGAGGCCTAGTAAAACAACAAAGCTATTGCGAAACACAAGCTCATGTACCCTAAAGGTGTCAAACAGGTGCTCCCTAAGGACGAGCATTTATACTTAACAACACCCATCAATATAAATATATGATTAAAAATTGTTCAGTCATTCCAATTGTTGCATTAGTAGTCAGAGATATAGAAAATAAGCATTCTTATAAGTATCAGTATAAGTATGTGATTGACAAAACAAATCGTTGTTATAAACAGAGTACTATATAACCTCTCTTACAACGCTACCCCAAAGCAAAAAATATGCTGGATTACTGAATCTAACTTTGCCGTAAATTGTGTCAGTTTAATTAGGGGCATGTTTTGAAAATGTTTTACATGACGTTGCATAATTATTCCAATAAAGTGTAAATATGTGCACATTAGTCCAAGCAATCAGCACAATCTGAGTTATTACTACTCATGAAATGAGACAAGGCACACATTTACGTATAGCACTACATTTTGTCCATAACAATAATCCTTGAATTTATTTGCATATCGCTCAATTGAGTGCTGAAAATTCCAATTTATGAGAATGTTAATTTCGCTCAGATTTATTTAAACATCGACTGGCATATCTGACACCCTTTTTCTCCCCTGGATGATCTTGGTAAAGAATTGCACCTAAGCCACTACGCGATGGGTCTGTGTGCAACTTGAATGGTTAAGATGGATCAGCATATGCAAAAATTGGTGAAGTTACAAGAAGGTTTTTCAACTAATTAAATGCAGTTTCTTGCTCTTTGTCCATGGTTAGCGTTCTATCTTGTTTCTCTTACCTTCTTTAATGAGTGTGTAGGCATCATATCTCGTTTACTAATTTTACTGATATTGCGGATACACTTACTACGATAGTACCCTACAAATCTGATAAATCTTCTGATGTTCTCAGGTAACGATGGTGGTGGCAATTTTGATAACTTTCTCTGTCTTATCGGGATGGATTTCTACTTCAAACTCTGAGAGATATTTCCTATAAATACTACAAGCCTTTAACAAATAAACATTGCAAGGTTGGTAGAAGGGTCGTCATACGTTCTGTCAAAAATGATGAAATCGTCTATAAAGACACATCAAATTTTCAAATTTAAGTCTGCAGTGAATTTTTAACAATTATTTGATAGATTGCTGGATTGTTAGTAAGGCAAAAGGTCATTCCGGTATATTTGTCCGCTCTTTATGTGGTTCGTAAATTTCTGCTTGATTAAAACAAATGATGGCTAAACATCAACCTGACACAAACCAGAATCTGACTCAATTTCTTGTAAAAGAGCAGCAGTGTAATGATACGGGATCTCTTTGTCAGTGTACCCCATTATCTCAACTGATGTTTTGGGTTTTATAACAAGTTTCTTTGTTGACGCATCTTGATAAGTGCTAGTCGGTTTTTATTCTTGGCTAGTTGTTGGTCTCTGAGTGATATTCATCGAAATACGAAATAAATATTTGTTTGTAGATCTATTGTCTGTAGAAATCTAGGACCTTGACTTTCTCTGGGATAATTCATGATTCTTGACAAGGTGTTAGTACCAAGTAGATACTACACTGCTGAGTTATCCTTACTATTAGCTGTAAAAAGAAAAACACACCGGTGTCTACCATGAACTCTTGGCAACTCAATCCAAGTTTCGATATAGCCTGCATAAGGTAGCTGTTAACCACCAGCGCACTCAATATCTAAAGTGTTGATTGCATGTAGTAGTAAATCCGATAAATACTAACTGAAAAAACTCTCACTAACAATGGATATCGTTGATCATGTAACTAGTTGTAATATAACTAAGTTTCCATTAATGATAACATCTGCTTCTGTGGGTACTAAAAATAATCACTGTGGTTCCTATAACTAAGGTGTTCTTTATAACTGTGTAACCAGTTACCTGTTTATTTAGAGCTAATGTTGATCCCTTTCTCTTTGAGCTTAAATGTCTTTTTAATTATCCATACGCACTCTACTTGCCTCTGGAATACGGACGTACAGTTTGCATCTTCAACATGTATTTATTATTTTATTTCTTGACTGTTGAGGCGTCTCTCTTTGTTTGTTCGGTTGATTCGTATTTAAGCTATCATCCTGCAATTGATTCTAAGGTCGATTTCGTTGTCTGAAATTAACTGTCCTTTGGTTTTCGTGTTTCTCTTCAATCTTGTTGACCTTCTCTGTCGGTTTTTTTTTACCAAAGTCTTGATTTCATAAACTTCCGAGTCCTCTACTGCTTTAGAATAATTCTAGTGTTGATTCCCTTTCTGTGTTGTTCGTCCTTTCCAATCTGTCTTGAAGCCACTCTCAGTTCATCAAGGTCATGTATGGAATCATACCGTGGTCTGAGATGTCCTTAAAGGATGATGCCAGGCATGTCCACAGAATAACATGCAACATGGTGTATGTTTCCTAGTGTGTTACTAGTCCTCGCTTACATTGCTTTACCAATGATGTCTTCCAATCTCCAACTCTAACTAGATACATCCCCATGTGGTTGTTTTCTTGCGTGTAAAATTTAGCCATGAATTCTTCTTTCCTTGCAACGTTACCATAAACACTGTCAAGCTTCTGAGGCATTTGGCGAAGAGTAGCGTCTGTGCCAAATCTCATTGAAACTAACCTCGTAATTAATGTATAACTGCATGAATAATGCCATCAAGTTCATATATATTTTCCTTCATCAAACAAATAATCTCATACCGCTTAAGATCATACATTGTCTCCCATTTTGTTGTTGTCTCCAGGGAAATTTGAAATTCTGGATGGTTGACTAAATGATGTCTTTGTGGTTATAGTTTGACCCGTGATATCTGTGGATGCTTGTGATATATTAGCACCTGTTATAGTTATCTTCGGTATTGCACAGCTTCTTGGTGCTCCTTCTTTACTGGAAGAGGAAGTGGTATATCACATGTACTCTGAACCTACACAAGTACGCACTGTTTGAAATCCAAAGGTATATCAGCCTGAGATGTTATTGTAATTTTTGCTAACGTCTACAGCAAAGTTTCTTGGGCTGCCGTAATCTCTGTTTCTGTGGGATCTTCATGAAAAGTTTAAGTAGCTACTCAACTACCAAAGGTTGAGTATACATGCAATTTTTATACCTTGACCGACTGATACTTTATACCACACCTAGACTTTTTAAGCAACTAGAGGTAACCAAATGATGACCGCATAATCATTGAGATATATAGTATAGATAGTTAATAAGACGAAAGTTTAAATAAAGATGTTAATGTATAGGGTATGGTAAAGGAAAATTTAATATTAGAAAAAAAATAGTTACGATAATACACGATAATACACAAAGAACAATACAAAGATAATTATATCTAAAATGAATGAATAGATAAATTATAAATACATAGAGGAATGATCGGGTAACTGTTAAAATATTATAACAAAAGGTCTTATAGCGATAAATAAATTTGGTCAAGAATATTTAAGAATTTTAAATATTGACTAAAAATAATAAAATTTGTGAATGGTTATCTGTTTACATATATACGATGAGTTGTATACTGGTTCTTGTGTAGGCTAAATTTTACTTCCGTAATAATCCTATTACAGTTTTGTGACTTGTAGGATTAACCCCAAAAATGGGGAGGTTGTTCGCAAGATCTTGTGGTGAATGAACAGGAATTCAGGATTTGTCACTTGATGTTGATGTTTGTGCAGTTTGAAGAGTTTTGTGCTTATTAACGGAAGGTAGCTGCAAAAATGTAGCTCTGAAAATCGCGAACGGACGGCAGAGAATATTGTATGCTATTTTTGAAACCGTAAAACACATGAACAAAAAGGCGCTGTAAGGGGGTCCATAATACAAGCAGACGTATATAAATGCAAGTGCTATGAGGGCGAGAATGCTACATTTCTAGAAAAATGTGTAATATTTGATGTTGTGTCTTTTTCTTTCGGGGGGATCGTGTTTTATTTTTCTTTCTTATTTTATTTTAGAACATTCTGTTAGTTACTGTGACGTAATCATTGTAAGATTTTTCCGCAGCCTACTGACCCGAGAAATTCGGTGATAAATGCCAGTACGTTGCTACTGACTTTATCGCCGGTGCACATCAAAGGAAAACTGTACAAATTACCGATAACTTGTTTTATTGGTAATTTGTAGCAATTTCCTTTGATCTTTACTACCAATAAAATTAGTTTCAACGCTCAGAACAACAAATAGTGATACTAGAAATTATTAGCTGTTTGTTCATTTGTCATGCGCGGACACATTGCGGAAGAATCTGTCTTATTTTTTGACCAACATTGACCAAAGCTCATAAATTTATAGACAAGCAAACATCACGATAAAAACAATACATCTATTCTGCAATTAATCAGGCCTGTCCAGACAATTAGAAGTGTTACTAAATATAAAACGCAACGCACAATCAGTATCTAGAGAGCATCTTATTAGTCTTCTGAAATAAGAATAACGAACAATTTGCATACAATACGCCCCCCCTTTCATATGGCAGTACGCTCGAATTTCGGCGATGAACAGGTCTTAAAAGTGTATCGCTTTAACGAAAGGTAATTTGGTTAAAACACATGTTTATCATTAATAATGAACTATTTGTTTAGAGAAATAAATTTATTGTTACATCGCTGAATGAAAGAAGATTGCCGAAATTTGAGTATGTGGCCGTAGTTGATAGGCTATAGTCCTTTTAACTATAGGCAACGTATGTTACACAGGCCAAAATTTTCATTAAATATTTACGGGTACGGAATCAATATGGATTGATTTATCAATATCGGTAGCCCATACTTGTAAATGGAACAACTGACAGGCACACCAAAGACGGCCAGTGAAAGAAATCGTAATAGGAATCATTTTTTTATTGAATGAAGAAACATCAATATAATTTTCAAACATAATAACCTACCTCTTTAAGGTTTTTCGTAACGCTGAAATTGGTTTCAGTTTGACATTTCCTCTCAATTCATTTGAATACCCCCCCCCCGTCCTGTCAATAGCCTTCACAGTTTTTTTATGAATGAGGTAGAAGTGATGTCATGTCAGACCGCATTGCGCATAAAATATGTACAAAGAAGTAGTACACAGATTCTTACCGTAAAAAACGGCACTATTACAAAGCAAAATAACTAAAATATGTCAAAACACCCAAATAATATAAAAAAGCTGTATTTAAATTGAAAAAATACAGTCAAAAAAATTATTAGTATTTTTTTTTCGCTCGACAGGGATTATAAGGTCCATAATCCTTGTCTCGCGAAAAAAATACTAATAATTAATATATACAAGCAATGTGAGTGCTTCTACTCGTTCACTATCACATCATGAACAAATACACCCTATTTAATGCTAAAGATTATATTTCGAAGTCATTACTTTTTCAACCTTATTTATCACTCTACTTTGAATGTAAAATCCAATTCGGTCGCAACCAGATAAGTTATAATATCTTACTTGTGTAAAAATATATATATGGCAGTACACTCGAATATATTTATATACAATAGCAGCATAATATGCATGCATCTTCTTACACCTTATAGTAAGCAGTTTACATTACTAATTAATTAAATAATTAATAAGTAATTAAATCAGTTAAACACAGTAGATGCATGGTGTATAAATGGATGTTTTCTTCTGTACTGTTTCTCTACACAATCTCAGTATATAGTATTAATTATTTGTTTTATCTCTATGTTATAGTCACATCATGCTTTAAAGGATACGATTTCTTGTGTTAAACAAAGTCAGGCTTAAATTTATTGCATGTTAATTAAGTTGTATGAAAACATCTACTGTTGCTGCATTTGAGGAGACAATATTCAGGCCTACAAAATGACGGTTTAAAAGTACAATTAAATAAAACGGAGATAAAAGACGTATAGAGTACCCTACTTTGTTGTAGAAGTTACCTGAGCAAACAGATTATTTATCACAATTGGATGATTTTATATATTTAGTAATAATTATCACAATGTACGTATTGTGCACTACGGTTTATTCACGTTTCTCCAACATTTCTACATAGACTAAAACAACAACCAATTAAGACAGGGGATTAAGAGGCGTTCAAAGGGAGAGGTTAAGGATTATCCAACACAGAATATATAATACAGCTTTTAGATATAATGATAATAATTGAACTTTTTGCTAATTTTTTTATCGTATATTTTTTATTATTTATTATGTTCTTTTATTATTATTATTGTGAAGTGTATTGGTTTTTTGTTTTTTGTTTTATTTTATTATATTTTATCAGAGATATATATATAATTATGTCTCTGATTTTTTGCATAGCAATATTATAGTATGCATAGTACTTGAAAAATACATTTCAAAATATTAACCATCTCCGTATATTGCATCAGCGTTTACACGGCTGGTTGGTGAGGTAACCTGTGGTAGAAAGTAGCGAAAAATACGTGCAACACCGTGATCTATAAATATCTATACTTGAAGTTAGATATATCGTTTATATTGCATAGCAATATTATAGTATGTATAGTACTTGAAAAATACATTTCAAAACATTAACCATCTCTGAATATTGCATCAGCGTTGACACGGCCGGTTGGTGAGGTAACCTGTTGTAGAAAGTAGCGAAAAATACGTGCAACACCGTGATCTATAAATATCTATACTTGAAGTTAGATATATCGTTTATACTAGTCTATAATACTTCCGTGGTTATACTTTTTAATAATGATTTTAATGTAATATAATAATTTTTATTAAATGCGCAATTATAGACCATACATTATTTGTTTTGTATCACTGTATATGATATTTCCTTTTATGTAAAACAAAATGCAGAATAACGAGTTAAGACACAAAATGTATAACTAATCAACGTTTATTAAACAAGTAAATATTACAGGTAATATCAACATAACAATCCTTAAGATGCCCCTTAATCCCCACACTTAATTGAATGTTGTTTTAATTAATTATCCAATGTTGGAGAAACGTGAATACACCGTGCACTACTTATAAAATATTAGCTTTGTTTTAGAAGTTACGTGCGCAAACAAATTATTTATCACAATTAATGATTTACTCTATTTTGTAATAATTATTATAATATACGTAGGTAATATTTTAAGTGGCATTCGTAAAGTTAGGTTAGAAAATTACGTAAAGAATAGAGATCAAAACCTGCACATAATTAAACTGACCAACCTCAGTACGTACGAATTGTTGCTTATTAGTTACAATTTACGGCAAAATTGTATTAGGTACTCCAACATACTTTTTAAGTTAAGAGTTGGCTTTGTGGTGGTGATGTTAGAGAGGTTTTATAGTACTATGTTTATAATGACAATTTGTTTTATCAATCGCATTCATATACTAGCAAGGTCAGGTCATAAGAATGTTTATTTTCTATATGTGTGACTATTACTGCAATGATAAGAATAACTTAATAATTTTTAATCATACATTTATTATGACGAGTGCGGAAATGCAGAAAACGCTTGCCCTTCAAAAGCACCTGTTTCACTCCTGTTGTGTACACGAGTTTGTGTTTTTTTAAATTTTTAATTGTGTCTGTTAATTGCATTTGGTTGTCCCATCGAACTCAAGTTCCTGTCTAATATTATTAGTACACGTCAGTTTGTTCAATGTACTGTTGTTTGTTTACAGTCAGTAAGTACAAGCCAATAAGGTATAGATAAGTATATCAATAAACAACATTACACAAGGATACCTAGTGTTTAATATACCGATGAATATCCCGGCAAGTTCTGTTATGAGTCCGAAACACGTTTAAACGATTATGCAGTTCGACCAAACTTTTGATATAAAATTCAACAAAGTTAGGATGATTATATTAACTAAATACTACATTTCTGACGAGAGCATACATATATTACATATAAAAACACACCTTTAAATAACTCTTTATGTAAACTCGACATTACCGGAATATTAGGTAGTTCATTCCTAACAGGCGGTATTATTCTCGCATGTGTTGAAGTTTGGTAAAAGTCGTACAGTCTTAAAATATAATTTTGAGTATAACATACTTTCTACAGCGACAAAACAATTCTTAATACGGAATTTTAAGTGTATTTGGTGTGCTTTTGTATTCAAACTCATTATGAAGACTTTGTATTTGATGTGCGGTATATGAAGTTCCCTACATACATTTACAAGTGTGGCGGCAAAAATGGCTTGCGGGCCTCCGGCTCAGTCTTTGCGGGCCAATTCAGGATACAATAGTTAAAACCAAACAAATGCATTACTTAGAGGTGAGACGGTACTATGTATTTATTGTAAAACTTAGTTATAACTAACTTCGGTTGATTAGCTACTGCACACTGTCAAATTTTTTCTTACCCTCAGCGGGATTCGAACTTACACCATTGAGACACTGTAGCACCCATTCGCCTGCATTATGTCCAGTGGTCTAGACCCCTCGTCCAAATCCGCTTTATACAGTACTTTCACTCGTAAATACAACACATAGACTGATTAATAACTGATTGCTGAAGGATTTTGGGACGCTGACGGATCGCTGTCTGATTGATTTCGAATACATAAGTAAAAAGTATGAATTCGTCATTACCTTGGTAACCGTCAGCGATCAGTGCGATCCAGAATCTGTCATGTGATTATATGCATAAATTGGTCTGTTTATTGACGAAAACGAATAACATAATAATTTGAAGATGAAACGAATTCTGTGTCATTTGTATATTGTATAAACATTTATAACAAAATAAACGGAAGTATTTAAAAGAATAGTTTTCTGTGACCTGTTGCATGTATGATTATAAAACTGTTATATATCAACAATTGTTGAACTGTTAAACAAGCATTGTCAATCAATATTATAAAATTTACCGTGATTGCTGTCGCAAGTTTTATTTGACATGCAATAAAAGAAGTTAAAAAAGTTAAGTTACAATTACTCTGGACTTATTTTATTGTTTAGGGTTTTTAGCAACCAACATTTCGGTGATTTCATTGCGTCCGGTTTTTATTGGGGTTAGGGTGAGAGGAAGTCGGAGTACAGGTTAAAACAGACAATCCATGTCAATTAAGTTGGAGTCGGACACACCCTTCCTGCAGTAATTTGAAAATCTGCAACCTGTGACAGGCATGTGATCAATAGTAGATGACTAACTAATCAGCCACCGAGGCCACATTAATGCTGGGGAGAAAGGTCTGCGAATAATGGAGTTTAGCGTAAAATGTGTTACATATAGACACTTTTTTATGGTACGAAATAGTAATATTTTAAACGAAACGTTATTAATTTTTTAGGTCTATAATGATCGTTTTAAACATACTCATTACAGTCACATTGCTAAAACAGAACCTTTTCAAAACTTACACTTTAACAACGTCCTCCAATTTGAAAAATAACTTATTTCATTGATACATTGGTTGGATGTTTGCTTTTCTTCCAGCGAGCAGTAGTTCAGCTTTATTCAGGACTAAAAAACCTATAAAACAATCAAGTAAAGAAAGATGGACCAAAAGGAAAACATTTTGAATGCTACTGGAAAAATAAAGGGTCCATGTAGTGGCGGCCATTTTACCTGTTTGAGTCTACTCTTTTCGGAAATCTACAAAAGGGATCCTTATCATGCACGGAGCGTGGCTCGCTATAAATACGGCACCCACTATGGTCCGCGGCCAGGCATTTCCGTATTATGACCTGAAAACTCCGTACGAGAAGGCATCTCTTATCCGCCTCCTGAAGACACGCTGTGCACCTCCGAGGATCCGATTAACTTCAAATACTCCGATTTTAGGGAAAACATTTATACTTATATATCATTAAATATCGAACGCCTATAACAGGCATCGTACAATAAACAACACATAAATTAAAATATCATTTTCCAAGAAAGTCAAATATTTATGATTTCTTTTTGATTAAACGTAAGAGTAAGGTTCAAAACTTATCTTTAAAAATAATCCGTCCGATGTTTTAAAAAAAGCGCGAAGTGAAAAAAATTATGATTCCGACTTTGCGTTTTTCGTCTTTCGCGCTGTTTCGGCTTTATGAAATTTTAAAGAAAAAAACAAGAAGTACACCTTGCCACGCGAGGTCAAATATTTTTTGAAGTCATTGTGTGTGTTTTATTTTTAAATTTTTTTCATGATTTTTTTAAATTAAAATGACACTATGTGATGTGTATAATTATTCCGTCAAAGATGCAATAGTTATAGATTGGAATTTCTATTTATATCAATTATAATTGTAAACTATTTTACGCTTATCCGAGTGGTTAAGGTAGTTCGTCCACTATTGATCACGTGGTCTGTCAACACTGAGATTGCGGGTTCGATTCTCACTGCGGGCAGGGTGTACTCGACTCCAATCTTAATTGACAAGGATTGCCAGTTTTCCTACCGCAGGGCGGGGGTTTTCTCTGGGTACTCCGGCTTCCTCTCCCAATAAAAACTGGACGCCATGATATAGCTGAAAAATTGTTGAAAGTGGCGTTAAACAATATTCAAACAAACTAACAAATATTTTACGCTTATGTTTAGGTAAAATGAGTCAGAAATGAGGAAATAACAGTTGACATGTTTATACTTCTAATATTTGCGAGGAAAACGATTTTTTTTCATTTCGAAATATTTAATTTCACTGACCGAAAGTTGAATGGATTGATGGGATCGATCAGTCCAAATCAATCCGTCAGATCCGTCAAATCGTTCCAAATCCGTCAACGGACGGATGGACGGATTTGGAATGATTTGACGGATTAAGAACGATTTTACCGATCTGACTGATTGATAAATGATTGCTGACAGATTTTGAAATGCTGACAGATCGCTGACGGATTGCTAAAAGTGTTGCGTTTTCAATCTCAAGTACTGTAAAAATATAGCTTCATTAACCAAGGTAAATCGTAGACGTAGACATTGTGTACTAGCGTGTGACGATGGAATTTTCGTAACCAATACGTATTAATCTGACAGTAATCTAATTCGGTATTTTTGTAAATATTATATAAGATAACAAAGTAACTTTAATTGTACTTAAAACATGAAGTAAACGGCCTTTTCAGCAAAAACTACCTACTATTCAGGGACAGTCGGTTTCTTTTGTTCTTTTAAAAGATGATCCCCATTTAGTAATGTTTGATCTTATTACTCCCCCAGTTTCATCTATCGATCAACTTATCCGAAGGTTTTGTTTTTTAATTTCATGATAAAGATTCCTTTATTTCAACTGAAAAATTAAAACTAAATAGTAAAACTTGTTGCGTATTTTTTCTAACATAAAACCTGTCTATACAACACCCGATGGAAAGACTAGGGTTCGTTTTCTCTGTTACCATCCGACATATAGCACATTCGAACATATTTAACAGAGTCTAATTGTTAGTTTGTGCGCTCGATTTATCGGTCATTCTTACAGTCTGATGTATCTAATGCACAGTTAATTTAAAAGTGCTGTTTGTGTTTGGTTTATCGGCTTCAGGCATGTACAATTCTTAAAATATATAAGCCAACTCATCAAGTTATTAACGTATATTAATCCAATTAGTACCTATTATAAATACATTCAAAAATACGTGTATATGTCTATAATAGCATACAATGTTAGAATGCCGAATAAAACACATTAATGATAATTAAACATCATATTTATTACAATCATGTCTATTAATCATGACAAAAAAACCAGGTTGACTTGATATTTCTACACATATATACATGCGACGTAAAAGTGAACAAAGTGATCAATCTGTGTCTTTTCTAAAATACAACCAAATTGTTTTTCTTTGATTTCTACACCTCCTTAACATAGTCCAGCAATACGTCACTGAAACAAACATGGTCAGTCTTTACTGTTAGCATTCTAATTATTCATGTTAATGTTGATAATCTTGATATTTCCAGCCGCAATTAGTAAAATGAGATCAATATAGAATGAAGCATAACCACAACTTTTTATAACAATCTGTTCTAACAGTGCTGAGACATTGTATGCATACAACATTGATCCTTCATGTATAAGAAGAAAAGATAAAAAGATAATGTAATACCTCTGCTGAATCGTTAAAATAAAGTACAAACCGAAGACGATTAAAATAAGCAATTATGACTGTACATCAAGCATAGCTATTACTTTTTTATTTATGTACAGTCAGACCTAGTAAGGTGGTAATACACGACAATACAGATGAAAATAATAACTAGACGGCATGAACTATTAAGATCGATAGTCACCGTGTAACAGCAGCAGATTCTACAATATATGAATGATTATTGACATAATGCCGTGTTGTGAAAATTTATGAACTAAAAATGGTTATTTTCTGTAAACAGTCGTTTAGATTTTGTATTACAATAAAGTACTTACCGACATTTCGGACATGGCCTAGAAGATATGAAACATAATGTGTAAATAGTAATGCTGTATATAGTCTAACATTATGATACAGTTTTGTATCGTGATTGACAAAGGGCGTTTTACAGTTGATATAGTTCAGCAAATTGAATTACATATAATTCAAAAGATGCTTTAAAGTATAAGGAAAAAATAATTAATCAACTTATTTTGCCCATATACGGATGTATTTAATAAATATCAGCATACAATAGATTTAACAGAAGACATAAAAAAGCACACTGATGATGAATAAACCAATAGATAGTAAATACTCGCAATTCCGAATAAAAAGAAATCAAGGAACGACAATGCACATTCCCTAACAAAAAGCCATAAAATAAGGCGAGCACCGAGATATAAACAAACAAATTGGGAACTCCAAGGAGATAAACAGTTCTTACTTTTAATATTGCAACCAACGTGTTATTTAATGTAACTGTCGAAGTACAATACATGCTATAAAAGGAACAACAGGAAAAAGAATGGAAAACAGTGTAAAGAAATACGTAGACACCACTTAGTAATCAGTAATCTCGTTACAGCCTTTTCTAGTGTATTAATTTACTATTCACCTTATCATTTACCCAATAATGATGGTGATTCAAACTGTAACTAAAAATAAAATAAACACAAACTCATGTGCCCATCATGATTGAAATCAGGCGCTCAGGATAAGCATTTTCCTCAACTGTTACGACAGTCGTCAGTATAAACAAATAATGAATACCTATACAGTTATTCTCATCATTGAAGTAATAGACACACGTATAGAAAGTAAGTAATTTCATTACATCACCAGAACAATATACAAATACCATAAATAAAGGAAACAGTCGTTGCAATTATTGTAATTACCAGATTGGTTTTAATTACTTGTTTGTTTAAATAAATTCAGCCAATGAAATAAAATCAGAGGATATTAAAGCGTAATAAAAGATTTTCATGTACAAACATACTTGGCCATGTCTGACAGAAAACTCAAGAGCAAATCAAACAACAAGGACTCAAAACAAACAACAAACAAAAAAAGCAACAAAAACCGGTATGAACACTGAGATAATATAATATATATCCGTTGGATAAAAAGACTAAGATATATGGTCTCATTCTACATTAAGGTTGTATTCTTTGAACCGTTACTAGTTTATTTATACAAAATAGTCTCACAGAATTCTACTATACCAATATTCACAGGAATGCTAAATATAAGGTTTAATTGTGTAGTGTTATTTTTTTAAATGCTTATCGTTTCACTCCTGAACTTGTACTTACTCGCTGAAATGAAACAAACCAAACAGTATAGATAATTACATGAACTGAGTGTACTAACATGAACAATAGGATTGGCATATATATGTATAATATTAAAACATCTATTTTCTATCGCAATCTGACAAAGTACATTAGAACAAACGTGAAACCGGACCCATAACAATTTAATTGTTGGATTAGAAATAACTCTTATTCTAAGAAACAGACATATACAACGAACAGTCAGAACTAAAAATAAAAAACCTCCAAAACTCATGTACACACCAGGAGTAAAATCTGGTGCTCCGGAAGGTAACAGTTTTCTGCATCTTTAAGGGCAGCCGTCAGTATAAAAATGCTTTAAAGTTATACAGTTATTATGTTATTGCATTGATAAACAGACATAAACACATTAAGTATTCATATGATATGTCGTGATTAGTATTAGATTGATAAATTAAATTGTTACTTTTTGCATGCAGGTAACAGAATGGGTTTAATTACCATTTAAATGACATTCCATCAGATAAAGGTAAATCAGAGTATAATGATTCATTTGAAAAAATTGCGGTTCAAAAATACATTAATGAAAAGACATCAAGTAACAAAGAATCAAAATATGCAACAAATAAATAAGCAAAAAGAGCCCGCATGAATACCTCATCAAGGTTAATCATAGTATAATGATTTGTATTAAAAAATACAAGTTGAAAACTACATGGTCATGATGTCTGACTGAAAACTCAAGAACACTTCACGTAACAAGCAATTAAAAAAATACAACAATCAAATAAGCAAAAAGAACCCTCTTGAACTCTGAGATACTGTAATATTCGTTGGATAAAACGACTATTAAACGTATTTACTGCTTTTATAAGATATATTATCTAAACGCAATCTACTTTAAGATTGTATTCTTTAAAATGCTAGTATTTTATATATACTTATTAGAATTACTTTGTTGACGGATGCCTAAAACATTTGGTCGAACTCCATTTTTGTTTTAAAGTGAAAGAAATCATAATTTTTAAATATACTCACATAATTCTATACCAATATTCGTTGGAATACTAAATATAAGGTTTAATTGTGTCATGTTATATGATGTTTGAATGATGTTTAACGCCACTTTCAGCAATTTTTCAGCTATATCATGGTCGTCCAGTTTTTATTGGGGAGGAAGCCGGAGTACCCGGAGAGAACCCCCGACCTTTGGTAGGAAAACTGGCAATCCTTGTCAATTAAGATTGGAGACTTATCGTTACTCTCTGGACTTGTACTTACACGCTGAAATGAAGCAAATAAAACAGTACAGATAATTACATGAACTGAGTGTACTAAAATATACAATTTGATAGGCATAAATAAATATAATATCAAAACATCTATTTTCTATTGGAATCTGACAAAGTATATTATAACCAACGTGAAATAGTACCAAACACAATCCAATCTTTGGATTAAAAAAGAAGTCTTATTGTAAGAAACAGACATATACAAAGAACAGTCACACACAAATATAAAGAAAACAAAACAATCATGTACACACCAAGAGTAAAATTGGATGCTCCGGGAGGTATGCATTTGCGCACCTTTAACGACAGCTGTCAGTATAAAAATGTTTTGTTATTGTACAGTTTTTCTTGCTATTGCGTTAAGAGATATACATAAATACATCAAGTATTTTTATGATTTGTCGTGATTAGTATAGAATGTGATGGATAAATTAAATTGTTACTTTTTACATGCAGGTATCAGAATGGGTTAAATAACCATTTAAATGAAATTCCATACCATAAAGGTAAGTCAAAGTATAATGATTCGTATTAAAAATACAATTTCAAAACTACATGGTCATGTCTGACAGAAAAGCATACAAGAAACAAATAAGGAGAAATAATCCATATGGACACTGATATACTGTAATATTCGTTGGATAAAACGACTTTTCAAAGTATTTACTGTTTTGATAGCATGTATCTACTTTAAAATTGTATTCTTTAAAATGCTAGTATTTCATTTATACTTATTACAATTACTTTGTTGCATAAAACATTTGGTCGAACGCTCACAGAATTCTACTATACCAATATTCATCGGAATACTAAATATAAGATGTAATTGTGTAGTGTTATTTTATAGATATACGTATCGTTACTTTCTGGACTTACTCGTTGAAATGAAACAAACCAAACAGTATTGATAATTCATGAACTGAGTGTAATAACATGCACAGTAGGATTGACAAATATATATCAAAGGAAAGTTACCAACCAGTACTCGTAGTAAGTATCGGATCGACAAACATGACGATACAGCATAAACAAAAACATAATAGGCAAGCCTAGAAGATTATGCAACGATACAAATGACGGTGTTTTTGTAAAAATTTTAGACACAGACTGACCAACGAAATACCTCAGTCATTGAGTGTCAATATAAATAAATAACGTCAACAAGTAATAAAATATTGATCTTAAATTTTCACAATTTGACTGAACTTAAAGCTTCTATATATTGCCTTTACCATCCACCACCCGCGGATGAGCTTTCACTTGTCTTTGTTCAAACATTCCAACAAAATGTTATCAAAATTACCAAGGTGACAAATTCATTACGCCAGACGCGCGTTTAGTCTATTCAAGACTCATCAGTGACGTTTAACTCTAAATGCTTAAGGTATTCTTTATTGGGAGATGGAATAATATAGGTCATATGGGATCGTGTAAATACACAATAGAGGTAGTTCAAAATATTATATAAAGGGTCTAAAGGAAGCTACCAACCAGTACACTTATTAAGTATCGGATCAACAAACATGACGATACAGTATTAACAAAAAATAATATACAAGTCTAGACGATTAAGCAACGATGCAAATGACGGTGTTTTTGTCAAAATTTAGACAAAGACTGACCAACGAATGGCCTTAGTCATTGAGTGTCAATATAAATAAATAACGTCAACAAGTCATAAAATATTGATCTTAAATTTTCTCACTGTAACCGAACTTAAAACTTCTATATATTGCCTCTACCATCCGCCAACCGCGGAGGAGCTTCACTTGGCTTTGTTCAAACATTCGAACAAAATGTTATCAAAATTACCAAGGTGTCAAGTATATATATTTGCCTATATATATGTATGTCCATCCTATTGTGCATGTTGGTACACTCAGTTCATGCAATTATCTATACTATTTTCTAATGCAATCTGACAATATATTAGAACCAACGTAAAATAGTACCAATTACAATCTAATCTTTGAGTTATATACGAAGTCCCATTATAAATTAAACACATATACACAGCAAGATTGGATTACGCAACTGTACCAGAAATCAATCATTTACGGAAAAAGACACACTTCTAAAGACAGCAATCACCTAATTAAATATAGCGTATTATCAAGTATAGACTCGTCTTGCATCATAATAAAATGTTGACGTTTACTAAATTTTTCACTTTATTTTAGTCGTTTTTTATGTTCACCTCTAAAATCACTATAAATAATGCAGTAATCCTAAACATAACATGCAAGATGATTCCTCAATATTCTCTAAGTCAATTGTAATATAAATTTCTAGATATATTTTGACAATTTTCGGCGAACAGTTGTATTTTCAAAACCTGTTTTATTTTTTTTATTTATGTAGATAAATCTTAACTTATTGGTAAAACAATAACACAATCAAATCCGTTTCTTATGTAAGTTTTGTCCTAAGCATTAACACAAATTAGATGAACACACACGATATACGAATTGAAAATTTTCATACAGACATCTAAAGTTACTGTATTCTTTCGATGTTAATTTACTTAAGGATAATATGTATTAGGTGCATGTAAAAAAGTTTTAAAAAGTCCTTAAAAGTTTATTGACATAAAGATGTCTTGACGGAGTTACCATTAATGAAATACAATAAAAGGATAAACCAGACGAGTTAGAGTCAGATATGCGAAAGTAAAAAAAAGGTATTACAGTATTTAGTATAATATAAAATAAATTACCTGTGTACTGATTTTATTCGCGTGAAAACATTACTTTTTTAAATTATATTTAGCAGTTATTGACATACTTATGATTGAATCTCTTGACAGATACATATTAGATAAAAATTTAAAAACTATCTCGTTAGAAACAATGAAAACACAGTTATAGTACAACTGCAACTCTCTAATCTGTTGTTGATTAATTATGGTGATACAAGTATAAACTAAACGTAAGAAAAATCTAACATTCAACATGTCACGACCCGATACTAATTTCGGAATATTTTCCAGATCGTTGTTAAAGCAGTATTTTTATATTCTAAAACACCATGTCGATAAAACTATTGTAAATTAGCTGTTCCCAATAGTACAGCTATGAAAATCACGAATATAACATTTCCTTACAGAATAACACGACTTTTGAAACACACAAGAAAAAGCTCAATGATGTTTAAAAAGAATATATATATATATAATAGGGATACAGCATTCATTTTTATAGCTTTTGGCATGTTGCTAATATAAGATTGTAAATGTTTAAAAACAAATTGGGATTTTTAAGTTTATCTGACATCCTAACTCTAAGACAAATGCCCATATTCGCAACAACATTCCATTTTTACTTGTATGAAACTGTCGGGATTAAAATTAATTACATTTTCTAAATGCTGAATATTTTTATGATGGTTTTCTTTGTTTGATTTGTATATAACGCACTTGCAGCAATTTATAGCATTGTTGTGGCGTCAAGCTTGTATTGAGGATGAAGTCGGATTACTCGGAGAAAATCCCGATCTTCTTTAGGAAACTGGCAATCTTTGTCAATTAAGCTTGAAGACTTGCTCGCAAGTGAGACATCAAACCCGCATCCTAACTACTCGGCTACAGAAGTCCTCAGTGTTTTTGATGATAATAGAACTGTAAGGTTAGTAAAGAGTTTGGTCTAGAAGATTTTGTATGCATGCTGTTTCCAACTAAATTATGCTACAGTTAGTTCGATGTCTCTACTCGTGGACTATTTGCTCCATAAGTTTTGACATGTCCAGGAGTCACTCCATAGTGTATACATGAAACATCACTGATCCATTCATTGTTTATAAATTGCCTTTTTTATCTGTATGGTCTTTACACTACTGGCTATAAAAATGACTGTAAATACCAGTTGCAGTCGTTTTCCGTCTGTCACTCACTGAGATTGACTGTAAATGACTGCAAAAATGTCTGTTAAAGACTGAAAACATTGTGTCATACAATAACTTTTACTGTGACTGTCGTTTAATGTCTGTAACAGACATATTTTGTCTGTCACAGACATTTTTGTCGTTAACGCAGTCAAAATTTGTCTGTTACAACGGCTTTAACCTTTGTATCAGTCACAAAATGTCTGTCGCAGTCATTTTCGTCTTTGTATCAGATAAATTGTGACTGTCACATCGCCTGGTAGTTATTATTTTTATTTTTTAACACCGATATTTAATTTCAATTTATTTTATGAATATGTTCGAAATTAAACCAACACAATTTTCTATTAAAAATGTTATGAAAATAGTAGCGTTTCAGATAAATGTAGGTTTACATACGTGTATATCATTTCTAAAAATGAATGAACACTGCTGTTATCATTTGTCCTTATTTTATAATTATAAAACTGAATTAATCATTGGCTTACTGACACAACTTTTGAAAATAAAAACCACATTTAAAATATTTTAACGTACGCCTTGTGTTCATTTCTACTGTTAATGTTTTATTCAGTATGTCTACATACATTAAAGTTTCACATTTTAGTTGTTAAATATTTTCTAGTAATTCAATTAAAATGTTAAAACAAAGTCATGTTTGTTTTCTTATCTGTATCTACTGTTGTTTAAATTGATCTGTTAATTCAGTGCACACAATAAAATTGTAAATGTGCATTTTGAAGAAGGACACATGATGTTTATTAGGTTACAGGTAATCTCGCCTCACTGATCAAATAACATGTGTACTAAACATTGTGTGACCATCCGTTGTTTTTCCGCGATCAACAAGAATTAGGATTGATATTGTGTAAGACAATAATGTAATACATACATTTATAGTTATGTATTTATGGGTTATGTCTTATTAAATACCAAAATACCTCCTTTGACTTCCCCCCTGTCGGAACTGTGGAACTTTCTACACACAAAACACTCAAAGTGTATTTTTCTGATTGTCTATATTGACATGAAATAAAGATCATTATAAATATTTCAGAGAAAGGCAATGTATTTCAAACAAGTTTTACACATTGTTGTTACAATTTTTTTTACTTAGTTTTATTTTTTCACGAGTCGCTGTTTTTGATTTTTTAAAAGATATTCGGTTATTTGCTAAAGTAATTTCTTCGTTTTCAACGAATTTTCGTCTATATCATATCTTTTAGTTTTTATTTTGGGAGGTGAAACCCTCTGTCTTTGGCAGTGTCAATTAATGTCAAAGTCGAACACAGCCGAATTATACGAGTTTTGTATACATGATAACATGTCTATTTATCTCGGTTATAATTAGATACGATAAAGTTAAGTTCGAATTCTTAAGCATTATTTATGCGATTTCATTACCACACATGGACTTTTGATTTAATAAATAAAATCCTGTAATATTTTCGATATTCTTACACTTTAATAAAATATTTAAATACACGCTACATATTTTTTTAAAGATAATCAAAAGGCCGTGTTCACAATATGATACTTTAGTAACAATTCGAAATACTTTTAAAAATTTCAGTTTTTAGTGTCGCTTTTTAAAATCTGTTCTCTATTTAAGTTTCCGATAAGCGTTTATATGACAACAGATGAACTAGAGAATTATTGTTAACTAGAACAACCCACCGCAAATTATATATATTATCGATCCCATATTAAATAAGTGTACTCGTTAGTAGCTTTCTTTAGACCATTTATATATATATATATATATATATAAGTCTACAGGATTATGCAACGATACGAATATAGAGATGTTTCTACTATATAATAAATATATTAATAAATACGACAAAATTTTGGACCAACTGATGGTCTTCTTTAGTGTCATTTTAAATCTATAAATAAGTGTGCTGGTTGGTGGCTTCCTTTAGACTTGATAGATAGATAGATAGATAGATAGATAGATAGATAGATAGATAGATAGATAAATAGATAGATAGATAGATAGATAGATAGATAGATAGATAGATAGATAGATAGATAGATAGATAGATGGATGGATGGATGGATGGATGGATGGATGGATGGATAGATGGATGGATGGATGGATAGATATGCATTCAAAACTAAATTAATTACATTTAATGATTACTTTCGTTTTATGATGTAGCAATTTATTATTCTCACCCTATGACATTCAGAAATTTGTTATTTATTGTTAAATTTCAATTGTAAAACGTTATGTGAAACAATGTATTATTAAAATTTGCTAACGCAAACAGAAACGCTTTACGATATACGACATAAAAGACTAACTATACGATGCACGCAGGAGAAACCATACTATAATGTTACTACCTTGCTAAACATGTATTGACCCTAGTATTGATTCGAAGTTGGCTGTATAAGTCCCGAGACACGTAGTGTCGAAGGCCAATACAGCTGACCGAGAATCAATATAAAGCCAATACAGACGCCAGTTCGTAACTTTTTATATTAATAAATAAAATGGTCGTTATGGCTGGTCTGTATGACTAGAAAGTCTTACAAATGCATCATGGAGTCACAAAATAGCTTACTGATCCAGAAGACCGGAGGTTAGATCGTATCGGGCAATACGACATTCCGTTTTGCCCTGAGGGCTGAAAAAAATAGTAAACTTTTTATATTAGTTCAGTAATCAAATCTTAATCAT
Source organism: Limnoperna fortunei (assembly GCA_944474755.1). Lineage (NCBI taxonomy): Eukaryota > Metazoa > Mollusca > Bivalvia > Mytilida > Modiolidae > Limnoperna > Limnoperna fortunei. Next base: position 44,927,515 of record OX104119.1, read on the forward strand.
GCCGATTTTATCAAATTAGGGCCGATTTTACGTATTATTTAATAATATACGAAAGAAAAAAGATTCACGTTTAGCCATATTCGAACAATACATGTATATGATTGATGTACGAACAATGCACAAACGTCGTACGAACGATAAATGCCCGATGTACGAACAATACAACCGTTAACTTAAGCATTCCTGGAACTGTAGCACGCAAATTTTTCAATAAAATCGTACACCATTTGTGAAAATCTTTTGCAAAGGAGGTGATTTGTGTATTTGTTTTAAAAACCACGAAGTTTGACAGTGTAGCCTAAAATTCCCATGTTCTTTTACCAAAAAAACCCAGAAACTGCATATCACAGTAGCTGCTGCTATAAACATATCGAATGATTTTCCCCAAAACCTGTTAACTTAGTTCGATTGAAGCAAACGGCGAACGCGATTCAATTTCATTCGACAAAGTGTACCTGCTACTTCTTCAAGATTGGCGGGTGGCATTTGCCTCTCTATGGGATGCTTTAAAAGTCAATGTATACAATTAGAAATACATTTATACACTTTTATAATTTAGTGCCTGTCTTTAGAACAAAAGGGAATTAAGTTTACTTTTTGTTGGTTTTATTTTACAAGACATCCGTAAATTTCATAACTGTAAATGTATTTATAACATTATAAAGTTACACATTAATCCTTGATCGATTAACGAAAAAACAACGAATGATGTCGCCTACACGTGTACTTTGATCATTGCGGCGGGATGACCTCTAACATAATTAACCACATGTGCCTTTCTTTAAAATCGGAGCCCCGTGGACAAAAACAACTTTATAATAATTACTGAATTACCTGATCTTTTTAAACAATAGGAAACAAACATGATTTTATTTTTTAAATGTTATAATTAATATAAATAAAATAAAACAGAATGTCATCATATTTTATTTATGGAGAAATGTAGAAGTCTCAAATACGGCTTTTATTTTAATTAGAGGGATCAGTAAGGTAGTGATAAATTCAGTTAATATTAACATTTTAACATATGATTACACTTTCAGCTGTCTTTAATGTTTTTAACAGATATATTTAAACATAAATGTTTGTCTGTAACGAGACAAGTTTCGAATAGAGTTTTTTTATTTACTTCCGAATATTTCCATAAAATAAATTAAAATTAAAAATTAAAAATAATAATTACCAGGCGTTGTGACAGAGAAAATGACTGCGACAGACATGTTTTGACTGATACAAAGGTTAACGCCGTTGTAACTTACAAAGTTCGACTGAGTCAACGGAAAAAAATGACTGCGACAGACATTTTTTTACGGATACAACGGTAATGCCCCAGACAAAATATGTTTGTTACAGACATTAAACGACTGTTACAGTAAAAATTATTGTCTGACGCAACGTTTGCAGTCTTTTACAGACATTGTTACAGTCATTTGCAGTCAATTTGTCGGTGTCAATACTTACATTTTCGCAAGTTAAAATGCACTTTTATCTCTCTAAATGCGTGATTTTGAATTACTAACTGGACGATATGAACTATCTGAAATCCTGAATAAATTTATTGGAAAACTTTTTTGTGTAATTAGTCATTGGACTATACAATGGTCAAATTTATGCATTATTATGTGTTTACTCTGTGAATTGTGCGAAAAATTGCACACTATTTACTAGGGTATTTAAGTTTTGAGCGCATTTAGGCATAACGACTTATTAATATGGAATATGTCATACGTGAAAAACGGGTTATAAAATTATGCCACTATACTGACAATAGGTACATCATCTCTCATCTTGTAACTAGTTATTAGAGAGGACAATTACCAGAATACATATAATATATTATGAAGCATAACTTTATTGCATGTTAACTTAGTTGTATGAAAACATCTACTTGCTGCTGCAGAAACTATTTTTGCCTATGAACCCATGTAGCTGCTTGCAATACTTACCAGAATCTTATCCCATCATATATATCATATACATGTATCTCTTCATGTCTACAAATAGGACTCTCTTTTGTAAAGTGACATTCGTAAAGTTAGGTTCAATGAATTATGTAAAGATAAATAGGTGCTGTAAACAACACAAATTAGCTATATGTTAAAGTCTGTCTTGTCGTATCTCTTGTTAACCATTACAGTATCGTCGATAATGGGTAGTAATAAATTGTGCTGATTGCTTGACCAATGTGCACATTTTTACACTTTATTTAATAGCAATTGTAATGTCACCTTCAAAACATTTTAAACCAGTCCTAATTAAATTGATCAACCTCTTTTGTTTTTAAGCTTTTTAAAATGTTGGCCCTGTGGTGGCATTGTTAGAGAGGTCTTATAGTGCTATATTTTTATAGGTGAATCTTCCATTTTGTATTCGATATTATGTATCTAAACTACCATGTACGCAATGTTTCTCAGTAACACATGGCTTATGAGACTTTTCGAGAAAAGCAAGAGATAAGAAAACAAAGACACCTCTTATATAATCCTTATAGGTTTCTGTTTTACGGCCACCTTTATGTTTACGAGTTAGGTACCAATAATCTTAAGATACTTCTGGAATTTTTTTAACACTTGTTTTTTTTTCAGAAGCAATTTAACCTGTTTTTATTTTTCCCTCTTTGTCGTTTTCTTGTGTTCCATTCATCTTTGACTTATCAAAATTTGCATATCTAATCATGCTGTAAATCATAAGTATATTAAACCAACTGCTCGTACTGCACAACCTTATGTAAGCTTTCATATGAGAAATTTGAGAAATAAAATAGTAGCAACCATTAAACACACGTGTAACTTACCTGCATTTTCCACATCTGTATAAGGAGCATTGTTTCTTTTCTTTATCTACATCTGGTCTGTATAATATAATTTTAAATATGTAATTTAATTTCTGTTATTATATCATATCGATTTATATATTTGCATGTTCATAGTATATCTGTTGAACGCATGGTATTTTTATAAAGATATAATTTAACGAACATTACACATCCACTTACATTCTAACAAATTTAAGTTTCTTAAAAGAAGTAAAAAAATTATTAACTTTAAATTTATTGAGACGGCAGCTGAATGTAAAGAAGGAGAGAAAAAGCCTAGTTTAGCAATTTATCATTGCAATATATATATATAGACCTCTTATTCAAGAATATTAAATGTCGGGATTTATATATTATACTCAGTTTGACAGTTTGAAATGTTTGAAATCAAAATTAAGGACATTTCTAAACCACACACTAAAGGTTTGATTCTAGTTTTCCTATAATGTATACCCTATTTATATAGTTCATAGTTCATAGTTCATTTTTGCTATCTAATGGATTATATTTATTTTTAAATGGCTCGAGAATTTTCTCCAATAACACGAACTTTGCTGGGAGATTAATTTTCTCATCCCTCAAATCTATGAACACGGAAGCGGTCAATATAAACTGCTGTGAAAACATTTTACGGTCGACATCAAAGGTCTGTTTTTATGCATAAAAAGCTTCTAATACCATTGATCTTTGTCCGGGCATATTAATTACTCAATAAATATAACATGATATCATTCAGTATAAGGTAGTTGCAGTTGTAGTCGGAGAAAAAAGCCCGTGTTTAAGTTGCCAATGGCTATACAGAAATAATGATATTGCACTCAGTAGTAATATATCGAAACTTACATATTTTGTGAATCGAAAATATACCTAGGACACTAATAGTTCAGTGCTTGAATTTTCTTGTAATTTAAAATAACAAAAAGCTATAAGCTAAATGGTTTAACAGAAAATATGTCTGTTCTCTCTCTCTATAGTGCCCAAGATAGAAGTGCTGTTGTATCCTGGAATATCTAAATAATTTATAGCTGCTTACCTGGGAACCTTTGTAGAAGGATTCTCATCAGTCTTCTTCAATTTTAATTGCCTGTTAAAAACACCAGTAACTGTTAATTGCGTTTAATGTTAGATAATTACTTAAGACTGATAGAAAAACATAGAAATTTGTTATTTATTTCGGAAGCTATTTATTAAAAATATAACCTTTGAATTTGAGGTATTATTATTTTGTCCAATTGGATTTTTTTACGATTAGACGAGTCTTATTGACATGATTTACTCAAAAACGTTAGCATTGCTGTAAAATGCATACCCATTCTTATTAAGCTTTTTTATATATGGTTTATCTTATAATATGAAAAATTTAAGACATTCAATACACCTCAGAAAATAAGATCCCATAACGGAAATAATTTCGCTGTTTTTTGCAATTCCAGTTGTTCAGCTTCTAGCTGATTTAATTTTACAAGTACTTTATTAGCTTCAGAAATTATTTTCGTAAGCATTTCATTTTCTGCTGCTGTTTTTCATCTTATATCAGCAATAATTTTCTGAACATGTTGATCTATCATAGCCTTTATTTTCTCGCCCTCGACGGTTATTTCTCTTATTGATGTTGATATATCTTTCTTCACTTTACCCAAACCTTCTTCTAATTGTTGAATGTTTTCTTTGATTATACAAGTACAAATGCAATATGACGTTAGTGCGAAAGGTCATTTAGATCAAAGCTGTTTCACATTCTGCAGTTTAGACCATCTAGGTGGTGCATAATGTCGAAAGGTCATTTAGATCAAAGCTGTTTCACATTCTGCAGTTTAGACCATCTAGGTGGTGCATAATGTCATTAAGGTCACGGCGTGATTTGCATACTACATGTACTATTTAAGTAAAAGACGGAAGCGATTCCTTGTATCATAAAGGACAAAAACAGCGGTTTGAAGTAGTATTTAGGCCACTGATGCCGTTTATGTTTCTTTTTAAGCACGCGGAAGTGGTTTATTTTCATGGTATTCTTAATAGTACACACGTGGAAGCTATTCATAGTATCCTTGTCGACCTGTTCCTAGAAGCTTACAGGAGAAGGAAAAGACACTTGCCAAACCTTAAACTTCACACTCCGCTATATGTGTGATGTTTGTTCTCATTGGTTTGTTGTACCTAGGTTGATGTTATCCCTTCAGAAGTTATATGTTCGTCACTATGATTTAATTCATCGTTATCAGATAAAGTGTCTGCTGTGCTCTTTTTATCAATTTCTTAGTATACGATCGGATATTTTGGTCATATGTTGTCTCTGGATTTTAATTTTTAACTTTTGATAATGTCATGATAATAAGTAAATCGATGGTGTCTAATTAGACGCAGGCAATGCATACTCCTCCTTAACACCTGAGTGCATCCATGGTTTTTATTGTCTTCGGGTAACTCACTGTCGGTTTTTGTACGAAAGCTAAAACTTAAATACCTGGGTACCGTTTCATAAAACAATCGCTTATAACGATTGTCGTTAAAATTAGCGTTTACATAGTGACTCGTTAACTTTTGTTTTAACGAGCGTTTCATAAAACGATTTTTACTCAAACGTATTGCAGTCGTACTTTGACATTTACGTGTCACACGTAGAATGAACGTTGTTTATTTTTAGAACCAAAATACTTGTATATCGTATACCACAAATCTTGTAACCAATTTTCATGAAATGAGTTATATATTAAGAAGAAAATAAATGCCCATGTGACAATTCATGCTGAAGGACAGTCGTAATCTCTTTTGGCTTTTTAGAAGATTGGACAATATTAATGATAATATAAAATATGCCTTCTTATTATTATTACTGAATTTTTAAATAACAGTAATGCCTGCAATAAATGGCACAGCATATATAAAAAATTGCTGGCTATATAGTTTAGTTTCTTTTCTTTGTATACCGCGTCAAAATAAGATATTATTTATATTTAACCTGTACGTAAGCAGCTGCTCGTAGGTCACTTTTTTCTAATTCCGCCGTGAATGCCCTTTATATGCAGGTTTGATTATTTATATTGGATTGTTGTATTTAAAGAAGAACGAATTAAAAATAGTTATGTGTTAAGAAAATACAGGCAATACGAAATGTTAATTTACTTCCTGTTGGATTCTACAAACACGCGGACGTGATAGAAAACACCCTCCATAGCGGTGTCGATTTATTAACATTAAGAAACTTTTTTGTTGTAGAATTGTGTTGTTTCTAAACAAAAAATAAGAAAAGAAAAATCGAAAGAATTTGTGCATTTAGAGATTTGTTTTCCTTTGTAGACAATTAAATTTTGTAAAATTATATGTGAAATATAATTTTCGTTGAAGTATGATGACCTGCTCAGCAATGAATAAGTTGTAATATTTGCACTGAATGTTCAATGTGCAAATTAAATATAAATTGATAAACATTGTAAAAGCCTTGTCAAAACATGCAAAAGAGGAGGAGTGTACACAGTGTACCTGCCTAAGCTTTAAACTTAATTATATTTCAAATAGTGTCACACGATCTAGCCTGTATCTTGAAATAATTTCTAAATCATAATAATGTTAGTTTTTTCTCTAAATATTTTTTTCTCGTCGTAAACCTCTACGGTGAACATAAGAATTTGCAACAAGCGCCATCATATTTGCTGGCGTTTACTTAGCGGTAGCTGGGAGTAGACGTAGTTAACGATTACGATTCACGCGCAAATAACGATCATCGTTATGATCGATTGTTTTATGAAACGGTATGAAAATCCTGCGTGTGCTTTGCGTCCGATTAACATCTAATAGTACGTTTGCGATCGCTTTATGAAACGGCAACCTGGTTATTAGATATGACAATACGAAATCATTTATCATTACATATCACAACATAAATACACTGCAGATGATAAGATTTTTTGTCATGTTTGAGCAATTGACATTGGTACTTAGTTTTCTTCTTCTCTGACTTTTGTTCTGAGTTCTTTGAAGGAATACATAATATATCGATATAATTTGGGGTGTGATCAATTTAAGTAATTTACTAACTTCACAATAAAGGATCCCATTACTGAAATTATGTCGTCTTGAAACCTGTGATTTTTCGTAACTGTTTGTCGTTTATGATGATTTACAATTGTCCCAAAATAACTTTTCACAATCCAAACAGAACTGTGAACCTGATCAAGCAACTTATATCTCGCATATCTTTAAGCAGCTTGACCCATGATATTTTTTTAACATTTTTTATATTTATGTCAAATGACCTAATAAGCGTCCTTTCCCGACAAAAAAAAATGTTCTGTGATGTTGGTATTTAAATTAGAAGGGTATTTTTAGATATTAAAATTTATATTGTAAATAGGACAGCAAGGTAAAATGTGGTCATATATATTTAAATAATTTGATTTCTTAAACATTTTTAGGGGGAAACAAATAAACTAACGCAATTAAACACATATCTCTGTTGTGTTGTATCACCTAGGTACCACTATTTATGGTTTAGACACAATTAACAATTATGTGTGTGCTATATTTCATGTCATAAACATTATTTCTGTCTTTAACCGTTCTTAAATGCAATGCAATACAAACAAATTTCATGTTCAACTTTAATGAAATCGAGTTTTGGGTTGATTTCAGAACAATAGTTGTATTTAGTGTAAGTAAACAGACTGCTAAAAAAGTCTCAATCGACTGCAAATAATAATTAAAATCACTTACGATATATATTGCCTGATCGACCTTGACAATATTTTGAATATTTAGCAATAGCAGAATGTTTCATCATGCTGTCGTTTATGAACAATATTGTTTAAATCGACCATTGATTTATTCTGACCCCATCTAACATTGTGTATGATAGATTGGTAAGATACATATTGCATCAACACTCTGCATAAAGGTAATTGTAATGTACTCCGATGGCTATTTATTTTAAGTAATATAAGCCTCAGGTAAACTGGCCTGTTAATTTTCAAATGATATTGCAACTATTTGTGTTTGGAGTTGTTAAAGCATGCTTATCAAATTGGCCTATTGCCAATAATCTATAATATCTAACTATTATCATGTTTATGTTTTAAATTAATTAAAAAATGATTTATGTAACATGTGCATAGATTAGTATTTGTCAGTCTGTTTTCAATTGCGAAAGTCAGCCACCTATTTATGCATAGGCTTATACGCAGTTTGTGTTCGAGAACAGTATTGTGACAACGTATATTGTTATACTAAAACAGCGGTTGCTTCAGTTTATGTTTATCAGTTTATGTTTTTTTAATTTTATTTCGAAAAAGATGAGCAACGTTCTTTTTTGCATTTATCTCAAGTAAACGTTATAATCTTTTTTTGTAAACCGGAAAAGTTTCGATGGTAAAAAGTAAATAAATATAGCGTACGAATACAAGGCTGCTGGCGCCTTGGTATAAGACATACTTATATTTTATTATTTACCACCTGGTTCCACGACTTACATGCACTTTTAAAAGATTCACTCCCTGCTTGGATTTAAGATATATACCTGCACTTTCCAATGATTAACCCATTGCTTGGTTCTAAGACACGCCTGTACTTTACCAAGATTGTACTCCCTTCTTGGATCTAAGACACATAAATGTACTTTACCATGATCCACAAACTGTTTGGTTGTAAGACATACATATACTTTACCATGATTAACCCCATTCGTGTTTATGGTACCTTGTTTTAAGACATTTCTGTATTTCTTATCACCTCCTGGTTCCAAGACATACATGTACTTTTACCAAGATTCACTCCATGCTTAGATTTAAGATATATAACTGCACTTTTGAATTTTTAACCCATTGCTTGGTTCTAAGACATACCTATATTTTTATCAGAGGCACACACTGCTTTGTTCTAAGAACACATGTGTTGTTCCAAGATTCACTCCTGTTTAGTTCTAGGACATACCTCTAATTCCCCATGATTTATTCTCTGCTTGGTTCTAAGTCATACCTGTATTGTGCCAGGATTCACACTATGTTTGGTTGTATAACATTCCTGCACCTTACCCTTGGTTCTAAGACAGACCTTATATTGTTATAATTCATCAACTGTTTGGATCTAAGACAGATCAGCACTTTACGATGATTCAACTTGTAAGAGATACCCGTACTTTATCGTGAGTCACCTACTGTTTGCTTCAAAGACATACTCATACTTTACCATGATTCACACAGTTTGGTTCTCAGGCATACATGCACTTTACCATGAGACACCACTTGCGTGCTTAGACATACATTAACTTACCACGAATCAACCGCTGCTTGATTTCAATGACATACCTATAGTTTATGATTCACCAATGCTTAGTTATAAGACATATTTGTACTTTTTTCATTATTCACCCACTGCTAGGTTCTAAGACATACCTTATTTTAACATTATTAACCCCCTGGGTCTAAAGAAATATTGTACTTACCACGAATCACTCCCTGCTCTGATCTACGACAACTGTGCTTCCCCATTTTTCATCTTTGCTTGGTTATAAGACATACCTGTATATTTATGAAAATCACACTTTGCTTAGTTCTATGATATACATGTATTGTTCCAAGATTCACCAACTGCTTGGTTCTAAGGCATACCTATACCTAACCGTTTTTCACACTTGCTTGGTTCTAAAATTTACCGGTATTTTGCAAAGATTTACCAGTTGCTCGTTTCTAAGACATATTTGTACTTTATAACGATTCACTCCCTGGTTCTCAGACATACATGTACTTTACTAAGATTCACTCCATGTAATAATGACTTGACAAGCGTCTACGCCCGAATAAATCAAACGATAAACGTATATGAACGGTTCTGTAGTCGTGGTATTTAAATTTCGATTAGAAGGTTATTTTTTAGAAAATATAACTAAATTTTAAAATGTTTGAATTTATGTCATCACATTAATAATAAATTTAACTTCTATACTTGTTCAAAGAAGATAGAAAATAAACCGAAACAACGAAACACATATCATTATTTAATTCTATTCAATAAGTATCTCTTTTTATGGTTTGAACACAATTAACACCTGTCCCGATTCTTCTTATATTTCACTGTATGATCTGTCTGAAAGTTAATCAAATGTTGAATTGTATATATGTTTCTATTTTGATTTATTATTTACATGATAATACTTATCTGAGTTTTTTTATTACCAGTAAATCTCGACTAAATGTATATCCTTTTATCGCAGTCTACGTCTTCAATTGTTCTTAGCAAACAATCTAACACAATAAATTCTATGTTAATTCTTATTGAAATCGATTCTGTAGTATATTACAGAACAATAGTTGTATTGGATAATAAAACTACTAAAAAGTCTCAATCGACAACAAATCACAATTCTAAACGGTCTCTTAATTTAATAATTCGTAACAGTCTCACAGAATTACATGATATTCATCGGTATATTGAACATAACGTATAATCGTGTAGTGTTGTTTTGTTGATATACTTATCGTTACTCTCTTCACTTTTACTTACTCGCTGAAGTCAAACAAACAAACAATATATATAATTGCACTAATAGACAGACTTATACTTACAGTTAGAATGAAAGTGATTTTGTAAAATAAATATAGTTTTGCATTGCAATCTAAAAATGTGTATATTGGAACCAACGTCACATATTATTAATAGTTGGAATATATGCAAGCACTATTTGTAAGGAACAAACAAATTCATTGGCATAAATAACCTTACATTGTCTGATCTCGAACGAATGAAAAATGAGGTAAATTGTCAACTTTTTGTTTGTTTAATTTGGGCAACAATTTCCGTTGGGCCAAATAGTAATGACACCTGATACTGCTGCAATGTGCAATTCAGGAATATCAGGTACCTATTTGTAAAACAATTACATATGGTCCTATTTGTTTCAAATCTGAGGGATCATGATGCTGTGCTATTATGGTCGCCCGGACGTTGCGTACCAATAAGACATTTGATATTTTCCTCATATTTTGCGTTTGGTTTGGCTTTCCATGTCCCATATAGACATAATCCTACATTCGACTCAAAAACAACATCAATAATGCAGGATATGAAATGTATATCACGATTTACAGAAAAATAGCTAAACACGCCATATCATACAATCAGGTTGCTGAGTCTCGGTAATTAAAGAAACAAACATCAGTAGCACGTTGTTTGATAATTGCTGTTAATACGATTTTGTGCTTTCTTTTAAAGTTTGTTAATTCATTGTTTGTTCCGTCTATACAATTGTGGAATTTTCATTCCAATTTTATTCACTTGTTTTTTTGTCTGATTATTAGATAATATATCTTTTCCTTAAGCGTCCTTAAACAAATGCGTTACGATAAATATTGCAGCTTTCCTCACGTAGATTAGGGCATCCAATCAATTTAAACCGTAAACTGATCAACGGTAGTTCCAATGTCTGACAAATGTATGACCCAATATCTCAGAAATATCCTACATGACATGTACACATATACTGTTTCATCCCGTCTGGCAACCAGTATCAAAGAAATGGTATTTTCAGACATGAATGTTATTTATAAGAGGATAAAAACAAACTAGTCCAAAACTTACACATTACAAATTAACATCAACCATTCGTTAGAGGAAAATTAAAAGCTCTATTGAATAATACAGAAAAGTGTGATGATAATATACTACATGACAATACGTTGGACGTAAAGTATACGCTATCGGTGCAGACTTCTGGTGATTCCAGTAATTTCAATTATTTGTTAATTTAATATCACGTGCAATGAGATGTAAAAGCAAACATAACAAGTGTTAATATTTTAAGGACCACAATTAAGAAAAACAAACAAAATGTGTTTATCAAAAACACACAACCGACCTGTCTGTATTAGAATGTTTTGATATATTTAATATAATCTATTTTTATGTTTTCTGAAATATTTGTCTAATTGCTACTTATATTTAAGTACATACAAAATATGTTAAAAGTATAAAAATTGAGAGTTAGTTACACTTGCACGAAATGAGAAAAACACATTAAAAACACAGAACATCTGTCATATTCCCATTTCTACAACACAATTACCTTCTTATTTTTAATTACATTATTAAGCTGTTTGGCAATGATTAAAACACGTGCAAATATATTCATAAATCCTTAACGATAAATCTGAAGACAACCTTAACGAATGATGCAATTAGTAAATGTCTTATAGAAGATTGTGTACCCTGCTATTTCTGTCTGCTTTATTGTGTAACCGCTGGGTTTATGTCTCGTTTGTATCAAAGGTTTTTTTTACCAGCCTAGGAGTCACGCCATGGTGTATACATGAAACATCACTCATCCATTCGTTGTTTATAGATAGCGTTTTTTACATTTCATTAGAGCTTTCTTGATGTGTTTTATCCCTTTTTCATGCCCAATCATCACATACTGTTATATCTAGAGTAATTACAGCTTAGTGCACATCACAATTTGTACTAGTGATATTAAGTCTAGCAAGGTTTCTAAAATTTGTATTTGTTTGGTGTCAGTATTGTGTTTGCCTAATAATATCATTGTTGAAAACAAATATAGAAATCAATACTCTATGATCCATACAAGTGTGTTAAGTCAATTGTATTCAAATATGAATTAAATTTGTTTTGTATTATCATGTACGAGTTTTTTAGCACTAAGTGTAATATTAAAACATGTTAATATGTATTGATGTCATTCCCAAAAATATCTAGCAGAATTTTAATGTTATACTTATCGTTGTTCTTGTGACTTTTACTTACCCGCAAAAGAATAAACACATCTGTCGACATTGACAAGGAAAACACAGACACCTTACACATAAAGTCAGACACTTGCTGATGAAACATTATGGCGATAAAAGCTTTAAAACATGTCATAGTCCATACTATAACCTCTTCCTAACATGTTCCAAATCGCTGATTAAGCAGTTGTAAGCTCATATTCTTAATTATATGCCGTTAGATGTTATCTATTTTACTCTTAAATATATAAAGATAATCAATATAAAATATGAAAACATTACGAAATTTAAAATGTCAAACATACACAATGTCCTTGTAGAAAAGCAAGATTCCTGTCACGCACACGATATATACAGCCGATTGATGTTTTATAAAAGAATTTTCGCTATATGAATATAGCCTTTCTTTATTAAGCTTCTTGTCATCATAAATTGGATTGAACATGTCTGATTGGTATTTTTTAAAGCGATATGAGATTGTAGTTTTACAATATTTTTGTTGTTGCAACATAATAAATATATTTTGTCACTGGTTTAAATTAATACAGTTAAAAAAAAAACAACATACGAATTAAACATTTTCATTGACACGGTTGAATGAATTAATATTTTCTTTTCGATCATAACGTTAAATATATTAATTGACAAGTTAACAAACAATAATTCGACGGGACAAAAGGTGATTAAGGATATGGGAAACACAGAATTTAGCCGCTTGTAGCTGCTACAATGGGCCTACTTTTTAAATCTACAACAAAAGAACTCTACCGTACAAGGAACTTGTCACTCTCCAAACAGGTTATCCACTACAGTTCGCCGAAAGGCTATCAATATTATGACCCGATGACCCAAAATGATAGGGTCTCCCACAACCACCACCCGGGGATGCACTAGGCTGCTATGTGGTCGAGCACTCGGAAGCATCTCGGTATTATGAAGAAGAATATCCCTAAGATGCTATTACATAATAAAAGGCCAACTAGACAAAAATTTGCACGAACCTTCCAAAAACTATGCATCAGATGCTTGTACAAATAGTAAGCATGTTGATAAAAAGCTGCCTGAGATAAAGGTTTGTTGATGGGTATACCACTATTGACCAGAGAAAAACAGAGAAATTTTAGCTGAATGAAGGAAATAACAATATATACCGAACACTGATGGAACTAATGTACTTATAACTTTTCTCTTGTCTGGTACTTACTATCTGTAAATAAACAAATCTGACCTAATTAACAAATGAAAAAAACAATCATTAAACAAATGCAACTATGTTATGCGGTTTGATAAGTCATTGCGATACAAGTCTAAAAAATATAATGATAAAGCATAATTTTTTTTTCTTTCCGCGTGTTGTATTTTATACTTGAATTAAACTGGTTTGACTAGTAATGTAAGAATTTTCGAGTGTAGCTTTTAAATATAATACAATATTGCAACAACATTCCATTATTGCTCTTTTTAATATTTTGTTAGTTTAGGCAAAGACTTTTGGGATTAAAATAAATGATGTTTTCGAAAAATTGAATTGTGTAGGACATTTGGGTTTGTTTTGGATTTTAATGTACACCTATTTCAGCAATTTTAAATTTATACAGAAGTAAACAATAAGTCAGGGACAAAGAATGTCAAAATCTCTGCTTTGGTCAAAAAGAAAAAAATTGTCTGATTTTAATATTTACGCGATAAAAATGTCAATTTGACAAAAAAAAAACTGTCAAAATAACTGTATATTTTAAACAACGCGGTTTTTTTTGGTAACCTTTAGCACATATAAAATCATTCATGATACCTTAGCGATGCATTTAAAACCACTTTAACATATAAAATAATCCTTTGCTATGCTATTAAAAACCATATTCCACATGTAAAATTAATCCCTTAGAAATTCACATTCACTAAAGATCATTGTACAAAAAATCAATTATTCATAAGGCCTTAACGATGCAATTAAAACCATATTGCACTTACAAAATCGATGCTGAGACCTAAGCAATACACCTAAACACCATATTGCATATATACACTCATTACCGAGACCAACAGATTATATTAAAGCTGTACTACACACACTGGTATATACAATATAAAATGTGGGTATTACCAAATAAATATTGTGACCACGCGATAAAGCATTAGGCAGGAGCATTAATTTTTACCCAACTTTGGGCGTGCATGCATAAAGAAACATATCTTGGGTCATTTAAATTGAGTAATGAGATTGCAGGATCTAAATATATAGTTTTGGATATCAGTATCGTGTTATTCAGTATGTGTACACACCTTTACTTTTTAGGCATTAACAAACCTATCTTGGGGCATAAGACTGAAAACACGATTATTAACTATATGCATTGACCAGAACATATTTGGGTACACAAAAACCTGACATCTACACAAGATTAAGGGGATGCAGGACACTTTCACTGAAAATAATTTGTCAATGAATTTTCTTTAAATTCGCCACGTAGTTAGTTTTTTGTACAAAATATCCTAATTCAAAACAAAAAATAGGAGTTTCAGAGCTTATGGTACAGAGGTTGAGCACTGAAATTTTATATTTTCTAATAGATTATACAGAGAAGAGAATAAAAAACACTAAAATAAAAGATCAAAAAAATTCTGTCCAATGAAATTTTCAGAATTTTTTATATAATGTCATGCAATTGGTTTACATTTTAGTGATGGAAAGAAAAAATAAGGGTTTTTGGGTAAAATGTTTGTCAATTTGGAAAAAACTGGTTAAAAAGGGCTAAAAATGTTATCTTTTGGTCAGAATTAGCTCCCTGGTTAAAAGTTTCATTTTCATTGTTTTTGCCAATGCAGAACTCGTTTATTTGAAAAATTTGTACATGTATTTCAACTAATTAAAGTAATAATATAGGTATAAGAATGTCGTTATTATTTTAAATTTTATGGAAATTAAGAGTTAATAATGAAAAATATTATTATTAAATTTACCATAAATGTTCTATCTATTTTGATGGTGTCCTGCATCCTCTTAAATTGAAGAATTATCATGTTTTAAATTAAATTATGAGAATGTGGGCATATACAGAGACCTTTTGAACATTCATGTAAACATCAGTTATGTTACATATTTGTTGTGTTATATATTGTAATTTACGGGTTAAAATATAGAGCCGCCATATGTTTTATTATTATTATTATTTTGGAGATTCAAAACCACATCTTTGGTTATAAATGTAGACTTTATGTTTGATTAGTTGTTGACGTTCTGGAGTTAGCATTTTTAATACTGAATCCTATCTTTTAAAACGCCTAATCGTATCGTTGAGTTTATTGTCAAACAAATTTATTTCTGCTCTAGCGAATTTACAACACATGTACTGCAAAGTATGAATTTATGTTGTTTTTAATGACTTGACATGCTTATTAATTATGGTCATTATCAGGCAAAATCTTCTGAAATTTTAGTTTATATAAGAACATCTCAATTACATGACCACAAAATGTATACATTATAACTGTCCATCTCAATTTTAATATCTCCCTCAGTATTTATTTAATACTGATTTGGAGTTTACATTTCTTACCAATGATAAAATGTGTAACAACATGTATAAATAAATTGTTCCACGCTTACACAATACGCAGTCGATACGCAGTCAATTCACATTTCATACAGATTTTGGTACATTTTAAACAAAGAATGACAAAAACCTTGAAAATCACGTATTAAAATTTGTATCCGTTTCTGTGTAATAATCAGCCTTGCAATTACGTGCTTGATAACCTTAGATCATACAAAACCACTAGACTTACTGAACGATTTATTTCGTACGTAGAGGTTAACTAAGTGTGTTATATTTCCTTTCAATCTTTTTTACATTGCTATTCATGTTATCTGAGCTAACTTGACTAATTTCTGACGTTCTGACATTATATCAATTTAGAGTTATACTGAATATATTGCTTTCATTTTAAATGGATTCATTAGAGGGCATTTTTCTGTATAATTTTATTTTCATTGTGTTTCTTTTCATGTATCATGTACATTGTTGATATGTAAACATAACATAAATGTTCTATACAAAAAATAACAAGTATGTTACAAACACAAAATAAAATACTCAGGTTAATAGTCTTCGTCTTTGTTACAGATGTAGTGCATGTTTTTCTATAATGAAAAAGCTGCCATCAACTGCAAATTAAATACTGCTATAGGATTTGGAAATACAGTAACTCAGAACAACCTCCTTTAAGCTCACACATCAGAAACGATACAAGTAACAACTGTAAATTATAACTTAAAAGCAACAAGATACATGTACATACACGTTTCGCATTCGTGTCGGTAGCAACGTTTTGATTTATAGTATCAGTATTCAGGTCTCAATAGTGCGTCGTTATAAAACTATACGATTCGCAGTGTTTTAGTGTTTCTAATTTTACATAGCAACGTTTATATTCAATTTATATGTATGTGTTATTAAACAAAGAAACGTATGAACTAAAGTTAACAAACCGAAATTATATAATATGACAAACATGTTTCGTTTCGCGTTTCTATTCAATCCAATACAAATGGACGTCTATGTTTAAACACAATTTACACAGAGCTAAAAGGTAGTACATTACAGCAAATTAAGTGTGATGTAATGTACTGATCTGTCGTCAGTCAAAATGATTATCCCAACAACACTAACTTTGACGGCCTCGGTGGCCTAGCGGTTTATGTATTTCGTCTACTGTTGATCACGTGGTCTGTCAATACGTGCACTGAGATTGCAGGTTCGAGTCTCACTGCTGGCAATGTGTGCTCGACTCCTATCTTTATTGACAAGGATTGCCAGTTTTTCTACTGAAGGTTGGGGGTTTTCTTAGAAACTACTGCTTCCTCCTCAATAAAAACTGGACGCCATGAAATAGCTGAAAAATTGCTAAAATCATCTCATTTAGGGGTGGGTTTTTTTACAGTGATTAACCAATTTTCTTCACCAAATGAGGGTATATTAAAGTCATACATTGTATTGACATTCGTCTTTGTTGTCGATTCTACTGAAATTAAAATGACTAAAGAGAAATTTCTAGGCCATGTTATTTAAAGCAATAAGAATAAAAATAATGTTCGAATCCTCCCATTAGTCATCTTTCATTAGGTAAAAGCAACGAAACATAACAAGATTATGACAAAACTATAAATTGTAACAAATTATATGAGACAAACGTTCTATAATGATGAAAGCGTGTTTGGATGTAAACTACTAATGCTCGTTTTGTATGTCTTTTATATTGATACATATTTTACGTTTACATGTTTTAGTTGAAAATTCATAACACATACTATGGTTTCATTTATTTTAGTAATTTTCGTGATTGGAGGAAAAAAGACATTTCGTGGGATTCTTAAATTCGTGGTTCGCGGAATAAAAAAATAAAAACTAAGGGAAGTGCTTATAAATTTACACATACAGTGTTAGTCTGTACATTTTCTAATACGTCATGTTCAAGATATAATCGTTCTCGGGATGTGAAAGTTGTAATGCTGATCACGGGATTTCATAGAAATTTACGGTACTTTTATTTGAAAGTGGTGACATTAAAACGAAATGGGACAGCTTAAGAAAGACGATGCAAAACGAAACCAGTTTTTTGTTGTGGCGTGCTGCAAAGCCCACACATGTCATTTAAATAAACAGTTCATTGTAAATTCGTCGTACATTCCCTGGGCAAAGATTAAGTTTGTTTGTTTGACAATAAACTTGATGATATAAGTAGTGGGTTTTAAAGATGGAAATCAGTATAAAAGGTGTTAAAAATAAAAAATAGATTGCTTTATTGATCGTTATTTCAATTAAGAAAGTTGCTATAATATTTGTGTATTCATCAATACTTTACAACGAAAAGGCACAACAGGAAGTACGTTCATTACTGATGGGATTACGCAATTAAAAAGTAACGATATTTTTTTTATCAATTTTATTTCTGTTTAGTGTAATAAACACACTAAAGTTGTTCATAATGCAAAATTGTCATGTCTATCAAAAAAATATCAGTATAAAGATGCATCTTGAACATCAGTAGTCATTATCCATGTAAACGACCGCCCCATGGCAGTTTTTTATGTCAGCTTACCGTTATTACAGATTTCCTGAGGTCATTATTCGTTGAATTCTTAATTTCATGGTTTGTCACCACCCACGAAAACGACGAAAATTGGTACCCAACGAATATAAATGAAACCACAGTAAATCTAATTTCAAAACTTTACAGATACAATCATCTGGTCGCTTAAATCAAATCATTTTATATGTTTATCTAATACATTACTAAGTAGCGTAAATCATATGTGCACTGTTATAAAGTAGCTAAAATGTACTTTATGTTGTTTATAGCAATACAAAAATATGTCTTAAGTGTACTTATAAAAGAGATAAAAATGTCATACTCGTAAAATAAATTTATTTCTCGTTACTTTTGTCATTGTCTCTGCTTTTGTTAAATGTCCACGATAAATCCTCTAATACGTTTAAATTTGTTTATGTACTTGTTGTTGTTTATGTACTTGTTAAGATTTATCAAAAGTTATTTCATATCCTTCAAAAATTAGGTCAAGAGCATAAAATACATAAAGTTATGCAAAGTTAAACATTTGTATCTGTTTAAATGTACCGACGGAGTGTTTATGTTTTACACGAGCATGTCTCCATGTTTCGTTTTAATCGTTAAATGCTTTTAAATACATCCTTTTTCTAAATTGAGAAATAGAATACTGCACTTGTATTCTTTGCTTTGTAATTGTGCATATATTCTTTCAATCATTAGCAGAAATTTATTGTTTGATTACAGTAATCTGTTCGATTGATGTAGAAAAAACTTCAAAAACATGTTCAGCTCCCTAAATAGGTAAATTATGTAATTGTATGCTTTCCGTGTAATTTGCCTTACATAATTTGAAACTTTACGGTCATTACATATTATATGTAATATTTATTAGTCGCTTATGTTAATGCCGGATAAAAATCGTTGAAACACAGCAAATGTAACCAAGTTACATTGTAAATAGATCATGTTACTGTATTCAGTAGAAATAAAAAAGCACTATCACAGTTATGCACGTACACTGTACAGAACACGTGTTATTTTTATAAATTGCACTATCGTCAGGATAGTATGATTTTATCTCTGCAAAATGTTGCTGTAATAATAGAGGGTTGGTGTCGGACTTTTTAAATCTTCTAAGATCATAAATAAATGTAGGTTTTTTTTAGGAATTTAAATAATGGCAATTTCATCTACATTTACACCAGAATTTTCCAAATGAGGCTTTATTCTCAGGCCAAAAGGTTTACTTTATTTCAGTGCTTTTCAAAAACGGATTTCTAAAGAGGTTTGAAAACGCAGTCGTGAGCAGGATTGACAGGATAAGCCTTTAATTTGGTTGCATATTGCAAACCGAGCTTAATTCTTCTTTGATACAAAGATGGTTCGTTTGCTTCGGCATATAAACTATCAGCAGGTGTGGTTCTGACAGCTCCAATTCATAGTCGCAATCCTTGATGGTGTATAGTATCAAGGATTTTTTTTACATTTGACTTGTGAGCTAAACCATAAATTAAGCAACCATAATCCAATTTCGATCGAACCAGCGATCTATATAGATTGAGTAAAACATCGCATTCAGCACCCCAGTCAGTGCTGGATACGACTTTTAAAATATATAATGCTTTAAGGCATTTATTTTTTAACATTTTGATATGGGGTAGAAAGGTTAGCATTAAATCAAATATGAGACCAAGAAAAGTAGTTTCTTTTACAATTTTGATAGGATTATTATTTAATTTTAATTCGGGATCAGGATGCATCTTTCGTTTATTACAAAAATGCATCCCAACGGTTTTTGCAGTGGCAAATTCAAAACCATTCTCCATTGCCCATTTCTCTATTCTATTTAAACACAACTGTAGTTGACGTTCGATATTATTCATGTTTTTACTCGGTAACATATAAGGAAGTCGTTAAAATATAGAGAACCATCAATATTATCTTTCAAAACTTGAGCAAGGCTATTAATTTTGATACTAAATAAAGTGACAGAAAGGATGCTTCCCTGGGGAACACCCATCTCCTGTTCAAAAGGGTCAGATAAAGTAGAATTTACCCTTACTTTAAATTCTTTGTCAGATAATAAGTTTGATATAAAGGTATCAACCCCATATCAAAAAGATCTTTTAAAATACTATATTTCCATGTAGTGTCATACGCTTTTTCAAAATCGAACAAGATAGACACTTGGCAAATGCGTTTCGAATATATGTTTCGAAACGTACAAGATGATCTAGGGTACTTCGTCATTGTCTGAATCCACATTGGATATTAGACAGAATATTGTCTCCCAAATATTGTTAAGACGATTCAGAAGGTATTGGAGAGAAGGTTGTGGCAGATGTTTTAGTAGTTGATAATGGATATCATATGGACCACATGCTGATTTGTTTAAAGAATTTTTTATCTCTTCCAAAGAAAATGGTTTATTGTAATCTTCTAGATTTTTTTACTGAAAATTAAGTTTAGATTTATCTTTTCAATTTTTATCCGCTTAAAATTGGTATGATAATTTTCAGCAATGGAGTCTTTGCAAATGTTTCGGCCAATTTGTTTGATATATCTGACTCTGAAGTTAACAAGTGTTGTCCATCCTTTACTGTTTTTACCTTTAATTTTACGAATCGTTTTCCAAATTTTATTCATAGGGGTATGATTATTTAATTTAGAAAAAAAGTTACTCCAACAGGTGCATCATCTTTGTTTTGTTTCCTGCGAGCCTTCGCTCGAAAAATTCGGAATTGGTTAAGATTTTTTTGAGTTGAGTGTTTATTAAAGCGTCGTTCGACCTTTTCTGGTCTTTAATAGCGTCCTCACAGCTGTCATCGAGCCATAGTTTACTGGGATGTTTTGGATTTGTCGAGGCCTTAGGAATTGTTTTATCAGCAATTGAAATAAGTGTTTCATTGAATTTTAAAATTGGCTCAGAAATAGCTTTAAAAGTATCAGAGTTAAGTCGCTCTATACAGAGCCGTTCAAATAGAGGCCAATTGGCTTTGTTAAATTGATATCATACCGAGCGGCTCGTTCTGTGTTGGAAGAGTGCAAATATTCCAATATAATGGGAAAGTGATCACTGCCACAGAGATCGTCATGGACTTTCCTTGAGAAATCGAGCAACAGAGAAGGATCGGCTATTGTAAGATCAATTGCCGAATATGATCCATTCCCAAGATGTAAATATGTATTAGTTTCATTATTACAAATTATTAAAGATCTTCCTGATTTATTAAGCCTTCAATAATCCTACCTTTGTCGTTTATTGTGTTGCTACAACATAGTGGGTTGTGTCCGTTGAAGTCCCCAAGTAATATAAAAGGGGTTGGAAGCTGATCAGTAATATGTTTCAACTGATTTAAATTTAATGAATAATTCGGAGGTATATACACAGAGCATAAAGTAATCGTTTTATCTAAAGATATTCATACAGCAACCGCCTGAAGATCAGTGTTGAGATCTACAGGGCTATGTAAAACTTGATCTTTTACGAGAATGGTAGAGCCGCCAGCAGATCTATCATTTTCGTCTACATATGTACTGTATATAGAGTAGTTTTTTAAAGATATATTATCATGTCGTTTTAGTTGGAATTCTTTGAGACAAAATGCAACAGGAAGAAAGGCTTGAACTAATAATGTAATTTCAAGAAAACTAATCTTAAGATCTCCATAATTCCATTGTATTATTGTACCCATTATGGTTTGCGAATAAGGGAATAGTTGACAGTTTTTTTAAAGCTATTCCGCCGGTTTCGGCTGGGGGATCTACTTTTAGATCCTGTATCTGGGGGTAGTGTCCATTTGGTCGCCCCAGATAGTCGTGTCTAGATGATCTAGACTTCCAAAATTGTTGTGGACATTAAAAGGATCCCGAAGCAGTTTTGAAGTTCAAACTCCTTTTCTATTTGCGTTTTTATTTGAATTAGAATTAGCATTTGATTTTTTGGGGCTGCTGGCAGAAGTTGATGTTTTAGATTGAAAAGATACCAAAAACGTAGCAGTTTGAGAAGTTGAATATTTTCGGCAGGATGTAATGATTTTGTCTGTCGTTTGAACTGGTAGTTTTGATGGTTCTTTTTGATCAATAGGCCAGGTGATAAATGTAGGTGTTCAGCTGTAGTGAAAACAGGTCTGGTCACGCTGGCATATGACTTTGATGCAGAAGATGATGGATTATTCAATGTATTACAACGACGACGAGCCTCAGGTTACGGGATGCATTTCTTCAGTTTTTTATTTTTGTATTTCTTTCTTTTTTAAGAACTGACAATCCTTGGATGAGAACATGTGGGTTTCACAACAATTTTCACATTTTGGATTGTTAGTGCAGGTAAAGCCCTCATGCCCTACTTCTGCACATTTAAAGCATACCTAGGAGCCTCTGCATTGTCCCTTGTCATGGCCGAAGTTTTGACATTTAAAGCAGCGCACAGGATTTCGAATATAGGCGCTGACTGTAACGTTGTATAATCCAATTTGTATTGATTTAGGAACGATTGGAGTGTTGAAATTTAAATGAAATTCTTCTTAATTTTTTTAATAACACACTCATCAAGAAAGATAATTCTGCTTCCGTATTATTACATGTAAAAATCTCTATCATGCAGCCATGACCTATACACCATCAAGAAACATGATCAAGTCGTAGTCAAGTCCATAAAGCCTTCCCAGTATTCAGCATAAACTAGGAATAATATCAGATAATTTAGATAAATGTGACTCAATCATTTTTGAGCTCAAAAACAGGTGGGGATTTTAATGAGTTAATCTTAATGAATATGTATTTTGGCCTCAATCACATGTCAGTAAAACAGAATTGTTTGCCCTTATTTAAAGTCAAGTCGAGAATTTTTTTTAGTTATTTCCCCGTTCCGTAAAACTATTGGCAAAGATAAAGTCTGTAAGGTAACGAATATAACTTTTTATGGCAATGTATAAAAATGGATGATAAAGCAGAATTGTAAATAAGAATCCACAATGACATCAACTGAACCTCACATGTGCTTCGGGACTGATTATGAACTACCTTACTTCCATAAATTAAAAAAAATAATTGCGTTGTGGTTTATGATGTATACGTTTTATTGAATATAACAACTTATGGACTATGAACTACTTGTAAGCTGCATTTTTTTTTCTCTACCAGATAGATAACAGAATTTTTCATTTACTACATTAATATATCTACTATATCAACTTTAAATAGAGCAATGTTTTTATTTTTTTAGTCTTTTGCTTTACTTATTGTAATTGCATAGTAACTATACGCAAATCTACTCAATCAAATAGTATGTGTCTTTTTTCTTTTTTTTTTCCTTTTTTTTCACCAATATGTCGTGTCTCGCACAAACCTTCGCACAAACCTTCAACGTGTTTAACACATGAGTTTAGACTTGACTACCCACAAAACTATCAAAACTCACCAACCACATAATGTATGTCCACTCCGATTAGTAAAAAACAAATCATTAAAATGTATTGTTCATTTTGAGAGATGTTACCCTCTGCGCATTTTTCTGACAAATTTACATCCATAATCACATGATGATACTGTACTGGTATCATGTTATTAATAACTGTAACATATTTGTGTTGTTCTTTTTGATGTTTTTCATGACCTTCAATGCGTCATGTGTATATAGAAATCATTCCACAATTTTGTTTATTGACCAGATCTTTGTCGTATGCCAGGTTCGTGCAAAACGTGTTGATATCCAATATGTTATTGTCACCCTACGGTCCCACACATCGAGTGTACCTTTTGACAATGGTTAGCGATGTGTTGGCACATAGGGTGGCAATAGGAATTTTTTATGGTAAAACAAATCCGTGTCTCGTATCCAAAATGTTGTATAGAACATGTTTTTGTACATACATCGTGATGTTTATTTATAGTCAATTTTATCACTTAAAAAATTACTGTTTTAATACCGAAAACACTCTAAATGTTGTGATTACTATGTGTATCATTAAGATGTGCTTACTATTATCTGGGGATATTGAGGAGAACCCTGGGCCTACTCAAGGGGAAACAACTCGCCTTATGCAGTCCTCATTAGGCATTCTTCATTTAAATGTTAGAAGCTTACGAAATAAGATATCTGATATTGAGAATATTGTGGAGAACTTTGATATTGTTTGTTTCACTGAAGCACACTTAGATAAAGATGTGTTGAATGAAAACATAACAATTCCGGGATTTAACGACAACCCCTTTAGATTAGACAGAAACAGTTTTGGAGGCGGTATTATTATTTACTATAAGGATAACGTGTCAATAAAACATAGAGTAGACCTACAAATCGATGGCGTGGAGGCTTTATGGTGCGAATTGCAACAAAGCTTGGGCATGTCCTCTTAAACGTAACATATAGATCACACTTGGAGGCCGGGCCACTTTTCTGGACAAATTATAGTCACATGTTGAGCTCTGCCCTAGATACATCTGATAAAATCGTATCACTTGGGGATTTTAACATTGATTTTATGGGAAGACTACCACTCGAAGCTATGGATATATTTAATATACATGGCATTAAGAACAAGATCCAAAATCCAACTCGTTTTGGGCAAAATTCTAGTTCTCTGATTGATCCTGAAGCAAACACTATCAATATTGATCGCTCTATAAGTGATCATGATCCTACTTATGTATTTGTTGATTGCGATTATAAAAATGAGTGTTCTTTCAAGAGAAAAGTATGGTTGTATAAGAAAGGTAACTTTGAAAAATTCAGACAGTGTGTGAGTAGTACGGACTGGAACAAAATAATAAACTTTGAAACTGGCATTGACATTGCCTGTAAACAGTTGACTGAGAAATTCATGGAAATTGCACACGAGTGCATACCGACACAGGAAGTAACAATAAGACCTAGAGACAAAATGTGGATGAACTCGGACATTAGACGTGAAATCAGAATCCGAGACAGACTAAGACATACTTATTTAAAAATCCAACCTCGACTAACGAACGCAAATATAAAGATAAACGAAATTATATTAATAATATGAAAAAGACAGCAAAGTTGAATTTCTTTAATAGCATAAACGACACATTAACCAACAGCAAGCAATACTGGAAAACAGTCAAACTAATCTTAAAAGGTGAAAAACAGTTGACAGAACTTCCACCGCTACGTACCTGTACAGACGATACTGACACAGTTTTTGACAACACCGACAAATGTAACATACTCAATGCCTATTTTAGTTCCATATCTGACTTACAAAACGAACATATAAGACTGCCCGAGTTTGATGACCGGGGACTGACGTCATTGTAAATGTAGAAGATATCACTGACGCTATTTCGCTACTAGATCCGAACAAGGCTGTAGGACACGATCTTATTAGTAATCGAATGCTTAAAGAAGTAAAACATGAGATTGCTGGCCCACTCTGTTTATTTTTCAATAAATCCTTAAGAGAACCTAAATTCCCAACATCTTGGAAGCTGGCAAACGTTATACCAATATTCAAGGATGGTGACAGATCGATAGTATCTAACTATCGCCCAGTTGCTTTGTTGTGTACTACATGTATAAGTAAAATTTTTGAAAAAGTTATTTACAAATACATTTTCAACTTCCTAAAGGAAAATGACTTAATATATAAGTTTCAGTCTGGTTTTCTCCCAGGACATTCAACAACGGACCAACTTATCGAACTTGTTCATGACATTGTTCTTGCACTTGACAATCGGGAACTGATTTGTTTAATTTTCTGCGACGTCAGCAAGGCGTTTGACAGGGTGTGGATAAGGGGATTATTACATAAATTAGAAAGATATGGAATTAAAGGGAATATCTTGCATTGGTTAGAAAGTTATTTAACTAACAGAGAACAGCGAGTGGTATTAAAGGACTCTATGTCTACCCTAAGCAAACTAAAGGCGGGGGTTCCCCAAGGGTCGATCCTGGGTCCTCTACTCTTTCTAATCTTTATAAATGATATTGCTGACGATATGCTTGGTCTATGCAGATTATTTGCTGATGATACTTCAATCGGGGAGAGATCATGCGATTTAAATAGTATTCAGCAAATGGTTAACATAGACCTACAAAATATTTCGAATTGGTCAAAACAGTGGCTAGTAAAGCTTAATCCTAATAAAACAGACATAATGTTTTTCAGTACTAGAAATGTGCACGGTGAACTGTCTTTTAAGTTTGATAATATTACTGTTGATACAGTGCACTGTCATAAGCATCTTGGTGTAATACTAAGTTCAGATTGTAAATGGACATCACATGTAGATAATATCGTTGAAAAAACTTCAAAACAAATTGCAGTACTAAGAAAGCTCAAATTTAAGCTATCTAGAACTTTTTTAGAGAAAATATACGTAACATTCATTCGTCCTCTTTTTGAATATGCGTGTGAAGTGTGGGATAGCTGTACAAATATCGACTCTAATAGACTTGAAAAAATACAGCTAGTAGCGGGACGCATAGTTACTGGATTGTCTTCTTATGCTAGCATTGCGTCAATCTATAACGAAACTGGCTGGGAACAATTATCGGTATGAAGGGAACGGAAAAAGCTATCTTTATTTTACAATATTGTTCAAGGGGATGTACCAGAATATTTAACTAGCATTTTACCAAAATCTGTTAATCAAATACATAACTACAACCTTAGGAATTCTAGTAACATTTCACTTCCACCCGCTAGACTTAATATATTCCAAAATTCATATTTTCCTTCAACAATAAAACTTTGGAACAGTTTAGATATTCATATTAGGGAATCTTCTAGTCATGCTGAATTCAAATCTGCACTTAAAACCAAATACCAGCTGAACAGAAAGCCCCCATTACACTATACAATTGGTAACCGTAAACTGAATATAATTCATACAAGACTACGCCAAAAATGTAGTAGTTTAAAAGGTGACCTGTTCAAATGTAATATAATCGACTCACCACGCTGCGACTGTGGAGATGATAATGAGTCAGTGCACCATTTTCTTTTATATTGTAACTTGTATAACTTACAAAGAACACAATTATGTAACAACATAAGATCACTAGGGCTAGATCCAACCATCGAAAACATGTTATATGGAAATAGTTCTGCTGACTTTGATTGTAATTCTATGCTATTCACTTATGTTCAAACTTATATTAAAGATACACAGAGATTTGTCTAATTATACGAATCTTTAAAATATACACAAACGAACCGTGCATACGACAAACAAACCATCATATAGTTTATTTCATATATATATATATATATATATATTTCTGTGTCTTTCAACTCGTCATTTCTATGTTATGCAATATTCATATTTATTACAATTTACTGTGTCTGTTATATTGTTCATGTGTAATGTTGTCAATTTAATGGAGAAGACTTCATAAGTTTTGAAAACTTGTGTCTCATCCATTTGTCTTTATTTATGACAATAAAATATGTTTAAAGTAACAACTTATGGAAAACATCACTGTGGGGTTTCTTACGAAATGCGAAAACTTGCGCATCTTTTGTATATTTGTGTATTGTGCTCAACCTTTTTGCACAAATATTCTAAACTTTTGTAAATGACAATTATTTGTAACTTAACACTTATAGATTTTGCGTTATGTACCTTGCCTTGCGTTCAATATCGGTAGACTAATCCGTTATTACACCTTTACAAAACTCTTGTTATGTAAGCATTTTTGCGACCATCGGTGTGTTTTTTATTTTGTTCTTTTCGCACTTGTTGGCGACTTTAGCCGTTCATCGGTTTCGTCAGGTTTGCTCATTAGAAACAAATAGAAACAAATAATGTCAGATGTTGGATATAAGTAGGATTATTTTTGTAGTTTTATTGAACATTCCTTGAGGCATTCTTCTAGCAATGGATAGAAAGCAATTACCGAACAATATAACTGGACAGTATCATTTCAAAGTTATAAAAAAAACTGTTCCATTTACGCAGACATCTACAATATTTTTTTTATTTTTTGTTTGTTTCCTATGATGTGTGTTGTTTGTATTACTTAATGACAGTGCCATACATTCGTAATTACATTGCTGGAAATATGTTGGTTCCACTGCATTTCTGATGTTATTGAAACACCTAGATACTTTGCAAATTTTTTTCTTGTGAGATAAACAGTGGTATCGACGCAAATAATCTGATTTTGGATTTTATATTTTCTGCATGTGGTTAATGTAATGAAGAAACCGACCGGGTCTTAAAACTGTTTCATGAGGAACACCAGACTCCACTGGGAATGAGCACTTTCTGCAGCAACTAACTGACGACATTTGTCATAGAGGAGGATCTCTATTCTATTCATCTGTTGGTTTTGCTTTTTTCCATAGTGATCCAGTTTGTGGATAAGTAAGCTATGTCAAACTTTATCAAAAGACATGGTCAATCGATCTGTTTTCCACGGTTGAGGTTTCTGGTTAAATCATCAACAAACTAAACAATCTGGTGGTTCAATTCCAAAATCCATGTTGAAATAGGTGCAAGATACATTGGTGATCAGCATGACATACTAATTTACTAATAATGATGTTCTCTATCAGTTTCTGTTGTCTTTATCACAACGTACTACACAGATCTATATCTGAGCAAATATATTTCGAGGAAAAGTATGATAGTAGCAGTACTTATATATTGATAGAACAGAGCAAAAAAAGAATTACCTAATATAAACACTTTTTGTGCAATTTTGTCGTATATTTTTACTAAAAATCCTACAATATAAAATCGAGACAAATTGGGTCACAATGACGTAATATTTACTTTCCAACGAAACAAACCAACAATTCGATTCTTAATGATGTAATTCACTTCTTGAGTTCATAATACTTATGTATCTACAAGGTAGCTTTCTGTAAAATGAAATAAATTTTCAATTTCTCCAAAGAAATGACAAAATAAAGCGTGACCTGATCTAAATGCTTAGCGGAATATGTACAATTTGGAATGCGATAACGTAACACAAATATGCTTATAGCATACTGAAATTTAGGATATATGTAAAATATAGATTGATTGTATAAAACAAATACATATTTGGCATCATGTGAAAATTGGATAACAATAAAAATAAGTTTAAGGATCATAAATCATTTTATATACATAAATACAAAAATATAAAAATGATTAAATGAAATGATAAAAATTACTAAATTGTATCAGTTTATTCCTAAATTACGTATTCAGGAACAAAATACTATCGCTCTAAAAGTAGGTATATGTATACAAACATAAAATGTTATAAGATAAATATATTCCGAATCCAAGGCAAACATACTGTCACTCTAAAAGTAGGACACAATAACAACAGTTTTTGTTTAGAGATTTACATAATCTTATGACGTAACAGTCTTCGCATTAACACAACTCTGATAAAAAATTTTAAAGGAACAACTCTCGCACTAGGTTTAATAGGTACACGTTTTATCTACTACTAAATATTATTGTTAAACAGTTATTTAATTCAGTCTTGCAAACACACGAGTAAAGTCAAGATTGAAAAAAAACAAAGGGAAATATCAATCAGCTGTTTATTAATTTAAGAACAAAATAAAATATAAACAATTGAATACATCTAGCAGTTTATATAATTACGTAAAAAGGTCAAAGGCCATTGATTTGTCAAACAACATTAAAAGTAAACTAGTACGAAAATTGTTTATAAAACAAATGACTTACACATGTTTGAAGATTGAAATACAAAGATTAAATTATTGTGTAGATAAAGAAATAAATTCCATATTTTGAAATCTGTGTTAGGTCACAGGCCAATATATTGTCAAACAGCTTGGAAAGTCTTCTCATATTACAGTAAATTATTGATTCATTTATCTTTCTGAGAACATTAGCTAGTATACCAGAAACACAATTTTAAGAATAACTTAAGAAAAGCATGCAAAAAAACTTCAAAAATCCGTGAATATTCTCATATGTGGCTTATTAAAGCCAAGCCAGAACCCATCAAAATCTATTTTGAATGATTTCAGTGTATCAAGTAGGAACTGGTTCTCGCCCATACTACGAACTGATACCATAGAACTGCTCTGTCTGTAGTGCGGAATCCAGATAGCTAAATTGTATAAGTTATTATTTCCGGAGATTAAAAAACTGAAAATATAGCTGCTACATATTTTACAGATCCCTTTACATGTATTTTAATGATTTAAAAACAATTGATGTAAGTTTTATATAAGCAAATTGGTTAAGGGTACATCATCTATTTTCTATTTAATGCTGGAGCTTAGCATTCAAAATGTTCCAAAAGAGATTGAACGTTATCAAAAAGTTTATTGACATTGCAACCGTTATTAAAAGAAAGTAAATTGTTTATCAATAACACCAATTTTTGAGTACTCTCATTACAATAAATGACACTATTGGCAATTAGGACGGACATTATAATAACAATGATTGTCGACCATTAATTTTAGACTGACCGCCCATTACTTTTAGACTGATTGACAATAAGTACCCCCATTACTATTACACAAATTATATATAAGTACTTTTAGTATATGATCTTTCCTGCTTCCTTCGCCATTTGACTTTTATCTGTAATATCTTCCTTTCTTATAATTTTTTTTAACTTTATTATAAATTAAAAAAAAAAATTCATTAATAAGTAAGTCAAAACGCATAAATTCAAAGACACATAAAAACTAGTGATTGAACAAAAGCAAGGAAAGAAGAACTTTTTGAGCACAATTATGTATTCTGTCATAACTCTTTACTTATTTTAAATATTTTTGTGTTCAATATCACACACCTAACCATGACTTACGATAGACAGAATGGTTTCGGTTGACAAATTCAATATCATTACAAATCTGATGGTGTCAACATTGCCTTTCTGCCACTCTGCCCATTATCTTTA
This sequence comes from Limnoperna fortunei, assembly GCA_944474755.1. Lineage (NCBI taxonomy): Eukaryota > Metazoa > Mollusca > Bivalvia > Mytilida > Modiolidae > Limnoperna > Limnoperna fortunei. The sequence continues at coordinate 44,958,983 of OX104119.1, forward strand.
GCATGTATTCATGCACCGTATTAAATTGTGTTCTGCTTTGGTGATATTGCTGGTCCGTTAATATTTAAACATATTAGTGTCAGTGTTTGAACACCAGTTATAAAAGTTATCTAGTTTGTCCATCTAACAAACTTTAATTACACTGCAGTTAATAGTTTCTATTTATAAAATCGGTGTTACTTTAATAGATCAGCTTCCGGTCAAAAGCATCTGGTCATGTATGCTTCATGTTCCCTGATTATTCAGTATTTTTCCGAGAAAGATAGTCAAGCGTGTTTACAGGAAGAAACTACTTCTGTACCACGTAAACATATACAATTGCTGTTCAAAACAGTGACTGATAAATTGTATCTAACGTATCCATAATCCATTTTGCATTATAAATTACTTAATTATTAATTATTATTAACAAATAGAATAAAAAATAATAATAACAAAAAATTGCCTAACTTTATCGTTATTTGCTAATCTAAATATAATTTTTGAATTAGTAAATACAAAAATGAGAATAAAAGTGTGCGATTGTTATATTACTATCGTAATTATGCTAACATTTACTACTAATCGGGCATTATATCTGATGTTTTCATCCAGGTCGAACGCTTACATCAACAGACAATTTGCATCAACTAATACCGGTCAAATTCTCTTGTTTTCCTTGCTCGTTAACGGTAAGATTTAGTATTTACCATGTAAGTGTGAGGTAAAGTCCAGTGTTCATCTTATCGGTTTGATGAAAGACCGAGTGTTCATTTTGTTTGTCTGGGGTAATGCCAGTTCTCACCTTACCCGACTGAGAAAAATGTTGTCCGTCTATTATTAAAACCTGTCCGCTTGAGGTGTGGTCAAGTTTTTACCTAGTACAAATGAGGTAAGGAACAGTGTCTTCATTGTCTATATGAGGTAAAGATTAGCGTTTAACTTGCATGTATCAATTCAGTCCCAGAGGCTACCCTGTCAGCCCGAGGCAATGGGATATTCTTTCCATCAAGATCAAGTGTGTTACCTCTCCGTCTAGGGTAATATCATGTGTTTACATAATCTGTATGAGGTCCACTGTGACTTTTTTCTTGTCCGTCTCACGTAACGTTCAGTGATAACATTGTCCGCCGAAGGTAAGGCTTTGGTTTTTACAAAGTCCTTCTGATGCACGGTCTGGTGTTAAGAAAGGTGTTGTGTTTACTTTATCAACCTGAACACAATCCAGTGTTTTAATGTCTATATATACGGGTATGTTTATCAAGTTTATCTACGATAAAATATGCCGAGTTCGTCTACTATTGATCACATGATATGTCAACATTGAGATTGCGCGTGTGAGTCTCACTGTGGGCATGGTGTATTCGACTGCAATCACGGCGATCTCAAGTTTTCCTACCAAATGTTAGGGTTTTTCAATGGGTACTCTGGCTTCTTCAAGAAGAAAAAGCTTGACGTCATAACAAAGCTGAGAAATTGTTGAAAGTGCAGTTAAACATAATTCAAACAAACTATACGGTAAGATCCATTGTTTACTGTATTTACCTGAGTTAGTGCATAGTTTTCACATGTTTGTCCGATGTATGATCCTGCATTTTTCATGTCATCCTGGTGTAAACTTTAGTGTTTTCATTCTTCGCCTACTGTAAAGTGAAGTGTTAAATGGTATACGTCAGGTAAGGCCTAATGTTTAGTCTAAAGGTAACGCGTAGTGTTGTTCTTGTCTGCCTACCGTAAGGCCAGCATTTGGTATGTCCGCCTGAGGCAAAGTCCAGTGTTTTTCTTGTTAGGATACGTTAGCGTGAAGTTTTCTTATTCGCCTCTAGTAACGTCCAGTATTTACCTTATCTGCCTTAAATTAGACTGGGATAATGTTAAGTATTTACCCTATTCACCTAAGTTAATGTAAAGTGTACATGTTATCTGGGGTAAGGTCACGCGTTTGTCTTTTACTCCGTAGGTCCAGTGTACAATGCATGCATGCATAAGCCGAGGTAACGGTTACCGTGTCTGTCTGAGATATGTTTTAGTGTTTACCATGATCGCCTGAGGAATGGTTTAATATTTACCTCATCTGCATGAGGAATTTTTGCAGCTGTCACGCAGTCTTTTATTTTTACAGAGGAAACCGGCGAGGATTGCGAAACATCCAATATTTGACAGAAAATGTAAAACAACCTTTGTTCATATTTTTTGGACACAACACCTAGTTTGTTTGAATATATGGAAAGTTATATAAGTACAATTTAGGAAATTATAGACGATCATGTTATTTTATGTCGCTGGTGCGTAAAGGCTTTTATTATCACTGAGAACGCATGTTTATTCAATTGTCTAATTGTAGAAAGGTAATATAAAAAACAATGGTCCAATGGTTAAGGTAGATAATTATCTATAATTTATCACGTGACAGTCAAAATGAGGTTCCGATACGAGCATTACTGCGGCATGGTGTGCTCGCTTGCTGCCTTGCTTAACATGTTGATGGGTGTACAGCTGTATGTCTAGATGTCCTGCTTAATGTTGGTGGATTTCACTAGGAACTATGCTTCCTCCGCAAATAAACAATAGAGACGATGATATAGCTGAAATATTACTAAGAGTTTAAATTCCAGACAACAAATAAGTAAGAAAGCGTTAACAAAAAAGTAGCAATGGTATATGTTCAAGATGTATTTATTTATGCAGTAATATAACATGTCACAAACAATAAAATCATTGTGTTAGTGTTGTCGTTAATAGTACAATGCTACACGTATTAATAGCCTAATAATTATGATTTTGTTGACCCAGTTGTTGAAGTCGGTGTGGGTCCAGATGTTGACTCTCTTCTACCCCGTTTTCGTTCAAAGCACCATTTAAGTGTCGCAATGTCTTTAATCTGACCTCTAAACCGATTATCAAATAAGGCATATATAAACGGGTTGACAATGTGGTTGACAATATATGATCGTTCCGTTAGTCTGAGCAATGAAAATTTAAACGGAGCTAAGCTGGTGTCGTCAATTGGATCGGTTACCTTGTGTAAAAAAGGGGGAGATAACTGACTGCAAACAAGACAGAGATTGTTAAGGCAATTTTTGTCATCTTGTTGGAAAAGTTATTTCCTTGTTCCGAAATTTCAGATGTATTGTTTGATGCAATCTTTTACGCTCAGAGCATACTTTCCATCCGATAAGTGAATAAATAAAAAACAAAACAAATGTGTAAATGAAAAACAAAACCAGCAGAATTATATTGTTCACCATCCAATAAACTGTTGGGTTCGAAGATGTTACCAGACAAATTCGTCCAGTCTGGTTGTTCTCCAGCATAGGGTACTCCATTTCTTCTAAAACAGATTGAGGCCATGAAAGCAGCAACGCTAAAATAAAGCATCCAATGAGCCAGTATTTGTAGTTTTAATTGTAATCTGTTCTTTTAAAGGCATACATACTTGTCTAAATCTGTGAAGCGATAGTAACATCAACAGATTAGTCGAATAATGTATTCCAAATATGAGTACAGCTGTGAATATTTTGCATGTCCAGTTGCCGTTAAAAGTGTAATAATTTACAACTCGAGCAATGTTAAATGGTATCCCTATTGTACAAAATGTCAAATCGGTGACTGCAAGATTCCAGATGATTGACCTGTACACACATTTACTATATTTACGTCCGTAAATCAGAAGGACTGTAAAATTTCCCGGTACTCCAATTATTAACAGAATAGCCCAAAATACTATTGGAACAATAAGTTGTTTGATATGTTCTTCCTTTAGGTCATAGATAGTCTTTGATAAACTAGCGTTGGCCATCATTGTATGCTGTATTAACACTATCCGATTAGAAATGATATAGCGGTCACGATTATATGTGTAATAACTAACGATATCTATTTATGGGAGTAATGTATAAAAATGTGTGAATTTTGTTCGAAGAATGTATCAGGAAACAGTCTAAAAGGGAAATGCAACTGACAACCAGTTAATATCATATCTTCTCACGATATCGTAATAAATAAAAAGAAAAGGATATAATTATGCATTGTTTAAAATATCGTGTTTTGCAAGTAACCGTTTAGGTATGACTGATTTTTTTAACGTTTCTATATTATTTTCTTCTGGAGATGAACATGGTTTGATTTTTCCGACGCAAAGTTACGGACAATAAACATCGTTAAATTATAATGTAGTAAAACAGATTACTTTGTGTTTTACTTCATCGATCTTGTCATTTATCAATCCGCATGCGCATATTTTGTTGCGAACATGTGACATTGGTTGTGTTGACTTAAAAAAAATCCAAAATTATAAATTTTAAATTCAGTATGTTCAATGAGATAGGATCGAGAAAATGTATCTCATTTAAAAAGAAAACGTAGGTTACTATTATTCCGTAAACCATACATTGATGATCAGTTTAGGAAATCGAAAAATCGAATCTTGTGATTCTTGTTTTATTAAGATAGTTCTCCTTTTTAAATTGCAAGACTGAAATAGTTTTTTTCTTTACTGGGTGATCTCCAATAAACTAACTCGTTATCACGTTATATTTTGAAGACATACTAAATTGTGAACTTTTATAGGTTGAAAATAATAAGACCTGTTGGGATATGGGATAAATTTGCTATACTTCGGTCAACATTTTGTATGCAAAGCGGGATCTTGTCTTTAAAAAGGATTCTGTCATTGACCAAAACTCATAAGCCGTTGTAAACACATAGACTTTAATCAATCGGTCATCTATAGAGTTGACCTTGAAAATGGTCTCAAGATATAAGTTCAACGGCGACTATGACCATTGATTTTAAAGAAATTCTAACCATTAAATATCGATTAAAAATGTTTGTCACGTAAAGACTGTGTTGTGTGCCTCAGGCCGACAGGTAGCACGAGACCTTCGCACAGACGGAGAAGTTGAATTCTAGATCTTACCCGAAATGGACAATGTAAACACTAGACCTTTACCTCATAATTTTATAAAGTTCAACTATGTCATCAATCGCCTTTTTTGTTCAGTACTTTGAAAATCGACATTGTTTTATTTGGAAACCAAAAGAAATTGTTACGCCGGTATCTGAGATTTTCCTACTTGCCATAACAGCGATGTTTGATTCTACCTCTCAGTAATTCGTTTAAAAAACACCGGTGCTGTTGTTGGAAGATGTCAACAAATAGAGTTATCTACTCTTAAAGTAAACTCCAGTAGTACATGTGTTGCGTCTCAACTTTTTTCTTTTGATGTTTACCGTTATCATATTGTGGCATACAATGGGCAATAAAAGCTCAGGTATGTTGATTTCAGGTTAATATTTAAAGAGGCCTAGTAAACCGACAAAACTAAAGCAAATATTTTATGATGTTTATTGCTGAGCCGACAGTTGACATCATACATGTTTACGTGAATAGTAGCTTGAAATTCGTATCCCACTAACGGTTTGAGACAAAGACATCTCAACCAGCGAAAAATAGTACCACGCTGTCCCATTATTGCGAAAACACAAACTCGTGTTCCCAAAAGGAGTCAAACAGGTGCTCCCGAAGGACGAGCATTTTGCGCATACTTAACAACACCCGTCAATATAAATATATGATTAAAAATTATTCAGTCATTCTCATTGTTGCATTAATAGTCACACATTTAGAAAATAAGCATTCCTATTAGAATCAGTATAAGCATGTGATTGAAAAAACAAATCATCGTTATTAACAGAGTACTATATATTAACCTCTCTAACAACGCTACCACAAAGCAAACTTAACAAAAGCATGCTGGAGTACTGACTCTAACTTTGCCGTAAATTGTATCTAATAATCAACAATTCGTACCGTACAGAGGTTGGTCAGTTTAATTACGGGCAGGTTTTTCAAAATGTTTTACATGAAGTTGCATAATTATTCCAATTAAGTGTAAATATGTGCACATTAGTCCAAGCAATCAACAAAATCTTAGTTATTCCCTACTTGCGGTAAACAGGATTTATCTCCCATTTGCAGAGTTATCTGTTCTTTAGAGCAGGTTCTTTATAGTACCTACTGTGGGTAAAAAGTAGTTTTTCTACAATATTTTTTTATTCACATATAGCATAGCATCCGGTAAAATTTATTATGATGTGCAAACTAATTCTGCAGTTTTTTTTGTTGTACTGGAAGAGTCAGTCCACAGACATTATTTAAAAAAAAATGAAAAGGGGTTTTTTCCGTATCTGTTCAATACTAGATACCTGCTGTTATGAAAGACAACTCTTGAAAATGGGAAGTAACACTTGTATTCCGAAAATAGGGAATTACTACACATCAAATAAGACAAGTCACACGTTTACGTATAGCACAACATTTTGTCTATAACAATAATCCTTAAATTTATTTGCATATCGCTCAGTTGAGTGCTGAAAATTTCAATTTATGAGGATGCTTATTTCGCTAAGATTTATTTAAACATCGACTGGCATATCTGACACCCTTTTTCTGCCCTTGATGATATTGGTAAAGAATTGCACCTAAGCCACTACTCGATAGATCTGTGTGCAACTTGAATGGTAAAGATGGATCAGCATATGCAAAAACTGGTGAAGTTAACAGAACGTGTTTCAACTGATTAAATGCAGTTTCTAGCTCTCTGTCCATGGTTTGCGTTCTATCTTGTTTCTCTTACCTTCTTTAATGAATGTGTAGGAATAATATCTCTAAGTGGTTAACTAATTTTACTGAAATTGCGGACAAACCTACTACGCTAGTACCCTACCAATCTGATAAACCTTCCGATGTTCTCAGGTAACGATGGTGTTGGCAATTTTGATAACTTTCTCTGTCTTATCGGGAGGATTTCTACTTATGGTTCTACTTCAAACTCTGAGAGATATTTCCTATAAATACTACACGCCTTTAACAAATGAACATTGCAAGGTTGTTAAGAGGTTCTTCAAACGTTCTGCCAAAAATGATGATATCGTCTATAAAGACACATCACATTTTCAAATATATGTGTGCAGTGAATTTTAAACAAGTCTTTGATAGATTGCTGGATTGTTAGTAAGGCAAAAGGTAATTCCGGTATATTTGTAAAAACCTACCGTAAAAGCTGTTCGCTCTTTTAGTGGTTCGTAGATTTCTGCTTGATTATATCCCGCTTTCATGCCAATGGTTGATAAATACTCTGCTCCTGCTAGACAGTCTAATAATTCATCAGTCTTAGGCTGTGCATAGGAATCCTTCTTCGTTAATATATTTAGCTGTCTGAAGTCATCTCATAGTCGTAAACTATTATCTTTCTTTCGAATAAACACACGGCTAAAAGCATAAGGGCTGCAAGATAGTCTAATGAATCTTATGTCCAGTAGTTGGCTTACTTTGACGATGGAATTATGTGGTACCTCTGCTTAAAAGGTGTTTCGACTCTTAGATCAATCCGATTTCAAATCTTGTCAGTGTGCCCTAAATCGGTATCCGATTTCGAAAATATGTCCTGTATGACTAATTAGTTTAAATCCTTTGTCCAACTCTTCCGGTGTTAAAGTACTTTTCATTATATCTGTAGTTGTGATAAACAAATGATGGCTAAACATCAACATCACACAAACCATAATACGAGATCTCTTTGTCAGTATACCCCATTATCTCTATTGATGTTTTGAGTTTTATAACAATTTTCTTTGTTGACGCATCTTGATAACTGCTAGTCGGTTCTTATTCCTGGCTAGTTGTTGGTCTCTGAGTAATATGCATCGAAATACGAAATAAATATTTGTTTGTAGATCTGTTTTCTGTAGAAATCTAGGACCTTGACTTTCTCTGGGATGATTCATGATTCTTGACAAGATGTTAGCGATGTTGACAAGAAGTAGATACGATATTGCCGAGTTATGCTTACTATCAGCTGTTACAAGAAAAACACACGGGTGTCTACCAGGAACTCTTGGAAACTCAATCCAAGTTTCGATACAGACTGCGTACGGTAGCTGTTAACCTCCAGCGCGCTCAATATCTAAAGTGTTGATTGCATCTAGTGGTAAATCCGACAAATACTTACTGAAGAAACTCTCACAAACAGTGGATATCGTTGATCATGTAGCCAGTAGTAATATAACTAAGATTCCATTAATCATAACATCTGCTTCTGTGGGTACTAAAAATAATCATGGTGGTTCCTATAACTAAGTATATCCAAATGATGACAATACAATCATTAAGATATATAGTATAGGTAGTTAATAAGACGAAAGTTTAAATAAAGATGTTAATGTATAGGGTAGGGTAAAGGAAAATTGGATATTAGATATTCAAATTCAACAATTTTTGAAAAAAGCATTTTGGTGTATTTAGGCCAAATTTTTTTATGGAACTACTTTTTTGTCGAAGTGATCTGTAAAAAAGGTGTGCTACGTTATTTAGCGTCAACGTCAATCAACTGGAATGTGTCGTAATAAATGGGGGTTTCTTACCTTGATACCTTTTGGCAACCTCGCATCACTGACCAAAGCTCATAAATTTCAAGAAAAGCAAACATCACGATAAAAACAATATATATATGCTGCAATTAATCAGGCCTTTCCAGACACTAAGAAGTGTTACCAAATATAAAACGCAACGAACAATCAACATCTAGAGAGTATCTTATTAGTCTTCTGAAATAAGAATAACGAACAATGTACATTCAATACGCCCCCCCCCCTTTTTGTATGGCAGTACACTCGAATTTCGGCGATGAACAGGTCTTAAAAGGTAATTTGGTTAAAACACTTGTTTATCATTAATAATGAACTATTTGTTTAGAAAAATAAATGCAGGATATTGTAACAGTACACTTTGTTTTGGATTTATGGTTAAATCGCTGAATGAAGGAAGATTGCCGAAATTCGAGTATGTGGCCGTAGTTGATAAGTTATAGCCCTTTTAACTATAGGCAACGTATTACTTGGTGTTACACAGGCCGAAATTTTAAATTAAATATTTACGGGTACTGAATCAATAAGGATTGATTTATCAATATCGGTAGCCCATACTTGTAAATGGAACAACTGACATGCACACCAAGACGGTCAGTGAAAAAAATCGTAATCAGAATCATTTTTTTCATTGAATGAAGAAACATTAATACAGTTTCCAAACATAATAACCTACCTCTTTAAGCTTTTTCGCAAAGCTGAAATTGGTTTCAGTTTGACATTCATTTGAAATTCCCCCCGTCCCGCCGGTTCAATAGTCTTCACAGTTTTTTAATGAATGAGGTAGAAGTGACATCATGTCAGACCGCATTGCGCATAAAAATTGTACAAAGAAGTAGTGCACAGATTCTTACCGTTAAAACGGCACTATTACAAAACAAAATAACTAAAATATGTCAAAACACGAAAATAAAATAAAAAAGCTGTATTTAAATTGAGAAAATACAGATAAAAAAAATATTAGTATTTTTTTTTGCTCGACACGGATTATCAGGTCAATAATCCTTGTCTCGCGAAAAAATACTAATAATTAATATATAAAAGCAATGTTAGTACTTCTACTCGTTCACTATCACATCATGAACAATTACACCCTATTTAATGATAAAGATTATATTTCGAAGTCATTACTTTTTCAACCTTATTTATCAGTCTATTTTGAATGTAAAATCCAATTCGGTCGCAACCAGATAAGTTATAATATCTTACTTGTGTAAAAAAGATATATATATGATAGTACACTCACATATATTTATATGCAATAGCAGGAAAATATACATGCATCTTCTTACATCTTATAGTAAGCAGTTTACATTACTAATTAATTAAATAACTAATAAGTAATTAAATCAGTTAAACACAGTAGATGCATCGTGAATAAATGGATGTTTTCTTCTGTGTTGTTTCTCTACAAATCTCAGTATAGAGTATTAATTATTTGTGTTATCTCTATGTAATAGTCACATTATGCTTTAAAAGATATTATTTCTTGTGTTAAACAAAGTCAGGCTTAAATTTATTGCATGTTAATTAAGTTGTATGAAAACATCTATTGTTGCTGCATTTGAGCAGACACTATTTTAACTTATAAACCCATGTAGCCGTTTTTAATACTTACTAGTAATTGCTATTATATATATCTTCAGGCCTACAAAATGACGGTTTAAAAGTACAATTAAATAAAACAGAGGTAAAAGACGTATAGAGTACCCTACTTTGTTGTAGAAGTTACCTGAGCACACAGATAATAATTATCACGATGTACGTATTGTACCCTACTTATAAAATATTAACTTTGTTTTAGAAGTTTCGTGCGCAAACAAATTATTTATTTACTCTATTTTGTAATAATTATCACGATGTACGTAGGTAATATTTTAAGTGGCATTCGTAAAGTTAGGTTAGAGAATTACGTAAAGAATAGAGATGATTAGGTAAACAACACAAAATGTGGTGATATACGTGTGTACCTTATCTTATTGCTTGTTATCCGTTACAGTATCGTTTACTTTATCATGGGTAGTAATAACTAATGCTGTGCTGATTGTTTGACCCAAAGTGCACATTTTGACACTTTATATCAATAATCATGCAATGTCATGTAAATCATTTCAAAACCTGCCCATAAATTAACTAACAAACCTCAATACCGTACGAATTGTTGCTTATTAGTTGCAAAATTGTATTAAGTATGTGGTGGTGATGTGAGAGAGGCTTTATAGTACTATGTTTATAACGACAATTTGTTTTATCAATCGCATTCATATACTAACAAGGTCAGGTCATAAGAATGTTTATTTTCTATATGTGTGACAATTACTGCAATGATAAGAATAACTGAACAATTTTTAATCGTACATTTATATTGACGAGTGCGGAAATGCGGAAAATGCTTGCCTTTCAAAAACACCTGTCTCACTCCTGTTGTGTACACGAGTTTGTGTTTTCTTTATATTTAATTGTGTCTGTTAATTACATTTGGTTGACTCTTCGAACTCAAGTTCCTGTCTAATATTATTTGTACACGTCAGTTCATGCAATTCCATGTACTGTTGTTTTTTAACAGCCAGTAAGTACAAGCCAAGAAGGTAGAGATAAGTATATCAATAAACAACATAACCTAATGCTTAATATCCCGATGAATATTTATGTCGTAGAATTATATGAAATTTACAAGTTCTGTTATGAGTCCGAAACACGTTTAAACGATTATGTCGACCAAACTTTTGGTATAAAATTCAAACAAAGTTATGATGATTATATTAACTAAATACTACTTTTCTGAGCATAATATTACATGTAAAAACAAACATCTTTGAATAACTATTTATGTAAACTCGACATTACTGGAATAGTAAGCAGTTCATTCTTAACAGGCGGTTTTATTCTCGCATGTGTTGAAGTTTGGTAAAAGTCGTATAGTCTTAAAATATAATTTTTAGTCACGGGTATAACATACCTTCTAAAGCGACAAAATAATTCTTAAAACGGAATTTGTATTTGTATTCAAACTCATTATGAAGATTTTGTATTTTGATGTGGGGTATATGAAGTTCCCTACATACATTTACAAGATGGCTTGCCGGCCTCTGGCTCAGTCTTTGCGGGCCAATTCAGGATATAATAGTTAAAACCAAACCAACACATTACTTAGAGGTGAGACGGTAGTATGCATTTATTGTAAAACTGAGTTATAACTGACTTCGGTAAAAAACATACTGCACACTGTCAAATTTTTGCTTACCCTCAGCGGGATTCGAACTTACACCGTTATGACACTGTGGCACCGATTCGCCTGCATTATGTCCAGCGGTCTAAACCCCTCTTCCAAATCCGCTATATACAGTACTTGCATCCGTAAACACAACGCTTAGACTGAATTGCTGAAAGATTTTGGAACGCTGACGGATCGCTGACTGATTGATTTCGAATACATATTACGTAAAAATTATGAATCCGTCATTACCTTGGTAACCGTCAGGGATCAGTGCGCTCCAGAACTGTCATGGAATTCTATGCATAAATCGGGCAGTTTATTGACTGATACGTAAAACCTAATAATTTGAAGATGAAACGAATTCTGAGTCATTTGTATATTATATATACATTTATAACAAAATAAACGGAAGTATTTAAAAGAATAGTTAAGGTCTCGTTAAAAAAATAAAATACATTACAATATAAAACAAAACAAAAAACCCAACTATTTGCTTTATATTATATAATTAGGACATTTCTTTAAGACATCTTTGCGGGTCGAGCCTTGTAAACGTTCGAAAAAACTTCGTTCGATTTAAGGAAAACGAGTAGCGACGAGAGAAATGTTTCATTTTCGTAATCCATTATTGATCTTATTTTAATTTTTGATTATTCTATTTTCTGTGACCTGTTACATGTACAATGTATATTTTTTGTCGTAATTATTAAGCAGACCCGTCCCCCTACTTCGTAACAGGTTTATTTCATATTAAGCAAGAAGCATTGCCTCTTTTTGACGGACATCGTTTTAACATGCACTTACAAAAAAAACAAGCTACTTAAATGTATGCTTGCATGTTTTTATTTAGTTTACAACATTTTTTTAATTCAATTATAAAACTGTTATATATCAACAATTGTTGTACTTTATCATGATTCACCTCCTGTATCGTTCCAAGACATGCCTGCACTTATCATTATTCACCTCTTCCTTGGTTCTAAGTCATACCTGTACTTTATTATGATTCACCTCCTGCTTGGTTCTAAGACATGCCTGTACTTTGTCATAATTCACCTCCTATTTGGTTCTAAGTCATACCTATACTTTACCATGATTCAACCCTTTGCATGGTACTCATACATACTTGTACTTGACCATAATTCACCCCCAGCTAAGTTCTATGATATACCTATTTTACCATGATTCACCCTTTGCATTGTTTTAAGGCATACCCGTACTTTACCATATTTCATCCCCTGCTAGTTTCTAAGAAATACCTTTACTTTACTATGAAACACTCCATGTCTGGTATTAAGCCATACCTGTACTTAAGGGGATGCAGGACACCATCCGCCATTTTTGGAAAATTTCAAGAACACTTATGGTAAATTTTAAAATAATTTTTTCATTGCTATCTCTTAATTTCCATAAAATTTAAATTATAATGAAAGTCATATACATATATTATTACCTCAATTTATATATCGTTAAAATAAACAATTTTCGCATAAATGAGTTTGGTATTGGCAAAAAGAATAAAAAAGGAAAGTTTTTAGAAGGGAGGTAATTTTGACCAAAAATACCATTTTTAGCACTTTTTGACCAGTTATATCCCAAATGGAACAAAAATTTAACTCAGAGACCCCTATTTTTCTTTCGATCACTAAAATGTATACGAGTTGTTTGACATTATATAAAAAAAATTCAGAAAAATGCATTAGACATAATTTGTGTCATCTTTTATTTTATTTTTTTTTCTCTTTTGTGTATAATCAATTAATCAACCCCTCAAAAATAAGCTCTGATCCCCTTATTTTTTTATTTTGAATTATGATAACTGGTATAAAAAGATCTAAATATATGGCGAATTTAAAGAACACTCATTGACAAATTCTTTTCAGTGAAAGTCTCCTGCAACCCTTTCACATTCTATATCAATAAAATGTCATCAAAAATACCAAGGTAAATAGAAATCACTACGCTAGACTCGCGTTTCGTCTACTCAAGACTCATCAATTGCGCTCAAACGTAAACAGTATTTAAAATACAAATGATTAAGATGTTGTAGAGCTTTTATCATCAAAATTCCAAAACGTTATACCAAATCTGGTTAGGCTATCTACACCTTGAAAATAGAAAAGTCTTAGAATTAAAATAATTTTCGAAATTTTAGGGCAGTAAATTTAGACAATGACTATATCACAGAAAAAATCAATGATATTCCTGTTAGCACCGAAGTGTGAATACTGGGCTGGTGATACACTCGGGGATTAACAGTCCACCAGAAGAGGTATCGACCCAGTGGTTGCAAATAAAATGTAATCAAAGATACCAAGGTTAATAGAATTCACTATGCCAGACGCGGGTTTCGTCTAATCAAGACTCATTAGTAGCGCTCAAACCCAAACAGTATATCAAATCCAAATGAGTAAGATGTTGTAGAGCTTTCAACACTAAAATTCCAAAACGTTATACCAAATCCGGCTAAGGCTATCTACACCTTGAAAATAGAAAAACCTTAGAATTAAAATAATTTTCGAAATTTCATGATATACTGCAGTAATCTTTACACAGAATATAGATTTATTATTATCTAATAATACAAGTGGCACAAGATATATGAAAGGCATCCACTATTATAGTTTTCTTTCTTTTCGTTTAACGTCACTTTCGGCAATTTTTCAGTTATATCAGTTTGTATAGGAAGACGAAAACAGAGTACCTGCAGAAAACACTCGAAAACTGAAAATACTTGTCAGTTTAGATTGGAGTGGGGCGAACACTGCCCGCAGTGAGACTAGAACCCGCCATCTCTGTGTTTCCAGTAGTACAGGTGGCACCAGCTTTTATAAAGGTATCGACAAGTACATGTGGCACCAACAGATATAACGGTATGTACTGGTGCATGTGGTAGTATACACATAAAGAAAAGGTAAACAGTAGTACAGGTGGCATTGTACCAAGACTAATGTATTAATTTGGTATCCTCCAGTACATATGTTATCCAAACATATATGTGGCATCCACAAATACATATGGTATGTACTGGTCACAAAACATTCGACTTCTACCACTAAATATGGCATCCACCAATACATACGCTATCCACCGGTACATATAGTATTCAACCAATACATACAGCATCCATCATTAAATACAGTCTCTACCGGTAGATACGGTATCCACAAAGACACACGGCATCCAACATATGTGGTATTAACCATTACATATGCTTGCTTTTTAATGCGGTTTAACGCCAGTATCTGATATTTTCAGCTTTATTATGGCGTCCAGTTTGTATTGGGAAGGAAGCCGGAGGATCCCCGACCTTTGGTAAAGAAAAACTGTGTCCAGTATAGTTTCAACAGGCGCATACGGTATACACCAGTACACATTGTATCAAGCAGTGCATACGCTATCCACCAAAATATACATTATACACCATTGCTAGAGTCATCTCGCTTAAGCTGCTCATGTGTTGTATTGTTCCATTTGTCACACAATTATTCCATATGTTTAAGTCGTGTATTTCTATTTCATCACAGAATGCAATACATGTAACCAATATCTGCATAGAATCGATTAACACTCTTAAAGACCTCGTAAAAATGAAAATTTGAAAAACGGAATTGTAAGACCCGGACAATATTCCGTTACCCTCTCCCCATCCCAGAAAAAAAAACAAAATACAACATACCCCACCCCTTTTGTCAACACAATAGCATCAGTCCCGTTACTAAATACTATTAATGAAGCGTTCAACAAAACCGTCTGCCGTGCCTAACTTTATAGCTGCTGTCCAGTGTATTTACATTTTTGTAGTATAACACTAGAACCTGATCAATACGTGTAATAATCTCCTTGAGAGTACTTTGCACTAAATGTTAAACCAGTACAGAATTCATAGCTATAATCTGTGGTGGGTTCATGATTTAATGTTCGTCGAAGGGTCATTAATTTGTAGATGGTTTGTGTGTGGCAGATCTACACCACAAGCCATCAAAAGATGAGGCCTGATAGGTAACGAGGGAGGGACAGAGTCTCTTGCATGTTCCTGGGATCTAATCAATTACAAAATAAAGAAGTTATTTTGGTCAAATCTGTCCTTTACTAATGACAAGGCAACTTCCCTGAATGGAAAATTAATTAAAAAATTTGAAAACCAATTACTGTTATCGAGGAATAGAAAATTAAAAGTGTTCACGTACGTCACGCCACATCTGATATACGGTTATGACGCCAAAGACAAATTCAAGATACGGACAAATTTTCAAAGCTTACTGATCAGAATTTCTATTATTTAGCAATATTCAAGTGTAGTTGTATAGATTTACACCACTTTTAAAAATAAGGCGCAAAACTTCCAATATAGACACGTCATATTATTGTAGTATCGATTTATTACCTATTCCAACAGTACACTTCCAAATTATTATAATTCTAAGGTTTTTCTATTTTCAAGATGTAGTTAGCCTTAGCAGGATTTAGTATAATTTTTTGAAATTTTTGTGATAAAAGCTCTACCATCTTAATCATTTTGGTTTTAAATATTGTTTTGGTTTTAGCGACACTGATGAGTCCTGATTAGACGAAACGCGCATCTGGCGTATTCAATTTTATTCATCTTGGTATCTTTGATGACATTTTATTTGCAACCACTGGATCGATGCCTCTGTTTGTTGACTGTTACTCCCCGAGCGTATCACCAGCCCAGTAGTCACACACCGGTTCTGACACTAATTTCAATGCTTCTTTCAGTTATATATTCATTGTCTAAATTTACTGCGCTAAAATTTTAAAATTATTCTTAGGTTTTTCTATTTTCAAGGTGTAGTAAATTGTATTCGTCTTGGTATCGTTGATAAGATTTTATTTGCAACCACTATGTCGATGCCTCACCTGGTGGACTGTTAGTCCCCGAGGTTATCACCAGCCCATTTGTCACACTTCCATGCCAGGTGATCGAATTAGGCTGCCTTAAGCCTTGAGATTTTTCAAGACTGTCCCATAGATATCTTGGTTAAAAAATAGTTAATATTCAATTTACCTTGACATATTTCAAATGAACAAGATTGGGTTGATTTGTAGACAAGAGGCTCCTAGATGCACGAATCGTTGCGCTGTCATAAATTTCACAGACCTTTAAAATTATAGATACCTTCAAAAGCATTTTAGAAACCTATTAAAATTGGGAAAGGGTTCACCATATTTGTAAAGTTTGTGACAATTTTTCTTAGAACATTCAAAGTACTAGGTTTTTTAGAACCACAAGTTAAAATGGGCAAGGTCTCTTTTAGGCATTTTTATTATTTTTTAGGGTAAGGTTGCTTAACAACCATAACCCTTATTCCGTTGGTAGTGTTCCAAATTAATATATATTATGACTAAATATGCATGTATGCGTAAGATTTATTATTATTAAAAGATATTTTAAGAAAGGTTTTACAAAAAAATGCAATCGTTAAATGAGGCACATGGGTTAAAAATAAGCCTGTCACAGGTTAAACGAATTTACTAATAATCTGATTGATTACTTGAGTATTTAATCTTTAATTTCGAATCTCAAATTGAATTTAAAATTTCGAATTTCGAAAATCGATCTTGAATCATGAATTTCGATTGAGCTTTCTGTGCTTCTATATAATAAATATTTCCTTATAATAAATAATGTTATCTATGTAATATTAATGTGAACACGTCTCTCCCTAGTGATCCGCACCGACTGAGCCAGTGGCGAACAAGCTCTTCTTTCCTACGTTACGTACTCTTATTTAGGGAACATAAAAAAATTCTCATCGAATTTAAATTTGCACTGTCGCTATTTAGAAACTAAATGAACTTTTATTTTTTCATAAGGTTTACTAATACTAAAACATCCATAGGAGCTATAATTCAACTACTGTTTCTATTTATAAACATTGCAAGGTTCAAACAAAAAAATTATTGAAGGTATGTTATCTTGCGATGTATTTAATTGTCTTTATGTCAGTCCTTCGAGCAGTAGTGTGCATATATGCAAAATGTGTACAAAAAAGGGCACAACTTTAAATAAGAACAATTTTCTACTCTACCACTGACTGAAAATTATGCAAATAAATTGTTTGTTTAGGTTTAGGGTATTTTTTATCATGAGTGCCCAAGCGTAGTGTTTTTTATATTATTTATTTGTTATGTTTGCCTCATAAGCTTCTGTACATTTATGTTGTTAAGTATGATAAAAGATAGGAGTTGGGACGCTTTATCCGCTAAATTGTTTGATGCGACTGTTTTCATCTCCGCTGTTATTTTGTAGAGCTAATGTTAATATACATGTGTTTTCCATCCATGCAATTGGCTTTTTACATGCAAGTACCAATATAACGTCTCACACTAATGCCCTAGGGCATACTGCGGTATTTTAATCTATCATTTCTATATCAAATGGTTCCGTTATTCAAAATAACAGATACAATTAATGTAATACACGTAATGCATTGTTTTAGTAAACCTTTATCTTTTTAAAGACCCCGCAACGACTGAGAACTTTTTGTCTACATTCCTGCACTCGTATGTGAGGAACCCATTGTAGGACCACCCCACATAAAAAAACGTTTGATTAACTGTCCGCTACATATAAAGAAATACAGTGGTAAATTGTTAATGAGTAGGTATTTTTTAAATCGACAGTACACATTTATTTTCTCGCTTTGGAGTGTGTATATCTCAATTGATCATCCTTTAACACGACATTAGCTTTGCTTTAGACCTGAAGTAAACGGCCTTTTGAGCAAAAAACTACCTATTATTCCGGACAGTCGATTTCATTTGTCATATAAAATATTATCCTCAAAATATTTGGTTTGCTGTAATGTTTTTCATGGTTTTATCAGATCTTATTATTTCCCGGTCCCATCTATCAAGTGAGTCCAAAGTTCTGTTTTGTAATTTCATGACGAACATTATGTTATTTCAAATGAACAATTAAAACAAAATACTGCTCAAGATGAATCCTCGCCCTATAAGACCTGATCGACATACAAGGACGCTTTTACTCAGTTAAGATCCGTCATATAACACATCCAAAGCGCTCTTTTTACCTGTCATTCTTTCAGTCTGATATATGTAATGTGCAGTAATTTAATTTAATTGTTTGTTAATGGTTTATCATCTTGATACTTGTAAAAGTCTTAAAATAAATAAACTAATTCATGAAAAGTTATTAACGTATATTAATCCAATTGGTACGTATTTCGAATACATTCAAAGATACGTGTATATTCAAAGCTATAATACCATAAAACATGTCAAAATGCCAAATAAAACGCTTTAATTATAATTGATTATCATATACATTATAATCATTTATATTGATCATGAAAAAATACAATAAGGTTGATTTGATGTTTCTACAGTTATATACATGTGACATAAAAGTGAAGAAATTCATCCATCTGTGTCCTTTCTAAAATGCAACCAGATTGTTCCGCTCCGTTTCCTACACCTTCTTAACATAATCCATCCATCCTCCATTACTGAAACAAACATGACCAGTATTTACTGTTCGGACTAAATTTATTTCTGACAATGTTGTTAATTGTAATGTTTTCAGCCGCAATTAGAAAAATGAGATCAATATAGAATGAAGCATAACTTTAACAAGATTTGAGTTAAACCATGTTTTATCAATGCCAATACGTTGAATGCATACAACTTTATCTTTCGTTTATAAAAGACAAGATACAGAGAAAAAAAGATGCATCTATGTAACATCTCTGCAGCATCAGCAGTAAAATCCGAAGACGATTCATTTGAACAATTATAACCATACATTAAACATAGCTATTATATGTACTGTGTACAGTCAGAAATGGTAACGACAATATAAAACAAAAAACAAAAGTAGGAGGCATGAAATGTTAAGACCGATTGTCACCGTGTTACAGAAACAGATTCTACAATATGTAAATGATTATTGGCATATTGCCGTTTTTTGAATTTAAGAACAAACAATGGTTGTTTTCTGTAAACTATCTTATAGCTGTTGTTTTTTGCAATAAAGTACTTACCATTTAGGACATCTCCTAGAAAATATAAATCAGAATGTGTAATGTTGTATAAAGTATAACATAAGAATACAATTGTATATCTTGATTGATAGAAGGCCTATTATAGCGATGTTGGTGTAGTTTAGCAAACTAAATTACATATAATACAAAAGAGGCTTTAAAGTATAAGGAAATACAAAAATTAATCAACTTATTTTGCCCATATAGGAATGCATTAAATATATATCGGCATACATTTGATATGACAGAAGACATATTAAAGCAGACTGATGATGAACCAAAAGAAGTCAAGCAAAGACAATCCACATTCCCAAAAAAACAACGATAAAATATTGCAAGAACAAAGATTTAAACAAACAAACACGGAACTCCAAATAGGTTATCAATTCTTACTTTAATGTTGCACAACGTGTTATTTAATGCAACTGTCGAAGAACAATAAATGTTATAAATGAGGTACAATAAGAGAAAGAATTGGATACAATGTAAACAGATGCGTAAACACCAATTAGTTATTGATTAATGCGTTATGACGACGATATAAATTCCATACGCAAATTTTAATCCTACTGGTTCTATTCAATCATTTCGTTGTCAGCGATGTACCATCATTATCTGTATGAAAACTGCATGAAATTGGTATGGTGACATATAAATTCATTACATGGTAACTGCTGAAATGTTGACGATCTTTCATATAATTGTCGTTCAGTTACTTAGAAAACGCTCATATTTCTATGACCAATAACCATTTCGATTGATACTCATTTTCGTACTTCTATTCTGAGATATTAAGATGTAATGCATTTAATTTAAAAATTGAAATACTTCCATTACAGGGACAGACAAACATAACGAAGAAGAAAATAAAAATTAAGAAATCAAACTCGTGTACACCTTTGGATTGAAAACAGGTGCTGTAGAAGGTTAAGCTTTTCTTTCATTCTAATGAATGACGGTCAGTATAAAAAAGGATTAATAATTATACGGTTTTTCTAATCATTCCATGCATATTCACAAATATAGAAAGTAAGTATAGCCTGAAGTCATGAATATAAGAAGAACATCCGGATTCGATAAAGAAATTGCTATAATTAAACGTTTTTACCAGGTTATGTTTTATAACGTGTTCCTTGGAAAGAAATTAGAGCCAATAATATTAATTTGAGGATACCGTTTCGTCATAAAAAAATAAAACGCAAAATTACAAAGTCTTAGCAGACAGAAACCTCAGGAACACATCAGGCAACAGTATCTCAAATTATAAAACAAACAAATAAACAACAAGAACCCGTATGAATACTGAGATATGTTAAAATACGCTATATGCTTATTACTCCTTTTCGTTTCAAGATTTAATACATCTAAAATTGTCAATTTTACTTCTCACAGAATTCAACCATTTCAATATAGTAATCGTCATAATAAACATAAGGATTTATTGTGTAGTGTTATTTTGTTATTTTGAATTTCCACCAATAAAGGTAAATCAGAGTATAATGATTCGTATTAAAAAAATACAAGTTCAAAACTACATGGATGGACGAAAACTCAAGAACACATCAAGTAACAAGCACTCCAAACATGTAAGAAACAAATAGACAAAAAGAACCCATATGAACACTGAGATACTGTAATATTCGTTTAAAAAAACGACTATTCAAACTATTTACTGGTTTTCTAAGATGTATGGTCTAAAGGCAATCTACTTTAAGATTATACTCTTTAAAACGCTAGTATTTTATTTATACTTATTACAATTATTTTGTTGACTGATGCCTCAAACATTTGGTCGAACTCCATTCTTGTTTTAAAGTGAAAGAAATCATAAGTTTTAAATAGTCTAACAGAATTTAACTATACCACTATTCATCTGAATACTAAATATAAGGTTTAATTGTGTAGTGTTATTTTATACATATACTTATCGTTACTTTCTGGACTTGTACTTACTTGCTGAAATGAAACAAACCAAACAGTATATATAATTACATAAACTGACATGTATTAACATGCCCAATAGGATTGACATAAATATATGTAATATTAAAACATCTTTTTTCTATTGGAATCTGACAAAATATATTGGAACCAATGTCAAATAGGACAAATAACAATGTTATCTTTTTTTTTTAGATTATAAAAGACTTCCAAATGTAGGAAACATAAATATATACCACTAACGGTCACAACTAAAATAAAGAAACAAAAAACTCATGTACACACCAGGAGCGAAATCAGATACTCGGGTATAGAGATTCGTACTTAAAAATTCAAGTTCAAAACAAAATGGTCATGGCTGACAGAAAAATCAAGAACACATCAAGTAACAATCACTCAAAACATACAAGAAACAAATAAGCAAAAAGAACCCATATGAACACTGTGATACTGTAAGTAATATTCGTTGGATAAAACGACTATTCATAATATTTTCTGCTTTTTTAAGATATATGGTCTAAAAGCAATCTACTTTAAGATTTATTTTTTTAAACGCTAGTATTTTATTTTATACTTATTACAATTACTTTGTTTTGACTGATGCCTAAAGCATTTGATCGAACTCCATTTTGCTTTATTTATGTGAAATAAATCCTAAATTTTAAAAAGTCTCACAGAATTCAACTATACCACAATTCATCTGAATACTAAATATAAGGTTTATTTGTGTAGTGTTATTTTATACATATACTTATTGCTACTTTCTGGACTTGTACTTACCCGCTGAAATGAAACAAACCAAACAGTATATATAATTACATAAACTGACCTGTACTAACATGCACAATAGGATTTACATAAATATATATAATATTAAAACATCTATTTTCTATTGGAATCTGACAAAATATATTGGAACCAATGTCAAATAGGACAAATAACAATCAAATCTTTGGATTAGAAAAGATACCCAATTGCAAGAAATAGAACTAACAGTCACAACTAAAATAAAGAAACAAAAAAACTCATGTACACACCAGGAGTGAAATCAGATACTTAGGGACGTAAGCATTTTCCGCATCTTTAACGACAGACGTGAGTACAAAATTGTTTGTAGACAAAAGGCTCCTAGCTGCACAAATCGCTGCGCTGTCATAAATTTTTATGAAGACCTTTAAAATATAGATACCTTTAAAAAGCATTTTAGAACGCTATTAAAATTGGGCAAGAGTTTAGCATATTTTTAAAGTTTGTTACAATTTTTTTAGGACATGCAAAGTACTAGGTTTTTAGAACCACAAGTTAAAATGGGAAAGGTCTCTTTTAGTCATTTTCATTATTTTCTTAGGGTATGGTTGTTTAACAACCATAACCTTTATTTCGTCGGTAGTGTTCCAAAATAATATATATTATGACTAAACATGCATGTATGCGTAAGATTTATTATTATTAAAAGATATTTTAAGCAAAGTTTTACAAACAAAGAAATAATTCAGTCGTTAAATGAGGCACATGGCTTAAAAATAAGCCTGTCACAGGTCAAACAAATTTACTAATAATCTGATTGATTACTTGAGTATTTAATCTTTAATTTCGAATCTAAACTTGAATATAAAATTTCGAATTTCGAAAATCGATCTTGAATCTTGAATGTCGAATGAGGTTTCTAGGCTTTCATAGAATAGGAATGGTCCTTTTTTCCTTATAATAACATTTATTCTTTCATCAGGTTTACTAATACCTTGGTTTTAAACATCCACAGGAGCTATAATTCAATTACTGTTTCTATTTAGAAACAATACAGGGTTCAAACAAAAATATATTGAAGGTATGTTGTCTTGCGATGTATTTTATTGTCTTTATGTCCTTCGAGCAGTATTGTGCATATATTCAAAATATGTACAAAAAAGAGCACAACTTTAAACAAGAACGATTTTCTACTCTACCACTTACTGAAAAGTATGCAAATAAATTGTTTGTTTAGGTCTTGAAATAAGGGTATTTTTTATCATAAGTGTCTAAGCGTAGTGTTTTTTTATATTATATATTTGTTTTGTTTGCCTCATAAGCTTCTGTACATTCATGTTGTTAAGTATTATAAAAGATACGACGCTTTAACCGCTAAATTGTTTGATGCGACTGTTTTCATCTCCGCTGCTATTTTGTAGAGCTACTGTTAATGTACTTGTGTTTGCCATCCACGCAATAGGCTTTTTACATGCAAGTAGCAATATAACGTCTCCCACTAATGCCCGAGGGCGTACTGCGGTATTTTAATCTATCAATTCTATATCAATTGGTCCCCTTATTAAAAATAACAGATATAATTAATGTAATACACGTAATGCATTTTTTTAATATAAACCTTTCTCTTTTTAAAGACTCGGCAACGACTGAGCCCTTTTTGCCTACATTCCTGCACTTGTATGTGAGGAACCCATTGTAGGACTACCCCACATCAAATAAAAAGTTTGATTCAATTTAAATTTGTACTGTCCGCTACATATAAAAAATAAGTTTGTAAATTCTTAATGAGTCTGTATTTTTTAAATCGACAGTATACATTTATTTAGTCGCTTTGGAGAGTGTATATCTCAATTGATCATCCTTTAACACGACTTTAACTGTGCTTTAGACCTGACGTAAACGGCATTTTGAGCAAAAAAACTACCTATTATTCCGGACAATCGATTTCATTTGTCCTATAAAATATTATCCTCAAAATATTTAGTTTGATGTAATGTTTTTCATAGTTTTGTCAGATGTTGTTACTCCCCCGGTTCAATCTATCAAGTGAGTCCCAAAGTTCTGTTTTGTAATTTCATGACGAACATTACGTTATTTCAAATGAACAAAAAAAACGAAATAGTCAAGATTGTAGCGTATTGTTCTAAGATCTATAAGACCTGATCGAAAGACTAGGACCCCTTTACTCAGCTAAGATCCGTCATATAACACATTCATATCGCTCTTTTTACCTGCCATTCTTTCAGTCTGATGTATGTAAAGTGCAGTTAAGTTAATCCTTTAATTTAATCGTTTGTGCGTTGTTTATCGGCTTGATTAGTCTTAAAATAAATAAACCAAGTCATGAAATGTTATCAAGGTATATTAATCCAATTGGTATGTATTGCTAATACATTCAAAGTTAAGTGTTTATTCAAAGCTATTATACCATACAAGAATGTCAAAATGCCAAATAAAACGCGTTAATTATAATTGACTATCATATACATTATAATCATTTATATTGATCAGGAAAAAATACAATAAGGTTGATTTGATGTTTCTACAGTTATATACATGTGACATAAAAGTGAAGAAATTCATCCATCTGTGTCCTTTCTAAAATACAACCAGATTGTTCTGTTTCGTTTCCTACACCTCCTTAAAATATACCATCCATCCGTCATTACTGAAACAAACATGGCCAGTCTTTACTGTTTGGACTACATTTATTTCAGGCAATGTAGTTAATTGAAATATTTTCAGCCGCAATTAGAAAAATTAAATCAATATAGAATGGAGCGTAACTTTGAGTTAAACCATGTTTTATCAACGCCAATACGTTGAATGCATACAAGTTTATCTTTCGTTTATAAAAGACAATATAAAGACATAAAAAGTTTCATCTATGTAACACCCCTGCTGAATTAGCAGAGTAAAGTAAAATCCGACGACAATTCATTTGAACAATTATAACTATACATTAAACATAGCTATTATATGTACATGTACTATGTACAGTCAGAAATGGTAACGACAATATAGATGCAAAACACAAAAAGAAGGAGGCATGAAATGTTAAGGCCGATTGTCACGTGTTACAGAAACAGATTTTACAATATATAAATGATTATTGGCATATTGCCTTGTTTTGAATTTAAGAAAAAACAATGGTTGTTTTCTGTAAACTATCTTATAGCTGTTGTTTTTTGGCAATAAAGTACTTACCGTTTAGGACATCTCCTAGAAAATATAAAACAGAATATGTAATGTTCTATAAAGTATAACATAAGAATACAATTGTATATCTTGAATGATAGAAGGCCTATTATAGCGCTGTTGGTGTAGTTTAGCAAACTTCATTACATATAATACAAAAGAGGCTTTAAAGTATAAAGGAAATAAAAAATTAATCAACTTATTTTGCCCATAGAGGAATGTATTAAATATATATCGGCATACATTTGATATGACAGAAGACATATTAAAGCAGACTGATGATGAATCAAAAGAAATAAAGCAAAGACATTCCACATTCCCGAAAAAAACAACGATAAAATATGGCAAGAAAAAAGATTTACACAAACAAACACGGAACTCCAAATAGGTTATCAATTTTTACTTTTAATGTTGCACAAACGTGTTATTCAATGCAACTGTCGAAGAACAATACATGTTATAAATGGGATACAATAAGAGAAAGAATTGGATACAATTTAAACAGATGCGTAAACACCAATTAGTAATCGATTAATGCGTTATTCGACGATATGAATTCCATACAGCAAATTTTATTCCTACTGTTTCTACGTTTACGTTGTCGGCGATTTACCATCATTATCTGTATGAAAACTGCATGAAATTGGTATGGTGACATATAAATTCATTACATGGTAACTGCTGAAATGTTGACGATCTTTCATATAATTGTCGTTCAGTTACTTAGTAAACGCGCATATTTCTATGTCCAATAACCATTTCGATTGATACTAATTTTTTCGCACTTCTATTCTGAGATATTAAGATGTAAAGCATTTCATTTAAAAATTAAAATACTTACATTACAAGGACAGACAAAAATAAAGAAGAAAAAAATAAAATAAAGAAATCAAACACGTGTACACCCTTAGATTGAAAACAGGTGCTGTAGAAGGTTAAGCTTTTTTTTCATTCTAATGAACGCCGGTCAGTATAAAAAAGGATTAATAATTATACGGTTTTCTAATCATTTCATGCATATTCACAAAATATAGAAAGTAATTATAGCCTGAGGTCATAAATATAATACGATGATCCGGATTCGATAACGAAATTGCTACAATTAAGCGTTTTTACCAGGTTATCTTTTATAACGTGTTCCTTGGAAAGAAATTAGAGCCAATAATATTAAATGAGAATACCATTTCGTCATAAAAAAATAAAACGCAAAATTACAAAGTCTTAGCAGACAGAAACCTCAGGAACACATCATGCAACAGTACCTCAAACAAATATATAACAAACAAATAGCAACAAGCACTCGTATGAATACTGAGATAATGTACAATACGCTATATGCTAATTACTCCTTTTTGTTACAAATTGAATAAATCTTAAATTGTCAATTTTAATTTTCACAGAATTGTACGATTCCAATATAACAATCGTAATATTAAACATAAGAATTTATTGTGTAGTGTTATTTTGTTATTTTGAATTTCCACCCATAAAGATAAATCAGAGTAAAATGATTTGTATTAAAAAATACAAGTTCAAAACTACATGGTCATGGCTGACTGAAAACTCTAGAACACATCAAGTAACAAGCACTCCTCCAAACATGTAAGAAACAAATAGACAAAAAGAACCCTTATGAACACTGAGATACTGTAATATTCGTTTGTAAAAACGACTATTCAAGGTATTTACTGGTTTTACTAAGATGTATGGTCTAAAAGCAATCTACTTTAAGATTGTACTCTAAAACGATAGTATTTTATTTATACTTATAACAATTACTTTGTCAACTGATGCCTAAAACATTTAGTCGAACTCCATTTTTGTTTTAAAGTGAAGGAAATCCTTTTTTTTTTAATTAGTCTCACAGAATTCAACTATACCACTATTCCTCTGAATACTAAATATAAGGTTTAATTGTGTAGTGTTATTTTATACATATACTTATCGTTACTTTCTGGACTTGTACTTACTTACTGAAATGAAACAAACCAAACAGTATATATAAATACATAAACTGACCTGTACTAACACCCACAATAGGATTGACATAAATATATATAATATTAAAACATCTATTTTCTATTGGAATCTGATATAATGGAACCAACGTCAAATAGGACAAATAACAATCAAATCTTTGGATTACAAAAGAAGTCCCATTGTAAGAAACAGAAATATATACAACGAGCGGTCACAACTAAAATAAAGAAACACAAAAACTAATGTACACACCAGGAGTGAAATCAGATACTCGGGTCTAAAGATTTGTATAAAAAAAATCCAGTTCAAAACTACATGGTCATGGCTGACAGAAAACTCAAGAACACATAAAGTAACAAGCACTTAAAATATACAAGAAACAAATAAGCAAAAAGAACCCGTATGAACACTGAGATACTGTTAGTAATATTCGTTGGATAAAACGACTGTTAAAAGCATTTACTGCTTTTCTAAGATGTATGGTCTAAAAGCAATATACTTTAAGATTGTATTGTTTTAAACGATAGTATTTTATTTTATACTGATTACAATTACTTTGTTGACTGATGCCTATAACATTTGGTCGAACTCCATTTTTGCTTTAAAGTGAAAGAAATCAGTAAATTTTAAATAGTCTCACAGAATTCAACTTTACCACTATTCATCTGAATACTAAATGTAAGGTTTTATTGTGTAGTGTTATTTTATACATATACTTATCGTTACTTTATGGACTTGTACTTACATGCTGAAATGAAACAAACCAAACAGTATATATAATTACATAAACTGACCTGTACTAACATGCACATTATGATTGAAATCAATATATATATTATTTAAACATCTATTTTCTATTGGAATCTGACTAAATACATTGGAACCAACGTCAAATAGGACAAATAACAATGTTATCTTTGGATTACAAAAGAACTCCTATTGTAAGAAACAGAAATATATACAACTAACGGTCACAACTAAAATAAAGAAACCAAACGAAACTCATGTACACACCAGGAGTGAAATCAGATACTCGGGTATAAAGATTGATCTTAAAAAAATCCAAGTTCAAAGCAACATGGTCATGGCTGACAGAAAACCCAAGAACATATCAAGTAACAAGCACTAACGACACACAAGAAACAAATAAGCAAATAAAACCCATATGAAAACTGAGATACTGTAAGTAATATTCTTTGGATAAAACTACTATTCAAAGTATTTACTGCTTTTCTAAGATGTATGGTCTAAAAACAATCTACTTTAAGATTGTATTTTTTTTAAAGCCAGTATTTTTTTTATACTTATTACAATTACTTTGTTGACTGATGCCTATAACATTTGGTTGAATTCCATTTTTTGTTTTAAAGTGAAAGAAATCATAAATTTTAAAAAGTCTCACAAAATTCAACTATACCACTATTCATCTGAATACTAAATATAAGGTTTAATTGTGTAGTGTTATTTTATACATATACTTATCGTTACTTTCTGGACTTGTACTTACTCGCTGAAATGAAATAAACCAAACAGTATATATAATTACATAAACTGACCTGTACTAACATGCACATTATGATTGACATCAATATATATATTATTTAAACATCTATTTTCTATTGGAATCTGACTAAATACATTGGAACCAACGTCAAATAGGACAAATAACAATGTTATCTTTGGATTACAAAAGAACTCCTATTGTAAGAAACAGAAATATATACAACTAACGGTCACAACTAAAATAAAGAAACCAAAAGAAACTCATGTACACACCAGGAGTGAAATCAGATACTCGGGTCTAAAGATTTGTATAAAAAAATCCAAGTTCAAAACTACATGATCATGGCTGAGAGAAAACTCAAGAACACATAAAGTAACAAGCACTTAAAATATACAAGAAACAAATAAGCAAAAAGAACCCGTATGAACACTGAGATACTGTTAGTAATATTCGTTGGATAAAACGACTGTTAAAAGCATTTACTGCTTTTCTAAGATGTATGGTTTACAAGCAATCTACTTTAAGATTGTATTGTTTTAAACGCTAGTATTTTATTTTATACTTATTACAATTACTTTGTTGACTGATGCCTATAACATTTGGTCGAACTCCATTTTTGTTTTAAAGTGAAAAAAATCATAAGTTTTAAATAGTCTCACAGAATTCAACTATACCACTATTCATCTGAATACTATATATATGGTCTAACTGTGTAGTGTATATACTTATCGTTACTTTCTGGACTTGTACTTACTCGCTGAAATGAAACAAACCAAACAGTATATATAATTACATTAACTGACCTGTACTAACATGCACAATAGCATTTACATAAATATATATAATATTAAAACATCTATTTTCTATTGGAATCTGATATATTGGAACCAACGTCAAATAGGACAAATAACAATCAAATCTTTGGATTACAAAAGAAGTCCCATTGTAAGAAACAGAAATATATACAACGAGCGGTCACAACTAAAATAAAGAAACAAAAAAACTAATGTACACACCAGGAGTGAAATCAGATACTCGGGTCTAAAGATTTGTATAACAAAAATCCAAGTTCAAAACTACATGATCATGGCTGAGAGAAAACTCAAGAACACATAAAGTAACAAGCACTTAAAATATACAAGAAACAAATAAGCAAAAAGAACCCGTATGAACACTGAGATACTGTTAGTAATATTCGTTGGATAAAACGACTGTTAAAAGCATTTACTGCTTTTCTAAGATGTATGGTCTAAAAGCAATCTACTTTAAGATTGTATTGTTTTAAACGATAGTATTTTATTTATACTTATTACAATTACTTTGTTGACTGATGCCTATAACATTTGGTCGAACTCCATTTTTGTTTTTAAGTGAAAGAAATCAGTAAATTTTAAATAGTCTCACAGAATTCAACTTTACCACTATTCATCTGAATACTAAATGTAAGGTTTAATTGTGTAGTGTTATTTTATACATATACTTATCGTTACTTTCTGGACTTGTACTTACTAGCTGAAATGAAACAAACCAAACAGTATATATAATTACATAAACTGACCTGTACTAACATGCACAATAGGATTGACATAAATATATATAATATTAAAACATCTATTTTCTATTGGAATCTGATATAATGGAACCAACGTCAAATAGGACAAATAACAATGTTATCTTTGGATTACAAAAGAACTCCTATTGTAAGAAACAGAAATATATACAACTAACGGTCACAACTAAAATAAAGAAACCAAACGAAACTCATGTACACACCAGGAGTGAAATCAGATACTCGGGTATAAAGATTGATCTTAAAAAAATCCAAGTTCAAAGCAACATGGTCATGGCTGACAGAAAACCCAAGAACATATCAAGTAACAAGCACTAACGACACACAAGAAACAAATAAGCAAATAAAACCCATATGAAAACTGAGATACTGTAAGTAATATTCTTTGGATAAAACTACTATTCAAAGTATTTACTGCTTTTCTAAGATGTATGGTCTAAAAACAATCTACTTTAAGATTGTATTTTTTTTAAAGCCAGTATTATTTTATACTTATTACAATTACTTTGTTGACTGATGCCTATAACATTTGGTCGAACTCCATTTTTGTTTTTAAGTGAAAGAAATCAGTAAATTTTAAATAGTCTCACAGAATTCAACTTTACCACTATTCATCTGAATACTAAATGTAAGGTTTAATTGTGTAGTGTTATTTTATACATATACTTATCGTTACTTTCTGGACTTGTACTTACTAGCTGAAATGAAACAAACCAAACAGTATATATAATTACATAAACTGACCTGTACTAACATGCACAATAGGATTGACATAAATATATATAATATTAAAACATCTATTTTCTATTGGAATCTGATATAATGGAACCAACGTCAAATAGGACAAATAACAATGTTATCTTTGGATTACAAAAGAACTCCTATTGTAAGAAACAGAAATATATACAACTAACGGTCACAACTAAAATAAAGAAACCAAACGAAACTCATGTACACACCAGGAGTGAAATCAGATACTCGGGTATAAAGATTGATCTTAAAAAAAATCCAAGTTCAAAGCAACATGGTCATGGCTGACAGAAAACCCAAGAACATATCAAGTAACAAGCACTAACGACACACAAGAAACAAATAAGCAAATAAAACCCATATGAAAACTGAGATACTGTAAGTAATATTCTTTGGATAAAACTACTATTCAAAGTATTTACTGCTTTTCTAAGATGTATGGTCTAAAAACAATCTACTTTAAGATTGTATTTTTTTTAAAGCCAGTATTATTTTATACTTATTACAATTACTTTGTTGACTGATGCCTATAACATTTGGTCGAACTCCATTTTTGTTTTAAAGTGAAAGAAATCAGTAAATTTTAAATAGTCTCACAGAATTCAACTTTACCACTATTCATCTGAATACTAAATGTAAGGTTTAATTGTGTAGTGTTATTTTATACATATACTTATCGTTACTTTCTGGACTTGTACTTACTAGCTGAAATGAAACAAACCAAACAGTATATATAATTACATAAACTGACCTGTACTAACATGCACATTATGATTGAAATCAATATATATATTATTTAAACATCTATTTTCTATTGGAATCTGACTAAATACATTGGAACCAACGTCAAATAGGACAAATAACAATGTTATCTTTGGATTACAAAAGAACTCCTATTGTAAGAAACAGAAATATATACAACTAACGGTCACAACTAAAATAAAGAAACCAAACGAAACTCATGTACACACCAGGAGTGAAATCAGATACTCGGGTATAAAGATTGATCTTAAAAAAATCCAAGTTCAAAGCAACATGGTCATGGCTGACAGAAAACCCAAGAACATATCAAGTAACAAGCACTAACGACACACAAGAAACAAATAAGCAAATAAAACCCATATGAAAACTGAGATACTGTAAGTAATATTCTTTGGATAAAACTACTATTCAAAGTATTTACTGCTTTTCTAAGATGTATGGTCTAAAAACAATCTACTTTAAGATTGTATTTTTTTTAAAGCCAGTATTTTTTTATACTTATTACAATTACTTTGTTGACTGATGCCTCAAACATTTGGTTGAATTCCATTTTTTGTTTTAAAGTGAAAGAAATCATAAATTTTAAAAAGTCTCACAAAATTCAACTATACCACTATTCCTCTGAATACTAAATATAAGGTTAAATTGTGTAGTGTTATTTTATACATATACTTATCGTTACTTTCTGGACTTGTACTTACTTACTGAAATGAAACAAACCAAACAGTATATATAAATACATAAACTGACCTGTACTAACACCCACAATAGGATTGACATAAATATATATAATATTAAAACATCTATTTTCTATTGGAATCTGATATAATGGAACCAACGTCAAATAGGACAAATAACAATCAAATCTTTGGATTACAAAAGAAGTCCCATTGTAAGAAACAGAAATATATACAACGAGCGGTCACAACTAAAATAAAGAAACACAAAAACTAATGTACACACCAGGAGTGAAATCAGATACTCGGGTCTAAAGATTTGTATAAAAAAAATCCAGTTCAAAACTACATGGTCATGGCTGACAGAAAACTCAAGAACACATAAAGTAACAAGCACTTAAAATATACAAGAAACAAATAAGCAAAAAGAACCCGTATGAACACTGAGATACTGTTAGTAATATTCGTTGGATAAAACGACTGTTAAAAGCATTTACTGCTTTTCTAAGATGTATGGTCTAAAAGCAATATACTTTAAGATTGTATTGTTTTAAACGATAGTATTTTATTTTATACTGATTACAATTACTTTGTTGACTGATGCCTATAACATTTGGTCGAACTCCATTTTTGCTTTAAAGTGAAAGAAATCAGTAAATTTTAAATAGTCTCACAGAATTCAACTTTACCACTATTCATCTGAATACTAAATGTAAGGTTTTATTGTGTAGTGTTATTTTATACATATACTTATCGTTACTTTCTGGACTTGTACTTACTAGCTGAAATGAAACAAACCAAACAGTATATATAATTACATAAACTGACCTGTACTAACATGCACAATAGGATTGACATAAATATATATAATATTAAAACATCTATTTTCTATTGGAATCTGATATAATGGAACCAACGTCAAATAGGACAAATAACAATGTTATCTTTGGATTACAAAAGAACTCCTATTGTAAGAAACAGAAATATATACAACTAACGGTCACAACTAAAATAAAGAAACCAAACGAAACTCATGTACACACCAGGAGTGAAATCAGATACTCGGGTATAAAGATTGATCTTAAAAAAATCCAAGTTCAAAGCAACATGGTCATGGCTGACAGAAAACCCAAGAACATATCAAGTAACAAGCACTAACGACACACAAGAAACAAATAAGCAAATAAAACCCATATGAAAACTGAGATACTGTAAGTAATATTCTTTGGATAAAACTACTATTCAAAGTATTTACTGCTTTTCTAAGATGTATGGTCTAAAAACAATCTACTTTAAGATCGTATTTTTTTTAAAGCCAGTATTTTTTTATACTTATTACAATTACTTTGTTGACTGACGACTCAAACATTTAGTCGAACTCCATTTTTGTTTTAAAGTGAAGGAAATCATTTTTTTTTTAATAAGTCTCACAGAATTCATCTATACCACTATTCATCTGTATACTAAATATAAGGTTTAATTGTGTAGTGTTATTTTATATATATACTTATCGTTACTTTCTGGACTTGTACTTACGGGCTGAAATGAAACAAACCAAACAGTATATATAATTACATAAACTGGAATCTGATATATTGGAACCAACGTCAAATAGGACAAATAATAATCAAATCTTTTGATTACAAAAGAAGTCCCATTGTAAGAAACAGAAATATATACAACGAGCGGTCACAACTAAAATAAAGAAACAAAAAAACTAATGTACACACCAGGAGTGAAATCAGATACTCGGGTCTAAAGATTTGTATAAAAAAATCCAAGTTCAAAACTACATGATCATGGCTGAGAGAAAACTCAAGAACACATAAAGTAACAAGCACTTAAAATATACAAGAAACAAATAAGCAAAAAGAACCCGTATGAACACTGAGATACTGTTAGTAATATTCGTTGGATAAAACGACTGTTAAAAGCATTTACTGCTTTTCTAAGATGTATGGTCTAAAAGCAATATACTTTAAGATTGTATTGTTTTAAACGTTAGTATTTTATTTTATACTTATTACAAGTACTTTGTTGACTGATGCCTATAACATTTGGTCGAATTCCATTTTTTGTTTTAAAGTGAAAGAAATCATAAATTTTAAATAGTCTCACAGAATTTAACTATACCACTATTCCTCTGAATACTAAATGTAAGGTTTAATTGTGTAGTGTTATTTTATACATATACTTATCGTTACTTTCTGGACTTGTACTTACTCGCTGAAATGAAATAAACCAAACAGTATATATAATTACATAAACTGACCTGTACTAACATGCACAATAGCATTTACATAAATATATATAATATTAAAACATCTATTTTCTATTGGAATCTGATATATTGGAACCAACGTCAAATAGGACAAATAACAATCAAATCTTTGGATTACAAAAGAAGTCCCATTGTAAGAAACAGAAATATATACAACGAGCGGTCACAACTAAAATAAAGAAACAAAAAAACTAATGTACACACCAGGAGTGAAATCAGATACTCGGGTATAAAGATTTGTATAACAAAAATCCAAGTTCAAAACTACATGATCATGGCTGAGAGAAAACTCAAGAACACATAAAGTAACAAGCACTTAAAATATACAAGAAACAAATAAGCAAAAAGAACCCGTATGAACACTGAGATACTGTTAGTAATATTCGTTGGATAAAACGACTGTTAAAAGCATTTACTGCTTTTCTAAGATGTATGGTCTAAAAGCAATCTACTTTAATATTGAATTGTTTTAAACGCTAGTATTTTATTTATACTTATTACAAGTACTTTGTTGACTGATGCCTATAACATTTGGTCGAACTCCATTTTTGTTTTAAAGTGAAAGAAATCAGTAAATTTTAAATAGTCTCACAGAATTCAACTTTACCACTATTCATCTGAATACTAAATGTAAGGTTTAATTGTGTAGTGTTATTTTATACATATACTTATCGTTACTTTCTGGACTTGTACTTACTAGCTGAAATGAAACAAACCAAACAGTATATATAATTACATAAACTGACCTGTACTAACATGCACATTATGATTGACATCAATATATATATTATTTAAACATCTATTTTCTATTGGAATCTGACTAAATACATTGGAACCAACGTCAAATAGGACAAATAACAATGTTATCTTTGGATTAGAAAAGAACTCCTATTGTAAGAAACAGAAATATATACAACTAACGGTCAAAACTAAAATAAAGAAACCAAAAGAAACTCATGTACACACCAGGAGTGAAATCAGATACTCGGGTATAAAGATTGATCTTAAAAAAATCCAAGTTCAAAGCAACATGGTCATGGCTGACAGAAAACCCAAGAACATATCAAGTAACAAGCACTAACGACACAAAAGAAACAAATAAGCAAAAAGAACCCGTATGAACACTGAGATACTGTAAGTAATATTCTTTGGATAAAACTACTATTCAAAGTATTTACTGCTTCTCTAAGATGTATGGTCTAAAAGCAATCTACTTTAAGATTGTATTTTTTTTAAAGCCAGTATTTTTTTATACTTATTACAATTACTTTGTTGACTGATGCCTCAAACATTTGGTTGAATTCCATTTTTTGTTTTAAAGTGAAAGAAATCATAAATTTTAAAAAGTCTCACAGAATTCAACTATACCACTATTCATCTGAATACTAAATATAAGGTTTAATTGTGTAGTGTTATTTTATACATATACTTATCGTTACTTTCTGGACTTGTACTTACTCGCTGAAATGAAACAAACAAACAGTAGTTATAATTACATAAACTGACCTGTACTAACATGCACAATAGCATTTACATAAATATATATAATATTAAAACATCTATTTTCTATTGGAATCTGATATATTGGAACCAACGTCAAATAGGACAAATAACAATCAAATCTTTGGATTACAAAAGAAGTCCCATTGTAAGAAACAGAAATATATACAACGAGCGGTCACAACTAAAATAAAGAAACAAAAAAAACTCATGTACACACCAGGAGTGAAATCAGATACTCGGGTATAAAGATTTGTATAACAAAAATCCAAGTTCAAAACTACATGATCATGGCTGAGAGAAAACTCAAGAACACATAAAGTAACAAGCACTTAAAATATACAAGAAACAAATAAGCAAAAAGAACCCGTATGAACACTGAGATACTGTTAGTAATATTCGTTGGATAAAACGACTGTTAAAAGCATTTACTGCTTTTCTAAGATGTATGGTCTAAAAGCAATCTACTTTAAGATTGTATTGTTTTAAACGCTAGTATTTTATTGTATAAATGAAAGAAATCATAAATTTTAAATAGTCT
This sequence comes from Limnoperna fortunei, assembly GCA_944474755.1. Lineage (NCBI taxonomy): Eukaryota > Metazoa > Mollusca > Bivalvia > Mytilida > Modiolidae > Limnoperna > Limnoperna fortunei. The sequence continues at coordinate 44,996,084 of OX104119.1, forward strand.
CACATATTCAACTATACCACTACTTATCTGAATACTCAATATATATATACTTATCGTTACTTTCTGGACTTGTACTTACCCGCTGAAATGAAACAAACCAAACAGTATATATAATTACATAAACTGACCTGTACTAACATGCACATTATGATTGAAATCAATATATATATTATTTAAACATCTATTTTCTATTGGAATCTGACTAAATACATTGGAACCAACGTCAAATAGGACAAATAACAATGTTATCTTTGGATTACAAAAGAACTCCTATTGTAAGAAACAGAAATATATACAACTAACGGTCACAACTAAAATAAAGAAACCAAAAGAAACTCATGTACACACCAGGAGTGAAATCGAATACTCGGGTATAAAGATTGATCTTAAAAAAATCCAAGTTCAAAGCAACATGGTCATGGCTGACAGAAAACCCAAGAACATATCAAGTAACAAGCACTAACGACACACAAGAAACAAATAAGCAAATAAAACCCATATGAAAACTGAGATACTGTAAGTAATATTCGTTGGATAAAACTACTATTCAAAGTATTTACTGCTTTTCTAAGATGTATGGTCTAAAAACAATCTACTTTAAGATTGTATTTTTTTTAAAGCCAGTATTTTTTTATACTTATTACAATTACTTTGTTGACTGATGCCTCAAACATTTGGTTGAATTCCATTTTTTGTTTTAAAGTGAAAGAAATCATAAATTTTAAAAAGTCTCACAGAATTCAACTATACCACTATTCATCTGAATACTAAATATAAGGTTTAATTGTGTAGTGTTATTTTATACATATACTTATCGTTACTTTCTGGACTTGTACTTACCCGCTGAAATGAAACAAACCAAACAGTATATATAATTACATAAACTGACCTGTACTAACATGCACATTATGATTGACATCAATATATATATTATTTAAACATCTATTTTCTATTGGAATCTGACTAAATACATTGGAACCAACGTCAAATAGGACAAATAACAATGTTATCTTTGGATTACAAAGAACTCCTATTGTAAGAAACAGAAATATATACAACTAACGGTCACAACTAAAATAAAGAAACCAAAAGAAACTCATGTACACACCAGGAGTGAAATCAGATACTCGGGTATAAAGATTGATCTTAAAAAAATCCAAGTTCAAAGCAACATGGTCATGGCTGACAGAAAACCCAAGAACATATCAAGTAACAAGCACTAACGACACACAAGAAACAAATAAGCAAATAAAACCCATATGAAAACTGAGATACTGTAAGTAATATTCTTTGGATAAAACTACTATTCAAAGTATTTACTGCTTCTCTAAGATGTATGGTCTAAAAGCAATCTACTTTAAGATTGTATTTTTTTTAAAGCCAGTATTTTTTTATACTTATTACAATTACTTTGTTGACTGATGCCTCAAACATTTGGTTGAATTCCATTTTTTGTTTTAAAGTGAAAGAAATCATAAATTTTAAAAAGTCTCACAGAATTCAACTATACCACTATTCATCTGAATACTAAATATAAGGTTTAATTGTGTAGTGTTATTTTATACATATACTTATCGTTACTTTCTGGATTGTACTTACTCGCTGAAATGAAACAAACAAACAGTAGTTATAATTACATAAACTGACCTGTACTAACATGCACAATAGCATTTACATAAATATATATAATATTAAAACATCTATTTTCTATTGGAATCTGATATATTGGAACCAACGTCAAATAGGACAAATAACAATCAAATCTTTGGATTACAAAAGAAGTCCCATTGTAAGAAACAGAAATATATACAACGAGCGGTCACAACTAAAATAAAGAAACAAAAAAAACTCATGTACACACCAGGAGTGAAATCAGATACTCGGGTATAAAGATTTGTATAACAAAAATCCAAGTTCAAAACTACATGATCATGGCTGAGAGAAAACTCAAGAACACATAAAGTAACAAGCACTTAAAATATACAAGAAACAAATAAGCAAAAAGAACCCGTATGAACACTGAGATACTGTTAGTAATATTCGTTGGATAAAACGACTGTTAAAAGCATTTACTGCTTTTCTAAGATGTATGGTCTAAAAGCAATCTACTTTAAGATTGTATTGTTTTAAACGCTAGTATTTTATTGTATACTTATTACAATTACTTTGTTGACTGATGCCTATAACATTTGGTCGAACTCCATTTTTGTTTTTAAGTGAAAGAAATCAGTAAATTTTAAATAGTCTCACAGAATTCAAATTTACCACTATTCATCTGAATACTAAATGTAAGGTTTAATTGTGTAGTGTTATTTTATACATATACTTATCGTTACTTTCTGGACTTGTACTTACTAGCTGAAATGAAACAAACCAAACAGTATATATAATTACATAAACTGACCTGTAATAACATGCACAATAGGATTGACATAAATATATATAATATTAAAACATCTATTTTCTATTGGAATCTGATATAATGGAACCAACGTCAAATAGGACAAATAACAATCAAATCTTTGGATTACAAAAGAAGTCCCATTGTAAGAAACAGAAATATATACAACGAGCGGTCACAACTAAAATAAAGAAACAAAAAAACTAATGTACACACCAGGAGTGAAATCAGATACTCGGGTCTAAAGATTTGTATAAAAAAATCCAGTTCAAAACTACATGATCATGGCTGAGAGAAAACTCAAAAACACATAAAGTAACAAGCACTTAAAATATACAAGAAACAAATAAGCAAAAAGAACCCGTATGAACACTGAGATACTGTTAGTAATATTCGTTGGATAAAACGACTGTTAAAAGCATTTACTGCTTTTCTAAGATGTATGGTCTAAAAGCAATATACTTTAAGATTGTATTGTTTTAAACGCTAGTATTTTATTGTATACTTATTACAATTACTTTGTTGACTGATGCCTATAACATTTGGTCGAACTCCATTTTTGTTTTAAAGTGAAAGAAATCAGTAAATTTTAAATAGTCTCACAGAATTCAACTTTACCACTATTCATCTGAATACTAAATGTAAGGTTTAATTGTGTAGTGTTATTTTATACATATACTTATCGTTACTTTCTGGACTTGTACTTACTAGCTGAAATGAAACAAACCAAACAGTATATATAATTACATAAACTGACCTGTACTAACATGCACATTATGATTGACATCAATATATATATTATTTAAACATCTATATTCTATTGGAATCTGACTAAATACATTGGAACCAACGTCAAATAGGACAAATAACAATGTTATCTTTGGATTAGAAAAGAACTCCTATTGTAAGAAACAGAAATATATACAACTAACGGTCACAACTAAAATAAAGAAACCAAAAGAAACTCATGTACACACCAGGAGTGAAATCAGATACTCGGGTATAAAGATTGATCTTAAAAAAATCCAAGTTCAAAGCAACATGGTCATGGCTGACAGAAAACCCAAGAACATATCAAGTAACAAGCACTAACGACACACAAGAAACAAATAAGCAAATAAAACCCATATGAAAACTGAGATACTGTAAGTAATATTCTTTGGATAAAACTACTATTCAAAGTATTTACTGCTTTTCTAAGATGTATGGTCTAAAAGCAATCTACTTTAAGATTGTATTTTTTTTTAAAGCCAGTATTTTTTTATACTTATTACAATTACTTTGTTGACTGATGCCTCAAACATTTGGTTGAATTCCATTTTTTGTTTTAAAGTGAAAGAAATCATAAATTTTAAATAGTCTCACAGAATTCAACTATACCACTATTCCTCTGAATACTAAATGTAAGGTTTAATTGTGTAGTGTTATTTTATACATATACTTATCGTTACTTTCTGGACTTGTACTTACTCGCTGAAATGAAATAAACCAAACAGTATATATAATTACATAAACTGACCTGTAATAACATGCATAATAGCATTTACATAAATAAATATAATATTAAAACATCTATTTTCTATTGGAATCTGATATATTGGAACCAACGTCAAATAGGACAAATAATAATCAAATCTTTGGATTACAAAAGAAGTCCCATTGTAAGAAACAGAAATATATACAACGAGCGGTCACAACTAAAATAAAGAAACAAAAAAACTAATGTACACACCAGGAGTGAAATCAGATACTCGGGTCTAAAGATTTGTATAAAAAAATCCAGTTCAAAACTACATGATCATGGCTGAGAGAAAACTCAAGAACACATAAAGTAACAAGCACTTAAAATATACAAGAAACAAATAAGCAAAAAGAACCCGTATGAACACTGAGATACTGTTAGTAATATTCGTTGGATAAAACGACTGTTAAAAGCATTTACTGCTTTTCTAAGATGTATGGTCTAAAAGCAATCTACTTTAAGATTGTATTGTTTTAAACGTTAGTATTTTATTTTATACTTATTACAATTACTTTGTTGACTGATGCCTATAACATTTGGTCGAACTCCATTTTTGTTTTAAAGTGAAGGAAATCAGTAAATTTTAAATAGTCTCACAGAATTCAAATTTACCACAATTCATCTGAATACTAAATATAAGGTTTAATTGGGTAATGTTATTTTATACATATACTTATCGTTACTTTCTGGACTTGTACTTACTAGCTGAAATGAAACAAACCAAACAGTATATAATTACATAAACTGACCTGTACTAACATGCACATTATGATTGACATCAATATATATATTATTTAAACATCTATTTTCTATTGGAATCTGACTAAATACATTGGAACCAACGTCAAATAGGACAAATAATAATGTTATCTTTGGATTAGAAAAAACTCCTATTGTAAGAAACAGAAATATATACAACTAACGGTCACAACTAAAATAAAGAAACCAAAAGAAACTCATGTACACACCAGGTGTGAAATCAGATACTCGGGTATAAAGATTGATCTTAAAAAAATCCAAGTTCAAAGCAACATGGTCATGGCTGACAGAAAACCCAAGAACATATCAAGTAACAAGCACTAACGACACACAAGAAACAAATAAGCAAATAAAACCCATATGAAAACTGAGATACTGTAAGTAATATTCTTTGGATAAAACTACTATTCAAAGTATTTACTGCTTTTCTAAGATGTATGGTCTAAAAACAATCTACTTTAAGATTGTATTTTTTTTAAAGCCAGTATTTTTTTATACTTATTACAATTACTTTGTTGACTGATGCCTCAAACATTTGGTTGAATTCCATTTTTTGTTTTAAAGTGAAAGAAATCATAAATTTTAAAAAGTCTCACAAAATTCAACTATACCACTATTCATCTGAATACTAAATATAAGGTTTAATTGTGTAGTGTTATTTTATACATATACTTATCGTTACTTTCTGGACTTGTACTTACTAGCTGAAATGAAACAAACCAAACAGTATATATAATTACATAAACTGACCTGTACTAACATGCACATTATGATTGACATCAATATATATATTATTTAAACATCTATTTTCTATTGGAATCGGACTAAATACATTGGAACCAACGTCAAATAGGACAAATAACAATGTTATCTTTGGATTACAAAAGAACTCCTATTGTAAGAAACAGAAATATATACAACTAACGGTCACAACTAAAATAAAGAAACCAAAAGAAACTCATGTACACACCAGGAGTGAAATCAGATACTCGGGTATAAAGATTGATCTTAAAAAAATCCAAGTTCAAAGCAACATGGTCATGGCTGACAGAAAACCCAAGAACATATCAAGTAACAAGCACTAACGACACACAAGAAACAAATAAGCAAATAAAACCCATATGAAAACTGAGATACTGTAAGTAATATTCTTTGGATAAAACTACTATTCAAAGTATTTACTGCTTCTCTAAGATGTATGGTCTAAAAGCAATCTACTTTAAGATTGTATTTTTTTTAAAGCCAGTATTTTTTTATACTTATTACAATTACTTTGTTGACTGATGCCTCAAACATTTGGTTGAATTCCATTTTTTGTTTTAAAGTGAAAGAAGTCATAAATTTTAAAAAGTCTCACAGAATTCAACTATACCACTATTCATCTGAATACTAAATATAAGGTTTAATTGTGTAGTGTTATTTTATACATATACTTATCGTTACTTTCTGGACTTGTACTTACCCGCTGAAATGAAACAAACAAACCGTAGTTATAATTACATAAACTGACCTGTACTAACATGCACAATAGCATTTACATAAATATATATAATATTAAAACATCTATTTTCTATTGGAATCTGATATATTGCAACCAACGTCAAATAGGACAAATAACAATCAAATCTTTGGATTAGAAAAGAACTCCCATTGTAAGAAACAGAAATATATACAACGAGCGGTCACAACTAAAATAAAGAAACACAAAAACTAATGTACACACCAGGAGTGAAATCAGATACTCGGGTCTAAAGATTTGTATAAAAAAATCCAGTTCAAAACTACATGATCATGGCTGAGAGAAAACTCAAAAACACATAAAGTAACAAGCACTTAAAATATACAAGAAACAAATAAGCAAAAAGAACCCGTATGAACACTGAGATACTGTTAGTAATATTCGTTGGATAAAACAACTGTTAAAAGCATTTACTGCTTCTCTAAGATGTATGGTCTAAAAGCAATCTACTTTAAGATTGTATTGTTTTAAACGATAGTATTTTATTTTATACTTATTACAATTACTTTGTTGACTGATGCCTATAACATTTGGTCGAACTCCATTTTTGTTTTAAAGTGAAAAAAATCATAAGTTTTAAATAGTCTCACAGAATTCAACTATACCACTATTTATGCGAATAATAAATATAAGGTTTAATTGTGTAGTGTTATTTTATACATATAATTATCGTTACTTTCTGGACTTGTACTTACGGGCTGAAATGAAACAAACCAAACAGTATATATAATTACATAAACTGACCTGTACTAACATGCACAATAGGATTGACATAAAGATATATAATAATAAAACATCTATTTTCTTCTGGAATCTGACAAAATATATTGGAACCAACGACGAATCTGATATAAAATAACAATCAAATCTTTGGATTAGAAAAGAACTCCAATCGTAAGAAACATAAATATATACAACGAACAGTCACAACTAAAATAAAGAAACCAAAAAACTCATGTAAACACCGCGAGTGAAATCAGATTCTCGGGTATAAAAATTCGTATTAAAAAATCAAAGTTCAAAACTACACGGTCATGGCTGACAAAAAACTCAAGAACACATCAAATAACAAGCACTTAAAACATACAAGAAACAAATAAGCAAAAAGAACCCATATGAACACTGAGATACTGTAAGTAATATTCGTTGGATAAAACGACCATTCAAAGTACATACTGCTTTTCTAACATATATGGTCTAAAAGCTATCTACTTTAATATTGCATTCTTTAAAACGCTAGTATTTTATTTATTCTTATAATTACAATTACTTTGTTGACTGACACATGACTGATGCCTTAAACATTTGGTCGAACTCCGTTTTTGTTTTAAAGTGAAAGAAATAATAACTTTTAAATAGTCTCAAAAATTCAACTATACCACTATTCATCTGAATACTAAATATAAGGTTTAATTGTGTAGTGTTATTTTATACATATACTTATCGTTACTTTCTGGACTTGTACTTACCCGCTGAAATGAAACAAACAAACCGTAGTTATAATTACATAAACTGACCTGTACTAACATGCACAATAGGATTGACATAAATATATATAATATATAGACATCTATTTTCTATTGGAATCTGACAAAATATATTGAAACCAACGTCAAATAGGACAAATAACAATGTTATCTTTGGATTAGAAAAGAACTCCCATTTTAAGAAACAGAAATATATAGAACAAATGGTCACAATTAAAATAAACAAACAAAAAACTCATGTACACACCAGAAGTTAAATCAGATACTCGAATATAAAGATTCGTATTAAAACATTCAAGTTCAAAACTACATGGTCATGGCTGACAAAAAACTCAAAAACACATCAAGTAACAAGCACTCAAAACTTACAAGAAACAAATAAGCAAAAAGAACCAATATGAACAATAAGATACTGTAAGTAATATTCGTTGGATAAACGACTATTCAAAGCATTTACTGCTTTTCTAAGATGTATGGTCTAAAAGCAATCTACTTTAAGATTGTATTTTTTTAACGCTAGTATTTTATTTTATACTTATTACAATTACTTTGTTGACATGCCTAAAACATTTGGTCGAACTCCATTTTTGTTTTAAAGACAAGGAAATCATAAATTTTAAACAGTCTCACAGAATTCAACTATACCACTATGCATCTGAATACTAAATATAATGTGTAATTGTTTGTTTGTTTGAATTGTGTTTTAACCCCACTTTCAGCAATTTGTCATCTATATCGTGGCGTCCAGTTTTTATTGGGGGAGGAAGTCGGGGTACCCAGGGAGAACCCCGACCTGCGGTAGTAAAACTGGCAATCCTTGTCAAATAAGATTGGATTCTAGTATACCCTGCCATCAGTGAGAATCGAATCCGCAATCTCAGTGTTGGCAGACCTATAGATCTATAGTAGACGAACTACCTTAACCACTCGGCCGCCTTAATGTTTAATTCTGAAGTGTTATTTTATACATATACTTATCGTTTCTTTATGGACTTGTACTTACTCGCTATGAAATAAACCAAACAGTATATATAATTACATAAACTGACCTGTACTAACATGCACAATAGGATCGACATAAATATATGTAATATTAAAACAACTATTTTCTATTGAAATCTGACAAAACATATTGGAACCAACGACAAATAAGACAAATAACAATCAAATCTTTGGATTAGAAAAGAAGTCCCATTGTAAGAAACAGAAATATATACAACGAACGGTCACAACTAAAATAAAGAAACCAAAAAAACTCATGTACACACCAGGAGTGAAATCAGATATCAATATTCATCGGTATACTAAACATTAGGCATAATTGTGCGAGTCTATTTTATTGATATATTTATCACGTTCTTGAGTTGTATTTTCTGTCTGTAAAACAAAACAATAAAAAAGTGTATATAATTGCACGAATTGACGTATGCTAACAAGTAGAATGCGAGTGATTTTGTAAAATAAATCTATTTTTATATCGTAATCTAAAAATGTACATTAAGTCCAACGTGAAATAGTACAAATAACAAGTTAATCGTTGGATTAAATGAGAAGCCACATTGAGAATGACAGAAATATACAATGCACAGACAAAATTAACAATTAATACACAAATTCACACACCAGGAATGAAAATAGGTGCTACGGAGGAATAGGTATTTTCCTCATCCTTAACGACACCCGTAAGTAAAAATAGGTATTGTCCTCGTCCCTAACGACACCCGTAAGTAAAATAGGTATTGTCCTCATCCTTAACGACACCCGTAAGAAAAATAGTTATTGCCCTCATCCTTAACGACACCGTTAGTAAAAAGAAGTTTGATAATTATACAGATATTCTCCCCACTCCCCACTGCTACACAGATATAAAATAATCATTCTTATGATTATGATCTGATATTATCAGTATAATAATACGATATAAGACGCAATATATATATAAACCTCGCCATAAGTTAAGCAACACCTACACTTTTTTATTATTTAAAAAATCTGAATGAATATTAACTTTATGTTATTTATGTTCTAAAGTCATCATTCGAGCACGGGAAAGTTACTTTAATTAACTCCTCAGGTAAATCTTTAAATAGCAAAACCTTGTTTTCCTTAACGATTTAGTGTTCATTTCCTGATCCTTTTCGGCTTCATCTTTACATTTTTACAATGCCTAGACGGTAATTAAGTGAAGCTGAGAAGTGGCAGATCGTTGGAATGCGTAATAGTGGACAGAGCTTGCGTCAGATAGCACAACACTTTGGCATTCACTTTGGTATTGTATACGGCTACTGAAACGTCATCGAGATGTTGAAACTATCCAGGAACTTCCTAGGTCAGGTCGACCACAAAAAACATCTGAAAGGGAGGATTGAGCATTCGTTCGTGTAGCCAAACGCCAACCGTTTGCCACTGCAAGATATCTTCGTGACGATTAAAATATTGCAACCAGAGTCGCCGCCCGAACAGTTAACAGGAGCCTAAACAATGCAAGGTTGAGAGCTTATCGTCCATTGAAACGTCCACTGTTGACACAGAGACATCGCCAAGCACGTTTACAGTGGGCACGATATCACCGCCATTGGAATATTCGGAGCTGGCGACGAGTACACTGGACCGACGAAAGCAGATTCCTTCTTCGTCATATTGATGGGCGCATGCGCGTTTGGAGACAACGAAGCACTACTTACAACCAGAACAACATTTTAGGCACTACAGCGTTTGGCGGTGGTGGTGTTACAGTGTGGGGAAGCTTTTCATACGACTGTAAACTGAATTTGTATGTGGTTGATGGGACAATGACACGCAGAAATATCGAAATGACGTCATTAACGTTATTATTGTGCCACATTTTGACAATCATGCATTTGGTAACAGATACATCTTTATAAATGACAACGCAAGACCTCACCGAGCTGCAATTGTACGTGATGTTATCGAAAAGGAAGCTATTGAGCATCTTCCATGGCCATCCATGTCACCCGATATGAATCCAATTGAACATTTGTGGGATATCATTTGCCGTAATATCAATAACAGAGCGCCTGCTTGTCAAAATGTCCAAGAACTACGTGTTGCCATTCAAAATGAATGGCAGAATTTACCACATGCTACACTTCGTCGTTTAATCAACAGCATGAGGAAGAGAGTTAATGAACTGAACTGGAAGCGTGGTGCGTACACGACTTACTTAGTATTTTTCCGTTTAACACATTTCAAAGTGACTTTTCTTTCCTTGAACGTTGACCTGTGATGATGTGTTTACTTTAAGTTCATGAAAGTTATATTTGCACTGTGTTTATATCTTTGCTTTGAACATTTGTCATCAAACAATAAGTTAAGCGACTGTAAACATGTTGTTTGTATGTTACATTTGTCATTAATGTTCAATAAATTGTCATTTCTTTAAAAATTATTAAAATATATAAAAATAAATATATGAAAAAAAATAAGGTGTTGCTTAACTTACAAAGGGTTTAAAGAACGATACAAATGACGGTGTTTCTTGTCAAAACTATAGACACAGACTGACCAACGAATGGCCTTAGTCATTGAGTCAGTATAAATAAATGACTTAAACAAATCATAACATATTGATCTGAATTTTCTCACTCCAACTGAACCCAAAACTTCTATATATATTGCTTCCCCGTCCGCCACCCACGTACGCGCTGTTACTTGGCTTTGCTCAAATATTCCAACAAGATGTAAGACCCTTTATATAATATTTTGAACTGCCTGTATTGTGTATTTACACGATCCCTGTGGACTTATTCCATCTCCCAATGAAGAATACTATTTTTCCATCTGGCAATGAAGAATATCTTAAACATTTAGAGTTACTGATGAGTCTTGAATAGACGAAACGCGCGTCCGGTGTAATGAATTTGTCACCTTGGTAATTTGGATTTCATCTTGTTGGAATATTTGGAATTGCCCATGTACTGATTTTATTCATATGAATACATGATTTTTATCAATTATATTCAGCAGATATGGACATACTGGTCGTTGATCACTTGACAGATTAATACCAGATGAAAATTAATATATATCTCTTTAGTAACAATGAAATCACAGTTATAGTATAACTGCAACTCTGTAATATGTTGTTGATTAATTATGGTGAACGCCTAATCTCATATAAGATGAGCATTTTGATGAAAAAGTTTGAAAAATACAAAACAATCAGTATTCAGTTACTATACTCATATTCATGATTGTAATATATTAAAATCTAATACTGCAAAATACCTCGATCAAATCACTGTTACAGATATGCATATTTGAAGATGAGGTTTCATTACCTTAATTTTGTGATCCTGATTCCTCCATAATGATGAGATGGTGCTAAAGGGCGTTATTTTTTTCATTTAAGCAATATAGAATAGAAAGGAAATATTTTACAAATTTCAAATTTAATATGTATTCGACACTTTTTAAGTTGTGAACACCTTTAACATTGATGTATATTAGAGCATGATTGACGAGTATAGTGCATGTATGCTGGTTTGCAAAGATTTATTTTTAATTTGAAAATAAACATTATAAACCAGTGTCTGTACAAGACCGATAAAAGAACACAACACAAAAGTAATATTATTTCTCAACGTTGTTATTAACCTATATCTGCTAAAGGTATATCATATGCATATTAAAAACCAAATTTACTGACGAATTGGGGGAAAAATTATCAATGCCATCGTTATGGAGGAATCCAGAAGAATCAATTTTTAGGTTGTGAAATATTAAGAAAACTTAATTGATTTTAATAAACAATATCTAAAATTTAACACAAATATTATATTCTCATATTTTAAAATGTTTTCTCTATATTTTTTCAAACAAATATTCGCTGTTAAGGAGGAACCTGTTAATATTAATGCTGTAGGTTTGTCAGTAGTGACAAGCTATAGAGAAAATGTTTAAAAAGTTCAAGAACAAACAAACAAAACGAAACATGGCAATCAAACAAACTGTGTATATTTTGAATTAATCCGTAACGGAGGAATTTTCTGCAAAAAGGTGTTCAATTTTCTATATCGTGTCCATCGGAAGAGAATAGGCTCTTGCACTTTTCCACCTTGCACAATATTTCACCAAGAAATACCCACAGGTTTCCGCCTTCGTAGGATACTTAAAGCTACATGTCCCACGGAGTAATCTCCATCATTGAAATCGGTTTCAGTAATGTTTCCGATAAACCAATTTCATTGATATACAGCGGAAACTGTACATCGTATTATGGGGAATCCACTAGGACAATTTGTTCATCCCGAGGAGTCTCAAAACTACACTTAATTTCATGCAGCTGCCATCCTTCGCATTCACTTTCTGGATACAACTTGCCACCTACAAAAAAAAGCTCACAAAAACAAGATTTCACCCGTGTGATATTTGTTGACTTATTATGTCCAAATACTGCATGTAGCGACAGTGTTCCTTTGACAGGTTTAATTCAGTTTCTTTGATGTCTAGATCAGCTTGTTCTATGGATTCCTTTCCGACCCACAATTGCTTGAAAGAGGAATCAGATAGCGAAGCCCACAAAAAAAAGACTTAGCATCTTAAATGATATGTTTGTCACGCTTCACTGCATTGTCTGCCATTCGCTTAGCCACGGCACATCATCGCAAGAACCCTTGCCTTGGCCAGCTTCATAATATTGCCTGCTAACAGGAATGTTAAAGAGTGATCCGTGTTCATCTACTATATTAAGGATATACTTGTTTCGATATTGCGATATTGGAATGTCAGAAATGTAGTGTATAAAGGACACGTTCGGAACAAGTGTGTTCAGTTAGAGAAGCAATGATCAAGGAAATGCCAACACTTTGGCTGCTGTGTGAGATAACTGATATCATGGCAAATGATTTGTGCTCTAGTTTTTCGCTCTCAATATTTCGAAAGTAAACAACAATAGGGTGTAAAGTGACCATATATTTGTTCCAGTATACTGACTGAACTTTGTCATAAGACGTACAAGTCTAGTTCTCAGCGAAATCTTGTTGAGCTATTACATGCCCGTTTGGCAGGCGTCAGTCTACGTATCTCATTGCATTGATTTCTAACCATTTCGACGTGTTGTCTAAAGCTATAAGCACATTTGACTAGTTCTATCTTGAAATCATTTGCCGTCAGTTCAACATTTACCAACGCTATCTTTTTTCTGCCATCCCCAATGTCAATTCTTTTCCATTTACTAAATGATAGTTTCTCTTTTCCCATGCTATCAACCATCTTGAAAAGGTCCTCGTTTAAATTTGTGTTATAAATCTTGTCTAGAGTTCAGTCACTTTTTCCGAGATTTTGATCCAATCCTTTGCACGTCATTTGGGCCACATTTTGATGTTTAATGCATAAGCACCATCTTTTCGTGGTAAATGAAACTGGCAAAATATAACTGGTCGACATCTGTAGAATGTAGCTCTACTGACCTTGAATTGTGGATTTTCCAAACAAGACGTATCGAACAAATTGTCAATGTAATTGTTGAGTACTCACTTTGGTTTCTGATCGTCGTTTATCCTTTTCACGTCTTTCTTGTTCGGAGTAGTATTGCTGTTATCACTACGTTCTAAAATCTCCACGATTGCATTCCTATACTTTCCATGTTCCTTCTTTTATCTTCTGCTTTGCCAGTCCTGCCAAGGTGTTCCTAGTAAGTCATGTTTGTTGAGCGGTACTGCTTAACAGTCTATATTTTTTTCAGGTACCAAACACAATCAGCTGAATAAATTGAATTTTTAACTTTTACTTTGAATTTGAATTTGAAAATGTTGTTATTTTTTTTCAACTCATTTGTCATGGTATGGTATAAAACTAATTGTCTCCTGACATTCTCGGCCCTGGTCGTTCTAAAGATTACTACTTCGATATCTTTGTAAGCCTTTATGCGGAAAGGGGGGGAGGGGGTAATCAGTGTTTCGTAATTTCCTACTTATCCGCTGTTGCTTTCTTTTGAGGGCTTGATATTTTCTTATAAGTTTCATGTTTTCTTCTTCTAGACGTTGCAGTGTATTATTCTTTTCCAGAAATAGTTCTTTTTTTTTTCGTTTAGATTTTTTTCCATTTGCTTTAGCTGGGAGACTCAATTTAAGCACCAATCCTTATTGTTTTGCATTTGTTTTTCTTTTCTTACATGCCCTGTAACTGGTTAGTTTTTGTGAATTTCTCTTCTTTCTTTAAGACAAACTTAGTTCTTTTGATGGAATGTATGCTTTCTTTTTACGTTCCCTCTCCCTTCTCTAGATATTCTTTCCTATTATAGCGATTTGCTTTTCTCTGTTAAATTTTTGTCTTGCAGCAATGGTTAGTCCCATGGTAAGCTAAAACGTTACAATATGCTCATATTAAATAATAGTGAAATGCTTATTATAACAGTTAATTTTGTAGCTATGCAGCGACACCAATCTCTTTATTTCTAGTATTTCTAGTCTTGACTATTGGAATATTGTTATTTAACAAACTTTATATCCATATGAAGATGTCTAGCTTACAACATGTAACGCTAAAATTATTTAGAGTGCTAAAAATTCCACAATATCTCAGTGTAAAAAAAAATTCGGTGTTCAGTTGTTTTCTTGTATTTTACCCGTTTACTTATACATAGTTTGAAGTTTGAAAAATGCCTCATTATTTTCGGAATGATTATGTTACGGAGGAATCCACAGGCGTTTTTTTATATTTTGTTTTTTTCAATTGTCACCGCGAAACAGTTTGTGTATATTTTCAGTGTTGCGTATATGAGATTTGTGTTATAGTTTTAAGTGAAAAAAGACATTTCAGGAACAAAAAACTCACTTTAAGCCTTAATCTTCCGATAATGTATAACACTTACCTTTTTGTACAATATTAGAACAGACATTTTCCTCAATTCTTGTCGTTTGCAACAGTAATATGATGCTCAATTTCAAAGCACTCCAGCCTATGAACTTTTAAAATCACGTAATACATTGTCGACCGGTATATTAGAATCGTTACGGAGGAATTTCAAGAACTTATTTTTGATTTTAAAAAAATACCATTAGTTTCAAGGTTGTTTCAAAATGTTTTTATTATCTGAGGAGTATGTTAGGTATGTTTTACGAAACACAAAGTTATTGCTTCTATATTATACCACTGATTTAGCGTGCCGTTACGGAATAATCATTTGATGAGCATATTTGGAAAATGTTTTTAAGATTATTTGATTTATCTGTAAGAAGAAATAATTTTATTCAAAATTAATCACTTTTCAATCTATAATTAGACAAGAAAAGCATAAATCACTTAATTTGCACATATTAAGATGCCGTTACGGAGGAATCCTGAAATTGTCGACACTCCAAAAAAGTATTTTTTTAGTTTTCATGGTGATTTTTGAACAATAAAGCTTTACCTTTAAGTATTTCATTCAATAGCAAATCAAATTTCTTCGTTAATGTACATTAAATCAATTCCAGAGCACCATTGTTATAAGTGTATATTCATGTTCTGTATTTTGCGACATGGGTTTATGACAGTTTTTGGTATTTTGAATTTTTTAAATATTGAATTGAATAATATTTTTTTGGTTTAAATGCTTTGTAAATCAAATATGCAAATCCTTCAAAAACGGCGTTTTGCAACTAGCACACCTACTCAAACACCAAAGACCCTATTTGCACGACTTATATGCGATTGGGCGAGATACATGTATAAACTAAAACGTAAGAAAATCTAACATTCAACATGACACGAACCGATACTAATTTCGGAATATTTGCTAGATCGTTGTTAAAGCAGTATTTTATATTCTAAAACACCATGCCGTTAGAAATATTTTTAATTATTCATTGCCAATAGTACATCGATAACGACCACGAATATAACATTTCATTACAGAATAACGCGATTTTTGAAACACATAAGATATAGCTCAATGATTATTCAAACGAAGATATATAATAGGGGTACAGCATTCATTTTGATAGCTTTCGGCATGTTCTTATTATCAGAGTGTAAAAGTTTAAAAACAAATTGGAATTTTAAAGTCCAGTTTTTATTGAGGAGGAATTCGGATTACTCGGAGAAAACCAGGATCTTCGGTAGGAAACTGGCAATCTTTGTCGATTAAGATTGAAGTCGAGGAAACCCTGCCGGCAGTGAAACCTAAACCACAGCCTGTGTTTTTGATGATAATAGAACAGTAAGGCTAGTAAAGAGTTTGGGGTAGATGATTTTGTATGTATGTTGTTTCAAAATAAATTATTATGCTACCGCTTGTTCGATGTCTCTACCCGTGGACTATTTAGTCACACTATTGTGTATACATGCAACATCGCTGATACAGTCATTGTTTATGAATTGCATTTTTATACTGTATGGTTTTGATATTTTATAGTAATGTCGGTTTCATTGCTTACATTTTTCCAATTTATGCATTATTATTTATTTGCTCTGTGAATTGTGTAAAAAAGCACACTCTTTTCTATGATATTAAGCTTTGAGCGCTTTTAGGCAAAACGATTTACTAATATGGAATATGTCTTACGTAAACCACGTATAAAATATAAATATAAAATATAAAATTTCAAAATTCTACTGACAATAGGTACATCATCTCTCATCTTGTAACTAGTTATCAGAGATGACAATTACCAGAATACATTCAATATATTATGAAGCAGAACTTTATAGCATATGAACTAAGTTGTATAAAAACATCAACTTGCTGCTGCATTTGAGCAGAAACTATTTTCGTCTATGAACCCATGTAGCTGCTTGTAATACTTACTAGTATTTCCTATCATATATCTCTTCATAACTACAAAAAGACAGTATATAAATACAACGGTGGTTAAAGACGTATAGTGTATCCTACTTATAAGATACTAACTTTGTTCTAGAAGTTACGTGTACAAACACATTGTTTATCACAATTGATGATTTACTCTATTTTGTAATAATAATCACGATGTACGTATCTCATATTTTTAAGTGGCATTCGAAAAGTTAGGTTTAAAGAATTAAGTGAAGAATAAAGATAAATAGGTGCTGTAAAAAACACAAAATTTGGTGCTATACGTTAATGTCTGTCTTGTCGTATCGCTTGTTAACCATTACGGTATCGTCGATCATGGGTAGTAATTAATTGTGCTGATTGCTTGACCTAATGTGCACATTTATACACTTTATTGAATAATTACTGTAATGTCACGTAAAAAAACATTTCAAATCCTGCCCTAATAAAACTGACCAACCTCGGTTGTTTTTTAGTTTAGTTTTGGCCTTATATGGCAGTGTTAGAGAGGTTTTATAGTACCATGTTTGTAATGGCAAGTCTTCTCCTTTGTATCCGATATATTATATATCTAAAACGTCTATATACCCAATGTTTCTCAGTCAGCCCGATGATACTTTTTGAATAAAGCAGGGGACAGAAAACATAAAGACACCTCTAATATAATCTGTATAGGTTTCTGTGTAACGACCACCTTTGAGTGTACGAGTTTGGTACCAATAATCTTACGATACGTCAGGAATTTTTTAACACTGGATGTTCTCAGATGCGCTTTAACCTATTTTATTGTTTTTCCTCCGTTGTCGTTTCATTCGTTCCATTAATCTTTGCCTTATCATAATTTGTATATGTAATCATACCGTAAATTATAAGTATATTAAAACAACTGCTTGTATTGCACAGCATTGTGTAAGCTTTCATACTTCTGGGATTGTTTATCACTGGTTGTTCTCAATTGTATTATTTTTCATCCGTTGTCGTTTTCTTTTGTTCCATTAATCTTTGACTGATCATAATTCGCATACTTAATAATACCGTAAATTATATTAAAACAACTGCTCGTACTGCACAACATTGTGTAAGTTTTATATGAGACATTTGAGAAATAAACAATAAGCAATCATTAAACAAACGTGTAACGTACCTGCATTTTGTACATCTGTGTAAGAAGCCTTGTTTCTTTTCTTTACCTACATCTGGTCTGTACAATATAATTTTAAATATGTGATTACATTTCTGCTATTATAACATATCGATTTATACATTTGCATTTTTATAGTATATATGTTGAAAGCATGGTATTTTTTTAAGATGTATAATGTAACGTTCATTAAACTTCCACTTATATTCTTTCCAAATTTAAGTTTCTTGAAAGAAGTAAAGAAAGTAATAACTTTAAATTTATTGAGACGGCAGCTGAATGTAAAGAGGGAGAGGAAAAGCTTAGTTTTGCAATTTATCATTGTAATATATGGATCTCTTATTCAAGAACATTAAATTTCGTGATTTATATATTATACACAGTTTGACAGTTTGACATGTTTGAAACCGAAATTATAGACAGTTCTGAACAGTTCTGAACTAAACACTAAAGTGTTGATTCTAGTTTTCCTATAATGTATCCTGCCTTCTTTGATAGCAGTATTTATGGTATCTAATGGATGATATTTACTTTAAATTACTCCAGAATTTCCTACAATAACACGAACTTTGCTGAGAGATAAATTGTGTCATCCCTTAAACCTATGAACACCAAAACGGACAAGAAAAACTACTGCAAATAATTTTACTGTCGCCATCAAAGGCGTGTTATTATTTATAAAAGCTTCTAATAATATGTCTTTCTGTAGGTTTTCTGTCAGTCGATCTCGCATTCTTTCAAATTTAAGTTTATTGAAAGAAGTAAAAAAAGAGTAATAACTTGTAAAGTTATAGAGATAGCAGCTGAATGTAAAGAGGTAGTGTTTTGCAATTTATCATTGCAATATATAAACTCTTATTCAGGAATATTAAATTGCATGATTAAATAACATAGTTTACTTAGTTTGAAATAGAAATTATGGATAGTTCCAAAGCACACACTAAAGGCTTGATTTTAATTTTCCTATAATGAACTTTACCTTCTTTGAGAGCAATATTTCATTCTTGCTATTTCATTGCGCATATTTATTTTGAATTACTCAAGTATTTTCGTCAATAATATAAACTCAAAACTACGAGTACGGAAACGGTCAAGATAAACTACTGTGAAGACATTTTACGGTTGACATCAAAGGCCTGTTATTATGTAAAAAAGCTTCTAATACAATTTATCTCTGTCTGTTTCTCTGTCTGTCGGTTGGTCTGTATATATATGTATGCATGTATGTACATATGCCTATGTTGCTTCCTGGTATATTTATTACTCAATAGATGTAACATGAAAACATTAAGTGTAAGGTAGTTGTATGTGTAGCCGGAGAAAACAGCCCGTATTTAAATTGCATATGGCTATACAAAAATAATCATATTGAACTCAGTAGTAATAAACCGAAACTTACATATTATATGACAATCGAAAATATACTAAGGATACTAACAGTTCAGTACTTGAATTTTCTTGAAATTTAAAAAAAACAGAAAGTTCTAAGCTAAATGTTTAAATAGAAGATATGTCTGGTCCGTTTGTTTGTCTCTATGTCTCTCTGGCTATATACCTGTCTGTTTAATGTGTTGGAATCTTAATAATTAAATGAATGCTAATGAATGTTAAATTGGTTTGTCAATTGTCTCGCTAGTCCTTTATTTGACCTTTAATGTATACAAACAGACACATCGGATAATTGATGATATTACATATGGTTTATGATTCTTACATTTTCATTGGATTATTTAGTCACGTGGTCCCCCAAAATATTCTGTGTATATATTCTATTTCTAAAGCATATTTAAGGCTTGTTACTATTTTTAAAGCATATTTAAGGCATGTTACTATTTATAAAGCATATTTAAGGCTTGTTTCTAAAAATAGATCCGGATATGTTACTATTTATAAAGCATATTTAAGGCTTGTTTTTAAAAATAGATCCGGATATACTCTTCCGACTCATTATTCTAAATTTAAATAAATAGAGAAAAATTCATATGTAATATAACAATTAAGGACTTTTTACTCTGTCAATACGTAGTTATATGGACCTGTAGAAAAATATTGACCTCGGACTTCGTCCTCGGTCAATATTTTCCTCTCCTCCACGGTCCATATAACTACGTATTGACCTCGTAAAAAGTCCATATTTGATAAATATTTGACTTTATTAACTAAAACTAACAGAAGCAAATTAAATTAAAGAGATTGATCTAAGGTGCTACATCTTTCCAAAAAGGACTAAAACAATCATTTTGAGATTTTAAGTTATAGTATTCCAATAAGTTTTCCCTCTCTCTCTCTCTCTCTCTCTATTATGCCCAAGATAGAAGAGCTGGAATATTAATAAATAAATTATAGCTGCTTACCTGGGAACCATTGCAGAAGGATTCTTATCAGTCTTCTTTAATTTTAATTCACTGTAAAAAAAACACCAGTTATTGTTAATCACGTTTAGTGTTAGATAATTACTTAAGACAGATAGAAGATATCAATTAGTTATTCATTGCGTAAGCTATTTATTCAAAATATAACCTTTGTGGTATTGTTATTTTGTCCAATTCGTTTTTTTACGATGAGACGAATCTTATTGAATTGATTTACTCAAAAACATTAACATTGCTGTGAAATGCGTAACTATTCATATTAAAGCTTTTTTATATATGGGTTATCTTATAATATTGTAAATTTAAGACATTCAATAAACCTCAGAAAATAAGATCCCATGATGGAAATTATCTCGTTCTCGGTTCGGTTTCTAACGTTGTAAACCACGGATGGTAAATCGGGAACGGTTAACAAGTTTACTTCGGTAATATCCTTATTGAATGAGTGTAATTTCGCAATCAAGCCTGCATCATCTCGCTGTTTTTGCAGTTCGAGTCGTCCTGCTTCTAGCTGATCTAATTTTACAAGTACTTTTTTAGTTTCAGAAATTATTTTCGTAAGCTTTTCCTTTTCTGCTGTTGCTTTTCCTCGTATATCAGCAATAGTTTTCTGGACATGTTGATCTATCATAGCCTTTATTTTCTCGCCCTCATCGGTTACTTCTCTTATTGCGGTTGATACATCTTTCTCTATTTTACCCAAACCTTTTTCCAATTGTTGAATGTTTTCTTTGACGATTCCATATTTAGATTGAATGTTAGTGTTTGCTTTATCCTTTAAAACGGTTAACACTTCACTGATTCTAGTCATCTTGTGACCGTTGTGTTTTCCAACAACACATCCAGTACAAACCGAAACATCACAGGTGGTGCACAAGAAAATAAAATCTTCATCATGATCTTTGCATTTAAATTTTACTTCCGGAATGACATCAGAACCATCCTGAAACTTATGGTGTTTAGTACTGTTTTGCCTTGTGTGTAGCGATTTACAACTATCACAAAATAACTGCTCGCAATCGAAGCAAAAGCTTGATCCCGGTCCAGAAGCACATATCTCGCATATTTTAAGAGCGGCCTGCGCCATGTTTGTTTTTTTTTCAGCTGGTAACTACTTGTGACGAATCATGCGATAATTTTCCGTGTAACGTCACAACGACACTATTGACAGTCTAAACATATTTAAATTTAGATTAGATAACAATCGATATTAGTTAAATGTACTGGATAAAACGTGGGGTTTCGTATGTCAAGTCAATCAGATTTAAACAACTATACTATAATAAATTTTGTTATACTTGGACGATCAACAATAGTTAAAGGTACAACATGTTTATTCTGTGTAATAAGTCTTAATCAAATAGTATCTAAAAATAGATATATAATATTATATTACTATTAGTACTAGAAACGCATATAAATAAATGAATTTATTCAAGCAAATGGGATGATATAAATTAGATAAATCATGCATTTATATCTATTCAACAGTAATGTAAAAATACAGACCTGAAAATTATGTCGACAGTTTCATTGTCGTTTCTTAATACTTTCTGTTTATCTTTATCTGATGGTTCCTTCCTACAGTCCATGTAACATATACGTTAACAAAACGCACGATGCATGAACGATGAACGATGTACGAACGATTAACGACGATATACGAACGTCCATTATTGAAGGCATGCACTGTTAAAGTTTCCTACATTTACACAAAGTTTTTTTGTTTTCAGAGTTATACGGCTGACAAAAATGCTGACAAAGATAAACAATCATGTCCACATGTTTAACATGCATATGCACCAATCATTTAATTCGTTTACAGTCTAAATTTTAAGCACCAGCGATTCTTGAGCATCAAATTTTTACATATTCCATTAAGTTTTTACGTTTTTTTTACTAATAATAATAATGGTGCGGTTTTCTAATCATACATGTTAACAAATCCTAACATTTCATAAGCCCATATTGTGCTGAGGGAAAATTGATTCAACCTAAATCTTATGTGCATATCAATTATTGTGTACTTTGTAAATTCAAATTTTCATATATTCAACCCTACAAGCATACATTTTATTCACTGAATTGACCTAATACAAGAATAAATGCATTATAGAGTTAGTGCATACTGTCATTTAGATCAAAGCTGGTCCTCATTCTGCCGTTTAAGCCATCTAGATGGTGCATGACGTAATTTTTAAATACCATATGTAGACATCTACTACATCTAAAAAGAAAGTCAACACTTAGAATATATTTAATTGGTGCTATTTGGACTTTTTCAGTAGTTTGATGATTTGTTTTAATGCTTCATTAGAATAGAGATTCCATACCTCAATATTTATTTCTTAAATACCATAAGTACTATACCATGCACACCCTCACGAGTCATTTACCAAGAGTAAAACACTATAACCCATGATATATTTTCTATATACCATGAGTACAACCTAATTACCGCATGAATTTTTTTTTAAATACCATGATTATAACAACACACCCCAAGAGTTACACGTATTTCTTAAACACCACCAGGTCACCATACCCCAATCAGTTATTTCTTGTATCAAATGAGTACAACACTATTCCCCATGAGTTATTTCTTATATACTGCGAGTACAACACCACACCCCTATGAGTTATTTCTTTAATAACCATGAGTACAAACCATATCCTCAAGAGTTATTTCAATACAACTATGAGTACAACACAAAAATCTTATGTGTACATATGTACAACACCATACCCCAATGAGATTTGTTTTCTTAACACCATTTCAACACCATGGATCCAGAGTATTCACGAGTACATCACAATACCGCCGTGAGTTATCTCTTACATATCATGTGTACAACACCATATCCCTATGCGTTTTTTCTTAAATACCATTTCAACACCATAGTCACATGAGTCAGCGTGTACATAAGTACAACACAATATCTCCATGAGCTATTCCCTAAATACGGTTAGCACAACGCTATATCATGAGTAATCTATAATATACCATAGTACAACACCATAGCCTCAAGAGTTATCTCTTAAATATCGTACCGCCATGACGTAAGTCTTTAATACCAGGAGTACAACACCATAACCCCATGGGTAATTTCTTAAAAACCATGAATACCACACCAAAACCTTATGAGTTACAGGTACAACTTCATACCGGGTACGCCATATATCTTAAATGTCATGAATACAACACCGTTCCCCATGAGTCATTTATTATAACCCATGAGTACCATAACCCCCATGTTAACGTGTACATGAGTACAAAACTATACTCCCTATGAGTTTTTTCATAAGCACCATGAGTAGAACGCCATACCTCAATGAGTGTTTCTCTTAAGTGCCATTTGTACAATAATTAACTCCAGTGAGGTCTTTTTTACGTACCATATGTTAACAACAAAGAGTCAACACTTTACATAAATTATATTTAAATTGTACTATTTAGACCTTGTTAACACGATACCTTTATAAGTTATTTCCTTCTGCAGCGAGTATACTGATTTTTACAAAGGTCACCAATTTTCGGATAAAATTATAGACCAAGGTTACAAGAAAATAAAACTACTGGTCTTGCCTTTAAAAAGTTTTACTACATACCCCTTCCTTGTCGAAAAGTATTCTATCTCGTTTGACAATATGGTTGCAGATATTTTTCCCACTTTTTAAATTTAGTGCACAGTGATAGTGCTACGATGATTGTTGGATACACTTATTACTGACTAGTGGTATGAGATGCCCATCCATTTTAATCAACAAACCAACTCACATACTACAGTAATGGACGAGAGAGGTTTGGCATACCATAAAACCTGGTTTAACCCACCCTTTCTTTTAAAATGCCTGTACCAAGCCAGGACCTTTGCAGTAGTGACTCTATATATTTGGTTGTTGGTTCTGGAGTTTGGCGGTATCTCGGACTTTGATTTGTGTATTGTCTTTTTGACAGTTTCTTCGGTGTTCGGTATTTGTTATTACGTTCAGTCACGAAATACTTTAAGTACAAAGCCATAACTCTATGCGATAGCGTGTACATGAGTACAACATCATACCCCCAATGAGTTCTTTTCTTAAGTACCATATGTAGACATCAAAAAAGAAAACTCTTCGCATATTTAATAAGTGTTATTTAGAGAACTTGTTAAGTAACTCAGGGATATTCTTTAGCATTTCATTAGAATGGAGATAATTTATTCAATATATTAGCTACGTAAATCTATTGATATTTAAAAAAAATGTTTTTCTGGTAACGAATAAATCAATAAACACATTGGTGTGTAAAAGACTAAAAAAACGACGACTTCTTTTCTCATACAGCGTGTTAACCGCGTTAGGAGTCTTCGGTGGTCAAGTAGTTAAGTGAATTTAATGTATTCAGCATTAAATTCCTTTATCGAAGGAAGACTGACTAGTATAGTTGTTGGCTGTTGTTGCTTTCGCTCTAGTATTCCTTAAACACATGATTGGTGATTGGTTAAACCTGTCTTAAAATAGAAAAACCAAATCGAGGTTCGGTCTTTTTGAAAATCGTCTGCAAGGAGGTGACAGGAAAAATGTCGGTTTGGCAATCTAAATTTTTTAATCCTTATTAATCTTCCATTCAACAACACTTCTTTGGAATAAAAATTTGTTTAATTATCTTCCAAACCCAGAAATCTCGAAAAATGTTATTTGGTTTCAGGATGGTTTAACAATTTCTTTAATTTTATCACATCTGGGATGCGAAGCATCCACGGGAAGCATCGTGGAGCTCCCGACATTTTATCAATATCTTGTAATTCTATTTTCATATTTCCCCTAAACAATAATAATAATAATGTTATGTTATGGACATATTAATACGAGTAAAGCATTTCTATTTAAATAAAAATAGGAATAAAGCCCTGCTTCCCTCCTATCACGGTCACAGCTTTTTTTGACAGTAAACCAATTGATAAAAGTGGTAAACTTCTTGAATACGTGTCAAGAATCTGGATTAAAAATACTAAATGGTAGAACAATTGGAGATTTATTAGGAAAATACACTTTTGTGTTACATGTAATGGATGTAGTGTTGTGGACTATATTATTGTTTCTAATGATATATTTTTGCTGATTCTACGGTACATGATTTCACTTCTTTATGAAACCATTGTATGTTAGTTGTTCATTGTTAACAAATTTTCATGTAAAGAGCAGCTTTCAAAATTCATTGGAACCACTTCCATGTAAATTTATATCGACAAAGAATCGGTCTAACTGTATTCCCAGAATATAAATAGCATTGAAAGTAAACAAAAACTTGATACATTTATGTCAACTAAATTTAATGACATTAATTTGTCTACTGATTCCTTAACCACAATTTTACAAGAAAATGCAAAAAAAAAAAAAAATCAGCTAAAATTGTTAAACCCCCTAGCAACATTAAAAAAAATAAAAAAATAAATAAATAAAAAAAAATAAAAAAAAAAAAATAATAAAATATAATAAAACTAGACACTGGTTCTCAGATTCATGTAAAGATCTCGGGAACACAGAAAAAATTATGAAAAACTTGTAAATAAATTTCCCGGAAAAGATTAATATAGGAAAAATTCTATTCATTTAGATCAAAATACAGACATCTTTGCAAATTTGAAGAAAAGTCATATAAAAACAAAATTTGTTCAGAATTAAGTAACAACTGTGCTAAGATCCATATGTATTTTGGTACATGATAAATAAACTTGAAAGGGAATCAGCTGGTCAAATTGAAGACACTGATATTCCAAAGGAAGAATTCATATCATTTTACAAAAAACTAAATAAAGCTGACACTACATATAGTAATAAACAACAAAATATCACTCGGGAATTTGAGACCTTAAAATCAAATATTAACTTCTCAGTCTCAGGTGAGTCGAACAATGAAATCACCTGTGAGGAGATGATAAAAGCAATTAAATTACTTAAAAATGGTAAAAGTGCATCATCAGACCTCATCTCTAATGAAATGCTGAAGAATAGTACCACAGCATTAATTAAACCACTCGGTAAACTTTTTAAATTTTTTCACATGGTATCTTCCCTAAATCTTGGAATGAAAACTATTTAGTTTTATTACATAAAAAAGGTAATAGATTTGACCCTAATAATTATATGGGAATATCTACCAGCTCAAACTTTGGAAAATTATTTAATAAGATTATATACAATCGACTTTTTGAATTTATGAATAATCACTTTCTAATAAGTAAGAACCAAATAGGATTTAAAGAGAAGTGCAGGACTTCTGATCACATTTTTACTCTAAAAACTATTACAGATAACTATAAAATGAAAAATCAAAGTGTTTGCAGCCTTCACTGACCTAAGAAAAGCCTTTGACACAGTGTGGAGAATCGGGTTTTATTTATAAACTGCAAAAACATAACACTCCTAATGAAATATTTAAAATTATATACTCCATGTATACTGACACTATGTAAAATTAGATTTTCAAATGATCCAAGTGAGCCATTTATATCTGAAAGAGGTGTTAAACAAGGTGATGTTTGGAGTCCTCTTCTCCTTAACTTTTTTATAGATGATATAACAAAAAAACTGGAAAACAACATATATTACCCAGTGGTCTTGGGTGGTATTAGAGTAAGCATTCTTCTTTATGCTGATGATATTGTACTAATATCTCAGAGTAAGGAAGGGTTGCAAAACTGTCTCATTGCCATGCAGGAATACTGTTCAATATGGCATTTACATGTAAATACTGATAAATCCAAAGTAGTAGTATTTAATTCGAATGGTAAAACCTTTTTAAACCAATTAAAATATAAAATTTTATATATCTAGAAACAGTATCTCAGTACTGTTATCTAGGCATTTTAATAAAATGTAATGGCAACTTTAATCTAGCTATTAACACATTGATGGAAAAAGCCAAAGAGCATATTTTGAAAATTAAAAAGCTAATTGGATTAAATAACCCTTGCAATTATTAGAAAAACTCTTTGATACACTAATTTTACCCATTATCAGATACTGCAGTTAAATATGGGGTATTTTCTCCAACTTTAAAGATACTGAACCATTTGAAAAATTATATCTTAATTTATAAAAGAAATTCTAGGTGTACATTGTAAAGCTACTAATGATGCATGTCGAGCTGAACTATGTCGACTTCCCTTAAAAAAGTAAAATTCTGTACTCAAGCATCAAATATCTAGAATATATTATTGACTCGGAAAATTCTTTAGTAAAAACTAATTTTGAAAATTCTGTTCACTCAACCAATTGGTTTATCAAACTGAAAACAGCATTAAATAATTTAGGTTTTTCATGATTTAAGCTCACTTAAACAATACTTAAATCAAATAAAAATTAGATTAAATGATCAAAATCTCCAAAATCAAAATACACTTATAGACACATCTCCAAAACTAGAATTTTTTCAAAATTTTTGTTTTTAAATGGGATGCAGACCTCGCTATTTAGATATCTTAAAGAAAGCTAAAGACAGGGCTGCTCTTTGTAAAATCGTTTCAGTGCTCATAATCTAATGATAGGAAAGGGAAGATACCAAAAACTAAATAGAAAAGATGGAAACTGTCTAGTTTGCAATGCAGGAGAAATTGAAAATGAAGAACACTTTCTGTTGCATTGCAAACATTATAAGCTGATAAGAAGTACATTTCTTAAGAAAATCAAAAGTTTAATCCCAAATCTTTTAAAAAATCCCTATTATGCTTTTTGTTGAATAGCAAATCTGAATTTTGTCTAAAAATTACTGCTACATTTATTTTAGAATGCTTTGAATTAAGAAGAAGTTGTATCATATAAAACGTAATTTTAATTGGTTATATCATCTGTATACTATATAATATAATATAATATAATAATAAATTCAATTAATGTAAAGAATTGTATTACATTTGTATAACACACTTTGTATTGATCCTTTAAATTGTTGTGCCTTAACATGTACTGTACCATGAGTTTGTGCTAGTAAATATTTGTATTCGTATTTGTATTTTGTCCACATTTTCTTTTAACATATATTATTGTTCTGTATTCACAGGAATGAATACACCTTCATTTTCTGCAACCATGTATGTTAATAAAGGCACCAGTCATACCGGACCCACCTTAACTAAGACTGGTTACAAAATTTATGGAACTACCGGCATCAGTTTCATTTTACATTTCTTTTATGGTAACCGTTGTTTTTGCAACAATTTATGATATGGCCAGTTAAAATAAATGAATTACATGTATCTCCGGCAATTTTTATTATCAAAATAATTTAACATCTTATTTCTTGGCACACGCCAGCTGGTCGTCCATAGTTCTGCGTTTTAGAGGCCCAGACTTGATCCAACACGCAGTGGGCACCGGACTACCTGTTTAATTCAAAGACTAATTTCACATTGGTATGGCAACTCATTCCTCCATGGAAATAATTGTCAACTGAAGATATAAAATCTCTTGGAATGCAGAAATCCAATGTTTTTTCAAAAATTATATTAGAATCCCTTCATGTAACTAAATTTTAACTGTTTACACATAATTTACACTTTATATCTTTATAAACGTTTGTTGCTTTTAATTCTAGTATATACATGCATATTAGCAAAACACTACAGATTCCGAATGCTATACAAGTATGGCAGGTCAAACATCTTGTAATATATTTTGCTAAATCGTTAATGAAATTGGTACTTCGCTTCTTTTTTCTCGAATATTTTCAGGTATTGGGTCAGCTTGGAGCTTGTGAATTGAGGAGCCTTGCAAGGAAACACAAGTTCTGCCTTGTTTGCTTCAGTTGGTTTGCTTATACATCATAAGGAATGCATTAACGCAATGGTTATATTGGAACCTTTATTAAATTGGAAGACCCTCCAAAAATTTATTATGATAAATATTGGGCGGAAAGATCTTGGTAATGTATTGGTTAGAATGCAATTCTGGATGTTATTATTCTCTGGTCGCTGGAAATTTTTAAATAATTTGACAAATCGTGTTCGTGTTATTGACCAAAAAATGTTACATAAACAAATATTTAGACAAATCTACATGCTGCAATTATTTAGATTACTATGACATATACATACTAAAAATTCGTATTAAATTGGAAGACCCTCCAAAAATTTATTATGATAAATATTGGGCGGAATGATCTTGGTAATGTATTGGTTAGAATGCAATTCTGTATGTTATTATGCTCTGGTCGCTGGAAATTTTTACATAAACAAATATTTAGACAAATCTACATGCTGCAATTATTTAGTTTACTATGACATATGCATACTAAAAATTCCTAATTGTATATCTGTTTTGCAAATATTTAGTTAAATTTATATACTAGAGAAAGTTTTCCCACCGTAGGTCGGGATGCTCTCCGGCTTTCTCCCCCAATAAAAAACTGAACGCCATGATATAGTTGAAAAATTGCTGTAAGTGGCGTTCAACAACATTCAAACCAACAACATAAGTATACTAGAAGTTCTGAATTTGTATATACATTCAAGCACAGACATTCATGTGCTATTTCAATTTGCTATTCACATAATTTATATTGATGTAGATATGCCATATATATACTAGAAATATATTATATTGAATATAACAGTGCTATTTGAATTTCAATTTGTTATTTATATATATAAATATGCCATATATATACTAGAAATACATTATATTATATATTAGTTATATATCAGTTATATATTAGTTACAGATATATATTTAACAGTATTGGCACAGCTGTGCAGTTCAAACCCCCCCATTCTGTGGCGGTTGCCTGAAACGACACAGACTTGAACTTGAATCTTATCTTATATTTCAAATATATATATTTATTTATTTATCTATTTATTTATCTATTTATTTATTTATATATATATTATTGTACTTGTATAATAAAGCTGTGGCCAAATACTGCCAATCTAGATCTTTGTTTTTATTCAGCATTCTCTGAGATAAAATGGGTAGTAATTTAGCATTTGATCACCGGCATGTGAACACCTCGAGTTCGAATCTGATTCGATCAAGTTGTGTTCGACTCGAACGTTAATTGACAAGGATTGTCAATATTTCTTTCGAAAGTTGGGGTTTTCTAGATAGTATTCTAGATAGATTCATCCTCAATAAAAACCGGACGCTATTATAGGTTTACAAATAGGGAAAGTAGCTCACTCTATTCAAACAAACCAAACAATCTCAATGAGTATTTACCATTGTGTTGTTTTTTTCTATATTTACCTTGGCATTTTTGTAACATCCTGATGAACATATAGTTGTTATAATTGGGTTACTGCCGGTAAGGATAAGACATGTAGTATAATTGTTACAATTGGGTTACAGTCGATACGGATAAGACATCTGATATTATTGTTACAATTGGGTTACTGCGGTAGGGATAAGGCATATGGTATAATTGTTATAATTGTGTCACTGCCGGTACAGATATGACTTGTGGTATAATTGCTATAATTGGGTTACTGCCGGTACGGATAAGACATGCGGTATAATTGTTACAATTGGGTTACTGACGGTACGGATAAGACATGTGGTATAATTGTTATAATTGGGTTACTGTCGGTACGGAAAAGACATGCGGTATAATTGTTACAATTGGGTTACTGCCGGTACGGATAAGACATGTGGTATAATTGTTATAATTGGGTTACTGCTGGTACGGATAAGACATGCGGTATAATTGTTACAATTGGGTTACTGCCGGTACCGATAAGACATGCGGTATAATTGTTATAATTTGATTAATGCCGGTATGAATAAGACATGTGGTATAATTGCGTTACTGCCAGTACGGATAAGACATGTGATATAATTGTTACAATTGGGTAAATGCAGGTACGGATATGACATGCGGTATAATTGTTACAATTGGGTTACTGCCGCTACGAATAAGACATATGGTATAATTGTTACAATTGGGTAAATGCAGGTACGGATATGACATGCGGTATAATTGTTACAATTGGGTTACTGCCGGTACGTATAAAACATGTGGTTTAAATGTTATAATTGTGTCATTGCCGGTACGGATAAGACATGTGGCATAATTGTTACAATTGGGTTACTGCCGGTAGGGATAAGACATGCGGTATAATTGTTATAATTTGGTTACTGCCGGTACGGATAAGACATGCGGTATAATTGTTACAATTGGGCTACTGACGGTTTGGATAAGACGTATGGTATAACTGTTTTAATTGGGTTACTGCCAGCACGGATAAGACATGTGGTATTGTTACAATTGGGTTACTGCCGGTAGGGATAAGACATGTGGCAAAATTGTTATAATTGGGTTAATGCCGGTACAAATAAGACATTTAATTTTACTTACTACTGAAATAATTAGTTAGCTACTAGTAAATTAAACTAACTTAGCCAGAGATTCACGGCTAGTATCACAGGACAACTGTTTTTGCTCTAGTCACAGAATTTAATGGGATTGTTTGTTAGCCAGGGATTCTCGGCTAGTATCATAAGACAACTCTTATTGCTCTAGTCACAGAATTTAATGGGATTGTTAGTTAGCCAGAGATTCACGGCTAGTATCAATAGACAACTGTTATTGCCCTAGTCACAGAATTTAATGGGATTGTTAGTTAGACAGGGATTTGCGGCTAGTATCATAAGACAACTGTTATTGCTCTAGACACAGAATTTTATGGTATTGTTAGTTAGCCAGGGATTCGCCGCTAGTATCATAAGACAACTATTATTGCTCTTGTCACAGAATTTAATGGGATTGCTATTTTGCCAGGGATTCGCGGCTAGTATCATAAGACAACTGTTATTGTTCTAGTCACAGAATTTAATGGGATTGTTAGTTAGCCAGGATTCGCGGCTAGTATCATAAGACAACTGTTATTGATCTATTCACAGAATTGTGTGGGATTGCTAGTTAGCAAAGTATTCGCGGCTAATATCATAAGACAACTGTTATTGCTCATGTCACAGAATTTAATGGGATTGTTAGTTAGCCAGGAATTCGCGGCTAGTATCATAAGACAACTGTTATTGATCTAGTCACAGAATTGTATGGGATTGTTAGTTAGCCAGGGATTCGCGGCTAGTATCATAAGACAACTGTTATTGCTTATGTCACAGAATTTAATGGGATTGTTAGTTAGCCAGGGATTCGCGGCTAGTATTATAAGACAACTGGTATTGCTCTAGTCACAGAATTTAATGGCATTGCTAGTTAGCCAAGGATTCGCGGCTAGTATCATAAGACAACTTTTATTGCTCTAGTCACAGAATTGTATGGTATTGTTAATGTTAGCCATGGATTCAAGGCTAGTATCAAAAGACAACTGTTATTGCGCATGTCACAGAATTTAATGGGATTGTTAGTTAGCCAGGGATTCGCGGCTAGTATCATAAGACAACTGTTATTGCTCTGGTCACAGAACTTAATGGGATTATTAGTTAGCCAGGGATTCGCGGCTAGTATCATAAGACAACTGTTATTGCTCTAGTCACAGAAATTAATGGGATTGTTAGTTAGACAGGGATTCGTGGCTAGTATCATAAGACAACTATTATTGCTCTTGTCACAGAATTTAATGGGATTGTTAGTTAGACAGGGATTCGCGGCTAGTATCATAAGACAACTTTTATTGCTCTAGTCACAGAATTGTATGGTTTTGTTATTGTTAGAAATGGCTTCAAGGCTAGTATCATAAGACAACTGTTATTGCGCATGTCACAGAAATTTAATGGGATTGTTATTTAGCCAGGGATTCGCGGCTAATATCATAAGACAACTGTTATTGCTCATGTCACAGAATTTAATGGGAGTGTTATTTAGCCAGGGATTCGCGGCTAGTATCATAAGACAACTGTTATTGCTCTAGTCACAGAATTTTATGGCATTGTTAATATTAATTTTGGGAGCATTATTATAGACATATTAATTTTATCTTATATATTCATACTGTATATATTCTTATTATTTTTTGCCTTCCTTGGAAATAGATTAATAATATATTGTACTGGGCTTTTTCTGTCTTTCTGTTATATCCAAATCAAACTATAAAGTTTTGATTTTGGTATATATGTGTTTTGTACACAAGGGGCGTGGACAAAGTAGAGGATGGTCAGTTCCTCAAATTGACAAATATGACTTGGTGTTAGCAGAAAAACATATGGGTTACAGTTTAACAGTTTGTGCAATTAGTTAATTTAAGTAGCATCCAATTTATAGAAATATGTCTAGTAATAATTGATATTTATGGGGTATAGCAAATTTACAACAGAGCTTTATTAAACTCCATGTCGGAATTCTTTGTAACAAAACTATGATTAACATTGGTTAAAGTTTGAAAAGACTTTCTTTGGTTTCTTTGATTTGTAAGTATGTGTAATATATAATACGCCAATTACTTTGAAATATACACGCGAGCAAAATTATGATATAATTGAATGTGTTGAAAAGATGTTTTACAATTCGAGGTGAAAATTTAAGCTGCGGAGACTTTAATGCTAGGACTGGCTCTGAAAATGACTCAAGTTATACTGAATGATAATACGAGATTTACTACTAGTTGTCATGATTATCACATTGATAAAAACATAATGCTAGGACAGAAACAATTGACCAGAGGGGAAACGATTGGTTTATATATTTCTGTATAAGTAAAACTATAAGAATATTAAATTGAAGAGCCCATTGGGATACATTGGAAATATACTTAATATACCCCAATTGGGCATGTGTGGTTGCTGTGTTTGAGCGTTCAAAATGCAGTTGACAAGTAATTTAACAAATCTGAGTCTGAGGTTATACTATTTCCTGCAGAAGAATAATATTATTCATGATCCCCAAATTGGTTTTACTATAAAAGCCATAACGTTTGAAACCATGCAAAAACTTTAAATAGGCTCAGGCTTGGCACCACCCTTCTACCGGGTCAAATGGGGCAACACATCAAAAATATATTCCCGCTCTGCAGTGTATGCAATACCAAAGAAGACATTGAACATGCCATTCTGCACTGTGTAGTCCATAACAACGCAAGAATAAAACTTAAAGCAGCGCTTACTAAATTTAACATCAATACCATCGATATCAATCTTGTTAGACCCTCCTAAAGAATTTAAAACCAAATATATCAGAACTCCTCGATTTTATTACGGAAATTGACTATCACAAATGTATATAACTGTCTCTTTATCGTTTCTTGTATACAACACTTACCTAGGTGTTTTCTGCGACGGTCGCGCCCTACAACCATCTAATAAATAAAAGTAAAATCCTCCGAAAAGTAAGCCAAAAGCTTCGTCTTAAGTGGCCAAGAGGGACATAGAAAATTCCAAAATTACCAATCCCTATAACTTATCAACAAACCAACTCCTCAGTAATGTAAGCCAAGAGCATCGTCTCGGGCACCTCATGAGGAACACGCCTAATAACGGCAATAATAATAATGAAAAAGTTAAAATTACACCCAAGTAGGATATGCCAAGAGCATCGTCTCGGGCAGGTGCCTTCTTCCGACTAAAAATGAAAGTCGAATCCTCGGTAGAGTAAGCCAAGAGCTTCGTCTCGGGCAGGTGTCTATTTCCGACTGCAAATTAAAGTTAAATCCTCGGTAGAGCATGCCAAGAGCTTCGTCTCGGGCGACAACTGAAGGGGACATAGGAAATTCATAAATACCCAATCCCTATAACATGTAACAAACCTTCTCCTCAGTAAGGTAAGCCAAGAGCCCTTCTAGGGCACCATATGAGGAACACGCGTAATAACGGAATAATTATAATGAAAAAGTTAAAAATACACCTTAGAAGGTATGCCAATAGCATCGTCTCGGGCAGCTACTGCGGGACATAGGAAATTCATAAATACCCAATCCCTATAACATGTAACAAACCTTCTCAGTAAGGTAAGCCAAGAGCTCGTCTCGGGCACCTAAAGAGGAACACGCGTAATAACGCCAATAATAATAATAATGAAAAAGTTAATAATACACCTAAGTTCGGTATGCCAAGAGCATCGTCTCGGGCAGATGCCTACTTCCGACTACAAATTAAAGCTACTGCGGTAAGCCAAGAGCACGTCTCGGCACCTTATGAGGAACGCGCGCAATAACGGCAATAATAAATATTTTTAAAAAAAATTATTAAAACGAAGTAGAATATGCTTATCTTATAATTTACAAAAAAAAACAAACAAAAAAATTGGTACATAAACAAACCAAGTGAAAACTAACAACAAATATAATACAAATTCACATTGAAATGTATATAACTGAGTTATTTTATTCTTCAAAGTAATCATGTAAGGCTATATTAATATATATATATATATATATATATATATATATATATAAGTGTCTAATGAATTAACCAAACAATGTCGTTGTAATTTCCACTCTGAAAATCATCTGTACACACAGATTTGATTTTTGAGCCGTCCCACCTCGGGAATCGAACTCGTGTCAGTTTATAACATCTATGGCTACTGCGCCTAGCATGTAAAGACAGAGGTGTAACCTCTAGACTAGATACGTCTGTATATCCGTTATCTAAAGTCTAAAGGAAGCATCTCCCAATAAAGAATATCTTGAGCATTTAGAGATAAACGCCACTGATGAGTCTTGAATAGAACGAAACCACGCGTGTCTGTCATGTTTATTAATATAATTATTTTATAGTAGAAACATCTCTATATTTGTATCGTTGCATACTTCTCTAGACTTATATATATGTGTAAATTTTTTTTTCTTCGTCTCTCAGATGAGACTTAAAACTGGTGCCTCGTGTACAGTATTCCATCAGCTGGCACGTTAAAGATCCCAGTATTCGATGAATACCATATCTGTTGTTGTAAAGATGACAATATTACTTGTTTACGAAACAAATATTTACCTCCATACTATAGATGTACATTGTACTCAAAATATTACGAAACTAGAAGGTTTGTTGTCGTACTGTAATGTCGAAGTTTATAAACGATTGTCATTTTTCATTAGAATATTTGCTTCTCTTCTCTAAATAGGGTTGTTATTTGTGATTTTTTTGTCTTTGATACTGTTATACTCATATTGCTTTCATTAATTCACCACGTGTTCATTCTGTATACGTTTATTGTACCAATGTTATGTTAAATGACCTCATGTAACACATGTATATGTATCTGAGTGTTTACTTAATAAAACAGTTTACATGGATAAGAGTAGGCGCACGCGCCGCTGCCATGGCACGTCCCGTACTTGCTGCTGGCGTCTTGGTTCTCTAGCTGGCGGCGGCTTGATAAATCTACTTCCACTAAGACTTTTTGGTTGCCGCTTCTATGACTCCTTACGTGCAGGCCTCGGTTTAAAAATAACTTTTGTAATTTATTATTTATTTTTCTTTCTTTTTAATTATTTTTCTTTCTTTTTTATTATTTATTTTTCATTAATTTCAATTATTTATTTATTTGCTATATATTATCATTTCACTTTTTAGTATTTATGGCCTCTAATTTAAAAAAAAATTTCCCTAAATCTCAAAAAAAAAAATAATACAAATAAATATAAAATTTTTTTAAATAAAATCCATTCGGCAATAAGTCCATGCGAGACCGTTTTACGGCAGTCCAGGACGTTAAAAACCCCATAAGTAAGTCATATGTTTGTCATAAATTGACCTATAAATAAATATTGTAACTCAAAATATGAATGATTGTATGTTTGCTTTGTTGGCTTTCATAAAGCGTTGACAGTTTCATGATATCGTGATCAAATTATTAAATATTTTAGTTGTGTGTAATTATTATTTTAAAAAAATATTTAATCCTTTATGTACAAAAGTTCGTACGTGCCACGGAAAAAAATAATTTATAACTTGTGAGCACGAGTTACAGACTTGAGCGCACGAGTTTCAAATCTTGTGCGCACGAGTTACTAAATTGCGCGTATGAGTTACTAACTTGAGCGCAAGAGTTTCAAATCTTGTCCGCACGAGTTTCAAATCTTGAGCGCACGAGTTTCAGATCTTGTGCGCCCGAGGTACTAACTTGAGCGCACGAGTTACTAACTTGTGCTCACGAGTTACTAACTTGTGCGCACGAGTTACTAATTTGAGCGCACGAGTTTCAAATCTTGAGCGCACAAGTTTCAGATCTTGTGCGCACGAGTTACTAACTTGAGCGCACGATTTTTAAATCGCTATGATTCCGTAAAAGGTCATGTGAGCTTATTCCATCAGTATGCGTCCGTCGTAGTCCGTTAATAATTTCAAAAATATTCTACTCTGAAACCACTAAAACAGTTTGACTGAAACTTGGCAGGAATGATATATGACATGTTGGCAACAAACTTTCTTCATTTTGAATCGATCGAATGAAAACATGGCCGCTGTTACTAAAATAGAACATATGGTAAAGTCACCTAAAATGGCTTATAAGTTAGAAACTATAACCGATAGTGAAAATCTGATGTATCCTAGGCTCTCCAAAATCAAAAGTTCTTCATAAGTCTCCATTGGGGCGAAGTTGCCAGATGAGTTCTTTAAAGGTATACATTTTTGTTTTTCATATTTTTGTCCTATATAAGGAAAATTAGTGAAGATAGAGAAAATATGTTGCTTTCTTAAACCTTCAGCTCATTAAGCTATTCAAAAGTCTCTATTGGGTCAAAGTTGTCAGATGACTCCTTATAGGGTTTATGGCCCTTTAAAGGTCAAAAATCACGCTTTTTGCCCTATTAAATGAAAACTTTGCAGATATAGAAAAGCTGTTGCTCAGCTCAATTTTCAGATCATTTAGCTATACCAATGACTACATTGGGTCAAAGTCGTCATACGACCCCTTTTATGGGTATGCCACTTAAAAGCTCAAAAATCTGGTTATTGAGATAATAAATTCGTGCGCACAATTTAGTAACTCGTGCGCTCAAGATTTGAAACTCGTGCGCTCAAGTTAGTAACTCGTGCGCACAAGATTTGAAACTCGTGCGCACAAGATTTGAAACCTGTGCACTCAAGTTAGTAACTCGTGCGCTCAAGTTAGTAATTCGTGCGTACATGTTAGTAACTCGTGCGCACAAGTTTTGAAACTCGTGCGCTCAAGTTTGTAACTCGTGCGCACAAGTTATAAATTATTTTTTCCGTGGCACGTACCGGCTTCCATACCTTCTCTTGTACCGGTTGTAGCTTTTATTTTCTCGACCTTATCGGTGCCTTCACAGGTACCGGTTGTGATCTATCACAGCTTTTACTTTCTCGCCCTTATATGTGCCTTCTCTGGTACCTGTTGTAGCTTTTATTTTCTGACCCTCATCGGTGCCTTCTCTGGAACCGGTTGTAGCTTTTATTTTATCGTCCTCATCGGTGTCTTCTCTGGTACCGGTTGCGATCTATAACACCTTTTATTTTCTCGCCCTCATCGGTGCCTTCTCTGGTACCGGTTGTAGCTTTTATTTTCTCGTCCTTATCGGTGCCTTCTCAGGTACCGGTTGTGATCTATCATAGCTTTTACTTTCTCGCCCTCATCGGTTACTTCTCTGGTACCGGCTGTAGCTGTTATTTTCTCGCTCTCATCGGTGCCTTCTCTGGTACCGGTTGTAGCTTTTATTTTCTCGTCCTCGTCGGTGCCTTCTCTGGTACCGATTGTAGCTTTTATTTTCTCGTCCTTATAGTTGATTTCTCTGGCACCGTTTGCGATCTATAAAACCTTTTATTTTCTCGTACTCATCGGTGCCTTCTCTGGTACCGGTTGTAGCTTTTATTTTCTCTTCCTCATCGGTGACTTCGCTGGTATTGGTTGTGATCTATCACAACTTTTTCTTTCTCGCCCTCATCGGTTACTTCTCTGGTGCGGGTTGCTATTTCTGTCTCAATTTTCCCCAAATCTTTTTCTAGAGCAGCAGGAAATAGAAACATCAGCAGTTAACATAGGACAAAGATTCGTCAAAACGGGAAATATGTATATAAAACAAAGAAAACATCTGTATAACACCATAAAGCAAGATTATCTGTGCGTTTGAATTGGATTTGATGCCACTTTCACCAATTATTCAGCTATTGCCATGAACCCAGTTTTTATTTGGGAGGTAGACAAGGTACCTAGCGAAAACAACTGACTATCGACAGGAACATTTGGAATACCTGTCAATTAAGGTGAGAAACGAGCACAAATTGTTCTTAACAAAGCTGGAATACACATGCTCAGTATTACAAGGCACTTGATGAATGTTAGATATGTTGTGATGTCATTTTAAGTAATTTTTGTAATAATATCAAAATGAAAAATAGTCATCAATCTTGCCTTGAGAGAATCAAAAACGCAATAAAAGAAAATTAACTTTAATGATAAAATATAAGGATGGATAGTCATTGTTCGAAAAAAACAAATTAATAGCAATTATAAGCAATCATTCAGTTATGATGAGTAATCAACATGCAAAACTTCAAAAGCATTTCCAACTGTAATATTTATCGATGTGTTGAGTTTTGATGTAGGTCATCAGACAAATGAAACTTCAAACAACATTCTGGGAAAAGTACAAGCACCAAATCAAGTTAAAAGAATTGTCTTGAAACTGGAACAAACTTCTCCGGATATTTTTTATGACACATTTAGACTTGAACAAAAATTCAATACTCTTCCAAACAACCAATC
Organism: Limnoperna fortunei; assembly: GCA_944474755.1. Lineage (NCBI taxonomy): Eukaryota > Metazoa > Mollusca > Bivalvia > Mytilida > Modiolidae > Limnoperna > Limnoperna fortunei. The sequence continues at coordinate 45,036,645 of OX104119.1, forward strand.
AAATTCAAAAGAAAGACAAAATTTTAAGTAGAAAGAAGACATTCATAAATAATTAATGAAAAATATCTTACATAAGCAGTAGCTAATTAATTATGAACAATTAAATAATTGCTAAAATTATATTACAATTAAAACAAGTTTTTGTATATTTTAATATTAAATAAAACAATAATTAAATTGCAAAGGAACTCCAAAATTAATAGCAACAATATTTTGGAATATTAGGTAAAGTTTAAATTTCACCAGATATGCAGAATCTCACCTTCACGGAATGGATGCCCAGAGATGGTCAACAGTCTGGAAACTAGAGAGACTCGCTCGGCACTATAAAACCAGGAGCGTTGGGCGATGTTCTCAGAATCCAACTGTTTCAACCTCTGTGTTCATCCATTTCAATTTTCATTTATAGGTGAGTACAATTTATTTTATTTTAAATATAATATGTTAAATCATTTTATTGGCAACTTCTATTTAAAAATTAAATTAAAATAAAATATAAAGGATAATTGGGATAAAACAAAACTAAATTATTAAAAATTTATTTATTGAAATTAACTTGATATTTCAACTGTATTTGGTAAATATAAAATTTGTGTAAATTTAAAATGAATAAAATAAAGAGATTAAAAGGAATTAAATTTATGGGAAAACAAAATAGTTATTTAGTGGTTAATATTTCTGATACAAATATTTTATATTTTGGTCAAAATTCATTGTATGAAACATTATCAATTAATAAAGAATCCAACTGTTTAAAAAAAAAATATATAAAACATAACAGAAGCAGGTTGAGCCTTCTGTTGATTTCAAATTGATTATAAGTTATATTTCATTAACAGGAGAAAATCGATAGATAACAACATTAGCGTTAACGGCACAGCTAACTTATAATAGCACAGCAAAACATTACAGATAATGTTAAGGTACTACTCAAACGAATATCAGTCAAGGAAAAGGAGTAATCATATAAATAGTAAACAAACAAAAAAAATTGTACAATTTAAAATTAAAAAAAATTGAAAAAATAATATAAAGCATACAAAAAAGGAACAAAAACAAACTGCAACGACTACCGGTGTTAGTTTAAGCTAAACAGGGAGGATTGTTGTGATGTCATTTTAAGTAATTTTTGTAATAATATCAAAATGAAAAATAGTCATCAATCTTGCCTTGAGAGAAATCAAAAAAGCAATAAAAGACAATTAACTTTAATGATAAAATATAAGGATGGATAGTCATTGTTCGAAAAAAACAAATTAATAGCAATTATAAGCAATCATTCAGTTATGATGAGTAATCAACATGCAAAACTTCAAAAGCATTTCCAACTGTAATATTTATCGATGTGTTGAGTCTTGATGTAGGTCATCAGACAAATGAAACTTCAAACAACATTCTGGGAAAAGTACAAGCACCAAATCAAGTTAAAAGAATTGTCTTGAAACTGGAACAAACTTCTCCGGATATTTTTTATGACACATTTAGCATAGTATTCACCTACCAAAACGTTGGAACCAATCATATAATATATAACAAAATTCTTTGGGTGTACGCGGTTCCATTGGTTGCAGGAATCGAGTGACGTAGATCTGATGCTGAGCTTGAAGCGTCATCGGCCATATTGATTGTAAACATTGGAGTGTGTAAACACTTTGTAAAAACTTTTGTAAAATTAGAAGAGCGAATATTCCGTTGAAGAAAGCTAAGGAAAGAAATATTAAGGAAACTAGAGAAATACTAAAAATGAACAGTAATCTCGTGAAAGTAAGTAACGCTGGTCTCCTAACACAATGTTGAATGAATGCGCGTGCAGAGTGTGATTATATAGCATGTACATGAATTTGTCATTCGACATACAACCGGAAATGTTATATACAGAGAAAACATGGGTATTCTGATAATATACCAACTAAAATATTGAATCTAAGGTATTTCAACGTCTTTCCGCGAAAAGGGGGGGGGATCAGTCGGTCTTCGTGTTTTGAAAAAAAATATTTTCAGCGATAGAAAACCCTATGTGCACGAATTAAAAGTGTAATCACAGGGGCTTGTAAAAATAGATTTACTTGCACTTTCGATTGACACTGGGTCGATTTTGTTATAGTGTGGGATTCTGTCACTTTAACAAAATCGACCCAGTATCAATCGAAAGTGCAAGAAAATCTATTTTTACAAGCCCCTGTGCCTTGATGGTAAATGACTGTAATATTAACTGCTCAGTTCTAATGTACTGCCTGTGTTTGAGACACAGTACACAGAAGTTTGTGTTTTGATCTGTAACATAATCTTAACAAGATTGTATAAGCTTCAATGTTTGTTTCCCCCTTCCCCCCAACCCTTTTTCTACAGGGCTTTACAAAAATCAACAGAATATGTTGACATGATCACATCAGTTTTCAGTTTATGGTTTAAATACAACAAAATACAGATAAAAATAACAAAAAATTAAAATACATGTACATGTTATGTGTCAAAAACCCTATCGACTATTTATTATCCTTAGATATGATCTGTTTTTGTTTGCAGGAAACTATTAGTGTTTCATCATCTAGACCTGAACTGAGATGTCCACCTTCGGCAGTTATTGAAAATTTTGAGGATAGAGGTATTATCATGCAAATAATCCTTAAAATATTTTGGGTTTATAGCTAATGGACAAAATGCCAAGTAGACATTAGTCCATAAATAAATAGTTAATCAATAGAGTACTTGATATCATGTAACTATCAACAGTAGTTGGTTTTAGTCTGTCAAAATATGCTTTTTTTAACAGAATGTCAAAAAAATATGAAGTTTGCAATAATTACCATAATCTATAATGCTGGTATATTTCACTATAAGAAAACCCCAGTATTAAAAATATCTGATCAAATGTCAAATTTAGATACATGTGTATGGACCACAATTTAGTTTTCATAGACATATTTTTTTTTGTAAATGTGTCAATATTTAACAGTACAACATTAATTTTGATAAGGCACGAATTATCATATAATAACCAAGCATAATAAATGTTTAACATGCTGCTTACATTTTTTTAGAATGGAAAATTAATTTGGGGAAACATTTAAGCATGTTGTCTGCTGTCATCCTGGTGGAAGGCAAGTGCTCAGAAGCTCTATCAGATGCAGGATTTTCATCACCAGAGACCCCATTTATGTTTCAGTTGGAAAAGTCACTGTTGGATGTGTCATCACCATCACTGACTGATGGAGCATTCTATTGTACATTGTTCCGAATAAACGATGTATATTACTGTAGATTCTTTGAAAGTGGTATTCTTAATGGTTATTTCTTATCTGAAGGTACTAGCCATATTTGTTGCCTATACTTTAAGTTTTCTCATTCACACATTTGATTGAGGAGATATGTTCTCCGGTTTTACCTTTAATTGTATCAGAAACTTTGTGTTTATATGTAATAAAATGTTTAATGTAGTTGATACAGACATTTGATTACCGTTCTTAAAATTTGTCCAAGGATAAGCGGTGAAGACTGAATTTCAGGCTTAAATTAAAATATTAAATAGCCCATCAATTGCATTCTTTATATATTTCATCTTCATTAACTTTGAATTTTTTTTTTTAAATATTTGTTACCTTGTGAACACATTCATTATTGTTGTCTTACTTAAAAAGAATCTACATGGTATTTTACAATTTTGTTTTGAAAAATATTATTGGAACAAATTAAAGCATTAACATTTTATCACCACAGGTATTCGACATGTAGAGAACTATATACAAGAACAACAGAATGATTTTGCTGCCAGAAAACTAATATGGAGTCAAGTTTTCACACAAGATGATATAAACCAGTACCATCAAAGATATACGGCACGGTTAGAAAGAAAGAGAAGCCATCAGTCTATGAGTATGTTATAATCTACTGGTATTCGAGTAGTTTACAAAATTGATATTTAATGATTTATTAAAGGGTAGTTTCATTCCATGTGCTCGCACCTCCATTGTATTTCTATATGTTTGACACCAGTGCTGCCCTGCCACAGGTTCGAGTCCAAATCCATTACAGTTATTTTAGCAAAACCCCCAAAAGTAATAAACATGGTCTTCTTTGCGCTTTAAATAATGACTGTTTAATGTTCTTGTACAAATGTAAAATTGATAATTTACAAAACAAGCATGGCTAACCAACAGTCAAGCTGTGTCCTGTCTGTCCAGTACCAAAAAAAACATTCTTATAGACAACACAAAATTTAATGACAATTCCTGTCTGGTACAAAAAAAACAATCTTATAGACAACAAAAATTTAATGACAATTCTAATATGACGTGCTTTGAGACCACAACTGTGGTAAAAAAATGATTTATCTGTGAGCAACACGTGCTGAGAAGGGCGTGTTTTAAATGGCTGTTCCAATTACAAAACTGTAACTCCCTGTAACGTATAAATCTTACAAATAGCAACACATGCTATAATTATCCGTTGCAATATATTGTGTGTTACATAGACAGAACAGCCAGTTTATGGCGGAAATGATGTTTTCCATAGGTATGAAAATATTATAAATGTACTCTAATTGTCTTATTAGAATAGAAATAATTCACGGAGGCTTTGATTTATCATTGTTTTACCACAGGATGACCATTTATGTCGTTATTTTATCCCTCGCTATCGCTCGTGATAAAATAATACGACATAAATGGTCACTCCGTGGTAAAACAATGATAAACCACAGCCTCCGTGAATTATTTCTTAATTATTCCCAATATGTTAATTTTAACGAATAATTTTTGTGCTACGATAAAAATAGGTTTGATATATTTATTTGACAATTACTTTTTTTTTAAGGAAAAGGGAAGATTTATTTTCAGTAATATGTTGTATCATTTTCAGGTAATCCAGGTGCAGATGTTGGTAGGCGATATAACACGTTGATGGAAAAAAACAAGACAGGTGTCCTAAACTCTTTTCGAAAACTGATGGCTAAAGCACAAGTCAACGATTCCTCATCAGAAGTCTGTAGGCTGTTAGGAACTGTGGTTAATGTAATTAAACACAATTCACACAAAGAAAAGAACCCCCATAAAGCAAGGTACATGTATTATATTTTATCCCCTAGTCATATTGGCGCAGGAACTTAGTTATTGGAAATTGTGGTCACACTGTTTATCATTACCATTATTAATATATGTTTGCATTTCACTTGCTCTGCATAAATAATTAAATCAAAACTAAACATGCTAAATGAAGATGCACAGTGAGTACAGTTCACATTTCTGTGCAAAAGTTTTAAGTTATCTTTAATTTCTTCAATCTACAGTCTGTTGGTTTATAATAGTGAAAAGACAAAAGAATGATTTCTTTTCATTTTGTCATTTAGTATATTAATATTACTTTGCGTGTTCACCCGCAATTAAAAACATCTGTTACCTATATTTCGTCTAGTATAACAATATATTTATAATTGAGTTGTTTTTGCTTTTATTTCAGATTTTTAGATTCCTTGGGAGTTTTTCATCCATTATTACATGTTTGGGAAAATTCTATTCAACATTTTCGTACTGATGGTGTTCCTGCTCATATACCACAATTCAAATCTCTTCTTGACCCACCACATAGTTCCCTGTATACCTGGCATGAACAGTGTAAAATGATTTCATCCATACCAAATGATCATTACTGGAATGAAGGTACCCATGCTCATGTTGGTTACAATAGAATGTTGTCTGTCAGAGATTCATCAGGTAAATACAAACCGGCTTCACTTCGCAATTTAATTCTTATGCATCACAGAGAGTCAAACCACCACTGCATTTTCCAATTAGTCAATAAATTTCGTAACCCAGAAGTAACCAGCTCTAATTTAACTATCAACATTGAACCGAATATTAATCAGTCTGAAGACAATTTGGAAGAAAATCGAACACACCGCAGTTACAGAGCTAGAAGAAAGGCATTAACTGAAGAAGACATTCTTAGGAACATACTTTTCATCAATCCCCATTTTTCAGCAGAAAACAGAGCATCGGAAAACTCTTTGTATGACCAGTATAGAACCACTCAAATTGAAACAGGAAAATTGTTTTGGCGAATACATCAACCAAACTTGGATATAATTTGTTTAAATGATGTCAGCATGAGCAATGGATCTTTCTTGGAATCATCATTTGTACATATGTCAAGAACAACTATCGGAAATAATTTGCAATATAATTGTACATGTAATTTATTTACCACATTACTTCAGCTTGCTACTTTAAATGACCAGGAAGACGAAATAGATTCAATAAATATCAGATGTTGTCACATTCGCTTATTTCAAGAAATCATAGAACCAGACCTACCAATTTACTTCAGTCAAGACCTTTTTCATGTTCCAACCAAAACCCAGAATGCTGTAATTGTATCAACAACATATTTAGGAAAACCGGTATGTGCACTAATATCATCACTACGGACAGAAAAATTTTCAGTAATCTCCAAAGATGGCAAAGACTGCAAATTTGTTAATTTATCAAAAAATCGTTTGGCTTGTCAATCTGGTGAATGCAGCTCAATCTACAGTTTTTCTACCAGGAAGATATTATATTTGGATAAAACAGCCAACCTTTGTCCTCATTTGGAAGCAATGAAAGACAACAAGGATGTTTGGTTTAATGAAAGATCTGGTGTAAATGTTGAAGAAGATGAGGAAGATGATGAGAATGATATGCCTATAATCAATGAGGATGATGATATAGAGGTTGATGAGCTGTTTCAGGCAAAACCTGACATCAAAAGAGGACAGGTATATTTTTTTATATTTGAAATAAGAAAATAACCTTCACATGCAATCTTTATTGTTTTAAAATATTCATGTTCTTGTATTTGTTTTCAAATGTATTACTACATGTGTATTTCATGCTGGAATCGGCTCAGTTGGAAGGATTACTAATGAGGCATAGGTATTTACAATATTATTTTTATATGCAGATATAGAAATACATTTAGTAATATTTTCTCATCTTATAGCCTTTGTTTTATTTGCATTTATTGAAATTTTAGTTTTTAAAAATTATCCTGTAAGTACATAAATCATGTAAATTGGACAATCATGTAATATGCAGTGTATTTGTTTAATATTCAGACAAACAACTTCAACCAAGCCACTGGACTCTGGGATTTTCCAAGCCTAAGTGAGCACCAGCCCAAGAATGAGGATGACCCTTTGTTACAACTTGCAATAAAGAAAAGATTGGCAATATTTGATGGAACAGAAGGTGTTGGTAGAGATTCCAGTGGATATTTGACAAGTGATAATTGTTTGTTGTTATGTCCACCTGTTTTGCAAGATGGCTGCCTTTGTGGGGTAATTATTGACGTTGTTTTTATTTGAGAGTTCAAATTATTTAAGAATAAAAAAGAAATAATATGTTAACTATGGTATTATATTAAATTGTATAAATTATTTGGACAATTTTAAATAATAACTGTAGGTGGCAGGTTGGTCTTGCTATAGATAGATAGCCAGATCTAGCTGCACAGACAACTAAGTCTGTATAAAATTTGTTCCTTCCTGGAATATTTATAATCTTTTTTTTTCTTAAAGGCTGGATATTTTAATGATGCTCACCCCGAAGGAATATTGACAGAAGTAAAATACAGACCCACAGTGTATTTAACAAATGGACCAGCGAGATATGAAGTAATAAATGTTCATTTTTACAATTGGTTACAATATATGTATCTAGGCAATATTGCAATACACAATCTGTATGCACACAAGGAAAGTAACTATTTCATACAGTATTATCTTTGGAGATAAAATGAATAAACAATGCACATGTATTTAATTTCTACAAGTTCTTTTAAATGCTCAGATAACATTATATTAATAACTATTACTAGTAAAAACTCTATATTATCCATTTTTTCAGTCTATATGGTTAGAATACAAAAACAAGTAATAATAGAATGAAAGTATTTGTTATTAATTTTTTGTCTTTTCAGTATTGAAAGATTAGTTACTTAAAAGTGGTGCCAAATTTATTTTCAGGTCAGAGATCGTATGTGTCTTGCCAGCAATCCAGAGTGCAACATTCAGTACAACGGATCTTCAGACAGCCTCCACTTTCTCTCAAAAGAAACAGCTGCAGGGGATGAAATAGGATGGGATTATGTTGACCATGCACTCAACACACATATTACATTCAGTGCATACTGCAAAATAATGACAAAAAAATACAAAAGAAATAATATTGTTTCAGCTAAATTTATGTCACCCCAAACATTTATATCATGGTGGTTTTCATGGAGCAGTAAATTTAAAATTGATTTTAGGAAACCATGTTCAATTTGCAAATACAACCCTAAATTTTTAGCATGTGATGGCACAAAGATTGGTATAAGTTTTAAAAATGCAGATATAAATCCTATAGAGACAGCCACAGCAGCAGAATTAATTGATCCTAGTCACAGAAGAAATGATCGGTCTTTTATAAATTATGATGTTAACCACCCAGAACAGTGTGAAAACAAGAGAAAATGCAGAGAACATCTTGCATACATGTCAAAAAAGGCACTTGGTTTGTTAAACACGAAGGAAATTTTGGCTTTTGCAGAAGAAGTTGATAAGAGCACAAATTTAATTGAATGTATGCCTGATCAATGCTCAGATTTGATGCGTAGATTTGTTTGCAATGAATATCCAGAAGGCGTGCAAAAGAAATTGGCTGTAGTCTTTCAGTTTTTGGCCACAAGTCATTCTTTGTCATCACTAATTCCATTCCGCTATGTAGATCTTTTGGAATCAGTTTTATTGGAATTAAGGACCACAACACAAAACAACAGAATAAATTTAATATCTGAATTTTCCCCTGAAATTTGCAGTGTTTTGTATGCTGCTCTTTCATCTGAACAATCTCTTTCTGATGTTATTTCTTTATTCCAGTACCTTATCTCAAGAATCAGAGAAATTAAAGACAAGAACAAATAACCATCTCCTGCAGTCTGTCAGCCAGGGTCATATAATCCTGAAAGAAATGGGGTGGCTTATTATTTCACCCCAAGTGGAGAAAAGCTCAGAGATATACCAGTATATACCATGAATGAAAATGCACATTCCAAAAACTATGATGATCTTCCTTCTCGAGCTGATGAGCAGTGCAATAAAATATATCCAGAAGTATCTAGACGAGGGACCACATACTTGTTTCTGTGGTTTTGTCCAAAACATTATGGTCATTGTTATGGTTTTCACATTATTACTGGTTCCGAGGGGAGGAAGGATCCCTTTTGTTCAGCATATACTTATCTAGAACAGGCCCCAGAGGAATTATTCTATGATTTTTCTTGTCAGTTGGAAGAATATTGTTTGAACAGGGAGCCTGGATTTTGGGAAAATACAAGGTTTTGGCATGATTTATTTCATGGCTACAGTCATAAGTGCCCATTTTGTTACAAGTCTCAGAGACTCTGTCCCTTGCAAGGAATTAATACAGAAATTTGTGAACAGTTCAATTCATTTATTCAAAAAATAAAGTATTCAGCTAGATCTATGTCATTAGGAAAATTTTGCTACTATATCCAGTTTATGATTTATCAGTGGTGTGAAATGAAGCGTTCATCTTTTGAAAAACGGTGTGATATTGCAGCTGCATACTTAGCATAGAACTAGAAGTATATTATTCATTTTAGTGTCAAATTTAAAAAAAAAATAAATGGTTATATAAACACTGTATTAAGGTTATTTATATTAGTTGAAATTTGGGCAAGTCAATATTTATTGAGACACTGTTGTAAAAAGTTTGGCAATTTGGTAAAACTGGCCTCCAGTACATAGTTGATGATTGTGTGCTTTTTTGGACAATTTTTCATTTATGGTATATACTGGTGTATAGAAAACAGAACTCTTAAGGTAAAGGAATGTAATATGTACATGTAGTTGAATATTTATATTAACTTACTGATTTAAGTGCATATTTTTCTAGAGTTGATTTTGATATGTCGTGAGGGACAGCAAGAAGTAAATGGTAAAAAAGATAGCAATATATGGCTTCTGTGGATTATTTCAATTGTCATATGGATTATTCTTATGTCTAATATTTGCTTGTTTTCATTCATGTCATTTTTACATATTTTTGCTGCTGTTTCTTCTCTTTTCTTTTTCAGGTGCAAAGAAGATGTCGCTAAAGTCTGTCATTGAAAAGAACTTGTAAGACTTGTTAAATTTTTAAAGAGATTAAAGTGAAGTTATGTAAAAAAAAACATTGTATAGTGTAATAAGAGATTGATGTGTAGTTATATAGAATTTTTTTTCTTTATTGTATGTTTTTGTAACATTTGTAGAAAGTGTAGTTTTGTAAAAGTTATTGTAAAGTGTAAGAGTTTTAAGTGTATTAGTGTAACAATTATTGTATAGTGTAAGAATTTGATGTGTATTAGTGTAACAATTATTGTATTGTGTAAGAGTTTTAAGTGTATTAGTGTAACAGTTATTGTATAGTGTAAGAATTTGATGTGTATTAGTGTAACAATTATTGTATAGTGTAAGAATTTGAAGTGTGTATTAGTGTAACAATTATTGTATAGTGTAAGAATTTGATGTGTATTAGTGTAACAATTATTGTATTGTGTAAGAGTTTTAAGTGTATTAGTGTAACAGTTATTGTATAGTGTAAGAATTTGATGTGTATTAGTGTAACAATTATTGTATAATGTAAGAATTTGAAGTGTGTATTAGTGTAACAATTATTGTATTGTGTAAGAGTTTTAAGTGTGTATTAGTGTAACAATTATTGTATAGTGTAAGAATTTGATGTGTATTAGTGTAACAATTATTGTATTGTGTAAGAGTTTTAAGTGTATTAGTGTAACAATTATTGTATAGTGTAAGAATTTGATGTGTATTAGTGTAACAATTATTGTATTGTGTAAGAGTTTTAAGTGTATTAGTGTAACAGTTATTGTATAGTGTAAGAATTTGATGTGTATTAGTGTAACAATTATTGTATAGTGTAAGAATTTGAAGTGTGTATTAGTGTAACAATTATTGTATAGTGTAAGAATTTGATGTGTATTAGTGTAACAATTATTGTATTGTGTAAGAGTTTTAAGTGTATTAGTGTAACAGTTATTGTATAGTGTAAGAATTTGATGTGTATTAGTGTAACAATTATTGTATAATGTAAGAATTTGAAGTGTGTATTAGTGTAACAATTATTGTATTGTGTAAGAGTTTTAAGTGTGTATTAGTGTAACAGTTATTGTATAGTGTAAGAGTTTTAAGTGTATTAGTGTAACAATTATTGTATTGTGTAAGAATCGAAGTGTATTAGTGTAACAATCATTGTATAGTGTAAGAGTTTTAAGTGTATTAGTGTAAAAATTATTGTATAGTGTAAGTTTGTTTGATGGTATTTAAACGCCACTTTCAGCAATTTTTCAGCTATATCATGGCATCCAGTTTTTATTGGGGGAGGAAGCCGGAGAAAACCCCTGACCTGCGGTAGAAAAACTGGCAATCCTTGTCAATTAAGATCAGAGTCGAGGTATAGTGTAATAATTTGAAGTGCATAAGTGTAACAATTATTGCATTGTGTAAGTGTTTTAATTGAGTAGAATTGCATATTGTAATACTGAGTGCTGGTCTGGAGAAGTCATGTTTTTAACTGGTTTCATAGTTCAATCTATACTTCCTAAGAATTCCTAAGAATTATTCTGTTGTGTATGAGTTTGAATGTGGATATACAACTGTATATAGTAAAATATGGATAAAGATTAGCAATTTATTGGTTTTATTATACATTTGTTGTACATCAGAATAAAAAATTGTCACATATTGTTGATGTTATTGTATTCATTGAGTTGACAGCCTTTCAAACAAATACATATTACAGTTCAGTCTCTTTTTTGTACCTAATGCAATCTCAGTGATCCTGTGTATTCAGATAACAAAACACCGAACACCATGGAAACTTTCAAAAAAGACAATCCACAAATCAAAGTCAGAAAAACTAGCAAACTTGAGAACCAACAATAAACAATCTAGCAACTTCAGCAATGGTCCTGACTTGGTACAGGTATTTAAACAAAAATGGTGGGTTAAACCATGTTTTATGGCATGCCAAACCTCCAATTCCATTACTGTAGTATACAGTTTGTTAATGAAAATAGAAGGGTATATATACCACTAGTATGAAAACATTAATTCTGCAGGTATATTGCAAAGTATACTTTTCAAGTCACAATTCTTAAGCGGATTTGTCATGGTGTATGAAAGAATGATGTACAAGACATGTATATGGTGTTATTTTCGTGATAGGTTTTTTTCCGATTATTATTTTCGGATGTCTTTTGACTGTATTGTTATATAACTGGTTTACTATTTTGAAAGATAAGAACCAAACAATGTTTGCACAACACAAAAGAAACATCAGCAGATAACGTTGAACATAGATTAATAAAATCAGGGAAAATGTAAATGAACAGAGGAAACATTTGCATATCTCGGAGCACAAATCTGCCTACAGTGATGAAAATATTAAACTCAAACACGTTTTTTCGTCTGATTGTTTGTCTTTGTTTTTCTTTCTTTTATTGTCATTACAGGGGTATAAAAACACCTTCAGCAACTTAACTTTAAAATAATAAACATTGTATATAACAAATAAACATGCCAAAAAAACGGAAGAAGCAATTGTGTGCAGAATAACATTGTAATTGCTGATCATTTTGCTAGAAATTATAACATGTTGTTATGAATTTATTGGCGACATAAAATTATGATTTTCATATAGCATCTATTGTTGCGTGTGAAAAGTATAGCTTCATTTTAACACCGATGCAACAATTTCGGGTGCAACTACTATTTTTCCGGATTAATATAAAATCCGTAGATTTAAACACGAATCCGTATAGCGTATTTTCGGCCCAAAATCCGTGGAAAATACGGACAATCCGTACAAGTAAACAGCTCTGAGAGTAAAGAAAGTGTTTCAGTCCAAGAAAAAGTTTCGCGGTTGCAAAAATATGGATCTATTAAAGGCATCGATGTCATGATCTTAAAGAATAAATGTCTGTGAGTACGCAGAACACCTACAATCATGTTGTCAGTGCAAATTCTCAAAGCGAACTCAACAACCAAGGTAGGGGGTAGGAATTGTTTACTTTGGCGTTACACTCTTTGGCTCACTTCGTTCGCGACAATACATTTTTTCGTTTTCTGGAAATATTTCGACCCAATTGATATGGGGTCAAATTCCTGCGATTCATCCTTACCCCAAGTGCCTGTACCATTTTCAGCGAATACTTTTTTGGCTCAAGGCTGTATTTGTAAAATTAAGTGGCATGAAATAAGTAAAATACAAGGATTAACTCAATTTTAACTTTTAATAATGCAAAATGATATAATCCAAATTCACTGCTTTTACGTACCAAACTTAGTGTGGTAGTGAACTCATTCGAAAAAAATGGAAAAAATCATCTCTGAAAATTTCTAAAATTAATGATTAACTAAATTTTGGTAAAGTCGCTCGTGTAAGACGTTTGTTTTTAAAACTTACAGGATAAATTCAAGTGTTCTGTTCATAATTTCATTTAATTGCGTATTAGTAAGCACACACATGGATCCAAACATAGGAGTACGTCATAGGCAAGGGAAACGAAACGGTTAATTCTGGCTTGGGCTAAAACGCGGAAATGGAAAAACCGGAAACATAAAAACACCTATATTTTTGTTCATAACTTTTTAATGGGTTAACATAGAATAAAAATTAAAAATGCCTCTGGAAGATATTTAAAAGATCTTTATGGAGATATATAGTTTAATGCAATTAATTATTAATAAAGTACCTAAAAGTTGACCGGAAATGTTTTTTTGCAAGTTTGCACATATCAAATTTTCAGATTATAACCCAGATATCTCCGAAATGCTTCACCCCGGTCAAATAATTCTTAGTGTTTGATAAAGGTTATTCATTTAGCTTCAAAATGATATATAGTTTATAAAATATTACTGAAAGGAAAGTATAGAAAAATTCGCCGGAAAATACCTGGTATGAAAAGTAAATTTGCCACGGGTTGGTGAGACCCATCCACAATGTTAGTACAAATTGTTTTCTTATAAATTTGGTGAGGCTGACCTTCTTGATTTTTAATTTCGTCAATAACAGATGGCATTGTTCTTATAAATTCGTTATCGTGTTTACTATTGCCATGTGGCATTGGTTGGTATACCTTTTCATCTCCTAAATAATGAACCAAAACTAAATTTGGGTTGCTTTCGATCCAATATGCAACCTTTTTAAATAAATTTGAAAATCTTGGTCTTTTTCGCCCATTTTTAGTTTCAAAACCTGGCAATTTTAATTTTAAATAACACCTTATTAATCTACATTCACCTTCGTCATTTTTTGGAATATATGTACTGTCATTTATCCATGTATATTGATCACATTTCCAATCATCTTTATGCTTAGAATTTATTATATAAACCTCACCCCCTTTTGGTTTTACTGGTGGTAAATTATTTATTTTATCAGAAGGATTTAGAAGAATATCTTTAACTTTATTGATGTCTAAATTTGAATTTTGATCGGTTAAAAGAGGTAAAATACCACCACCTATCTGAACAACCGATGTTTGTGGACTGGGCGATCGGCTCCTGTCACGAAAACCGAAATTTCTAGACTGATTACACGGACTACGAACAGGAGACACGACACGACTACGAACAGAAGGCACGACACGACTACGAACAGAAGGCACGACACGACTGCGAACAGAAGGCACGACACGACTGCGAATAGGAGACACGACACGACTGCGAACAGGAGACACGACACGACTGCGAATAGGAGACACGACACGACTGCGAACAGGAGACACGACACGACTGCGAACAGAAGGCACGACACGACTGCGAACAGGAGACACGACACGACTGCGAATAGGAGACACGACACGAGCAGAAGAAACGCGATCTAAAAGAGAACAGGTGCTGCGTGGGCGCGAGTCCCATATACTTACTTCTGTTACCTGAACCTGAGGTAAGCTTGGAAAGTCATCCACAATAGGTGCCGACGGTTTGGTAGTAGGTACAATTAAGTTGGTCCTTAATGCATCCAGATAGGGTGTTGGTGCAGGTGTTACGACATTAGTGTCATCTGAAAAATTAATTGAAAAGGGTTTCATACATGGAACACGTGGAACGGCATTAGTAGATGGTCGTCGACGGGCTTGCCTGAAAAGATCTTCCAGGTCTTTTACCACAGTTACAGCACCTTCCCTGGTCAGATGAAGTCCATCTTTACTCAACAGGTGCCGCTGCAGCTTGCCACCAACAACAAATGAAGGATGACCAACATAGGCCAGTCTTGGGGAAGACTGTGCTATATTAGCCAACTTGTTGTTGATGTAAGCTGCTTTCCTATTGATTAAAGTGAGGAAATCAGCGGACCTAGCCTGACCAGGGAACAAGTTCTGACCCCGTGGTAAAAGACCTGAAATAATTACCTGACACCCTGGGTTCCTGCTACGGATATTGTTAACAAGTACCTGAAAATGAGATAAAATCTGTGCCGGGTGGTCATCTCTCAGGTTATTGGCCCCCATATGGAGGACAACAGTGCTGTAATCGGACACCCGGTGTCCGATGACCCCCCACATCTGCTCGATGCGGTAACCTGAAAAAGAAACTACATCAATATTAGTAGGCTTTATATACTGGTGGAAATACTTGACCTGGGAATGGCCAGCAATTAAAACTCTAGCAGACATTCTGGACCTAAAAATAGCACTAAAACAAAAAAGTAAATTTAAGAAACAAGTTGAGTCGAACAAATAAGTAGCACTAGTCAATGGCACTATAAAATTGTGTTTTTGGCAACAAATTGTCAGGACGGTTTATATAGATACAGACTAAACCACACATAGCTTGCAAGATATTTTTTTAAGAAATAGAACTAAATACACCAAGCTAAATGATCAAAGTAAGTTAAACACAATCACAATTTTGATAATAAAAGGTGTTTATTTGGCTATTAAGCTCTATTATTGATGTTCCTTTAATGTCGGCAATACAAAATTTTTTTTAACTGTTATTACATATAACATTAATTATAACTTAATTTTACAAAATTTCTCTTTATTATCATATATGACATTAATTATAACTTAGATAGTAATTTAATTATCGACACCAATCAACTTTACCTATGTAAACATACTTTAATTAGGAGATATCTGTTAACTTTGATGAGTTTTTGATCGACTAGAAACGTTTCCGGTCAACTTTTCTATACTTTGTCGTTGATCAATTTTAAAAAGTTATATATCATTTTGTAGCTAATGCTAAGGGGAACACGAGGCCCTATTTACATTTTGACCGGGTTGTAAGGTTGTTGAGAAATTATAGTTCAAAGTTGAAAGTTTGCACGTTTACTTTTCATACCAGGTATTTTCCGGCGAATTTTTCTATACTTTCCTTTCAATAATATTTTATAAACTATATATCATTTTGAAGCTAAATGAATAACCTTTATCAAACACTAAGACTTATTTGACCGGGGTGAAGCATTTCGGAGATATCTGGGTTCTAATCGGAAAATATGATATGTGTAAAATTTACTAGAGGAATATATTAACCAATTTTGATCGGAATATTGCATGATTTTACAAATTAAGTCCAAAGTTGAAATTTCACTGTGCGCAATACTCAAACGGACCACCCTTCCGGTCAACTTTTGACAAATTTCCCTTTCATGAATAAAATTGAGTTATATATCAATGGATTTGCTATAAAATTTACTAGAGGAATATATTAACCAATTTAGACCGGAGTATTGCATGTTTTAACAAATTAAGTCCAAAGTTGAAATTTCACTGTACGCAATACTCCAACGGACCACCCTTCCGGTCAACTTTTGACAACTTTCCCTTTCATGAATTAAATATATCAATGGATTTGCTATAAAATTTAATAGAGGAATATTTTAACCAATTTTGACCGGATTTTTTTATGTTTTTACAAATTGAGTCCAAAGTTGAAAAATCGTATTCAATTTTAGTAGAGAAAAAACCCTTACGGTCAAGTTTTAAATAATTTAAATCAATATAATTTAAATTATTTTATGTTTATTATGTAGAAATTTTTATTATCGTTCAGAATCCGTTTAAATGACATCGATATGTTTATCCGTTCGAAAGTTATAGGCAAAAATATACCAAAAAACCCTTCCGGTTTTTCCACCCTTCCGCAGATTAGGGTCTCCCGAGGTCATGAGTTTACAAACATGGTGAGCACTAGTCTCGATCACCCAGACGCATATATAATAGCGTCTGGGATCACCTTGTTGTAATTTCGCTACCAATAGGTGGAGACAAACAATGATTCTATTTTTATGGCCCTATTTTTAAACTAGGAAAACCATGCAAACATGTCTATGACGTCACAGTAAGATTCACTCTTGATTGTGCATAACAATAATATTTGTTTAATTAATTGATAAAGTAATATTTTATAAAAATATACAAATGTAAACTTTGGTACAATTTTTTATACACTTCTTGATATGAACGGAAGTAATTTTTTAGACAATAAAAATATCATCCAATCAAAAATTACGCCCAGTTTTGGGCGTAATGGTAACGAGTTCAATATAGAGATGAATCCAGACGCACAAATGCAATTAAGCGTCTGGATGATCGAGACTAGGTGAGCACAAACATCGCTACGCCGGAAGTCCAAAAGTTAAGGAATTCTACAGAGACTAATTGCGTCAGCTTTGCTTAGTAAGTTAAGATAATTTTCAAATTCAAATTTATTCTTACAAAATTTAGAGTTTAGTGCTTCTGGAGAATTATTTAATGAAGCATTCCAGTTTTGGATGAATTGATCAGTCAGTCGCTGTTTGGAGGTCATGAGTTTACAAACATGGTGAGCACAAACATCGCTACGCCGGAAGTCCACAGTGAGGCAAAAAGTTAAGGAAAGCAATGGGAATTATAATTCATAATTCTTCTGTTCTACAAAACGACGCAAAGAATTTCTGAGAAAATACATAAATAAAATGAGTAAGAGGATCAGGCGAACGTGTAAATTCTAGTTTAAAAAATCAGTGATTCTACTTTTTTTTCCATTTTCTTTGTTTTCAAATTTTAGTGTTTATATTCTAAAAGGTATAACCCACCAGTCATTTCGTACCTTGACCAAATCGTACCTTCCAAATCGTACCATAATTAAAACCATTTCGTACCATTGTGGCAGAGTGATATTTTATATTTTATTGTGTATTCATTGTTGTAATTATTTTAATATTATATTTTCAATTGCTGCTTTTCAGTGTTTACACTTGGTCATTGTTTATAGTTATGTTCATTCAGGTGTGACATTTAGTGGTCAACTTAGTCTTGTTTGAGTTGTGGTTACTGGTATTTTAGGCGGGAAACTTAGTAGAATTGACCATTGTTTTGTGATAGTCAGACGCTGACATTTTTCATGGTCATATTTGATACTTGATTTTTGGTTTTGTGATAATTGGTTTTGATGCTTTTGGAGTCTGAAATATTTTCCAGAGAGGTTAGTTCTGTTCTTTATACTAACATCTTTAATAGTAAATTCTTAATTCCTCATGGTGTGAGATTTTGCGTGAGTGATTGAATGTATGTCTGAAAGATGTGCAGATGAACTGTATGTGTAAAAAACGGTAATAAATATAAAACTTGTATAAATTTAGTAATTGGTAAATTTATATAAAACAGATAAATTTTATAATAGAGCTAAAATTCCTAAACATTGTTTAAAGTTAATCTTAAAAAAACCTGATTGACTGAGTGTTTATGAATTTATCGTTAAAACAGATAATTCAGAATAAAATGTTAAGAGAAATAAAATGAGAGTCTGCATTATTTGCACCAATGGTTTTAGACTTGTGATTTATTAGTGTTAATGATTTATTCTGTAGATTGTAACTTTGGTGTATTTCTGACCACCATTTAGTGAAATACTAGCGCAGCCTTCGCACAAACATGTGAGGTAGGTTTTGTATTGTTATATTTTTGTATACATTATATTGTGCGGTCGATCTGTTAAATGTATTTAAAATAAATACTTTGTATGCACCTCATTTCCGCATACACACAAGATTATCTTTTAATATTGTGATATTTTTGTATACAGTACTTGGACCCGTAAACGCAACACTTTGACTGATTGATAACTGATTGCTGACGGATTTTGGAACGCTGACTGATCGCTGACTGATTGATGATGACGACATCCGTCAAAACTTATGAATCCGTCATTACCTTGGTAACCGTCAGCGATCAGTGCGATCAGTCCAAACAGTGCGATCCAGAATCCGTCATTTAATTATATGCATAAATCGGTTAGTTTATTGACGGATTCGTATAAATTAATAATTTAAAGATAAAACGGATTCTGCGGCGTCATTTGTATATAATATATGCATTTATTATACCTTTTTAATAATAAAATAAAAACATGCGTTTAAAAGTATTGTTAATACAATGTCTAGTTCTAAATGAATAAATAAACATATTTAAAGAAAATTTTTTTCTTTATATTATATAATTAAGCACATTTCTTTAAAGCAGGACATATCAGGGAACCGAGTCATGCAAACCTCCAAAAAACTTCTATTTAAGGCACATCAGTAACGAAGAGGTAAATGTTTTTTTTTCGTAATCCATTATTGATTCTCTTTTTTTATTCCCGCTACTCGTGATTTTTTGCGACCTGTTACATGTATATTTTTTGTCATATATTAAGCCGACCCGACTCCCCCAATTAGTAACAGATTTATTTCACATTTAGGAAAGAACGTGGTCTCTTTTTGACATCATTATTAGTTACTGAAATGTATGCCTGCGTGTTTTTATTTTGTCTACAACATTTTAAATACAATTATAAAACTGTTGTGTATAACAATTGTTCAACTGTTAAGCAATCATTGTCAATCAAAACGCATTGTTTATTAAACAAAAGTTGTATTGTAAAATATACAGCAATTCTTGTCGCAAGTTTTATTGGACAGGCAATACAATTTCTTTAGAAAAGTGTACATACAATTACGCTGGATTGTTCCATTTGTTTCATGGCGTCCATTTTTTATTGGGGGTGGGGTGGGAGAAAGCCGGAGTACAGGTAAAAAACCGACAGTCTTTTGTCAATTAAAGTGGAGTCGGGGGCACCCTATCTGCAGTCGTTCGAAAATCCGCAACCTGTTGACAGGCATGCGACAACTAGTAGATGACTAACCAATCAGCCACCTAGGCCCCAATAATGCCGGGGAGAATTGTCTGCGAATACTGAGGTTAAGCGTAAAAATGTGTTACAGATAGACACATGTTTCAGTAATTTTTTTAACAAAACGTTATAAATTGTTTAGGTCTTAACATTGTCATTACAGTGTCATATCGATGAAACAGAACCATTTCAAAACTTGCCTTTAAAAGAGTGTCATTCAATTTAAACAATAATTTATTGTATTGATTGATTGTTTGCTTTTCTTTCAGCGAGAGTATTTCAGCTCTATTCATAACGAGAATAAGTTAAATATAAATCAATTAGATTTGTTTGCTTGTTTAAATATTGTTTAATCCACTTTCAGCAATTTTTCAGCTATATCATGGCGTCCAGTTTTTATTTGAGAAGGAAAACGGAGTACCCGGATAAAACACCTGTCCTCCAGTAGGAAAACTGGCTTCCTTTCAATTAAGTCGAGTGCACGATGACTGCAGTGAGATTCGAACACGAAACCTCAGTGTTGACAGACCACGTGATCAATAGTTGACGAACTAACATCACCACTCGGCTCCTTCAATCAATTAGAGAAAGATGGACAAAAGGGCAATTTTGAAAAATATGGGGCATGGGTTGGGGAGTAAGATTTACTTTTTTTTTCGTACAAGGAGCGTGACACTCTCTAAACATGTCACTATGGTTCGCGGCAATTTTAATATGACCTGAACCACCCCCACCCCCCCCCCCCCCCCCAAAAAAAAAATATATATATAAATAACGGGAGAACATGCCATGTCCGCCAGCTTAGGACGCGCTGGGCAGCTCTGTTAAACCTATAAACCAATTTCAAGTACTTCCTAATTTAAAGGAAACCATTTATACTTATATATCATTAATTGTGGAATGACTTTAAAAGAAATCGTAAAATAAACAATTGCGACGGCTAAAATGCGAAAGCAAAATTGATTTTCGTTTCACGCTTACATGTTCGCATTTTTAACTCATAAGCTTCCATATACAAACGCTGTTAGTAGTTTAATCTTTATTTGAGATTTAATTCTGTGTAAATTCATGTGACACAATGAGATAGTGAATAAAATATATAAATAGATGTTTCCGCTTTTGTCGTAAATCGTATTCAGTATTATACACCGGAATTCTTAGGAATTGTGGCACAGTAGTTTATTCTTTATTTGTTTGTTTGTTTGAATGGTGTTTTTATTGGGGTAGGAAGCCGGAGTACCCGAAGAAAACCCCCGACCTGCGATAGGAAAATCCTTGTCAATTAAGATTGGAGTCGAATACACCCTGCCTGCAGTGAGAATCGAACCCACAATCTCTGTGTTGACAGACCACGTGATCAATAGTAGACGAACTACCTTGATCACTCGGCCAACGAGGCCCCTTATTCTTTATTTGAGATTTAATTCTCTGTAAATTCATGTGACACAGTGAGATATTTTCGCTTTTGTCGTGAATCTTATTCAGTATTATACAGCGGAATTTTTAGGAACTGTGGCACATAAGTTTATTCTTTATTTAATTCTGTGTAAATTCATGTGACACTATGGGGTAGTTAATAAAATATATAAATAGATGTTTTCGCTTTTGTCGTAAATCTTATTCAGTATTATACACCGGAATTCATAGGAACTGTGGCAAAGAAAAAAACTGATCAAACCACAACCAAAGATCTTTTTAAGCGTTTACAATAAAAAACCACGACCTCGGAGGTTAAGGTAGCAGTAACCTATTATTGATCACCAAGTTGTATGTTTGATCCTTACAGCGAGATGGTGTGCTCGACACATCCCTATAAATTTGCAAAGAGCACCAGTTTTCCTGTCGAAACTTTGCTGATTCGTTGGGTACTCCAGATCTTCCCAATAAACACTCGACGTCATATTATATAAACTAATATAATTTTTTAAAAATAGTGTTAAACAAACTTCAAACATACATATAATGCTAACGCGAAAAGGCGAAGTGGAAAAATGTTACGATTTCGCCTTCACGTTTTTCGTGTTTCTCGCTTTGTCCGCTTTAAAACTTTTCGAAGACAAATACGAGATGCACGCCTTGGCATGCGAGGTCAAATATTTTGTGAATTTATTGTGTGTGTGGTTTTTTTTCATTTCTTTTTTTAATTATTTTTTAATAAAATGACACTATGTGATGTTTATATGCCGTCAACGATGCATTAGTGATAGATTTTTTTCGGGGGGGATTTCCATTTATCATTTATAACTTTAGACTAGACGTTTTCCGCTTTCAAAATACGGACGTGCGCTTTGGCACGCGAGATGCTTTTTTAAAGTCATTGTGTGTGTGCGTTTTTAAATTTACTTTGTTTTAATTATTTTGTTACACTATGTAATGTTTATATTTCGTCACAGATGCATAGATTGGGGGAATTTCCATTTTTTTAATTAAAAACTTTAGACCAGTTTTAGCCTTAATATTAGATAAAACGATCCATCAATGAGGACATTTTTATACTTCTAATATTTGCGAGTGAAACGAATTTTCACATTTCGAAATATTAATTTACTAACCGGAAGTTGAATGGACGGATTGGAGCGATCAGTCCAAATCAATCCGTCAGATCAGTCAAATCGTTCCAAATCCGTCAATTGACGGATGGACGGATTGGGAACGATCTGACGGATTGGGAACGATTTGACTGATTGATAACTGATTGGTGACGGATTTTGGAACGCTGACGGATCGCTGACGGATTGATAAAAGTGTTGCGTCTTCAATCTCAAGTACTGTAAGTGTAAATATAGCAGTTGATAACTTAACTGTACAACCGTCGTAGACTTACGGAAAATGTGGCCGGCATAGATTTTGATCTTTGTGTTTTATTATTTCAAGATGTTTATATATTTTGTCTTGTTTGATATTTTTCATATTTCTAGATTTATTGTATCTTCTTTATCGCTTGTGAGTATACAGTCTGTATAGTCACATATGTGAGTTGGAGTTATCGCTCTTTGCTCATTATATAAGTGTCTATTACAGGTTTATGTGTATTGCAGTGGATACGCATTTTGTTTATATTTTATTTTTCAGCTTGATATTCTGATATTTATTATATTTATATTTCAGAGTATATATGACTGTATTTGATATGTTTTATATTGATTTTCATGTTTAGAACTAATTATATTTTTCCTCAACAGATATGCTTTGTTGCACACGTGAGTAGATTTCATGTGTCAGTCCAGTGGTATTGTGCATATCACCCCATGTTCCCTATTTGGTCATTCTTTCCTTTTTCATTTGCATATGATTGGATTTTTGTCTTACATCTCCAAATATGGGTTTCTTCAGAAGAGTCTTTTGAACTATTTTTGTAAAACTGGTTTTTGCACAAGAGTATAAAATGATTAGTATTTTTGAGTTCTATGTCAGACACAAAGTTAATGTTCAACTGTTAACATACTGGATTTACCATTTATTTTTGGATCTTTATTTTTCCTTTAATTGTAAGTAGTTATTGTGTTAGAAGTTTTTGAGATCTTTCATTTTTCATGATGGATTAAGATAAAGTTTACTTTTCATTTCATCATTCATTTCATAGTTCAATTTTTGATATAAAGTTTTATATTCATATTAAAGTTATTTTTGATAATTTGATTCATCGTGGTTTTTATTATGGAAATCCAGTTTTGCATTTTTTTGTAAAACATAGTTTTCATTTGTAGATTCACCATCAGAGTCTCCACTGAGCTCCATTGTATATTTTCATGATGTAGTCTTGTCACACTGATGGTATGATATATTTTATTACAATTTTTATCAATTATTGAATGAGAGTTTTGAAACTATTATTGTTATAGTAGTTTAGTATTTTTGTATAAGTAATTGAGCGTGTTTTTTTTATATACGATTCATAGACATTTTGATAAGTACTTTAAGTACAAGTTACTGTAATTTCGTGGATAAATATATTGGAATCTTTATATTTAGTTTTCATGAACTAAATTGTCTTCATTTGACTTAATTGTTGATTTTGTATTTTTTTTCAGAGATATTTATATATATGGTTCTACATATTCTTTGTATTAAATAAAGTTAAACCTTTAGAGTTTGTTTTGATTACTACCCTGAACGAACCCGGCTACAAAATGGCGCCCACGTAGGGACCAGTGGATGACATAAGGAGTTAGAGGGAAAAAAAGGAGTTGGTGATTTACGGAGGAAGGCGGAGACGGTCGGAGATTGTCGGAGATTTACGGAGTTCGTAGATTGGCGGAAATACACGGAGATTGACGGAGATTGGTACCATCTAGGATGTCGGAGTAAAATGTAATAACCGTTAAGGGTCGACCCGCTGTGTCCGTAGGTGCACCTGGATTCTTGGATAATGTATTCTTGAAATTTCAAAAATGGTGGATTTCCAGATACAGATCGTGTGAATTTGTGTTGTGAAAAAACAAAGTCATTTTTATTTAGTATAATATATATTGTAAACTGTATACATTATATATTTCTACGGCTATTGTATTTTTATATGTGTCTTTTATATTAGTATTTGTCATATAGCATTGTATACCTTATTTTTGAAGGTGTTTGTTTATTTGCTGCTATTGTATTTTTATATTTATCTTTTATATTAGTATTTTTCATATGGTATTGTAAACCTTATTTTTAAAGGTATTTTTTGTAGTTTTAGTATAAGATGGCCGAGTTTACCTCTGAAGAGATTGATAGAATGGTAGAATCTTTTAAAAAGTTAGGTGTTAAGCCCAAAGCTGAAACCCCTGAAGCCCTTAAGGAGTGGATGTTAGCTTTGGCAGCGTCAGGCAAGTTAGGTGATGTTAAGGTTCCAATTGACACTTCACATAGTAATCACTTTAGACATCCCCCACGTATATCTATTTTTTCAGGTTCTAGCAAAGATACAGCTTTTGATATATGGAAGTATGAGATTGAGTGTCTTATTTCAGAACATTATTATACTACAGATGAGATTATACTTGCAGTTAGACGATCGGTGAAGGACAGAGCAGCCAGAGTTCTTATGCATATGGGACCAGGTGTTTCCATTCCTGATATTTTGCATAAATTTAATAGTATTTTTGGATCTATTGATACAGGTACTTCTTTGTTATCATCACTTTACAGTGCAAAGCAGGGCGATTCAGAGTCTGCTACTGACTTTGCCACTAGATTAGAGGATCTTATTAGTCAGGCTGTCCAAGCTGGTAAAATAAAACCATCTGATACTAATGATATTTTATGTTCTGCTTTCTATTCTGGACTCAAGGAGTTCATTAAATCGATTGTAGGTTATAAGTTGGACAAATGTACATCTTTTAATGAATTCCGTGTTGAAGTTAGACGGTTAGAAGCTGAGTTTCCTAGCAAGACCACTGCTCATTGTAAAGTTGTAACTTCTACGGCGGATGATAAAGTAGTAGAGCTGACTGGTACTGTGAATCAACTGAGAACAGAGCTTAACAGTTTCAAAACTCAATATGAACGAGATCGCCATTTTTCCGGTCGCGGCAGATCGTACAACCGTGGAGGAAGGGGTAAGTCATCTTACTCTAATAGTAGATACAATAATAAAGAGTTTGAGAACTCAAAAACATCGAATAAACCGATCACATGTTATAGATGTGGACAAGAAGGGCACATCCGAGCAGGATGTAGAGCCAAAGTTGACAGGCAAGGCAGGCCTTTAAACTCCGAGTCTATGACAAAGGGTCACTCATAGACAAAGTCCGAAGAGACCCGAAAGTTTGCAAATTAAGTTTGGTAGGAGAAAGTAATGAAGATACTGTCACTATCAACGGAATTGAAACTCTTGCGCTATTAGATTCTGGTTCAACCGTCACTACGATCAGTAAACATTTTTATGATCAGCATCTATCTGATATTCATATAGAACCACTGCATAATATATTAAATGTTCAATGTGCAGACGGACAAAATTTACCGTATGAGGGATATATTGAAATAGAACTGGGTGCTACTGGCATACCAAATAGTAAAACGCATGCATGTTTAGCATTAATAGTACCCCCTACTACATACAACACAAGGGTACCGATATTAGTTGGAACAAATATTTTGAATACATTTCAAAAGGATTGTTTAGAAACGTATGGAAATAAAATGCTGCAAATCGCAAAACTCAAAACACCATGGTACTTATGCTTTCGTACGATGCAATATAGAGATAAGGAATTGAAACGTAGGAATAACGTTCTAGGTATAGTAAAATCAGCCGAGTGCTCAAATATCACACTATTGCCCAATACCACTAAAACTATTGCAGGCTATGTTGATAAAGGATTAGAATATCACACTACATGTGCTATACTTCAGCCAACATTTAATTCAGTGCTTACTGATGATTTAGATATCAGTCCCTCTTTAGTTACATATCAAGGAAAGGGAAAAGGATTTGTTGATGTTACAATTTCAAACTGTTCTACTCGCACTGTAACTATTCCACCTAAAAGTATTGTATGTGAAGTGCAACCTGTCACAATTGAAGAATCAACTTTATTCTGCATCGAAAATTCAGGCAAAGCAAGTGAAATTTTAGACCAAGTGAATATTCCATCTAACATTGATTCTGATTCAAAAATTGCTCTTGAGAATTTGTTACTTAAATTTAAAGATGTATTTGCACAGGGAGACACAGATATTGGACATTATCAGGGTGTGCAGCACAGAATAGAACTAAACGATGAGACTCCTTTCAAACAGAGATTCTGGAGGATACCACCTTCCATGTATGAAGAGGTAAGGGAACATTTAAAACAATTAGCTGCTTGCGGTGTAATTAGACCTTCACATTCTCCTTATTCATCTGCTGTTGTTCTAGCCCGTCGTAAGGATGGAAAATTAAGAATGTGCATAGATTATAGGCAACTAAATAGCAAGACAATTAGAGATAATTACGCTTTGCCTAGGATTGATGAAGTGTTAGATTCTTTGGCTGGTGCTAAATACTATAGTGTTATAGATATGAAATCCGGGTATTATCAAATTGAAATTGCTGAGGAGCATAAACCCAGAACTGCTTTTACCGTAGTCCCGTTAGGATTTTGGGAACATAACCGTTTACCTTTTGGCTTATGTAATGCCCCCGCTGCGTATCAAAGAATTATGGAAGAGTGTTTTGGCGAACTTCATCTTAAAATTTGTTTCATTTATTTGGATGATCTGATAGTTTTCTCCGATAGTTTTGAGCAACATTTAGAAAGATTAGAATTGATTTTGGAACGTTTACGAAAATGTGGATTGAAATTGTCAGGCAAAAAGTGTTCATTTTTACAAAGGAAAGTTAAATACATTGGACATATCGTTTCGGAAAATGGCATCGAAACTGACCCTGAAAAGACGGAGAAAATTCGAAATTGGCCAACGCCCACAAATCCCGAGGAAATAAGGCAATTTTTAGGCTTCGCAGGATATTATAGGAGATTCTGTAAAAACTTTTCTCAAATTGCAAAACCATTGTCTTCTTTAATGCCAAAAGTGCAAAAGAAAGCTAAAGGGAAGAAACCTTCGAAAACGCAGGTAAAGACTGAATGGAAATGGGGCCCCGAACAAAATCGAGCATTCGAAACTTTAAAGGAAATGTTAACTTCACCACCTGTTCTTGCTTACCCGAATTACAATGACAAATTTGAAATTCACATTGATGCTAGTCAAAAGGGATTAGGTGCTGTGCTTTATCAGAAACAAAATGGATTAGACCGTGTTATTTCGTATGCAAGTTGAGGTTTGAGTAAGGCTGAACAGCATTATCCTGCACATAAACTTGAATTTTTTAGAATTAAAATGGGCAGTGTGCGACAAATTTTGTGACTATTTGCACTCAGGAAAATTTTCTGTTATAACTGATAACAATCCGTTAACATATGTGCTTACCAGTGCTAAACTTGATGCTTGTGGACATAGATGGTTAGCTGCTTTAGCCAATTTTGACTTTGATATTTCTTATAGACCGGGTAGGAAAAATTGTGATGCTGATATTTTATCTAGATACCCTGGTTTAAATAGTGAAGGTGAAACAACTATAGATAGTGATAGTATTCAGGCTATGTGTAAAGGTATAAATGTACAACCATATGTTGAAACACTATCAATGTCGGAGTCTATTGTGACTGATGAGGATATTGTAGGACAGGATATGTTTCAGTATTCCCAATCTGAAATTAGAAAGGCACAAAGAGATGATTCTTTCCTTAAATTTTGGATTGATGCTGTCATGAGTCGTACAAAACCTAAGTTAGACACTTTACCAGATAGTTCAAAACACATAGCTATGCATCGTTCATTTGACAAATTAAAAATTCAAAGAGGTGTTTTATACAGAGAGGTAGTGATCAATGAAGAGAAACGTTTACAATTAGTTATACCATCTAAATTTATTTCTCAAGTTCTTACTGGACTTCACGATGATGTAGGGCATCCCGGAAGAGACAGGGCTGTGTCTTTACTCAGAGATAGGTTTTACTGGCCGTGCATGCCATCTGACGTTGATGATTGGATCAAGAAATGTGGAAGATGTGTCCGATTCAAAACTACAGCCACTCACAAAGCACCACTTGTAAATATACAGACATCGGAACCACTTGAACTGGTATGTTTAGATTTTCTTACTTTGGACATGGCGAAAAACGGAACACAGTATGTTTTAGTAATTACCGATCATTTCACGCGCTATGCGCAAGCTATACCTACAAGAAACATGACTGCTAAAACTACAGCAGAAGCTTTTCTCAACCACTTTGTTAAACATTATGGATTACCAAAACGCATACATTCAGACATGGGAGCAAACTTTGAATCTAAACTTGTAAAGGAAGTATTGGCTATTACAAACATTTCAAAATCCAGAACCACACCGTATCACCCGATGGGTAACGGAATGTGCGAACGTTTTAACCGAACCTTGATTGATATGTTAGGAACTTTGGAAACTGAAAAGAAAGCTTCTTGGACATCTCATATTACTGCTTTAGTTCATGCTTACAATAGCACCCGTCATGATTCAACTGACCAGTCACCATTCTATCTCATGTTTGGAAGAGAACCTCGTTTACCAATTGATATTACTTTTGGCTTGAATAGAGAAACCGAAAACAAGTCCGTTTCAAAATATGCTAAGGATTTAAGGGAAAGATTGAAATCAGCATACGAAAAAGCACAAGTATCTATTCAAAAGTCTCAGGAAAAACAGAAGCAAAATTATGATAAAAGGGTAAGGGGAGCTAACATTCAACCAGGTGATCATGTTTTAGTTAAATTAGTAGCTTTTGATGGTAGACACAAACTTACAGATAAGTGGAGTGAAGATGTGTATGTAGTTACCCGGCAACCTAACGAGGGAATACCTGTGTATGAGGTTGAAACTGAGAACAAGCCGGGTAAGAAACGAGTCTTACACAGAAATCTACTTCTTCCGATTGGGACGTTGCATGAAGCAGATGTTGGTGCTCCTGTGGAAAAACCAAAGCCTGCTCCACGCAAACGAAACACCGTGAAAATTACTGAAGACCAAGTTGACAACTCTAACGTAGATGACAGTGATGACGATGAGTATGTTCCTGCACGTCGATCAGTTGGTATTACTTCTGGTTTTGGTCAGGAACCGTATTTACCTCCCCAGCAACCAGATGACGATCTTGGCTCTGCTGTGGAGTACCAGGAAACTGTTCACAGTGAGGACGCTCACATTCTCGACTTGGATGAGAATGAGTCAGTTACTGGTCCGGATATAAATCAGGATGATGGAACTGTGGATATCCCACTAGTTCAGGATAATTTTGAAGGTAATGCTTCTGAAGGAACAAATGTACCACCAGTAGTTCCACGTCGGTCTTCACGTCCCACTAAAAAACCGCAATGGATGAATTCAAATGAGTATGTGTTATCACAAACTGTACAACCAGATTCTTGGGAGAGGAAAGTACTATTTCTCATGTCATTGGCAAATGAAAATTCTTTTAGTGCTATGAATGAGAAGATTTGTGATGCAATTTTACATGTTGTTATTAATAAATAAATGTCGGGGACGCCATTTCCCAACAGGGGGAACTGTGTGGCCGGCATAGATTTTGATCTTTGTGTTTTATTATTTCAAGATGTTTATATATTTTGTCTTGTTTGATATTTTTCATATTTCTAGATTTATTGTATCTTCTTTATCGCTTGTGAGTATACAGTCTGTATAGTCACATATGTGAGTTGGAGTTATCGCTCTTTGCTCATTATATAAGTGTCTATTACAGGTTTATGTGTATTGCAGTGGATACGCATTTTGTTTATATTTTATTTTTCAGCTTGATATTCTGATATTTATTATATTTATATTTCAGAGTATATATGACTGTATTTGATATGTTTTATATTGATTTTCATGTTTAGAACTAATTATATTTTTCCTCAACAGATATGCTTTGTTGCACACGTGAGTAGATTTCATGTGTCAGTCCAGTGGTATTGTGCATATCACCCCATGTTCCCTATTTGGTCATTCTTTCCTTTTCATTTGCATATGATTGGATTTTTGTCTTACATCTCCAAATATGGGTTTCTTCTAGAAGAGTCTTTTGAACTATTTTTGTAAAACTGGTTTTTGCACAAGAGTATAAAATGATTAGTATTTTTGAGTTCTATGTCAGACACAAAGTTAATGTTCAACTGTTAACATACTGGATTTACCATTTATTTTTGGATCTTTATTTTTCCTTTAATTGTAAGTAGTTATTGTGTTAGAAGTTTTTGAGATCTTTCATTTTTCATGATGGATTAAGATAAAGTTTACTTTTCATTTCATCATTCATTTCATAGTTCAATTTTTGATATAAAGTTTTATATTCATATTAAAGTTATTTTTGATAATTTGATTCATCGTGGTTTTTATTATGGAAATCCAGTTTTGCATTTTTTTGTAAAACATAGTTTTCATTTGTAGATTCACCATCAGAGTCTCCACTGAGCTCCATTGTATATTTTCATGATGTAGTCTTGTCACACTGATGGTGTGATATATTTTATTACAATTTTTATCAATTATTGAATGAGAGTTTTGAAACTATTATTGTTATAGTAGTTTAGTATTTTTGTATAAGTAATTGAGCGTGTTTTTTTATATACGATTCATAGACATTTTGATAAGTACATTAAGTACAAGTTACTGTAATTTCGTGGATAAATATATTGGAATCTTTATATTTAGTTTTCATGAACTAAATTGTCTTCATTTGACTTAATTATTGATTTTGTATTTTTTTTCAGAGATATTTATATATATGGTTCTACATATTCTTTGTATTAAATAAAGTTAAACCTTTGGAGTTTGTTTTGATTACTACCCTGAACGAACCCGGCTACAAAAATGTATAACGTATATAGCAGATATATTAAGTAAAATATGTCTATGTTAATACAAAATGTGACACAACATTTTGTTGGAATAATTTAATGCATATCTGTATATTTTTACTACAAATCTAGAAAGAAAGGAACATTCATTCTAATAGATTGTGAAGATATTATTTTTACCTGATATATTGTTGTAACTTTATTATATTTTGTTATTAAGTTATAAATTGTTGTTTCAGGACATTTTCGTTCTAGTATAAAATAAAGAATCTAACACCCTGAGTATTAGTTGTGTGTTATTTGCCTATTGGATTGGAACACTGCTACACCATAACCATTTCGTACCATACAGGGAAGTGTATTAAGACAATTTCGTAACATATAGACAGTGTAATGATACTTTCGTACAATATTGGGAAGTTTATTTTAGTGAAAACCTGTATGCAATTTCAGCATTTCTTTTCTTTTCTTTTTCTGTAGAGGTCTGTACTTTAGGCAGATGTTCCTCTCTGACCCGTCTGAATTTTGTTTATCAGACGTTCCTCTCTGACCTGTGCGAGTTTTGTTGATACCCGCTTTCGGTCCATATATGTCGGGCTCAAACTGAATGCTCAGAGTCTTCCAAGCTTTAATTGACTTTTAAAACTATTTGCAGTTTTGGCTTCCATAGAACAGGCTTGTAAGCTGTTCCAATAGTTTACAACCCTTTGAGAAAATATTTGCTTATTTTTTTTAGTCCTTGAATGCTTTTTAAGTAATTTCAGACCTCTTGCATTGATGATATTGGTGTTCAAAGGTAACATATTGCCTAGCTCTACTTTGTCAAAATTTTTTTAGGATTTTGAACGTTGTGTGTTATTTGCCTATTGGATTGGAACACTGCTACATTTTTGGCGCCCAACGTTTCATCACTGATCAGCGTACATCACGGATTACTAGGCCTATCTTATTGCGGAATTGATACGTAACTGACATTTCGTATCCGGATATAGACATTTGATGTAAACTTCCGGTGTCAACAAATAGTTCTAGCGAATATTATATGGTAACTACAAGTATTAGCTTTCCTAAAAAGCTAGCCGTCTCTAAGCTTTATTTTTCGTGGACAAAAATACGTACTGTTTTTTAATGTTATTATGTATTGTTATTATTAACATCACTT
The DNA here is from genome assembly GCA_944474755.1 of Limnoperna fortunei. NCBI lineage: Eukaryota > Metazoa > Mollusca > Bivalvia > Mytilida > Modiolidae > Limnoperna > Limnoperna fortunei. The sequence continues at coordinate 45,069,374 of OX104119.1, forward strand.
CATTATAAGTATACAATGTTTAGATAGCCAAATCAGGCAACCGCAAAATATAGTAGCAATGATACATCACTTTTCATTTTCAATCAAAAGTTGTTTTTTGGGGTAAAAACATTAAGAACTATGTTATTGAGTTAATATTAACCACAATTTTCTATGCTAGCATGTTTTTTTACATTATGTATGACCTGTTTAATAAAGGAGGGGGGTGGCGCCCATAAATAGCATAGTTTAAAAAACATCACAAGTCTACAGCTTTTCAATTTTATGCAAAACCATGGGTTTCTATACATCAAAAGATAGGTAATGAGATGAGGTATCATAATTCATAACATTTAGGAGGAAATATCAAGGTAGATTTTCAGTAGAAATCCAGAAAGTTAAAAATGATATACAATACCTGTTTGACCTGTATTAAAATATAAGTTTCATCTGCTGAAGTGTACAAATACTCACCAGTGAATATCATCTTATGTTTTATCAGTTTGGCATTTAATTACAGGATTCATTGAAATTAATTCACAAGTGAAATTGGGGGGGGGGGGGTGGTCCCAGCGCAAAGTGGAAAAGTAGTGGGACCTCCCTCAAGTCTTATCATGAAAAATCCATATTTGAATATGTGGAAACAAAAACAAACAACCAATAAGGTACAAATCATCAGTATATTTGAAAGGAATTTTTTAAGTTTCCATTGCAATAATAAAGACCCCAGTGTTCCAAAATGAAATTAATGAAATGTGTTATGCTTGTTGGTTGAACTTGAAGCTAAATAAATTACTGAAAAACTGAAGTGTAGCTATGTCAATAATATGAGTAAACAATGTTTTTTATCCTGTTTAGAATAATAATAGCAAATGCTTCTATTAGTTCTCTTTTTTTACAGCGTCAATGACCGACGCTGTCCACAACTTGGCACATGTGTCGTGTTAATATTAACTTAAGCTTATGCTATCAACAGATGTAGGTGACGCCTGGGAATCAATATTTAACTTTTCATACCTAAAATATCATTAATCGTTAATGTAATTGATGATTTTCACTCAAATTGCAGTCGAATTTCTCCAAAATAAACAACGATCCAAAATGGCGGGAAACAAAGGGCGACAACTTTTGTCATTTCCACCCATCAAAAAGAATCGGCAAAAACATAATTGTCGGTCATAATTCTACTCAAATAAATAGTTTTCTTGTTCCTCTTATATAAAGTTACAATGGTATACCGATATAAACCGTGACATATGCGTTTTGTAGATGTACGACTGAAAATCCCACTTCAAATTACTTACATTTGTAAATCTCGGGCTTCAACCATACATTTCCATCATTGTCACATATTTTGACATCTTCCCTACTAAATGTTCCTTACAAATTAGGTAAGAAACGTCCACTTTTGATATATTGAGCCGTAAAAGTAAGAGGGGTTACTCGGGGCGCATTTCAAAACTTCCGGTAAATGTGACGAACGCGCCACCTGGTGAGATTGAGCAATGCTAAATATAGGTCAGAGTCAGCATATGAAGCATGCACTATGCTAAGCAGCTCTAGATGCATCATTCTACGCGGTAAGATAGTTCATGTGAACCTTGTCAGTAAGCAGGAAAATATTAAAATTGTTCTCCTTTTCTCACTTGTTTTTCCGTTTTTCTCCGTTTAAGTTTTATGATACACATTTTATGATAAACATACACAAATCAATGCGACTTTCCTTTTAAAGCAGTTAAATTCCCATTATCTTGCATATTTTTTTTTCTTTTTTTATCGTAACCGATTCGTGATCGCTCAGCTTTTCTCGAGTGGCAACGAACGGCGGTCGGCCTATTATTATTGCTACCGCAATGTTATGCGGGTTTTCATCACTAACTTAGCTCTGCTTATTTGTTGAGTATTTTAAGTTTGGCTTGGACTAGCAGGAATGATGTATGGGCTTGAGATAATGAAATATAGGCAATATGAAATAGAACAACTAGAAAAGATGCAGAGGAAAATCTTGAGGCCTTCCAAACAAAACCTCAAATACTGCAGTTTACCTTTTCGTTGGTGCAATTCCAATACAGATGTATATAGATCTTAATAATATACTGTCACTCCTTAAGAATATAATCAGATGCCCATCATCAGCAGAGTATAATATCTTATTTAGACAACATTGCTTCAACAGAAATAGCAACGAACTTTTTTACAGAAAGGGCTGAACTAGTTGTAGAGAAATATGGAATGGAGACAATACATGAACTAACGAAAAACCCTAGATCAAAAAAGGCGTGGAAAAAAGAAGTAAGGAAGGCACAAAAATTATACTGGTCTCAACAATGTGAGGAAGATATAGCTAAGAAGTCAACCCTTTAATACATCCAATTACAGAAAAACCCGATGTCACAACCACATAATATTTGGGAAGGCGCAGAAAATGTACATAGAAAAATAAGAGCGGCAGAAGTCAAGATCTGTCGCGAACTGTATTCACGATATTACATGAACAATTGTAATTATT